>CM021765.1:70509503-70623959 GCA_011076525.1 Nettapus auritus
GAAAGAAAGAAAGAAAGAAAGAAAGAAAGAAAGAAAGAAAGAAAGAAAAAGAAAGAAAGAGAAAAGCAGTATGTCCTAGGACCACCTGGCTTCTGGTTACTGAAAATGAGCATGCAGCCTTTCTAATTCAGTTTGGCTCGTGCTAAAGTAAAGGGGGTGGAGGAGGTAGATCTCTCCACCCATGGGGTGATAGCATAATTCAATGCTTGCATTGTGTTTTGAAGATACGAAGTGCTATAAAATATGTTATCTGCTTTTCCCTGGATGGATTGCCACTTCTCTCATTTCCTTCTCTCCCTGCCATGTCACCATCCTGGGAAGCTGGTTTCTCCACAAAGCCCTCTGTAGCTGCCTGTCCCCACCGCATGCCCATTTGCTTTGTGAGGCTGAATCAGTTCAGTCACAGGAGGCTTTCCTCAGGATGCACATCAGCGCTGCCAAAAGTGCTTCAGAAACCACTGGTCATAAGTAATTCTTTCATGTGCAGTACTGCATTTGCTAAACTTGTATGCCACCTTCTTTGCCCTTTCTTAAAAAGAAGCTGTTGGTATTGTGAAAACAAGGGCATGAGATGGTTGGCTTTGCAGCTGAACAGATTTTACAGCACAGCATAAATGGCTATCAGTAGGTCCTGAAAATGCTTTTCTATACTCTCCATGAAATAAAACTAATCCTGCTTATACATTTTTTTCTTTTTTTTTTTTTTGGATGCCGTTTTTATTTTCCCCTCTCCTCTTCTCTTTTATTGTCATACCCATGGTGGAGGAAAATGGGCTCTTTTATCTCTTCAGTTTTCTTCTCTGTGAAAGCTAACAGCATTGTCTTGAACTAACAAAGATATTTACCAAGCAGAATAAAGTGAGCAAAGAGAGTGCTGTGCTACAAAATCAGGACAGGGTTTTGCCTGCTGGACTAACTGTTGAAATCAGCGGGAAGGCTTTGCTGCTTTCAGTAGGTGCTGATCAGGCACAGCGGACTCTGCCTCTCTGCCAGCCTGCCCCCTCGGTAGCCAGTGTGGCCACGGACTGCAGAAAGTAAATTTTGCCTTGGGAGTCAAACCTGGCACTGCTCCCATCTCTGCCACTGCTCTACTAGTTCAAATCTGGCAAGCGTTCCCAACCTCAAGTCTCCCTCTCTGTGTAAAAATAAACACTAACGAAAAGTTCTTGAACTCACCAACTGAAAGCAGATTAAAAAGAGCCACGTAAACTGTCAAAATCTATCTCTGAGAGATCCCAGCATAGTTTCTAGTTTGTCTTCTACCAGTTTCCAAGCACTATCTTCAGTATAGTAAAATACAGTCATTTACAGACGTGCTTATGATTTGATAGCTTCATATGCATGTCCTCGTTTCAGTTAGGATGGAGTTATTTTTCCTCCTAGTAGCTGGTAGAGTGCTATGTTTTGGATTAGGATGAGAAGAGTGCTGATAACATGCTGATGTTTTAATTGTTGCAGAGCAGTGCTTGTACCAAGCCAAGGACTTTTCAGCTCCTCGCTCTGTCCTGCCAGTGGGCAGGCTGGGGGTGCAGCAAGAGCTGGGAGGGGACAGAGCCAGGACAGCTGACCCAAACTGGCCAAAGGAGTATTCCATACCATCTGACGGCATGCTGAACAATATATAGGGGTGGCTAGCTGGGGTGGGGGGGCCGGCTGTTCGGGGATAGGCTGGGCATCAGTCAGCAGGTGGTGAGCAATTGCATTGTGCATCACTTGTTTTGTACATATTATTGTTAGTAGTACTATTATTATTATTATTATTATTATTGTTATTATTTTCCTGTCTTAATAAACTGTCTTTATCTCAACTCTCAGGCTTCACTTTCCCGTTTTTCTCCCCCATCCCAGAGAGGGAGGGGGGAGGGTGAGTGAATGGCTGTGTGGTGTTTAGCTGCTGGCCGGGTTCAACCACAACAATGCATTAAACAGGAAGCTAAATTCCTGTTCCCCTTTCTAATGCTGCAGGCTGGAGCACTTAGTTGTCTACTGGTGTCTTAGTAGACTATCTACTTCTGTTGCTTATTCCTCACCTGAAGTCCTGCTTCTAACACCTGTTACACCAGCCAGCTTATAAATGCTGAGAGTGATCAGTTCTCACACTCCACGGGCACGGGCTGATAACCATCTGGACTGGATAAGAAATCTCTGTTCCTTTACATTCTTGGAGAGCAAAAACAAGTACAAAGAAGAAAGGCCGATGGGTTAATTTACACCTTCTTCGATTAGGCAGTAAAATTGTTTACTTATGTTCAAACATTTATGCACGCACGCACACAGCACTTCACATGCACGCACACACACCAGAATGTACTGGTGTGTTGAAGAGGAGTTTAAGTTGATGGTCTCTAATGGCTTCACTCCTGTTTTTACAGTGAGCCCCTCAGGAAACTTAAGCACGGTCAGGCTCTGAGGCTGGAATGCAGTGCTCTGACCACCTGGACCAGTCTTTGGCATACAAAACTGCAGTGTCAGCCAGCAATATTTGCAACAGGCCACAGACTCCTGGTGGGGTTACAACTTTGTTTTTTAAAAAGATGTGGCTGACCTTGAACCTCACGATGTGCTCATGTTCAGCAAACTCCTTTCCTTTGGAAAAGAAGGTATGTATTTTATGGTATGAATTGCTATGTACTACACACGTAGCAGATACATCTGAAACGTGAAGTGCAACATACTGTAGGCTTTTTTCACCTTGACTCATCTGGAACAATCTGAAGACACAAATCCAGTGCAAGGTGTCATGTACAGTATAACTGAGAGCTGCTGTTATGTTTTAGTTTCAATATGAGGACACGGCCACACTACAGCCTGCATGACGGAAACGGCACTCACAGTGAGTTTCGTGTATCTTTTTGTTCCACTTCAGCCCTCCATCCTCTACACCTGGCTGCCTGGTAGGCAGGATGAGGAGGCGAGAAGGTGCTAAAGACAGACCTCTCCTTTATCCCTGCTTTCTGCACGGCAGAAAGAATTGTTCTTGCTCGCACGCCCAAAGCTACTTAGCACAGTTGGGCAAACAATAAAGCGGCCAGCACATGCAAATCAGCAGCTGATCTCTGAACACTCAGGGACAGATGCATCTTCACACTGGCAGCATCAGGCAGCCTGGCTCCAGCTATAAGGACAGTGCTTGAGCCTTTACTGGGAAAACAACTCTGGAAAGGCTCAGAAGACTCGAATGTCTGCTACCAACTAGCTCTTTTGGAACTGAAGCTCTCTTTTTTGTTATTAATTAAATAAATTCTTCCATGATACCCATAAAGCATAACATGTTGTTCTGCATACACTGGTGCATGTGAAACAAGACAGAGGCATGAGCATGTGTTTTTCTCTTCATTTCTGTGCAAAGGCAACATGGTCTGTAAGAAAGGCATATGATTAGATTCAGATCCTTCTCCTAGGCTCTGTGAATGAGACTTTTTAAAGGTCCTCTCCTTCTGTCTTATTTCTTTGTTTGGAAAGCTAGAGTACCAAAATACACAGAGGTGTCATGCCAGTTAACAACTGAAATGCACTGAAAGTGCAAAGTGATGTACGGCCCTTTGAGTGTGTCCTGCTTGATATTCCTGCCGCGCTGTCCTTGCTGCCGCCTGGTTCCTAGTGCTCAGAGGCACTGATGCTTGATGTAAGCCAGGGGCCCTGCTCTGAACCTGGCAGCACAAACTGAAATGCTGCTCCCCAAGATGGGCTGCAGCAGTGAGTTCAACAGCTGAGAGCTGATTACGCTGGAGGAAGTTTCAAGTTAAATCACGAGCTAGGCGCTGAGGTCCTCCTGAGAGTGCAATTTTATGCTGTATTTTTTGATTTTCTACTGCAAGTGCCTTCCCTTTCCTACAAGTGCTGCCAGGCTCCCACCCAGAAGGCGCTCAGCGGCCCTTTAGGCCTAACTGGACTATGGATGGTAAAGGCAGGAGGATGAAGGACTCCGCTTCCCAGGGAATTTCTAATTCCTCAGAGCTGGGAGCATGTGACAGACATCTGGGGCATGCTTAGCTATCCCCATGCAGGTGGGAGCCTAAGTAAGTGTCCTTGAGCTGGCACATGTGTGGATGATGCAGCAGAGAGGCAGTAGCCAGTTGCTGCTGCTGGCCCACGGAGATTGCTTCAATCTACAGTAAAAGGCTGGCTCTGTAGTTTGGAGGCCCAGATATAAGCAAAAATAGAAAAACAGGGAAAGGTTAATCCTGGCTAATCCTCAGGGAGAATTACTTGGGAGGCAAGTACCAACTGGTACAAGGGAGATGGATGGCAGCAGAAGAAAATGTGCCTTTACAGACCTTGTTCCGGAAAAAAAAATGATTGGATAGGGAACAGAGGACTTGTGTGATGGGCAGGAACAGAGACCCTGGTGGGTCTTGCATGTCCTTTAGAAAGGTATAAAACTGCTTGTAATCAGAATGACAAGGCTTAGGGAAGCTTCCCACACTGCTGGGAACAGAGGGTGAAACAGCTTTTTTCAATAGTAATCTGAAATAAAAGGAATAGGCTCATGTCTCCTGCTGTCCTGTTGAACAGGATATTGGAGATGGAGCACAAGTGGACGCAATGTTTTGTGCTGAGTGTCTGCTTTGGGGCCCCCATGTACGCAGACATGCTACAGAAACAAGCTTTTTGAAGCACTGGAACAGATTTCTTCCATGCTGATTTTGCTAGCATTATGCCCCGTGACCCAGCCTTTCTTTTCCCACTGTCTGCACAGAGACTTGCAAAGTTGACACACCCTAATCCTGTAGGGCTCCAGGGTCATAAAATAAATAAAATTGCTTTTCTAATGCAGCCTTTGGAAAGCCTGTAAGAAACATATTGATTGGAAAATGCTTGATTAGAATGATCAAGTGCTGAGCTCTCATACAGGGAAATAAATCTTTTCAATTCCCCACACCCATTGCTAAGCTCAGCTTCCTGGAAGCAACTATGGCCCTTTCTGGAACTGAAGTGAAAATCCCATGTTCCATCACCTCTCTGACCTGCTGACATTACACACAGTTTGCATTTGCTGATCAAATGCACAAGCAGGACTCTAAATTAGCTTGCTGGTTTGAGATAGCTTGCTGATTAATGACAGCAGATGAAGTCACCAGTACCCCACAAAGTCTGAAGTCAGTTTAAGCACAAAAGGAGAGAGGAAAAGCCACACTCTGTAGAACATAACACGAAGAACATATTCTTTCTCACCCTATAGCCAAACCTTTTCTTTGCAGATACAGGTTAGTAAATTAAGTAACTCTCCTATGCAAAATTACTCAACTATGTCTAAGACCCTCTGTTCCAACAACAGCCAGAAAACTCCCTGAACAATGCAGACCAATTCCTAAAGTCCTTACAGTTTTAACTGATGTCAGAATAAAGCTTCAAGAGCAGCCACAGTCATTTAACGTGGCCAGTTGTGCTGCACTTCTTGTAAGTGAAACCAGTATTTGAGCCACAGTGGCCGCCCCACTCCTTTCTGTTTCCACCTGCATGGTCTGGAGTTTGCTTGCAAAAAAGCAGACCTTAGGATTTAGTGCTCTTTCCCCTGTGAGTTGCCCCGATATGGGAACAGCCACAGAAAATGTTAGGATGCAGGAGCAGCCTACCTGCTGCGGACAGGCAGTTTGCAGCCTAGATGGAGAATTCATGCAGGATGCCCTCCTATTTCCTGGGGCAGATCAGTCTAGATAAATGGTGCTGATATGCATGCTGAAGAGGCCACTGTTCTACATTCTGGAAGGGAAAAGCTACCAGCCAAAGAAGCAAGCAACTACAGGGGTGATGAAAAGACCAGCCTGTTTTCTAGGCACTCGTTCCATGAGCCATGTCCAAGAGTTTTCAAGAACTGTGCAGAACGGCTCCAGCTTCCTTTCATACTGTTTGCAAAAAGCTTCTTAGAAGCCCAGCAAGAGCGCTCCTTCCAGGGGAGGATGAAGGCTGGCTTTTTGCATCTGGGCACCACATTCAGGAAAGGCCAGAGCATGACAGTGAGTCAGTGAGCTGCTGACAGCACAACGCTGTTCGGCTGACTGCACCCGCTACCGCAGTTACCACACGCAGCAAAGAACTTGCCTGGGTCCAAGATGACCCCTCTCTTTGCTCTTCTCATGACCACAGCTGGAGAGGGCAGGTGACCATGGGATTCCTACCAGAGCAGCTCGTGCAACAGAAACAGCTGGCAGGGGGATCGGGAATGGGGAAATGTTGGCTTGGATCTGATCCCAGTCACAGTACTAATCGACTCCTGACTCCTTCTCAACCAATTCTTGGCTGTTTTCCACAGAGCAGACATTGCTTTCCTACTGCTCCCTTCCAAAAGGAGCTAAAAGAAATGTCTTCTGTTGCTTTTTTTCCTTGTATGTACAAAAACGAAACTAGCTGAGCCCTGACAATGACATGGGTTAGCTAGCTCAAGAGACCACACTGCAAGAAGCAAGTGGTTTTGCAAGCAAAAATCAAGGAGATTATGTATATATATATATAAAATCATTTATTTCTCAGAAAACCTTTACTGTTTCAAAACAATTCATCTTAATCTAGGTAAAAATTCAGACCTAAACACTCTTCACAGTTTTCCTATACAGAATACAGTCACTGCTGCATCCATGAATTACTAGTATTAGTAATACTTGCACATTTACACTACACAGTGCCTTACAACTGCAGACAGATTAGATTGTTATAGCTTTTATAGATGGGAGGTACAAAATCATTGGATACCTGCCCATACACCAGATCTATTATAGTAGGAATTGAATCTAGGAACTGTATTTTGCTCCTCTTTACAACTGGACAACTACAGAGCATCTTCACACCCTTAGTTAATACCCACGTTTCCTCCCTACTTCTTGGGAAGCTACTCAGGGTGTCCTGGCAACAGTAATTTTAACTTCAAATATCTCACCCCCCACACCAAAAAAAAAAAAAAAAAAAAAAAAAAAAAGTATTATAATGTATTGTTAATGTATTTTTTTTTAACACAATATAGCCTTGATCCTTGGCGGGGGTGTTGAAAATTTGTAAGCAATTAGAAATAAATAGATCTTGCTAGTCTTGACCTACATATGGTTTTACTTAAGTCTTTTGCCTGCTGCCTAATTGCTGGGTAGTGGAGAGGGGTGCTAAGGCTATGACCATGTTTGTAGTATTACTGGTGATGGAACTGAAAGCCCTGATATTGAGTATTCCATCAGTGCTCCACAAAGATATGAAAAACTGATTAAATAGTTGCTAGTTACCATCAATGCAGCTGCTTGCTAGTTACCATCAATGCAACTGCTAAAATTAAGGTGGTTCTTTCAGCAAATTATCCGTTTAACCTAATGTCAGCTAGACCACCTTGATCTTCTAAATGGCTGCAAACTTATAGGTGATTCTACCATTTCAGGAAGTCCTTTTTGCACAGCTGAATCAAGTGGAAAGTTTTGAAATCTCAGTTTCACATGCCAGCAAAACACCGTCACCAACATAGCAAGACATTGTAATCCTCCTGTATTAAGAAGCTGCTTTCTTCTCACAAGGAGATTTTGTTCTCAGAGGCTCACATCCTGATGAAGCTGGGTCCCTTTCCCTTGAGGAATTTTGGCTGGGACTCTGTTTCCTAACTCAGCCGTGATTGTGAGAGCTGGGGAGGGGGGAGTGTATACACAAAGAATATTTTTTTCCAGGCTGTTTCCAGAGAACGTGAGGCCAGCTCTGCTATGGAACAGTCTATGCTGAGACAACAAGATGTCACACGTTGGCTTCCTCAGCACTGGGGCTCCAAGCCTTGTGAGGTGCAGCTGCATTTGTGCTGCTATGGGGAAAGCAGGGTCTGGCAGTACAGCCAGACCCACGGCTTGCTCTGCCTGTAACCACTGAGCAATCCAGTGTAAAGAAAATGTTACCACCAGCATGTGGTCAGAGCATGTCATGTATTTACCTCAAACGATTTCACTTTTGGACCTCTGTCTCTGTCCATACAGGCATTCTCCTTCAGACTCCTAATCCAGGAGGGCTATAAAAGCCTGCTTCGATCCACCAACATATTAGTTCTTCTGTGCTTTATGAAAGACCTGCCTTCAGGTGACATTAAATATTAAAGAACTGGGGGAAATGGTACAAATTACAGCTCTAGAGACTGCACGCTATATGTACTCAGTTTTGAACTGTATCTTGGGGGCTGCAGGTAAAAGCCTGCTCTTAGTGTGCTGCAGACATTTTCTGCTCCCAAGATGTTGCAAACCAGAGCTCTGACGTGGTTAAAAACATCCAGATTTTGCTTCACTTCTTGATCGTTCCTTAATGAACCAAATCCGTGCAGCTCTTGCAAACTGTCAGTCATTTCTCCAAGATGACATCGCTGTCCTAGAGGAAGGTCAGGTGCTTAAAACAACTGTAGATGCTGGGAGTCCTCTTCCACACCCAGAGGGATGAGAAGGCCGTCAAGATGGACTCCAAACTGCGCTACAACACATTTCACATACAGAAGTAACTGCATTGCATTTGCATGGGGCCCTTTATCTCTACCCTTCCTGCATAACCTGTGCACAGAAAGGCTTCTTGTACTAAGGTACTTGTGCTTGAAATACATTGATAATGAGAACAAATTAAGTGTGTGCTCTTTGATTATCAGGTGATAAATTATCATGATTATCTTTGCTGCAGCTTGAGAATTGCTTCCTCTTCAGGGTTTAACTCCTGCTTGCTCTGAAGTTAGCACACTCACTAACTTCTCATATTAGGACCCCCAAAAAACTGGCTCCTCCTCTATTATTTCTGTGGAAGTCTAATGAAGTTCAGACAGCTCTTCTATTTGGGGCCACTTGGAACACACTCTCCAAGCAATCAGAAAGCAACAAACTTTATTAATTTGGATGGAAGGCAAGATCTCAATTCATCAGCTTGTCGGATTAGAAGCAAGCTGCTATGCTGTCTGGAAGACATGCATGCTGCAGCCAGAGGCATGTAATCACTGGGACACCCTCTGAACTAGCTCCCCAAGGTCCCAATCACAACAAAGGCTTGAGCATCCACTACTTGTTCAGCACACTCTCCCTGACACCATGGTAGCTAGTTCACACTGAGGTCTGTAGCACTATGGCTTTGGCAAGTTCTTGGGCACATCTAGGCGTGAAAGACTCACCCTGACTGCAGCTATGTTTACCTGTCAGTGACAGCTGAAGATGTCAGAAATATGTGTTTCATTTTCACCCCTCCAGCTTCAAAGGTGTCTTGTCTGAGTCCTGTGCTTGAGGGAAATATACTCCTGAACTGGGGATATCAGTCCCCCTTTCTGTTATTCTGTCTGGCATGAAGGAGGCAGAAGGAAGATGATGATTTCTATGCTGAAGCTAGCACGTCAGCACTCACTGCACCATCCTTCAAACAAGCTACTTTCAGGCCACCACTCAGAACTCAGTGGCAGCCCTGACTTAGTAGTGTTCTTTGGCTCCTTCCTCTGATGTGCCTGTGAAATTGGCAGGGGGCTTAGGCTGTGGACTTTATGAGAGAGATAAGCCGTATTTAAGTATATACATACACTGGATTCTGCTGGATCAGCTTTCTGGAATGATTAAGAGCACAATTGCACTAACAGTCAAGACTGCACTAACAGTTCAACACAACCAGTGAGGGGTTGACAAACTACAGAAAGAATAATAGCTGGATGTGGTGACAGAGAAGGGAAGAAATGCTTCAACTACTATTGCTAAAGAACACATCATGCCACTGAAAAATGCATGGGATCGCTGTATTATTTGAGTTTAATCTTGATGATGTCACTGAGAAAGGCTTGCTTCCAGGACTGGAAAAATTACTGCAATGTCAATAGAGGCAAATAATTTACCTACGCACTTCCAGTAGAGGATCAAGCTTTGAAAACAAATAGATAAGATAATTCACAAGGAGGCTCCGTCTCATCCTGCTTTTTGTGTTTCTTGCAAAGGTAAAGGTGCTGTGAGAGAGACTGCATACCTAATAATACTGGGTAACTGATACCACCACCAATTCAGTATTCCTAATACTCTGTAAACCCATTGTGCTAGTACAGACACCTGACCTGAAGATCAGTGAAGCTATCTTGTGCTGTCCCTCTTTCAACACTTCCATTCCCACATGGAATGGCCATCCCTGTGCTTGCTATCTCCATCAGCCTGCAGATGTGCTGTGGGAAAGGGGACTACTGTCCCTTGAGAGTACAGTTATATGCAGCTGGGCATCCCAGGGCCTCCACCATGGGGGCAAATGTCCCTGGGCACAAATCAGGGATTCAACTGAGGTCTGATCAACTGGTGACAGAAGAGAGGGGTGAGAAAGTTACCCCTCTCAGTCCCACTAACAGTGACTCCTCTTTTGAAAAGGTGGGGGATAAAATGATTATCTTTCTTTGTTTAAGTATTGTGAAAAAATCAAGTGATATCACCTGTGGCAAGTATTTAGTAACATCTGATAGCTACTTTACATTGCTTACAGTTGTGCCTACTAGTATAAAACATTAAAAAAGGAGGAATCTCTGCCTGGAGGACATAACAACATAAACAGAGAGGATAGGAAAGGGACTGAATGTACAAGCAAAGTGAACAATACAATGGTGTGCAGACAATGCTGGTCCCCCTGGGAACCAACTGAAACTACTGCACTCTTTTCTAAGTGGATATTCTGAAAATGTAGTTGAAATACTCTTTCATCAACTTGTCTAATTAAAATGTTCATAGTAGCTCTTCCCCTTATTTTGGCAAATTTCAACCAGCTCTATGACAGATGCTTGTCAAATTACATCTCTTATCTGATGCAGAAATCCAGATTTGTATGTATATCTGTTCACACAATTTCTATTCACAAAAACTCAGACATTCACAATCACACTGGAGTCAGGAATGCAACAGAGGTGTCTCACTATAAGGTAGCAATTTCTCTTCTATTCTTCTAATCCTTCAAGACTTGCTTAGTTTATGAAGTCCAAACCAGTTCAGCTTCATTCTTCAGTATCATAACTTCCAAATCTTCTCAAGTTTCTGCTCTCCTGGGAAGACTGATTCACAACCACCTTGCACAAGAGAGAACATCTTTTAAAAAATCCGCTGTTTGGACCTACTGATTATGTGTCTGGACTTGCTTGAACTTGGCCATCCCTGATGCAGTATCTTCTATCCTACTAAGAAACGCTTGCATTTCCTCTCTCTGGTTTAGCAGACTGTGTCACAAGTTAAGCACCCATGAAAGCTGCTTTTGCCAACCATACTAGCAAGAGCAATTTTTTGGAAATGCTCTTCAGTATTAGAACAAAGGAAGGAAAGTTTCTTGATAACTAGAGCACAGATTTCAACTGCTTATAAACTGCTCAGGCTGTGGATTAAAGCGTGCATTTGTATGAGAGGGAGATGGCAGGGAGTGGAAGGAGTAGAAAGAAAGACTTGAAAAGTAAGAGGGTAGGAAGCAAAAAAGCACATTAGGGAAGGATAGTGAACCATGTTTTGAAGAAAGGATACCTTTTAACCTATCAAGTTGCCCTAAGTCTTCCCTTCATGACTGTTTCTACGATTTCTACAAGCTAATACATACACATTACCAGCGCAAAGCAAGTTGATATTCTAGGTCTTTTCCTCCTCCTTAACAACCATAAGTAAAAAAATACTTCTGCGAAATGCTTTGCTTATTAATGTGATTTTTATTTTTTTCACGTGACAGGGGTAAACTGGCTTAGCACTGATAGCATGGTACAGAAATGCAGACATGGGCACAGTATCAGTTGGGGGGGGGAGGGTTGGCTTAAGTCTCCTTCCGCAATTTCACACAAAATGACATTAGGGAATGCAAAGTGCCAAAAATTTTTCTGTGAAGCACTGAAAAAATCTACAGACTCTACACGTCTCACACCACTCTGGCAGATAATAAACAGAGAGCATATGGGCTCAAATATTGTATGTTCATGAAAACACAGTATCCTCTGTTTGATACCATGTTGAGTTTCTGAGAACATGAATGCAATTTCTAAAAAGATTTACGCCTCTGTTATTCAGGTGTTTGGACAACCAAACAATGGAAATTCAGAAAAAGATTTATTTGTGGGCTGGTTTATTCCATAGCAAATCATAGTATTTTTTTCTTATACCTTCCTCTGAAGCAGCTGGAATAGCCAGCTCTTAGGCTGGTCCTGTCCAGTCTTGTCTCTTCCCTAGTCTAACCATTTTTTTTTAATTTCTAGGTCCTGAAACACAACTTGACTTTAAGATTAATTCTCAAAAGAAAGTATGATTATTTTTTTTAACTTTTTGATTACTTTTTTTTGTTGTTGTTGATGCCTCATTTTAAACTTTTTTCTAGATTTCCTCTTCCCCCCATTACCTCTGAGGTGTGCATACTGTGTGAAGAGGAGCCTTCTTTTGTCAGCCCAGCCTCACCCTTATTCATTTAGTGCTGTCACTGTCATGCTTTCACAACTCTGCTGACGGAATCAGGTAGGAGGAAGGAGGAGGAGGCTGATTCGGCAAGAGGAGTCTTTTGTTTGCATGTAAATAGCTTGGTGTTATCAGAAAGAAAACAAGGAGTGAGCAGCCTGTGTTGAACAGCAACAGCAAAAAATCACAGCGCTATTATTCTGTTTTCCATTCTCTTCCAGAAATATAAGTGAGCCTCTGTGTATAAGAGAAGGGCTGGTGTAGATAACAAGAGTCGCCTCACTGCTTCCCCTCTGTTACTAAAAAACATCCTTGTAGCAATTACAACAATTGCTAACGTAGAGAAATAATACTGGGAAACAGGTTGTTCTCAGTAAGGGGTATTAAAAACTCCACACAGAAATTAGTTTTGAGGAAAAAATTATTTAGGAAACTTACTAATGAAGAAGGAACCTAGAGGGTTTGGACATTTGGCAAATAATAAGGCCAAAGAGTCCAAGAGAGTGTGTGATCTTATTCCACTCAGCTGAATGTTAAATCACTGACCAGTTAATAGCTGCTCAAAGTTTTTAAAACACTGGCCTTCAGTCCTGAAAAGCACATCTGCATCTCCAGTGGAAATCAGTGGCAATTTTGACGATTTAGCTGCAGTGTTGGGTAGTACATCAAGCATTAGAAGGGACAAAAAAGCTTCCCAGAACATCAGAAGGTCACGTTCCTGATTTTGAACATAATGTCTTTCTTTATTTAGTGTTAATTACCAAAACTCTTCATAGATCTTGACACACAAGGATATTTGGAAAACGCTGCATAAGATTAGCAGGTGCTTTCCTTTGCTTCCATTCAGCTTCAGAGTGAATTTAATCATAAAGGATACAACAAAAGGAGAGCAGCACACCTGGATCAGGCATGCTGAGTTGGGCTGCACGGCAGGAATTGTTTCCTCTCTCCTGTCTTCAGAGTGAGTGTCTGAACGGAAGGACATTAGCACGGAAATTTCTGTGAGGCCTTCAAAGAAATCCAGGACTATTTCTGTACCCTCGTCAAAGCCTAGTGGTCCCTTTTGTTCTTTTGGGATGCTAGAATCCAAATGAATTTTGAAAAAAAGCAAGAGGGATACCATCAGGGTGCTTGCCCCATCCAGGCTTCATTTAGCATCTCTGCCAACCTCTTAAAAACGCATAAAAGAGGAGACAATTTTTAATTTCTTTTCACAGTGTGGTTGCCAACATTGCAGGCTAAAGCTGCATCTCCTCAGGAAGAGGGAGTTGAGTTTGTCCGTAGCTGCTATTTCCTAATTGGCAGGCACAATGGAGAAGCCTTTTGGTTACCCTGATAAGGTCATTTGCATAACTCTACCCAAGTGGCTTTGCATATATTTTTTTTCTCTTATTTTTCCTTCTCTCTCCACTTCATCAGTTCTCAGACACTTCTCCCTGTGTCAGAGAACTCTAGGAAGAGCTTTTATGTTGTTAATCCCTATATTCATTCAGATATACATTTTAGGTTTATTTATTATTTCTTGTAAATTGCCAGTCCATTTAGGTAACTCTATTCTTATTTGCAAGTTACAAAAGAAAACTAGTGTTAGTGCAAAAAGAATTCTGCTTTACCCACATAAGTTTCTTTCAAATTCAGCTAAAATAGCTGTGAGTTATCTTTCTACTTTTAAATGAAAGCCTTCTGATTGCAATTGTTTAAATGAAATAATTGAAAAAGCTTGTGAGCTTTTCCTTACACAAACACTTAAGGTGATTTTAGCAAGACGCCTCACTTCGTAACTGCCTTCCAGGGAAAAAAATGCCTGAAAAATGTATCTTACTCTTGGTTAATTTTTTTCAGAATGCATATTTTTAACCTAGAATGGTATCTTTATTTCCAGATTCTTTCTTCTAGAAAGGATTATGATGAAATTTTGACACATTCCAAAGTTCTCACTAACTATACAAGCTCTCGCTTTGTGTTTTTTCACAGCAGCTAACAAATATCCAGTAGCTGTAAATCAGTGGGACCAATGCCCTATTTGTACAGAAGGACAAAACAGTTATTTTACCAACTACAGCAGCTCGTACAATGAGGCCCTGGTCCATGTGAAGGGCCAGAAGGCACTGCCCTATCAGAAATCAAATGATCCTCATCATCTAATTCAATACGCCTGCATTACTATTCTGCTTAATTGTAGTCTCTCAGTTGCAGTCACAGATCAGGACCCCAGTGTGCTTGGTAAGGCACACAAACAGGAGAGAAACTGCAGTTTCCCTAGATTGTAATCTCTACATAGAGCTATGAAGAGGATGTAGTTTATTGGTATTTTACCCAAATCTCCATCTCATGAAAGCTAAACAAAACACAAACGATGGAGTAACGCTGTAGATTGTGCTACAGGAAGCAGCACCTTTGTCTCCACAGATGGCAAGTGAGGGAAAATGGGAGAAAATAAATAAAAAAATAAATAAGAGTTCATGGCACTCAGGAGACTGGTAAGCCTCTAACAATGTTTGAATATACAAAATCAGATCCACTGAAGAAATAAAAAGGCAAAAAATGCATTATTTCATGGCTGGTATTAATCTGTTGCATTTCAAACAGAAACACTTTTCAGTGCTTTCATTTCATAACGGTTACTGTAGTATCTATTTTGAGTTTTGGGGCAAGCCAGTTTGGGGGTAAGCAAAATTTTCTATAACTGTTATGAGAATCTTTTTGATAACCACTGATAAATATCTTTTTATCCAACTTAGAGTATTTTGGAATAAAAGTAAAAGTTTTTATAGTACTGATCTCTTCTAAGAAGAATTTTGTTTCAAAAACAGCTGCTTGTTTACTATTAAAAATTAATGCCAAGAAAGTTTACTGACAGATAAGCTCTACTAATGACTACACTTCTGAACTTCATTATTTGTATTCACAAATTAACAGTGTGAATTCTCAGTTTACTAATCTGCCAGTTGGATCATTTTTTGCAGCCTTGAGCTGTTTCACTTTACTTCACTGAAAACATTAAATAGCCAAGCTGTAGTAAACTCTCATTTCCCCAAGACTTTATTATGTTTACACAATATATTACAGAACATTTCCTAGTGTATTATTAAGCATTATGAATTATTAAAACCAAATTACATTTTTTGAATGAACAATATGGTGCTTTATCCTGGACTTTCTGTAGCACACTTACACAGTTTGTAAAACCCCATAGCAAAGTATATGTGTTACTGCTACAGCATGACAAACACACTTTACAAACACACACCCTAACATACAGATCTCCCAACCACACACCTTATGACCTAAAGGATTTAGGAAATTGAAAGCCTTTCTCTTGTGATTTGAGTGAACTCAGGTCTCCTGATGAGTGAATTTCCAGCTTGATAGCACATGTATATGTTCGACAACCTTTGCACTGTCTCACTTAGTTTAGCTGACCAATCTTCCAGCTCCAGCCTTCCAAACACATACTGGTGATCTGCAGAAAGCTGGCTCTACTCCTTGGTTTCTCCATCTGCTAAATTACATTACAGATTGCTAAAATATAATAAATACTTTCCTACTATTACTTTCCCACGTAAACAGCTCAGTTATTTGCCACAGGGATATTGAATATGAATGGAAGGAAAGGCAGGTCTGCACAATGCTTCAAAAGGAAGATGCTTCTCTCAAGGAGGACACTGGTCCAGGGACCAGAAAAACCTGAGTTTGGCAACAGGCCTCCTATGTGATTTGGCACAAACACCTAACAAACCTGCAGGTACTAAATACAGCCAGGAGGAAACTCTCACACCCTTCAAAGACAACCATTCCAGTCCAGCTATAGTGACCAAAGCTGAAATGGTTATGGACAGCCTGCAAATTGAAAAAACACTAAGCACACTAGACATCAGAGAGTAGACCAAGGGTCCTTCAGACTTAATAAACTTCTCCTGTGTTCTCCTCCACTGACCATATGCTTACCCTCTTTCCTCTCTAATAGTATTTAGTAAACTTGTTCATGCAGAACCCACTTTACTAGATGCTGCATGTGTTAATGCATATGCAAAGTTTGTGTAATTAAAAGATCAATGTGCATGCAGGCAATGTTAATTTTGGCATTTCCACAGCTTTACAATATTACTATCTGTAACACAGAGTATATATATATTGTGTGTAATTTTTTCCCTTGTTTTTAAAATATCAGTAATGGGGAGAAAAAAACCTTCAGAAATTCCACCCTGGCATCATAATGAAACCTGCATGGGTCAGCAGAAGATCTATCACTTCTAGATCCAACCTACAGACCTCTGCCATTTTTTGATAAGGGAGACACTGACAGTAGCAGCAATATGCTGTCTTGTGTTACAGGATGTAACACTGGCAGTAGGGCATCAGACACTTGCCATGACTCCTGCTCATTTTGCCAGCAGGTTATGCAGATGTCTGTGACAGCAAAGGAAGAGTGAGGTTAAGAAATCCATCCTCCTAGCTCAACTTCAGGTCCTTCTCTCTGCACTTCTGGTTGTGGCCAATGCTAATCTCCTCTACCAGCCTTCTTGCTCCAGGCTCTTCCCCCTGCCCGAATCTGAGCTTTGCTCCTTTTTGGCTGTGAATAGGCAGATTCCTCTCCCATCTTCAGGGCCCATCAAAGGGGATGTGGAAGCAACAGCAGAGACAGCCTCTCTTCCTTCAAGTCTGTTCCAAATCTTAGGACACTAGTTCTTTTGAGAGTTTAACACCAACGTATTGTTCTGTCCTGGCAAAGAAAATATCAGCCACAGCAGCTAAAAAGTATAGAAGTTGTAAAACTATCAAAAATAAATTCTTACCATGGGAAGTATCTGGAAACCTGAAAAACAAGTGGTGCTACCATTCACTCCACAAAAAGAGCTAGTCATTTTTCCTGGATGCCTGTAGTCCATGGCATGTTACATAACATGAGGACTGGTGGCTATGTACAACCCCAAAGCCCTTTGTTTGCTCTACCAGGAAAACAGAAACAGTGCCTTGATCTTGTCTGCCCCATAACCGAGAAGCAGCACTTGCAATTTGGAGTCCTCTATCAATGAAGAAACGACAGACAGTTGGCCTACCTCACAAACCCAGGTGACTGGCTGCATACATTTATGAGTATTAATCAAACTGAAACAGTTACTACTGGTTGAAAGAAGGTTTTATTGAAACCGTGCCATATTGAAAATGAAAAGCTTAAAGAATCTACCTTTTCTCATCTAAGGGAAGTGGAACTTAAGAAGTTCCTTCAGGACTTCTTAGTTTAATTTAATTTTATGTCAACATAAATCTCTAAAATAAGACAAACAGAAAAACAAGGAGGCAAATTAAATGTATTCATCAGATTAAAGAGGTTAAGCTGTAAAGAAAAACAGGAAGATCCAGGTCTGAATGTCTGGAAGACTATTCTCTTTTCCATCTGTTGGTGTAAAATTGCCATAGGTTCCTGGCATAAATCAATATAAAAGAGTTACATGCAAAAAACAGACCCTGTAATATAACAAATACTTAGGTACCACAAATGGAGACGAGAGTACTATAAAAAGGAGGTATAAGGAACATTATCAGAAACCAGCACCATCATAAGAACTGTAAAAATCATTGTGTGGTACAGATGCAGACAGTAAACAGCACGGAGAGCTGAGGTATTTTAGGGGCAGAGGAAACAGTTAAAGACTTGCAGGGGACACTGCAAAAGGGTAGTTTGGTAAGAGGGAAGCTCAAAGTATTGTTAATGGAGCAGGTGTACCACTATGTTGACAGACTGACAACTCTGAAGTCCTACTTACACACACAGCCACCTCTGATCTTAACTGAGTAGATGGCATGGGGGTAGAAACAAGCACTAGCACCTGAGGAAGATGAGGCATTGTGAGGTTAAATAGTAAAAGTTGTGGAAGGATGTAGGTAATTTTCAGGTACTTTTACCAACCTCAGCTTTCCCCAATGTCCCAACTAACTGCATAAGCAATGTGACATCTGTTAGCATTGTGTACATTTGGCTAAAGAGCTTTGCACCAGGCTGCTTTCCCCAAGCAAGTTTCAGACTGTCAGCTTTGGACCAACCAAACCACTGTTGCACGGTTGCAGGTCACAGTTCCTGGGAAGTCACTAAGCTTCAGTCTTGCTGAGCCATATCCCTTGCCCAAAATGGCAAGAGATCTCTGCCAGAACCAAGGGTGCCATTTTTATTAATAGTTACTTGACATCCAGGCCTTTTTTTTTCACCAATAAAAGAGCAAATTGCAGTAAGTGATAAGAATGCATATATCACAGTCTGCCAGGGACATCCACAAGAATGGTATGGCTGCAGGACTATCTCTTCAGGAAAGCAATTAGTAACAGATAGGCAATGTTTTTGAAAGGTGAAGTCCTTCCATGTGGCAATGTCTTCTCCCTTAACTTGTGAGCTTTAGGGCCATACTTGGTACCCAGCTCGCAACGGGATGCTTAACTACACACCTTCTTCAGAGCTTAAGAAATGCTGACCTGGCTGATCCATAAGGAGTCCCATGTGATTAAATGAATCCCTAGCTTCCAGGACTTGGGCTCAACAACATCAAACTGCAATGGCTAGCCTTAGCAAAGATTTAATCAGTCAAAAGCTGTCGCGGGTTTTCCAGTGAGCAGTTCCCCTGTCCTATCGCCCCAGATCACTCAAGAAAGTGGCTGGCTCTTCCTGCCGCCCAACCTCCTCCGGCAGAAAGCGCCAGGTGACAACGCCTCTTCAGCTGCTGCGGTTGGCGGGTTTGAGCGTCTCTGTTATCTGCCCCCAGCAGCATCTCGTCTGACAGGAAGTTTCCCCACAGTTTTCCATCACAGGAAATTTCCTGTGGGGAAGCACTTAGTAAGCAAACAAAGAGTTCCTTGGTACAAAAGAGAAGTGCACACACATACAGCTGTAAGAAAAAAAGAATAAAAACAAAACAAAAAAAATACCGCTGAAGCAGCTTGGGCAAGGGCGCTAGGTCACAGGGCCCAAAATATGTGAGAAGAACCATGCTACCTGAGATACTGGGGCTTAGAGATCACCAGACGAAACCATTATTTTGCTTGGCTCATTAGCTTGGCTCATTAGGTTAAAGTTCAAATGTTAGTTAGCTGCTGTTTGACCCCTCTGAAGAGAGTCAACAGCCTTAATGCCGCTTTCAACAGGGATGGAGAGAGCACAAACCACAACCTCAGGCACCAGTTTAGTGGCTTTTTCTTTGGCACCTTCTCCAGCGAGGCCAACCACCAGGTACAGGCAGAGGGTCTATCTTCCCAGATTGTTAGGATTAAAGTCTAGGACACACTGCCAAATACCTGTATTGAGCTCACTCTGACACCTAATAATGGGTCTGATATCCCCTGTTCCCAACCTCCTCTATAGGCTGCTTTGAAAATCCCCTCCCCAGGGCATGCCTAAGTAGTTTGTAAAATCAGCATATGAAAGCTGGTACCAAAATGCCACTGATCTTCAGGTGCCTTCATTTAACGCAGATGGACACTGCAACCTCTGACACAAAGTCTTTTATTTACCTCATTAGGATCTAATAATGCTCTGAATGTACCATTAGGAAAAATATATTTGTTTCCAGAATGCCTAGTATCCCTTTTCATAAAATCTGTGCTGCTGGTGTCTTTTTCTTTCTCTCCTCTTCTCTTTTTGCCCTTTGATCTATACTCATTTCCTACTATTATCCAGGGAAAACCCTGCTGGACAGTGCATGCTGATTAGCAATGGCTCATATATCACGCAATGTACCAGACTCTGGTGGTCTACAAAATGCAGGGACTGAGGATAGACTTCATTCTCAGGTGAGACCAATCTTGAAGAGGTCTCCTAGCAGCATCAAACCCTGGGATACTCCCATGTACACCAGGTTAGTCAGAACTGTATAAAGTGGGCATGAAGTACAAGTAGAGACGACCTACAACTCTGCACCATTCTTATTTGCTCTTTCTTCAGTTATGAGAGCAATCATCTGCAAACCCACAACTCTGATTTAACATTTGCTCATGCTTTTTTTTTTTTTTTTTTTTTTTAAACTGTCTAGTTCAGACTCCTAGCTTGAACTATATACCTGCAAAAGGCAATGCTATTTTCCACCCTCTTCTAGTTAACTGCAGCTGTGGTAAAGGGACTTCTGCCAACAGACCCACAATGCTCTGCTCCACAGGAAGTTCCCAAGATCTCTTCCTGCACAGGAAATTTCCTGTGGTCCAACAGACATTCCTCTTGGCTTTTATCACTCACATACATTTGTTTTGGCAAATATCTGTTCTTAAGAACAACAAGAAGCAGAGAGCAAAAGCAAAAAGTGATGAGAAAAAAAAAAAAAAAAAAAAAAAAAAGGCAGCTATGGTTAGGGTAACAATCATGACCAAATTAGCCCCTGTCACACATGAAAATATATGCTGCTGGAGCTGACTTGTGAGGTTTTCTACCTTAAGCATTATTCAGAAATAAGGCCTACTTGATATACACAGACATAACTGCTTTTAAGAATCCACACACAAGTTTTCTTTGCCTTTTTGAAACATTTTACTGATGCGGTTTCCTAGAAATGTTAGGCACTGTGAAAGGAACTCCAAATCTTACATTTCTTATGGCCCCAGCAATGTCAACAGAATGATAAGGCTTCCTATACAACTTTACCTAAAAAATAAATGTTTTGGCTGTATTTTACCAGACACATCCTCCTGTAATCAAAGCCCCTATAAATCCTAAGGCACTGTTCATAACCACCAGAAGGATAACAGTTTTGGAAGGAAAAGAGATTTTACTTTCAAGCTTCCAAATTACTAAAGTAATGAAGCCCATCCAACTTTGGGTAGGATTTTCAGATGCACTTTCACACTTAAAAACAAAGGTAAGAGTCTAGGGGGACTTCTAGAAGTGCCAAGAGAGTATGAGATCTACTTTGCTCAAACACTCCTTAAAATATCAAAAGGCACCTGGTTACTGGTTAAATACACCTGGTTTTAAGCAACTGATTATTTTTAATCGCTTAAAAAGTTGAAGAAATTCCAACTGGAAAATTTATTTCATCACAAGGACACTCAAGCACTAGAACAGACTGCACAGACATGCTGTGCTGTCTCCATCCTTGAAGGTTTTAATGACCAAATAAGCTAAAGCATGGATGGTCTGTCCATCAGCTACAAGTCTGACCTTGTAGCTGAAACTGTTTTGAGCAAGAGGTTGGATTAGAGGCCTCCCAAGGTCCTTTCTAACTTGAATGATCCTGTGATCCAAAACACCTCTGTAAATTCAGCCCACTATCCTTTAAAGGTCTAATTTGAAACTACTTCAGCCTGTAATTTTTCTTAAATGGCAATGGCAGAGATAGAGCTCACCATTCCCATCTAGAAGACAGAACTTTTGAATGGACTTCAGTGAATTAGGAAAATAAAGGGAATAGATGATATCTTGTAAACTAAGGTTTCAAATAATTTAGTAATGCTTGTGATTACAGACTATTCTGACACTCAGTTAGCAACTACAGTCACAATCAGTCCTCTCCTCCCTGTCTCCACACCTTTTGTTTGGTTTATTTTAACCAACCCACAGACAAAGGATAACCGTCAAACAGCGTGAGGTTTCCTTCATTTTCTCGAAGTTCATCAGCCTGCACATACCACAGAATCACAGAATAGATGAGGCTGGAAGGCACTTCTGGAGACCATCTAGCCCAACCCTGCTTAAAACAGGGTAAGGTAGAGCAGGTTGCTCAGGACCAGTCAGGTTTTATGTATTTCCAAAGGTGGAGACTCCAGGACCTTTCCAGGTAACCTGCTGCAGTATTTGCTCACCCTTCCAGTAAAGAAGTTTTTCTTTTGTTTAAATGGAATATTTTGTATTTCATTCTGTTCCCATTGTTACTGTATACCACTGAGAAGAGTTTAACTCTGCCTTTATTCTCTCCCATCTAGTATTTACACACAACTATAAGATCCTTCCAAACCTCCTCTTCTTGAGGCTAAACAACAGCAGCTCTCTCAGCCTCTCCTCATGTGTTAGATGCTGCAGCCTTTTAATCATCATCCTCTAGTATGAACATGTGTCTCTTGCACTGGGAAGCCTGAGACTGGACACAGCACTCCAGATGCCGTCTCAACAGGGCTGAGCAGAAGGGAAGGATCCCCTCTGCATAATGCAGTCCAGGATGCTGCTAGCGTATCTAGGAGACTGAGGTAGAACAAATGATGTGTTTCTGTGCCACCAACAGAAATGTTACATCCTAATCGCAAACATTAGATCAGGCTGGTCAGCATCAGAGAGTTTCAATGTGGAGGTTCAGAGACAAACCTTTTTCTTTAGTCTCTAAAGAAAAGAGATCACTACAAAGAAAAAAAAAAAAAGTTATATTTTTAGAGATTATTTGCTTTGGACAAGATCTGTGGGAAAAAAAGAAAAAAAAATAAAAAAAATGGAAATTCAGCTAATCTCCAAAGAAGTGAGGAGACTTTATACCTAACCTTAACCTTGCAACTCCTATACATAACCAAGTATCCCCTGATGGACTGTGCAGGTACTGGTGCAGCACCCAGGCTTCTGCTACTCTCACACATCTGGGTAGTGGCTGTAGCTTGCTCTGTAAATACTGGGCCATTCAGTGCAGTAAGAAGTGCCAGACAGTTAAAACAGCAGGTACTACAAAAGATGTTTTCAAGGAAAGCAGTGTGACAGAACTGTCCTACAAGACAGATTCAGCCCACCACTGTCAGCTGGACAACTTCAGTCAGTTCAGTGCTTGCTTATTGTCCTGAGCATCTAATAATACCATGAAAGCTCTAGTGATCACTTTATTATTCTTTGAATATACAATTGCACCATTTCCTGGAATATTTTTCTTTCTGGACCAGACAACTTGTTATGTTGAAAGTGCCAGTGTTACACCCCATCCAGTAAAAGTCATTACCCTTATGCATTTTGAAAAATCTGTCCTGGGCACAGTGCAATCCACAGAGGACTTGGAATTTGATATACAGATCATTTGTACACGTACAAGTATCTGGGGTTAGTTTCCATTTGGAGTTCCAAGATTTGTAGGGACATTTAGATTTGTAATAGGATTTTGTTTCCCCCATTACATCTGTCTAAAAATGTGCCTGGTTTCTCACTATTTCCATTCTTCTGTCTTTCAGACACTATTTCCTCATTGGCAGCTCCCTATCTTCCTCTCCCATTCTCAGACAGTGAGGCACAAAGGCACTGAATTTTAAATATATACTTAAGCACACCCATGTACAAGTATTTACAGAGAAAGAAAGAGGAGTAGAGTGCAAAGTACCATGAAGATGGTGGCAGTTGCCAACGTGGTCACAGTACACAGTATAGATAAAAAGCATCGGGTAGCCAGGATGATGACTGGCTATTTGATCAAGATTCATCTTTTGAAATCCACGGTAGGTGACAACAAATTTCTGCAAATCACCAATAGCTGACAGAGCAGACATACACAGAATGAATGACCTGAATAACTCAATCAGCATGTCCGGCTATAAACTGAGAACATGGGTGTTTCACTAGGTGCATATACGTAATCCCTACATGCCTTCCCACTGACAAGAAACTGCTGACTGACTTTGAGACCTGCTGTGATCTACATCACAACAAAATCCTTCTCACTTATTTATTAGCCTCTGATAAACGCAACATAAGACAATCAATAAGTGAGAAGAGTTATTGGTAGGTTGGCCTCATTCAATGCCTCATTCTTGCTTCAAAAAAAAACAAGCATCCTAGTGTTTGGAGGGAAATACTAGTGGTCAAAGCTTATTATTAGCAATCACAACCATTTCTAAGAGTAGTCCCCTGAACTGAAAAATTGAACAAAGGCTGAAATGTAATTAAATGTGCTTAGAGCTGTGATCAGGAGTTAGGTCACAAGAAGCACTCAGAGTGGGGCACAGCAATCTAAGAGACTACAGCCTCTGAGCATGAAAAAGTGCCCTGCTAAGAAAACCATTCGGAAACAGGCCTGACAGGAGGAAAATCCTACGTTTTTTTTTTTTCTTCTCTGCTCGCACCAGCATTCTACCAGGGAACTGCATGTGCTTTATAGAGTGAAGGAGTGGGAGGCGACAGACAGGTGAGAAAAATCAAGTCCTGACATCTCCAGACAGAGCAACAGACAGGAGCCTTCACGAGCTGCAAACCCCGATCTACTGAAGGCGGCATGCCCTCTGGAGCTCCTTGCCCCGCTTGCAGCCTTTATTTCCTGACACCCTAACATCCAAAACAATACATGAGCTCAATGCAGCAGTTTTCTGTCAGTCCTGAGAGAGCTTAAGAGAGATGCACACATCCTCTGGCCTCTCCTGGGACTGGCTCTCCCCAGGTGATGAGTCACTTGGGAATAAGTAGACAGATTTACTAGGCTAGATACCTAGTAAAGCAAATTGCTGACCGAGTTTATTGCCACTTGACTTCTTTTGGTCCTCCATCATGCTTTTAAGAAAGTGAAGCTGTCTCGTTCTTCTGAGCTGTGTACTTTATTGATACCTATTCAACTGCTGAGACAAGGCAGGAGGCTTTTACAATCACCCAGCAGTCGGAAATTAAGACATCTTTCTGAGAGGTCTTTCCTAGTCATGTTTATTCTAACTTTCTTTGGGGTGATCTCAGCTTCCATGATTTTTAAGATTAAAAACTTTTTGGAAAACAAGGGGAGCAAATACTTAAAACTTAGTTTTTGTTTTTAATGAGATCTGATACAGCCTCACTCCATTTATTCTTTTTCTTCTTTGTGTGCATATGGAATTGAGAATTTAATACCAAGTTCCTCTGAGAGGACAACGAACAACAGCCAGTGTCTGGAGAGATTTAGGCTAAGACCAAAGCTCAGAGAACTTTGGCAAATGTGAAAATGTGTGCAGGACTTCACTCTGCCCTGTATGTTCTTTTAAAGCTGAAAATTGGACTTCGCCAGGAAATAAACATCAGGAAAAGTTTCTTCCATGTCCCTTGTTTCCCTGGCTGCTCTTACTTGTGAGGACTAGAGGTGTCACACCTGGAAATCAGATGATTAAGGAAAAAGAAAAAGGAAAAACACATCAGAGTGATTAAATGCTATTATTAGGCTAGGGGGAGTACGTTTTTCCATGTTTAGAGAACGATTAGTGGGTTCCGCATCTTGTGCTCTTGACAGTTGCCTCTGAATGAAATGTCTCTGCTCTGCACTCACTGCTTTGACTACAGCTGGTGTAGGCTGACCAGGCTAGCCACAATTCAAATACAGCAGCAAACAACCTCACTTTGACCTGGCCCCTGTGCACTATAGCTCACTAGACTAAAGCTGACTTTTGGAAGCCCACAACAGTGGCACGAACAGACCTTAAACAGGCTATTTAATTGTACCTTAGGCTATAGTTTTTATGAGCGCTTTAACTTAGTTTTAACTGGCACTGCCATAATAATTCATCCTACCTACTCCCATCTCATATTTCAGTTTTCATACTGCTCCCTTGAAACATAATGTTCAAGTAGGTGTACAGCAGGCTGATCAAGGAAAAGACTTAGGTAAAATTCACTCTTTTCTCCCAGCATTAGTTTCAACACAGAGGAGTCTCTCAGTCTGAATATTTGAAGAGAAGAAATAGAAATTTTGTCAGTAGCCAGTGTGCAGGTGGGAAGAACAGAGAAACAGGAGGTCAGGACTGGCATTTGACAGATATAACACTACTTTACCCTGGTTTACACTATGTGGGGAAATTACAGCCTTGACTTCCACCTTCTCTGAAATGGGCAATGGTAATAATAATAATAATACCACCTTCCTCAGCAGGGACTGTAAGGGCAATAATGGTATTTGAGGATCTTTGGATGAAGAGCATCGTCACATGCTCTTATTAGCAGCCAAATCAAGGACTATGTTAGCAAATGATCCCCTTTGAATGCTATTTTGTCAATGGCATGGAGTATCACCAAGGCTTTAACAGTGCCTCTATGCCAGGTATAGACAATTAGCATGTTGTTAGGGTCTTTGACTCCCTAATTCTGCAAAAATAACGTCAAACAAATTGCCTTCAGCATATCAAACAATTTATTCATAAAGGAGGCTTAATCTCTTAATGGTTATTTGTTGAAGAGCTTCTTGCTGTGTTGAAGAGAATTATGATTGTTGATAGTTGGACTCCTTGTGCATGTTTTGTTATTATTGTTTTACTGATGATTAAAGTCCTAACCGTGAAGGAAATGCCAGGGGGCGGAAGGACTGACAAAATGCTGAGTTTGTGCTTATTTTTTAATTTGTTCAGCTGACACGTGAGTTTTTCTTGGTTTTCCTCCCCTCTCTGATGCTGCACCATGCAGTTTTATTTTCTTTATCACTTTCCATATCACTTCCATATCAGAAGGGAAGTCAGTGCTGTGGGAAATCATGGAGAATCAGCTCTGAAGAGTGGCATGATCAGCAAGACCTCTATCCCTTAGAACAGAAATGAGCTATGTCTCTGCCTTAGCCATGTCTTATCCCTAGCATGGAGAGGCCATCCTGAGCTGTGAGACCCTGTCTTATTCTCTAATTCTTCCTGACCTGGCAGATCAGCTGTCAGTTCATGGCTTCACCTATACTTGGTTTAATGATGGGCTAGATGTGCATGGACAGTTCTTCACTGAGGACTGGACAGAGAACATCCACTCATTTAACAGAAGCCACTGAATCCAACTGTTTATTTACAATCACTGCTAGCATGATTTGGACTCAACCCAAATCTATTAAGGTTCCCCTGAGCCTGCTTGTTCTCCCTTCTCACTCCTCCCTCTCATTTCTCCCCCTAGACTGATCCATGACTGGAATGAGAAATGATGTACATTACATGGGTTTTATACCCCATCTGGCAGGCTGTCTGGTGGATTTTGGAGAAATGGAGTTGGTGAAGTGCTGAGAGAACAAAGCCTGTACCATTAAGTAGGGCAGAATAACAAACTTTTTTTGAAAAAAAGCAAACAGCAACCAAAACAGACCGGAAGACCAGGACATAAGGAATACCATCTCTGAAACACATTTGAAATCCAGTGTTTGGGTGTATGGGAGGAGGCAAGGGAATACGATGAATCAGAAAAAGCTGTTGAAGAGGCAGCTTCAGCTCTTGCAACCAGAGCTTATTTAGCTGAATATGTTCAGGCTGTATAAGAGGCTCTGCATCAGAGGACATGGGTCATCTCACTGGAACAATTCCTTCCGGGCAATTCAAGATTCCCCATCCATCTTCTTTAGTATTTCTGTGAAGGAGATTACAGTTTCTATACCATGTTTCTCTCACAATTAACATGGAATACGATGAAGCAGGACCCGGTTCAGGGCAACGTGGACCACAGGAGTTAAAGATTCAGATTGAATTTCTTAACCTCCTGCAACCTTAAGAAATATCAGAAAGTCTCATGGAAAAGAGCAGATTGGAAGTAGACTGGCTCTGGACAAGCTCCAGCAAGGCTCTCTTTCATTGTTTTCTACGACTCTGAAAGCTACCTGGACTATGAAAAACTTAAGTCCTCCACTTAAAATGGTTTACTGAAGCTGGAATTTTTTGCGTGTTACTGGACTGATTCTGTTGAACCTCACTTAAAACAACCAAACAGCCCTCAACCAGCCACAGCTTTATGTCAGCCCTTACTGAATCAGTCTTCTAAAGCTGAAGACACTTCTTTGGCACTGTCAAGTAATTTTGCTTTTCTGGGAGAGCTACTTCCTTTTAACAGCCATCTGTTTATGCTTATGTATTTAGCAGTCATCTTTATATTTACCTGTAAAGTAAATAGTTGGAAGTCTATAGTTGATAGAAACCACCCAGACCAGTAAACTGCCAATAACGTGAGGTAACAAAAGGGAAGTAATTAAATGCAACACATGTCAAGGCTTTTAAAATACGACAAAAGATAAATACTGGTACTGGTCTCAAATACCAAAGCTTAAATCTCCTTTCCCTTTTACACAAGTTCTGCATTGCTCCAGATCTGCTCAACTTTTGTCTTTCTGAAATGATATCAGTAAGACTGAAATCACCTTTACATCAAACACAGTCAAATCAGTGCCTCTTAAAATGATTTAGATCATATTGCCTTTCATCCTACAGAAACCATATGGAAAATACAAAATCTGCATTTGTTTTTTACGTGCTTGAAGAGAAATTTGCAACCAAACCCCACACAGGAAACAATGTCAGAGCTACTCTTTCTGATTTTCCCAGCATATGCATTCACCACTATCACCACTAGCAGTAAAAAACCCAACAAACCAACAAGTCTTGCTTACAGTAATTGAGCCAAAACATTTTCCAAAATGCCACCATCATCTTTTTCAGCGTAATCAGATTATTGTGACCATTTTGGGAATGGACAATGGAAAAGAACTAAGCTGTCAACAACAATGTCTACATTCAAAGTCTTGATAACTAAAAATAAGGAAAGATCTCCCTGGATCAAGTTTTGTTTACTCTGCTCCCTCCCAAGTTATTGCTGTATCCTACAGACTTGTCATCCATCCAGGGATGGTCTTCGGAAACACAGATGTGATGAGATAAGACAATGCAGCTCCAGCCTCTCTCAACACTGCACAGTATAAAGGCATGCTCCTGCATTTAGCTACCCTTCCTCAAACGGTTGTAAATCTTATATACTAAAGGCAGGCTTCTCTAGTAGATAAGCTTCTAATTGTCAGTGCCTTTTGACCCATATTCCTTATGCTTCCATCTTCTTCAGAAAGAATTATTGTTAATACTCTCGAGACAGTGGAAAGAAGCACCTTTCATCAGCAAATTTCAAAATATTTTCTAAGTATTAATGCATTTATCCTTGCAAAGGACCTTTTTCTGGGTAGAGAAAGTGAGTAGCATCATGCAATAAAGTGTCTCAACCTGTAAAGGATTGCAGAAGGCTTGATAACCTGTAGATCATTAAACACAGCAAATGGGACAGTTTTTTTATCAATAATGCCAGCCTTGGGTAAACTCACGTAAGTGAAGAATGACACACAAACTCTGTTTGACAGTCAGATAAAGAAACCACATCCGTCATTCTGCTGATGAGTCTCACCAGTTGATTATCACCCAATAAAATGTAAGAGTGTATTGATTCATTCATATTCATTGCCTAAGCCTTCAGAAAATCAACAACTTCTGCTGAAATAATGTGTTTTGCACCCATTTGTAAGTCATATGATGCCAAGTATGCCAATGTTTTGTCCCAATGCAGGCAGCTTATCCCTAGATTCCTGCCTTTCCTTTTTCACAGGGCAGACTGAGGGTATATTGCATACCCATTACACTCTCACCTCTTTGCTTCACAGAAAAATCCTATTCTTTATTTCCCTAACTCCCCAGGTAATACTTTTACTCATCTCACCTCTCTCTCTTCTTCTTGGTCCTGACTCTAATCCCTTCTATTAATATACACACCTACAGTCTGCATTGGACAAGGGCTTCTGAGGCATGTGATAACCACAGGTAAGTCAATAAATCTCAGGTGTTCCACACATCTCAGGCACCTTCATATATCTTGACTTGGAAGACTTCACGGAGCACTCCAGATTTGTGGGAGAAGAACACAGCTTTCAGACCACAAGGCATTGGCTTAGAAGGGACCTCTAAGTGAATCACTCTTCAGAAGGTATCAGCAAATTGAATCCTCTCTATGGCAATTCTATTTAAAAGCATCTTAACCAGCTGCTTAGGTTGCTTGAGCCACTAATCCTGCTGAATGGCTCTTAGAACCTCATTTCTCTGACAGCTATACACCCTACATATCCCAGATCAATTTGTTCATGGACATTACTGGTTTTGGTTTTCATTCACGCAAAGTCAGAGGTTGGTACTGAGATTTTACTTACTTTAATCACTTGATTATCCTAATTTCTGTAAGACTCACCCCTCTCATTGCTGAGCACCACTGTAATAATGAAATTTATAGTAGTGAGAGACAAGTAAGACATTCTGCCCTTACAGGCGTGTCATGCATTACAGGGCCTAATGTATAGTTATGCAGTGGTAACACCAGTAAAACAATACAGCCTCTAGTCCATTTGTAGGAGCATATGTAGAATACAGTCTGGTGGGGAAGATTAAGGTGAGAATATAAGGCTATGTCATTTAAGTCTGGCATGCTGCTGAAAGCTGAAATGCAGATCTTTGCTACTTTGGGGTATGTTGCATCTTTCACAGAAGTCTTTGTGGTGGAGTTGGAAATTGCTATTATGTCCTAGACCTAGCTCTCATCACAGACCATACAGAACCCTGTGAAAGTAGAATAAAATAAGTGATCCACTAGGAAGCACTTTAGAATCTCATTGTGCAGCTTTATCACCTACAGCAGCATTGCTGGCATCTCCCTCTTAGTACTAGTTCTTTGACTGAACAGTAAATCTTACGCACTAGTCCTCAGAACAATCCCTGTGGTTTGGCACCACACAAACACTTAGGCAGGTACTATTCATGCCCACTTGTGCGTTCAGTCAATGAATAGGGAAGAAGAAAGGTATATTTATTCTCTCTACTCCAACAGCTGCAGTGAGTACATGGCCCTTCAATGCTAAGGGATCAGCACTCACATTTATTTAATAACTGAGATTCTTTCTTGAAATTGTGCAATTCAATCCATGGAAATTTCCTTGTTTGCATAATTCTGTCATGTTGATATTGTTGGGGTTAAACTCAAAATGTTGCATGATGATGATTTTAAAACTGAAAAATCTCTTCTGGCAGAAGTAAAGGGGGGGGGGTTGTTGTTGCTGTTTTTCAAGTTAACTTCCAGTAAGGCTTGGAGGTCATTTGGGGTCGAATAAATGGCAAGCACAAGTCATCCTCTTCTGAGTATAAGCAGTACAATTCCCAGAGTCTTAGACATAACAGCTAAAACAGTATTTAGAAGTTCTGGCTCATCTGCTCCCAGATTTCCTGTACAACGGTTTAACACACGCTAGAAAAACCTGAATCAGCAGCAATGGAACACCGAAGTTCAGTTTTGCTGCTCTTCTCTTTCCTCAATGATTTTCTCAATGAGGCATAAAAGTCCATCCTTAACCCACAGGCAGGGACTAACAGAACTCCTTGAGGGTTGCCACTCGCCAGCATTTAAAGGATCACTCAGATTTTCATAGGAGATTTGACTGAACTTCTGTCATGCTTGTTGTATCTCTTTTGTGCTTCTGCTCTTCCTAGCTGATTTTCAGGCTGTGACACTAAGATGCATGGGCTCACTGCTGGTAACATATTGGCAAGCAGGCTTTTTTGTTCTTGTAATGTTACATTACTTTACTTCCCAGTTCTTCAGTATTCAGAGACATGAATCTGTAGGTGCTAATGATGTAGTAGGCCAACTGACAATGGGTTAAAAAAGGAAATAAGCCTAAGCCCTATGCCTTTCAAATACCCTTGCCTTTTTAAATAGTTAACAGAAAGGAGCTACTTCTAACAGACAAGTTTTCATTAGTCAATGCTACGTCACCAACGGCCTTTTCCAGGAAATGTGTAATCAGGGCACTCCCTCGACTCATACTGGATTTAAAAATAATAATAATAATTTTATATGACTAACTTCCTTAGAAAGGAAATTTCCCTAAGAAAAATACCACTTTGTTTCGTTTACACCTGAGAAAAACTGTACAAAATTACTGAGACAGATCACCTCTCTTCACCTCCTGCAGGAATGCTAACTGTCCATCCCTAAAAAAAATTAAAACCAGTTATGGTCACATTAGTCTATGACATGGGTAAAAGGGACAAGGGAAATTCAGATTACTTTGGTTTCAAATATCCCAGTTCTTGATCTGCATTGTTTTTTTGAGACTACTCTTCAGTGTGAGTGTGCCACAACTCCTGCCCTTCTGCTACATTCCCTGGCCAACAAACTGAGCAGATATTCAGTGAAAGCGACAAATGCTTTCTTTTTGAATTCTACTTTGTATACTTCAGGGGGTCTTCTGAACTATGTCCAAGAAGGCTTTGGGAGATAACTGAAAAAGTAAACCTACGGTCAATAAGCCTAGCTTAGTGATACAGGGATTGCCACCTGCCCCGGAGAAAAAAAAAAAAAAAGGAAAGAGCAGCTTTGGAGAGAACCACAAATTATTGAAGACTACAACAAGTCTGACTTGGCCTATCTGATCTGTGCCTTATATTGAATTTTAATCCAGGTCTTCGGTACTAAAAAAACTAGTGTACCGATTCACTATATTATTTACACTTTAACAAACTGAGGTGCATGGGGAGTTGCATCTTTTTTTCACCCTTTTCCTTAAATGTCACTTTAAAGTAACATTTGTTCAAATACTGGGACAGAGATTTCCTGGAGAAAACCATTACGTCCATCAGCGGTTAATGAGTTAAGCATTTTTATACACAATCAGGCCTAGGAATTGAAGACCCCTAAAACCAGGGACTGTGCGAGAGAGGAAACTCACATCCATAATTTTCACTTTCAACCCTAGGGTTTTCTATGAGAATCCATTTTCTCATGAGAAGCAAATGTAGCTGGTGTAGAGCTGATGCCATGTTGCAATGCAGTCGTAGTGACAGCTTGGGCAACATACCAACTAGCACTGCTGCACCTGTAGTTCTCTCTCCCTCCGGATCCCCAAGAAAAGAACCTACCTCAAAGTTAGGCTCTCCCAGGACTCCCTGGGAACATTTATTTTATTCTTAATCAAATAACTCTCTCAACACAAACATACAGATATTTAGAGGAAGCCAAACAGAGTCAGTGTTTACATCTCTTTCCTGTTAACATTTCTTGCTGCAATAGATCTGTGATGGTAAATTACACTGAGGTGAAAAAGGATGCATTTTGAATGATCAGGGCAAGATCCAGCTTGATAAAATACCAGTTACTCTCCTGACAGCCTGCAAGCCAGAGTAGGACAAGAATCTGAAGAATGGTTACCTTGAAATGATCTTTAGCCCAGGTATTTTTTCCCCAATTATTCCAACACCAAATCTGCTGAGTTTTCTAAAACATTGCACATGTTATCATGCAGCACCACAGGAGAAGCAGTGTAGTAAGAGAAACACCTGCACACAGCTGGTATTAACACCATGCAAGCAGAGATTTTAAGCGGTCCAAGTCAGTGTAATTCAGAGGACGGAAACTTAGCATGAGCAAAGGAAAATGGAGGCTGAATGCCAGTCTCCTATGGGGTGAGACTTTCTTGTCTCCCAAGGGAAGTCATATAGACTCCACCAGAATGGACAAGCATGTAACAAAATGAACTGTGCTGGAGTGGGGACACGTATTATACCTCTCACCATCTCCAGCTTCTTCCACCTTTCAAGCAGAAATATATGCTACACAGAGGGACAGAGCTCAAGATAAGGACACAGAATGCCACCAGTAAGAGCAGGGGCTTTAGGTAGTAAGCTGTATTCTACCTCATCTCTCCAGTCTTTCCTTTATCCTCAAAGACCTTGCATTGTAGCAGCTATTCCTATGATAGGATGAATTGCCTACAAATTATTTAAACTCCATCGCTGCTGGATCTTAGCTGATTAGACAAATCCCTATTGACCCACTATTGCCAGAAGTGAAATATAAGATTTCCATCCTCTGCCAAACCCAGCAAGAATGTCTACTAGGAATCTCTGGACTTTCCATGTGGAAGCAGGAACAATACCCTTAGAGATCAGTCGTGTGGTTGTGATTTTCATGTCCTTTTTCTACCTCATTTCCTTTCAGCACTCTTTTGATATCATGCCAAGAACAAACAGTGAGTGTGTTTAAAGCAAGAAAAAAAAAAAAAAAAAAAAAAAAAAAGAGCACAAATTAAGTGTCCTCCCACCCGCATTTTACTGGAACTTGCTATCATTAAGCTGAATAGTGAGCTTGGAGTGGCACCTGATTAACAATGTAAACCTGTTATAAAAGAAAAAAAAAAAAACTGAGTGGAACTGTTCTGTCCTACGTGCAGCTCAACAATTGTGCTCCCACTCAGATTTCCTCCTGATGTGGCCATGGCTGCTGCCACTGCAGGATATTACCTAGATTTTAGTTCTGACTAGATTGGAAGTAATTCAGTTTAGTTTTTACTCAAAAAAGAAAAATAAAACAGAAATTAGTTCTGCGTTCTTTGTGGAAAGATGAGAGATTAGGAGTTCTCAGCTTGGGAAGCAGGGGTGGTAAATCGCAGAACTGTTTGAGGCTGCATCAAGTACAGAGAAAGGAACAGTTCACTTTAGCCTAAGAGGCAGGCAGGCATTGCAACTGCAATGAAGTTTCTTTAGGTGGAGATTAGCCGAACAAAATACGTTAGCAAGGACAGAAAGAGAAGCAATATATGTAAACAGCATGATATATATTGATTTTAATTGTTACTTTAATGCTATCAAAGATGGGGACAGCATAAAAGTCCTGAGCAGGGTGTTCATCCACATTTTGCAAATAGATTGTCTAGTACACTTGTGGGTGCCTCAAAAATCAACAGTGAGAAATTGGCCAAGCAAGTAAGCCTGTTAAATGTCCCACACAAAGCCCCATCCAAGGTATGTCATCCACTTTAGCCAAATGCTAACAATTTAGCCTCTAAGACCTTTTCAAGCTGAACAGACATATCTGGTATGGAAGCTGCTTCTCAGAGGCCATCCTCAAATTCCAAATATGCTTCTGAAAGCATCAGCACTGCAAGTAAAAGTTACCAGGTATCTTACAAAACAGGTTTAAAACAAAGTAGGTATTTCCGTACTGTTCTTTGCTGGTCTGTATCTCAGCTGCAGAAACTGTCTTTTTAAAATCAGCACTACTTACAACTGTGCTCAGCGCTGCCATTTAAAATATTTACGTTTGGGATTTTCATTGGGTCAGGAAGTAGAGCAAATCAAAATGCAAGTGGTGGTAAGGATTTTTCTGCTCTGAACTTAGTTTGCCACCCCTTGCAACCCACTCTGTCTCAATGATACAGCTGAATGAATATGAGAGCCTACTATCACACACCAAAAGTCTGCCTCCCCCAGGAACGCCTATATGCTGTAGCTCTGCAGCTGCACATCCTTCGTACAGGTTACCGAGAACGGATCCTTCCTTACTTTCATTTAAGAAGCAGTACCGTGTCTTCCAATTGCTGTAAGACAGCCCTGGCCACAACACGGTGTCATATTTGCTTTCACAATGCTGCCATGCATTGTATGCATGTGGTATATAGTATGCCAATCATGATGAACAAAGTTCTACATTTTGAACTTCACACTTTGCATATCTTTACAATATGAGGAATGATTGCTAGTCGTTATTGATGATACAATCTCCTAAACTAGTAGCAGAGTTCTGTTTCTTCCATACCTCCAGGACTACCAAATCCAAATATCTGAAAATGAGGCAACTGGACTTCAATAAAAAGAAGTTAAAACTGACAAAGCTGTAAAAAATAAATCATATGCATACGATCTCACACATGCATATTTTTCTTTGGTGTCCTTCGTAGCTGACTTCTGAGTATTATGAATCACATTTCCTTGCTTTTCTTTATGAGGTCCAGCATCTTGCTTTAAAAATACAAATAAAATCTCAAATTCTTTCAGTCACGTGACTTTAGCAGCTACAATTTTAGAGAAAAAAGATCCCCAAACTGACACACGCACTATCAAATCATAACAGAAAGCAATGTTCTGCCAATTATTCAAATGTCTCAAAACTCCTAAAATAACTACTGAGAAAAGGGAGAAGGCCTCCTTACCAGAAGGCGGCACATAATACACACCAATTCAGGAGGCTACTGCAAAGTACTAAAGCAGTTTTAATTACCAGCTGAATAGGAGGCAGGGAGTAAAGGCCCACTCCCAAAGGAGGAAAACAAAAAAAGCTGATACTACACTGATTAGCAGTGCATACCAGATGAATTTGTACAACTAGGTACTTATTATTAGCAGGATGATAAATAAATTTTACAGATGAAGTAGCAAAGACAACGCGTGAAATGAAACTTTTGTATGTTCATTTCCCCTATACCTATGTCATCTGAAATCATATCCTCCAACTCCATCCCAAATGTGTCCAGCAACCCAGGCAGTCTCATCTAAGCTCTTTGCCCGGTTCACCTGAACTCCCTGCTCTAGGAAACCCATAAGGCACAGTGACCCACCAGTGCTTCCCTTCTCACTTTTTAACCAATTCAGATGGCATAGAGCAGGAAAACATGAGCCAATGTGTGCCTATTGAAAACTCTGCTATAACAGCCTGAGCTCTCTGGGGATTCCCTCCCTCCATTGTGTCTTGGCTGGGATGGAGCAAAGGTCCTTTTTTTCCCCTCTTATTCAACAGGAAACGCATCTACAAACCCTCCTCCCAGTCATTTTCATGATCATGCCAAGATGTTCCTTTTTATAGGGACTGACTTAAACTCCTTGGTACCCCTAATTTCACCTTACACAATCACATGCACAGCCACGGCACCCAGTTCTCGTGGCAGCCACTTGCAGTTTCTAGGTCCTACATCTGGGGCTCTGGGAGCACCAGCAGGGCTTAAACCGGAGCCATGGCAGGAGGAGCAGACTGTCTCCTCCGTTTAACAAACCATCTCCAACATCACACCCGTCTGCCTCATTGGTTGGAGGGGGTTGTAAAAGATATATGAGACAGCAACAAATAGCAGGGACAGGGGGAGGTAGGAAAGTGAGTCTTACAGGGAGGAAGGCTGGGGGGAAGGATATGCTCTGCTACAGAGAATCCTGTCAGGATGCAATTTATTTTCATTTTGTGCAGGAGTATAATAGTGTACTGCCTGAGCTCCCTCAATAGCTGTTTTGAAGCGAACCAGGCTGGTATGTCTTTAATTTATCATTTCATTATGAAACAGTTTCCCTTCCAAGAAGCCTTCAAGTCAGGAAGCTCTGTCTGCCCACACAGGAAATTCCTTTGCAGCAACTTCCCCAAAAAGGAAATTTCCCTCAGAAGAGAGCCCAGCTCATGCCTTTGAGCAGAGCTCTTTGAAGAGGCTCTGGCATGCGAGCCCCGCAAACACCCCTGGCTTCTCCCTGCAGCCAGCGTGCCGGGATCTGCGGCTCTGCCTTTGCGCTGGTGCGTACAGACCCCACTGCACTTGACTTTTCTCCTGTTCCTCCTGCCAGACAGCCAGAAGCACTCAGAGGAGACCCATTTATAAGCTTTTACTAGAGAAAAATCTCTCAGTTCAAGAAAGAGGCACAGGACAAATGCACACATAGCTGAGACCGCTGTGAAATAGCGGTGGAAGAGGACGGTATGTTGTAGGAAAGCTTCCTAGACTACTCCAATACCCTAACTTGGAAATCAGGGGAAAATCTGCAGTATGTCTTAGAGCTCCTCCAATGGCACCCCAGAGACTGCACTCTGGCCCTTACACGTACTCTGGTTTTAATTCAGTGAAATTTTGCAGTGAAGATTTGCAAGCAAAGGGGAAGGGAGGGGAGAATATATGGTGGAAAGGGGGGGAAACCACATTACAAAAATGAATCTCACAGACATTTTGTGAATCATTAAGTGGGAGAAAGCCAAGAACATCCAAGCCAGAGTGAATAACAACATACGGCATTTTATGAAGCACCTTAGCAAAGGGGACATAGATTAGAAGTACTGCCAGACTTCCAGTAAGTTTTCAATTTACCGTGTAAAATCATAAGTAATACTGAAGAACATTCTTTTTTTTTTTTTTAATGACTATGCCCAGAAACACAAACTGGGGCAAGAGAGGAAGCAAAATGGAATTTCACATTACACATTAAATGGATGAGACAGGGCCATACAAGGGGCACATGCTGAACTGGATCTTGGACTGGATGACAACAGGAAAATGAAAGCAGCCCTCTGAGAGCATGTGGGAGAAACAAGTGCTAGAGATGACAGAACCACCTAAGGGAGTGATTACAGCCCACTGGAGGCCTATATGCTAGGAAGAAACACTCTCAGCCTTTCCCCCTCAGTCTCTACTTTAAAATTTGTTTTTCCAACACTTGATGGGAGATCTGGTCCTTGAACCCAAAGTTCCAGCAGGTGCCTGCCTGCCCTCCTCTCCCATTCCCTCCTTCACCAGATAGCTTTGCCCTGTTCGCTCGCCAGCTAATTTACATGACTTTTTTTTTTTTTTTTTTCTTCCTATCACTACCCTTGGCATTACTTTCAGTGATTCAGTCAGCTGTTGTGTAAAGAGACTTTTGTCAGAATTGCTTAAAGGCAAATCCCCCCACTTAACTTTTATCCACAGCCTCTAGCTGATGAGTTAGTTATCACCTAAAAGAGACCTTTGGCATAGCAGATGCATATTGAATACTTATCTGCTTGGATGACATCCACACTACTGTCAAGCCACTGGAGAAGGTTATGCGACAGGGTAAAATTTTAAAACTGCCACACTAGAAAAGACCACTGGCACATCTAGCCAAATGTCTTCGGGAGTGGTTGCATAAGCAGAAAGTACAGGGAGTAAGGAAGCATTAAGTAATCTGTTCTATAACATATTGTTTATCTCAGTCTCTGGTAATCCATGCTTTAAGTACCTCATGAGCTGTGGTTGCATCCAGAACATTGTCTGGATAGTATTAACATAAATAAAATATAAAACACATATACAGAGTGTAGAATATACTGACCAAATGACCTACCCCTTCACAGGTTTATTTGGTTCTTTTTAGATCCAATTACACTTTCAGCCCCCTAAATATCTTCCTGCAACAATTTTCTCCATATAGTGATGCATCCTTATTTACGTATCTTTTATGTATGCTGCCCAGTAATTTACCTCAGTTCTCTGGATTTGTTGTTCTGGAAAGAAATGTGAATACCTCTTCACCTTCTTATAGCAAGTGTGATTTCATAGCCACATGGTAACTAACGTTCTTTTTCTGTGTCAACCCATTCACTCAGAAAACTATCTTATCCTCCAGCTGCAAAATCCTATCGCTGTCTTGAGTCTCTTGGGAAGCAGAAAACTGGGGAAGCAGAGTGTTGTGGTTAGGTTCCTTATCATAGTAAAAACGACACTGTGGATAAGACCACAGGCTAAGTAGGACTGAGTTTGAACACACACAAGGTGTTAAAAAAAACTCTCTAGAAGTTCACAAGACTTAATAAGGAACTTCCACTTCCTAGCAATTTTGGTGCAAAACCATGGAATTGATGCAGAGCTGCTAAACAAATTGAGACTGGTGACCGATTTTTGACAAATATCTTTGTTTCACTTTGCACTCAAGGGACATTCACAGCTTATAAAGTAAACCCCCATCAAAATGTCATGAGCTACTCACATTCTTAACTGTTTTCTACTGAACAGCCCCGTCTTTCTGGGTGAGATTTCCCTGTACTGTGGTCCCATACGAACACCAGGAGCTGAGCTGCCATCTCTCAAGAAGAAATGAGGAACTATTATTAAAATAAAAATAATTTACTTTCACCCCTACTCTGAGTGACACTTGGAACAGTTAATTTAGTAGATGACCATAACTTCAAGCAGTAAAGACATGCTAGGCATTTATTCATACAGAAAAAGATGATGTCCATGCTCTTCCAGTTGTCAGGATCTATTAAAGTGTATATTAAAGTGTAGTTCTCCTCAGATTCAAATTATTTAAAGCATATGTGCAATTTAGAGCTAGTTAAGAGACAGGTTTTGTACCATTTTAACTGTATTTTTACAGCCTTTGCAGTTTTAATATTACATCAACTTACAATTGTTGTAAAAATGCTTCAGAGTGGGGACCATGTAATTTCAGATGTAAGCTATGTAATGTCAGTGTAAGCTACCTTTATTAACTTTCATAGAATATCCTGAGTTGGAAGGGACCCTCAAGGATTATCAAGTCCAACTCGCACAGGTCTACCCAAAAACTGAGACCATGTGACTAAGTGCACAGTCCAAATGCTTCTTAAACTCCACTAGGCTTGGTGCAGCGACTACTTCCCTGGGGAGCTTCTTCCAGTGTGTGACAACCCTCTCAGTGAAGAACCTCTTCCTGATGTCTAGCCTGAACCTCCCCTGCCTCAGCTTGACACCATTCCCACAGGTCCTATAACTGGTGACTGAAGAGAATAGATTTGCGCCTGCCCCTCCACTCCCCCTCGTGAGGAATCTGTAGACTGCAATGAGGTCTCCCCTCAGCCTCCTCTTCTCCAGGCTGAACAGGCCCAGTGATCTCAGCTGCTCCTCATATGTCTTCCCCTCTAGGCCCTTCACCATCTTTGTAGCCCTCCTCTGGACACTCTCCAACAGTTTTACATCCCTTTTGTACTGTGGAGACCAGAACTGCACACATGAGTAGAGGTGAGGCAGCACCAGCACAGAGTAGAGAAGGACAATCACTTCCCTCGACCAACTAGCAATGCCAGTTTGATTATTTCAGTTTCCAAAGTGGTGAAAAGACTGTTTGTGAATTAGTCTTCATATTAGTGGTCTTTAGGAAGTGGCCGATGGAGCGCATTATGGAGTGCATTCAGTAAGAAAGTACTACATGCAGCTGACTGGGCTGCTCCTGTAACTCTAACACAGATTTCTCTCTACAATTGATTGGATAATCTCACTACATATCCAACGAATCCGAGAGAGACACATTTGGGATTTACCTCTGGGTGTTCTGTTGAACCAAATCGGATGCCAAACTTTGAGATTCAGCCATCATTACTGGACATGCTGATAATGTCATGGTAGGAGGCCAACAGCAAATATTGACTCTTTACCAGTCCAGTTGCTTCAGGTCTGCCCACCACAAATACAGCTACTCTTACTGTCACCCTCAGTCCCTCTGCTTGTTTTTCATTCTGATTTTAAAATTGAGAGAGGGTTTAAAAGTGGACGAGGACTGTAAACATTCCAGCTCTTACAGACATTGAGTGCTATCCCTTTATTTGCATCCTACTGAGCTCCATGGCTCTGATTCTGAACCAAATCTTGATCTTCTACTTTGCTGCCACTGCACACTGTGCATTGCATCTGTGAGAATGATACAACATGGAAGTAGAAAACAACTCCTGTGATTTGGCTATGCTCCCTTTCAACAGGTGAAAACCACCAAGCAAGTTGCAGAGCAGTGATGAAACAAGCTCAATGCATTTAACAATGGTATTTGTCCCCACTGCTTATTAGTATTTAAAGAGCAGTAAAAAAAGAAAAAGGAAAAAAAAAAAAAAAAAAACACCTCTAGTAAGAAGATCAAGGTGCCTTAAACAATTACACACCCAGCAACACAGTAATGACTACCCATAGTAATGCAGCTAAAAGCCCAGATGTAATAGGACTAAGGAAGTTTCCAAGGAAGCGATACACAAAGTATGACACAGGGGGGAAAAAAAAAAAAAAAAAAAAAAAAGAAGGAACAAAGAAGTATCTGTGTTTTTCTGACAAAAAGTCTTCACAAAAGCCCAGAGAGGAAGTGAAAGCCAACAAGGAGGTTAAAAACTGAAGGAGATAGATTGCTTGGAAGAAATCAGAACGGAAGAGAGACTAGGAAGGAGGAACTTGTATACATAAAGGGAGATTTCCCCTACTAGGAAGTACACAAGGACACACACAAGTGGCAGAACTGAAATGAGTAACTGGTTTGTGGACCAGCAGGGACCAGGGCTACTTCCTTCTGCACTACCAAGAAGGAGGAAGTGGAAAGGGAGAAATTCTCAGTATTGCATAAGACCAAAGCGGCACAGTCATTCCTTCCTCTCTCTTCCCATAACCACCGTCCAAAGTAGAAGCACAGCACAAAACTCCACATTTACTTCTACACAAACATTCTGAATAAAGCCACGGCAGCTGCTAAGGCAAAGACAACTCCTATTAACAAATGGGTCCAGAAGGTCTCACACTTTTTTTTCCACCCTGTGTCTATTAAGCTGGTTTGACAAACCCTTTCTGGTTCAGTACCAATCTACTCAGGAGAGCAGATCCACAGTTGTGCTTCCTGAATCTTTCTTTATCACTGTTATTGATACCAGAGCCCAGGGCAGCAGGACTTTTGAGCTCTAGAGTCTGTAAGGAGGGAGTGCTTAAATATCACAGCATCCCTCTGTTGGCTTGAGTTGGTGGAAATGTTCTTTAAAGCTCAGCATCAAAGCATTCACTTTATAAGCTGGAAGCTTTGGTTCTTGTGCCAGCAGTGACTTCTCTCCATAATTAATTAATACCTTATTAATTGTGCATGTTCCACAGGCCTGTTGAGGAGGTGTGGCAAGACCTGCACACACAGATCAACCTTTTGGGTACAGCATGACATTTCAAGTACTCTCCAAGGAGACCAGATTACAAGTGATGTGCTCAGGAGGCTGTGCAAGCTGCTTGTAAGCCCCGCAGTGGCACTTCAGCACACAACACACAGCAGGGGCAAGGAGGGATCTTCCACCAGCTGCACCCTTGTGCAATCTGATGGGATCCAGGCCAGCTCTGAGGACAACCAGCAGGTCAAGAGGAAGGGCCCATGACAGCTGAGTACCCTCGTGGGTAAGATTTGGCCACAAGTCATAAGATCCTGCAAAACTGCTGGAAGGAGAAAGGGGTGGGAGGAGGAAAACGGAGATGAGTTGACCCAGTCCCTGCCATACTGGGACACATCTCTCAGCTAACTGTCACTGGCAAGAAAGTCACATCTATCCAGTTGCTTTGACCATGGAGAAACCTGTGCTCCCCCTCAGAAAATCAAGAGGAGAGCTGAAACAGAAATCAAGGAGAAAAGAGGACACAGCCACCAACGCCGCCTGTAAAGCTGCATGTCCTCAGACATGCTGCAGAATGCTGCTGGAGACGGCCACCCATCATCAGCCACATGAGACGCTTCAGCCCACGGGCAGATGCAAGGATAGAAACCAGCACTAAAGTCTACCTGTTGATGAGGGTGATTTATGGCATGGACTCATCCTCCATAAAACAATCGTGCTGGTGGACATGAATACATTTTCAATTGCAATCTGAATGATGGGTACAGCTGGCCTGAAATCTAACCTGTAAAGAAGTTTTCACTTTACTGCTTGCACCAGATTAACTCATCTCTATAAACTTTTATGTAGGCAAACAATTATTTGCTTTTCTGAAGGTATTGTGTGTTTAGCACTGCTAAAAGAACTATTTAAAAGAACAAAGAAAAACAGGACTAGCAAGGGAAAATTTTAGCTAGAGTCCAAAACCAAAAGCTGCAACATTAAAAATACATGAAAAAGAACCATAAAAAAAATGAGATAATACAGAAAATTTGCAAGGCTTATATACTAACAGCACAAATTTATCCCAAGCTACTTTTAGAAAAAGGGGAATTTATGCCTTACTATGAAGGTGCTACAGCACATCCATAGAAAATACTTAAAACAAAAGGAGTAGTTTTAAAAAAGTATAGATAAAGACCATGCTACCTATTCTGAGATGACAAGGCACCTTAACAAACTATATATAGAAAGAGAACAAATAAAAAACAGGCTTACAGCAAAACCATTGTGAATTCTGCTTAAAGAAGGTAATATTTTTTTCTCATGAGGAAGGCAAAACGCAATTTATGGTAACCATATAAAAAAACAGTATTTTTTTCCTTTACAATGGCATGAGAAAGACAAGCAGAAATAAACAGACACCTAAACTTTATGTAATGTAATTAGTTGTATAAGTACATATTAAAAACTTAATCTGTGGATCTAGAGATCTAGCGGGTGCCAAATCTAAGACTCCAATCCTATACCGTCCCATTCTTTCAGCAGTTTGAAAGAAAGGCTAGACAAGTCTCTCTACATTTAAAAAAATAAAAAGGTAGCTATTTATAGCTGCATTTATTGGAGCTGTTTCCTTATCAGGAAGCATGTAGCTGGGAATTACTGTCTGCCTACAACTGAAACTCTTTCAGAGATACAAAAGCCCAAAAAGGAGATTTCCCTTCAAAAATATTCTTTTTTATTTTTTCCTGCTGGTGGGTTGAAAATAAAAAAGTTAGTGCTCTGACCAGGTCGCTGCCCATTTGGGAGGTCTGTTCTGCCAAGAAGCTTCAAGACACCTGAGGAGAACATTAAAAAAATGTTTCTGAAAGAAAAAATGTTGAGAACATATTAGTAACTAAGAAAACAAACCTTTTCTGCAGGACACTGAGACAGTGCAATTTCATTAGCAGCATTACGGTACTTTTATCTGAAACACGCAAGTTCCTAGTGCCTATCCTCAACAGTAAGCGTTAACAAAATTTATCGTTCTAGCAAAAGCTGTCTCTCACTCTCTAAAGCCAGTGAAACCGCTGCTCTTCCTTTCAGCAGGAAATATGTGGGGCCAAAAGCTCATTTTGGGGTGCCAGACCTTCTGCATGTCACAGCACTGGGACTGGGCAAAGGCCAAGAAGGAAATGCATAGAGTACGTTTGCCCTCAGGAGATAGCTTCATTTTATTTTTTTTTTTGCAGCACGTGCAATACAGGGCTAAAAGTAACTCCAAGAGTTGCACAGTGAATCTGCAGCTACTCAGTAAGTTGTCAGTTAGGAAGACCTGCATTGTCTCCAAATCTACACCCATCACTGAGCACTTTGCCATAGAAGGAGTCCTTCATCCCATCTCTCCACTGAATACATACCACATTACACCTGTGGCCTCTGAAGATAGGAAGATATTAACTGGAGATAATAACTTAATTTTAACTTGTCACAGCTTAATTTGACAGTTTCATTTTCTAGGCTGTATAATTGCTGTAGAGTTACTTGACCCTGCTGTCAGTGGAGAACAGACACTTTTACTTGGTGGGATATGAAAGTATACAAAGTCACACAGGCATATGTAATAAATAAAGCAGGTTGCTCAAGGCTATTCCCAGGGTATGATTTTTATGCGTAAAGATCTATAAGCAAAGATTTGGAGCTGAGCAAACATCCCAGTTCTTTGACCATAGAAAGCCCATCAGTGGTCACTGTTCATTAACTCCCAGCATCACTAATTGTATTCCTATTAAATATATAAACAACTCCACAGATCTTGAACAAAGATCACTGGTACATCAATAGTAGCACACTAGTCCTGTACAAAACAAAGTTTGAACAAATATGTTCACTTCTTGTGTAAACATATTCATCCCACAAAAGGCAGACAGTGCACAAGCATCCATACGAGAGGACTGGCTGACAATTGCCTTCCCCCTCCAAATACATTTGGAAAGTGATTTGAGAAGAGACTCTTAAATAAGGTGTTGGTGGCTGGGCCTCCAAATCTGGATAGAACCATCTTGTGAAAGATTTCTTCAATGAACATACAAATCACAGAGTGCTTCTGCTCCAGCAGTAAAATGAGGAGTTGTAAATCAAGCATTTAATGGAGATTCTATCAGGCTGTACTTGCTAAGTATCAGGAGTACCAGCACAGGGGCAAGAAGACATACAAGTAGTACAGAAGGAAATCCAGTGCAATAAAAAGGACATCAAATAATTGGTGTGTGTGTGTGTACACATACATCTCATTACATTAATCCCAAGTACCTTGAATCTGCAGTAGGTTTCTCCTCACAAACAATGAGCCCCTCTAATGCTGGACAGTGGTGTTCTTTTCCTATGTTCAGAGGCTCAGCTCTGTTTTCTTATTACAAGACTGGACATAGCATGAATGGCCTGTTGCTTCTGAAGTGGTTTTTGGTTTTGGTTTTTTTTTGGATTTTTTTTTTTAAACCACACTTCTGTTTTTTGTTGCAAGGTGCCCAACACAAAATGATTTGTTATTGTGGAGTTTCTAGTCATGACAAACATACAGTCTGTCTTCTGTATCTTCTTTAACTGCAGCATTATTACGACTATTGGGCTCTTTACATTAATTTTAGTTCTTAACAAGATTAGCATAGAAGCATTTGTAACATAACACAAATGAAAAAAATAAACAGACACATTTGGGATGGAAAAAGAAAAAGCAATCTAATTTTAGATTCAGTGATCTTGACAGCATCCCTTTAAGACAAAGCTAAAAATGCTTCAAACACAGCAATACCATAAATGTCCTGCTGCTTTTGCTTCTTATTCCTCCCCACACTTTCCAGGGGAATTCCACAAGGGATCAGCTCGAATCCCACATTAAAGTGACAATGCTCCCTTTCCCCTCTGAGCAGAGGTGAGTCTGCATTTCGAAGACTTAAAACCCTAGAGTGAAGATTTGCAGGAGTATAATGGACTGGCTTAGTACCACTGGAAATCCCACACCACAAGCTGTATATGCCCCAAAGCATGGGTCTCACCCTCCCTCCCACCTTGGGGCTGCTTTACAAGTTCTCTCTGGGATAGGAAGGATCCTATCCTTTCACACACTTTCACAGGGGATTGTCACTGCAGGAAAACACTGCACTAACTTCATCTGTGTATATATATGTGTATACAATACAATATATATACACACACAAATAAAATATATATATATATAAATAAAAATAAAAAAACAAACACTGAAGTCCAAAATACTCTCTCAAGAAGCAGAAGCCAACTCACAGCACTGTCCCCTGTCCCTCTAGGATACTTCTCACACTTGATCTGGATGCCTCTGCCAACAGTAACTAGGTAGCTGTAAGGAGATCTAGGGTTCAGCTCGCCAGCCGTTTATATCAGGTGTGACACCTAAAAGGGCCCCAAGTCACCCCGCTTTTAGGCAAGAGACAGGCATAACTGACCTCTCAGAATCACAGAATCATCTAGGTTGGAAGAGACCTACAAGATCACCTAGTCCAACCTCTGACCTAACACTAACAAGTCCTCCACTAAACCATACCACTAAGCTCTACATCTAAAAGCCTTTTAAAGGCCTCCAGGGATGGTGACTCCACCACTTCCCTGGGCAGCCTATTCCAATTCCTAACAATCCTTTCAGTAAAGAAGTTCTTCCTAAGATCCAACCTAAACCTCCCCTGGCACAACTTTAGCCCATTCTCCCTCGTCCTGTCACCAGGTACGTGGGAGAATAGACCAATCCCCACCTCGCTACAGCCTCCTTTAAGGTACCTGTAGAGTGCAATAAGGTCAGCCCTGAGCCTCCTCTTCTCCAGGCTAAATAGTCCCAGCTCCCTCAGCTGCTCCTTGTAAGACTTCTCCAGACCCCTTACCAGCTTCTTTGCCCTTCTCTGGACTCGCTTAAGCACCTCCATGTCCTTCTTGTAGTGAGGGGCCCAAAACTGAACACAGTACTCGAGGTGCAGCCTCACCAGAGCCGAGTACAGGGGGACAATCACTTCCCTGGACCTGCTGGCCACACTGTTTCTTATACAAGCCAGGATGCTGTTGGCCTTAGCCACCTGAGCACACTGCCGACTATCAAACAATACTATCCCTTGTTCATGCTTTTCATCCTAACAACTAGATGTAATTCACAGTCATGAAGAAGCCAGGCCCAGTCACTTCACTAGGGCTGACCAAAGTAATGGCCACTGAGGCTGAAAGGATGGCTAGCTAGCATTTCTGCAGTCCAGCCAGCCTGTCACTAGATTATTATGAGTTATAAATTGTGCCTTAAGACCACAAAAGAATTATGATCTACTAAGGGAGGCACTGCTAAACAGTGTAAACAGATAGACCCTGCCCTTAGTAGCTCACAATATAAATGTGCAAGAAAAGCCCATGGTGGAAGAAGATGCAACAGCAAAGAAATCAAACATTCCAAACAGTGAGGTGGTAGTAAACAGTGCAATTATTCTGTTTTTTTTTTTGTTTGTTTGTTTGTTTTGAGTAGATTGGGATTTCTTAGAAAAGTACAAGCTACACAGAGAGAGAATCAAACAAAACATAGAAAGGAGATGAGGGAGAGAGGTGAGCCTATAAAGGACAGCAAGAGGGAGGAATGAGGCTTAAGTGGCCATATTGTGAGAGAAGAGCAAAGAGGGGTATGGAAAAAGCCAATCATCTCAGAAAGAGGCCAGTTCAGATACTGTTAGATTCAGTGTGAGTCATAGCACTCATTTCAGCAGGACCAGGATTAGTCTCAGAGTCATTAATTTGACAGAGGCCACCTCGCACAGTCCATTTGTCTTATGAAGCTTTTATTTTATTTTTTCCCTGAATGTGCGTCAGTTAGCTTTGTTCCACAAAGATCCTTCCAAAGCAAATATTTTTATTGCTTGCTGCTCTAACTGTGGCTTAGGGTGAAGGGCTTTTTTTTCCCCCGTCTCACTACATACTTTCAGTTCAACGCACTGAATATTCTACTAACTAAATAACAATATGCTTAATGCTTCAAAGTGGCTGTTCCAGCTGCTAGCCAAAATTGCAGAATAATTAACAGGTGCCAAAGGATTAATAAAAGGAGTAGCATAATTAATAGACATTACATAGAAAAAAATGGATCCTTGGCAACCCTAACTGTTGCTGTTTCCTCCTCCTTCTTAATTGTTTCCTGCATTCCCTTAAAAAAAGAAAACTGGTGCCCTTAAAACACAAACGATGCATATAAACATCAATGTATGATCAGGAAGAAGAAATTCTTGCTTGCTTTCTTTAAATTGCTTTTGGGTCTGATAAATGCCTTAGGTTAAAGTACCCACCAACTGAAAGCCCTTCAACTACTTGGCCTGCACTTCTACTCATGTCCTGACTTAACCATGACAAACAGGGCCTTTTTGCAAAATGTGGTACAGCCTGGGTCACGAAGATGTACAACCAGCACAGAGCCACCAGACTATTCTCCACGGAATTAGAGATTCAAATACCAATAAAAAAAGACATGCAGGAAGATTCCTATGAAGTACTCACTTAAAAGTTAAAGCTCTTAATATAATCATGTCAGAGAATTAAACAAATTTCCTTTCTGTCCTACTCAATGAAGGCAGTAGAACAGACAGTAAATACAAGAGACACAAAGATGTTAAGATAAAAAACATGATCAGACTATATGCTCTGAAGTTCATCACAAGCATCTGTAGCCTGAAACATATCCCAGACTGGAAAACCAAAGACCAGAACTCAAGCTTACATTTGAAACAAGGAGTTCTCAAAGAATTTTACGAACAGGTTCCCATCTTTCTCCACCTCCCAAGATCCCACCCTAAAAAGTGAAGTCAAGATGGTAACAAACACCACATTCACAGAATCACAGAATTGTAGAGGTTGGAAGTGACCTCGAAATATCATCGGGCCCAACCCCCCTACCAAAGCAGGTTCCTCAGAGCAGGCTGCCCAGGTAGGTGTACAGACGGGCCTTGAAAGTCTCCACAGAAGGAGACTCCACAGCCTTCCTGGGCAGCCTGTTCCAGTGCTCTGTCACCCTCACCGTGAAGAAGTTCTTTCACATGTCGGTGCAGAACTTCCTGTGCTCTGTCTTGCAGCCATCACCCCTTGTCCTGTACCCACAAACCACTGAAAAGAGGTTGGCCAAATCCCTCTGTCTCCCACACCTCAGGTATTTGTACACATTGATGAATTGATGAGATCCCCTCTCAGTCTTCTCTTCTTAAGGCTGAACAGACCCAGGTCTCTCAGCCTTTCTTCATAGGGAAGATGCTCCAGGCCCCGTATCATCTTTGTGGCCCTCCGCTGGACTCTTTCCAGGAGATCCCTGTCTTTTTTGTACCAGGGAGCCCAGAACTGGACACAGTACTCCAGGTGAGGCCTGACCAAGGCAGAGTAGAGGGGGAGGATCACCTCCCTTGACCTGCTGACCACACTACTTTTTATGCACGCCAGGATCCCATTGGCCCTCTTGGCCATGAGGGCACACTGCTGGCTCATGATCAACCTGTCATCCACCAGGACCCCCAGGTCCTTCTCCTCACAGCTCCTCTCCAGCAGGTCGTCCCCCTGCCTGTACTGATACTTCCAGTTGTTCCTTCCCAGGTGCAGGACTCTACACTTGCTCTTGTTAAACCTCATTTGGTTTCTTCCTGCCCATCTCTCCAGCTGGTCCAGGTCTCGCTGAATGGCAGCACAGCCTTCTGGCGTGTCAGCCACTCCTCCCAGCTTTGTGTCATCGCTGTACTTGCTGAGGGCAGACACTATTCCCTCATCAAGGTCGTCGATGAAGATGTTAAATAAGACCAGACACAGCACTGACCCCTGGGGAACAACGCTAGTCACAGGCCTCCAGCTGGACTCTGTTCCACCGATCACCATCCTCTGAGCTCAGCCAGTCAGCCAGTTCTCAAATCACCTTACTGTCCACTCCTCTATCCCACACTTTCTCAGCTTTGCTAGCAGGATGTCGTGGGAGACAGTATCAAAAACCTTGCTAATGTCAAGGTAGATGACATCCACCACTCTCCCCCCATCTACCCAGCTGGTGATGCCATCATAGAAGGCAACGAGGTTGGTCAAGCACGACTTTCCCTTGGTGAATCCATGCTGACTACTCCTCATAACCTTCTTCTCTTCCAATTGCTTGGAGATGGCATCCAGAACCAACTGTTCCAACACCTTTGCAGGGACAGAGGTGAGACTGACTGGCCTGTAGTTTCCTGGATCGTCCTTCTTGCCCTTCTTGAAGACCGGAGTGACACTGGCTATCCTCCAGTCTTCAGGCACCTCTCCTGTTCTCCAGAACCTTTCAAAGATGATAGAGAGCAGTTCGGCAATCACCTCTGCCAGCTCCCTTAGCACACGCAGATACATCCCATCAGGACCCATGGATTTGTGTGCGTTGAGCCCACTCAGACGCTCCCGAACCACTCTCTCAACCAGGGAATTCCCTATGTAAAAGTTCTCCCTTTTGAGGCGATGCATGTACTGTGACTTCTGGGGGTGCCTTTTTACTCTGAGTATCAGTGCAGGCTGTCAGGAGTTCAGAGAAAGGCAAGAGCAAGAAAAGTTAGCTGCTGCCAAGAATAATTGGTTCGTGTGTACAGAAAAGAATGTGCAACGTGTCTTGCTATGACAAAGGGCTGCAGGCATACGAAGGATGCCAACACTAAAAAAAAAGAGGAGTAATTAGTGCAGAGGAAGAAATGAACTCTTGTTCACACTCATATCAATAGAGAACACTGTGAAATCTTTGCCTGTGAGATAATGTCCATCTCCTTGAACAAACACACATGCGTTCCCAAGGGAAGATGCCCTTCAGAGATAAAAAAAACACACCGTACAATTTGTCAGAAATGTGCAAGGGGGAATGCTGCTCTACAGGCAAAGACACAGATGAGAGCATGCAACTAGTCCTTTTTCAGCACTGATATTTGCGTCTCTTCTTAAAGAAGTTTTACGCTCTCTCTGAATGTAAGAAAATAATAATGAAGCCTTTAAGCACATAATTACAGTTGCTGTTCTAGAAGAGAAGGCAAAACACCTTATTTTTATTCTGTATATTAAAAAAAGAAAAAAAAAGTTTTATCTCTGACTCATTGCATATTAAGACATATGTATAACTTAAATGGAGCTCCCTCTATTCAATTCCAAGAGTTTTTTACCCCAAGGTACTGTCCATAGCAGAAAAATAGTAACTAATGACACTGAACCAGATAAAGAAGGTTTTTGTATTAAAAACAGATTTAAAAAAAAAAAAAAAAAAAGAGAGACAGAAAACTTTAACTCCATTGTAATATGAAGTAAGCTTCCTAGGAGTTAAGGGGTATGCAAATAGTTTCACAGCTTCCACCTATCTCAGCATTCTCCATTATCACAGTATCTGGGCAGACCCGTTATTAATCTTCACAACTTTTTTTAAAAAAAATCTATGCAATCACCATTTTTTCATTTTAAAGGAAGGAAGCTAAATCAAGATGCCCAAGGTCACAGAAGACACCAAGGGCAGAGCCTTGTATGAGAACTGAACTTGCTTCTCTGGAGTCCTTGGTAAACATCTCCATTTTCCAAACGTTCTCTCTGTCTGACTTCAGTGCAGTCTGGCGGAGATCAGATTTGCTGCAAAGTTACCACAGCACACACACCAGGGACAAAGAGCAAACTGGAGATGACTGTACATTCTGACCACATACTTAAAACAGAGGAAAACAGTCTCCAGCTCCCTACTGACAGTTTATTTACAACGCTCCCAATACTTATTTAACAGATAAAAAGTGGATGTTAGGCAAACATCTATGTTTATAAATATGGGTCAAAAGTCTCTTATAGAGAAGTACAATATCAGAGAAAATGGTGCACTATCAGAAAATCATTCTCACTATTACACAGCTTTATAATTAATACAGCTGATTACACTGTAGTTCTATACTACAGGAGTAGTAGCTGGGAAGAAACTTGCCAATTAAAAAAGGAAAGGATGCGTAAGAATGGAAAAAAAATGGTTTTCACATCAACCCCAGGATAAGGGGTTTCTCTGTAGACTTCAATCTGTGTTGACCAAAGAGAAAGGAGGAGTGCTCTGTATGCCTGCAGCTAAGAGGGATATGCATTCCATTCTTCAAAACTTTTCATTTCTCCTTTCTCCAGTCTCTGGATCAAGTCAGCTCAGCATAGCTAAGAAGCATGTGCTCACCAAACAGTGAGGAATAATTTACAGAACCAAAAAAACCTGGTCTACTAATTGTCCAGATACTATTGACTATTAGCACCTTTGAAGTGCTCTTAAACATTAGAAAAAGTGAAATTTTTAATAGGAAGGCACAGAACACAGTCCAAATCTATGGAGTGCATTTCATTTATGGTCCATCTGAAATATTTCTCTCTTGTTCTTCTCCTACATTGCCACTGAAGGTGAAAAATCAGTGCTTGAGCAAACTGTTACTTTCATAACTGCACTTGTAGCACAGCTCTTGATTTTGCAAATTGGCAGAAATGAAAATGCACAGTTTAGGACATTGAACTCTCGCCTTTAGTTTGGTAAATGTCATCAGAATTTCATGGAAATTGGGAATGAGTGGAGCCCTCTCCAGCAACCAGTTCCATGCATGGCTGCAGAAACTTACCATATTTCCCTATTACATTGGAGTGAAGGTTAAAGGAGATTAATAATCTTTATATAATGCCTTACCTAATCAACAAAAACAATAATAAGGATGGAACCAAACAAAAACTCTGATTTAAAAAACCCTCAGACTTTGGATCTAGATCTAGTCTTCATACATAGTAGCCCAGTCTGAACTAGAACATGGCTACTTTCCCTTTTAAGGTTGTTCAGATTTGGGTCTCAGGCATCTCTAAAAAGTGAGAGGGGTACATGCACGATTTGAAAAATCCCATGTTAATACCTCTTGAACCTCATGACCCCAAATCCAAAAGGCACTTCACTTTTTCTATACCTGGTATTAGGAAGACTGCTCCTGAAATATGATCTCGAGCTCTGAAACAGTTCACAGGAGATGATACAAAAATAATTTGAAATCTATAAGCTGTACAGGAAGATTGACAGCTTTAAGAACCTCTCCATTTTCCTATCCAGTTTAACCAATAAAAGGTTAAGAAGTGACTTTATCTAAAAGCACCTATATCAAGAGTAGTCTTTTGACAATATTTAGCAGGAAAGGCGATAATGAGATCTAATAGTTTGAAACTGAAGATTGACAATTCAAACTATAAATAGGGCACTTAAAAAAAACAGAAAGCAGTAAATAGGGAGGATAATTAAGCATTGAAACAACTTTTGTAGAGGCCTGATAATCCTCTTCATCACTTCAGTCTTTACATGGAGAGAAGAAATCTTTCAGCATAACATGCATAAGGTGATCAAACTTGCCCTTACTGAACTTAAAGGCTACTGTAACTCAGGTAATAACAGAAATTATTTTAGAAATGCATAATGGTCCCTTCTGGCTCAGCTATGAATCTGTATATTTTAAAGAGTGGTTCTGAATGTGACAGTTATTGCATACTAAGCTAAAAAACACTATACTGACATGCACCGTAACTAGCAAGGTTATGTAAACGTGTTTCACTTTGCTTATTATCTGACACACCGACTTTGTGGAAGGATATTCCACAGATGCTTAATGATTAATCTTCTATGTTTTTACACTATAGTACACCAGACTGGTGTGGAAGTATTAATGGGATGAAAGCCTCCTTGCAAGTTTAAAAATATTCCAATCAAAACAAAATAAAAATAAAATAAATCAAGGCAAAAGTTGAATCACACCTAAAATACCAGATAAACAAGCTTTGACTGAAAGGAAACCCTTTAAACTTCACACCTTACCTAGCATGCCAGCTAGCTGATGGGAAGGAAGCTGGTAGTAAACACACTGAGTGCCCCACCTCTTTCAGTATCAAGGGTCTCCGTCTTCCTTTCTTGTGCATCTGCTAAACCCAGTTGGGAAGGCAATAATTAATTTGAAAGCCAGCCATGATCCTAGGTTTGGAAATGGCAGTGAATCCCACTGAAGAATTAAATAGCACCAACTAATGGGATGAAAGGGAAAAAATCTCAGGGGCTAAAAGTGGAGAGAAGCACTGCTTCTATGTCTGATTTTTTCCTCTAAATTTTTGACATAATCTTCAAAGTGCACTCTTAAGTGCCGCAGCAAGTCCTCCCTGGACTGAGGAAAGAGGCCAGCAACCACATGCACAGGCCAGAATGCTCTGGGAGCTCTGGAATACTGGCAGAGGCCAGAGCCAGGCAGAAAGGCTGCAGTGCCAGCTCACATTCCTGCGCATCAGAAGTACAACCCGGGCTATGCTGCAGCACAGGCAGAAGGGAGCAAGAAGCAACAGCAGGCAAAATCACGACTGTGCAGAAAACAGCATGGGCAAGGAGTGATCCTGGGGCTGTGCAATTCACTGGCCTGCAAGCGAGCAAGCATAGGATTACTGAAGTGCTCGGAGAACAGTTTGCGTCCAGAAAAGCAGTTTGCCTGAAGATTTCTGAGGACAGGAATGAGAACATCTTGTAATAAACATGGACTTTTTTTTTTTAAATAGAAAGACTACCTCAAATACCACTTCCTTTTCTAAAATCCCAAAGACATCTGTGGGATAGCAACACACAAATTTAGTTTGCTACTGGCCTTATTGCTGCTTGTTGTTCAGCTACCCCAGGAATGTGACACCTGAAAAAAGTTTTCTTAAAGCCTCTCGATTTACATCAGAACTGTTTCCTCTCTAAAAAGGAAAATGCCACACTTCCTCATCCCCGCCCTGTCTCACTAATTCACCTCTCACTGGCCAACAGCCCTTGGCCTTTCCTATTCCTCAAACATTAAATCATTTGAGTAAGGAAGTGCCTGGCTCTTGCCTCACCCCCAGCTCCAGCTTTTGTTCCAATGTCAGGGATGTGCCCTTCCTCCTTTGCAGCATCCTTTTGTGCACAGCTAGGCCCTTTCTTCCTCCACTGGTTCTGTCAGTGCAGTAGTAGTGTGTTTGGGCACCAGGAACGTTTACTACTGAGACCCGTAACAGCCTAAACAATATACTTGTCACAGTTTGTGAAACTCTGACCTTGTGTCACAGCACATCACTGAGCAACTCCCACTACGTGGACAGATGCACAGTGCTTCCCGTCAAAATAAAGCCTCCATGTTTTTCCCTGTCATGAGAAATAAGCCCAATCTTTGATGAGAAGTGGGGGGGGAGATGACAGAAAATAACATTTGCGCTGTAATTGAGTGATTTCCATTGTTTAAAAATAATATATAGAAAATCAAACTAGCAAAAGCTTAAAAAAAAAAAAAATCTAAAGCCAAGGGCTTCTCCACTTCTCTGCCATGAAAAATAAATAAATAAATAAAATCACCCCCTCACCCTGCCCCACACCCTCCTCAGTTGAAGGAGGCATGCCTCCGTGCTGACACTCACGCAGGTGTGCTGGCAGTCTGATCGTGTCTTCCTCCATCCTGATCGCTCGAGGCACTGGGACATGTAGTGGTGTCGAGGAAGTGTGATTTGGTACCGGGCTCGCTGGAGGTGTGTAGGAAATTCTTTCCTGCTGTTAAAAAGAAAGCAGGGGCAGGGGGGCGTGGGGGTAGAAGAAAAGAGAGGACAATGTAAACTTTGGAACAGAGGTGTGAAACCGAGCCAGGGGAAGGGGAAGCGGGAAGAAGGATGGAGGGGTATGCATGGTGGGACCGAGTGGAACCAGGGGTCATGACTGGACCACGGCTTGCTCCGAGCCTGCAGCCAGGGACTGAGAAGCTTTTACAGAGACGGTTTTAATTTTCAGGAGGCCGAAGAAGTTTCCAAGGGTTTTCTCAGAAATTTGCTAAGGGAGGAAAGGGAAGTGACACAGAAGTGGGGAGCCTGAGTGGGTTTTATGTCAGTGAAAGTTCTGACGGCAACTACATTATATGCACAGGCACACTGTGACAGAAAGCACTAAAAACAATCTTGTGCTAACAAAGATCTGAGCATGTTTATGAAGTATTCAACACTTTACACCTTCAGAGCGTTTTAAATACATTAGTTTTGTCTTCACTGCAGAAAACCAAACTCTATCACTGAAAACTACCCTATCTACCAGTGAGTAATGTGGCACTTCTTTTTTCTTCTCACCTAAACTAGTTATTAGCACTTTCTTTGAAGTAGCTTATCTTGCAACCAAATAAATCAGCACACAGAAAGCAGCTAAGCAAGGACAGCAAAACAGAGTTAAAGGACAATCTGCAAATGTTGTGTTAGGTTCATAATTGTCACTTTTTTTTATTATTATTATTTCTGAAAATGTCTGCCAAGAAATTCAAGACTGAAATTTCATCCGATCTGATGGTAAAACTCTTCCATATTCTAAACATGACCTCCAATCACAAAATAAATTATACCCTTTGTAAATAAACATAGCCACAATTCAGTAGAAGTGTAAAAAAAAAAATCATTATCATACGTTTCTTGGAAGGAAATGCATGTTATGCCCCAGAACTGGGCTGCCAACATTTAACAATGGTGGTACAAAGAGCGTGGATTTACATCCACATTCTGTAGAAGCAGAAGGAGCTGCTTTTGCTCCTGAGTGTTTGCAGGACAATGTAGGTGCAACTCCCTACCCTCACCCTGATCTCTGTCAAGTGAAAATGACAAGCCCTGTTGGAGGAAGAGAAAGTAATCACTTCCATTACAAACTACAACATTATCATGCCTGTGCAACAAGGAGTTGGACTGATGCTGATAGAGGCACCTGTACAACATAACATTAGCAACCTCACTGCCAGCAAAGGGAAGCAGAGCTTTGTACAACATGAGTAAGTGAATATACTAAAGCAGAAAACTCTTTGGGCAGACTAGATGACATGTCCAAAGAGAAAAGGGACATGCAACACCTAGAAAGTCCCATGTCTCAGAGCCACTGCTTCTAATCAAGCCTAGGTCAGCCTGGCATAAGGTGCTGCTATCAGGTACCTGCTCAGGTAGAAGCAGGAGTCTCACCTCAATGTCTGGATTCCTACCACTGTACTGTAGGTACCGCTGCTGACTGTCACAAGGAAAATAAGCAATCCTTTTTAACACTACCTGTTCTGGGTTTAGGCTGAGTGGGATGGCAGGCTGGTTCTCACTCCACCATGACTACATTGCTAATTCTGTGAGTACAGGCTCCCTGGCTTTCTGCATACTACTTTGTACCACAAATTGTTCACTTTTATGTTCCAGTCTCCCACAGTGTCCTTCAGTGTCTTACTCTGTCCACTCAGGCTTGACTTCTGTCCATCAGCTCTTATGAATTTAGGTATTCTTCATCAACAGGGATGTTCACTAGGACATGGTTGAAAGACATATCTGTGGAGCTATAAAACATTCTGCTTCTAACTTACACAGTTCATTCCCTGACCCAAAATGGCTGACCCTAGGCCTCACACTCATCTGAGTTCCAGATCCATGCCCAGAGCACATCCTGCAGCCTCACTGGCAATTTGCACCTTCTCATCAGTGATGCACATATGAGCGATTAGCAACAAGACCAGCCACTTCCTAGCATTTACTGCTGCAATCCACAGCTCAGATAATCGAACCACAATGCAGCTGCTCGTTTTGTTTATTGAATATTTATAAAAAGAGGAACACTTCTGAAACACAGCCACACGCATGCTTGCCTCTGCAAACAGGCACTAGAGGACAGATGGGAAACCTGAAGTCCTTTTCACCCTGGAGAACACAGGGTGCAGACCGACCTCAGGTCCCACTTCATGCTCACACAAATACTCAAATCACCACTGCAAAGCCAAGTGCTGAGTGTCTTCAAAGGGCCTTCTCATTGGCCAACAGCAGGAGGAAAATAAAAGCAGCAGACGAAACTAAATCTAGAATCCAATGCATTTCCCTCAACACCCAGAAGATGCTGTATCAAAAGAAGATGTAATGCATGCAGTACCAGCTGCCTTTCCCTCAGCACTGATTAACCTCCTAAAGGCATACAGTAACTTGATTAATACCAAGACAGTTGCATGGAGATGTACTGTTTTAACTAAATAATTTTGATTCATTGTTTCCTAGTATTCATAGGAACAGGACAGCAGAAAACAAAAAGAAGTTGTGGAAATGCAGACTCATTCATTCTGTCCCAGTTATTTTTTTGACACACCTTAGATATCCACAGTAATGTGTGAATTGGTAATATTTGCAGAAAACATTTTATAAAGGTACAAAGGAAAATTAGCTTTCTGTCTCTTATTTGTGCCTTTGAAATGTCCTCTCTTACTAATTCTGCATTTTTTCCAGCACCTTTAACCCAAATATCAAAACAATCTGCAGACATTAGGTAAGTCTTTTTCTTTTTATTAGACACATGGGCAACCTGAGTTACAGAAAGAGCAAAGCTCAAATAAGCTAAGTAATTTCAGAGTTAAGCTGTCTTGAAAAAAGACTGCATGTGCCTCTCAACGGCAACAGACTTAACAAGTGCATCATGAAAGACTGGCCCTTGTAGCTGTCCTGGACAGATTTCCAAAAGGTGTGGAATAGTAAAGTCACAGGGAGGTCAAGTCACTGGGCTGGTAGAAAAAATTAACATCATCCCTGTTTGCAGCATGAGTCAGTAACATGGCTGGAAGCAGAACTGCAAACATCATTCCAGCCCCGTAACCTACCATAGCTCTGTGCTTCAACCATACACAGCACCCTGCCTACACAGGAGTATGAATGCATGAGGTCACACATGCTTCTCCAGTCTTTTTGAGGCTCTTAAGAGGCACACTTCCACAAGATATCTGTTGTCTTCATACCACTGAAAACAGATTGTTTAAGAATATTTTTTATCTTCACAACTCTGCAACCGAGTAGTGCTTTTCCTACAGGATCCAACAAACAAAATATGGCTGGTATCTCATGCTCTTAAGGTTATGCAACCAGATACTCTGCTACTAGAACTTTTTCTGAAAGAGTTTCATAACCAGTCAGTTAAATATTTCCCTTTGCATTAAGGCCAAAAATAGATGGTTTGATGGCAGGATTGTTCAAGCAACAGCCTGGGAGGCAGGATAGGTAGTACAGGGAGCAGAATCAGGATGAACCTCATTGTGTGTATTTCAGCCTTGCTGCAGTTTAGACTACTAGTAAAAGAGGCTAAGTCAATACACATTTGTTGTGGTCCTTTGAGATTATTGGCGATGAGTGCTAGGAAAGAGTTTGGCATTACTGCATTCCAGATATACCATGTGCCAAGGGACTCTAAAAACACTTAAATCCACAAGGGATCAAATGCTCATCCCCAAGCAACTAGCATCTACAAACTTCTTCAAAATAGCAGATCCCTAATATTTCACCAGTAGCCACAATGCAGTAGATAAAACAAAAGGCATCCTGCCTGCTGTGATAGTTTTTGAAAGGCTTTCTTTAGCTCACAGTGAGTCAGTGAAGTTTCACCAAGAAATCTCACCTTGATTACAGGAAGTCAGCCTTCACAGAGTTTACTCCAGGGGTTGCTCCAGTGGCTGGTGCTCCAACAGTACCACTGAGACAACCACCCAGGACTGCTGAGATCACAGAATGCTTTCAGCTACCCAATCTAGTAGGAACTGATTTACATACATGCTTAAGAACCAAGACAAGGTACATTTTTGTTCTCTTTGTACTAGGAAAGTATGAAATACTAAATATCCAGGTGCTGAGAAAACCTCAGATCAAACCATCCTGTCTAAAAAACGTAAGGTAACTTACAAGCTATATTGATTATGACTACCTAGTGGAAGTGTACATAACAACTGACCAGACTCAGGAAGCCACTACACACTGATTTCACATTGAAGAACTGAGATAGATCCAACAATTAGAAAATTCTGGTTAGGAACGCAAATTGTTCATACTGCTGGGTTTTAAATATACATGTATACCCAAATCATAAAAATCAAATCTGTAGTCATCTTTAAATAATAGTTAAAAAAACAGAAGTCTAACAGTTTAGAACGAATGATGTTGCAATAAAAAAAAAAAAAAATCACACCTTTGCTAAACATACTTCAAAACTCTGAAACAGTGGCCTTCATTACAAAAGTTCTCCAGCTTGCACTCTAGCTCTTGTCCCTTTATTACGTCTTCTCTGATAGCACGCACAAAAGACATTTTCACAGAAATTAAAATAAAATACATAAGAAAGCATGGTAAGCAAGCCCCTGTTATCCCAATGACATGACATTGAAATAGCTGAATTAAATGGTATGCCAAAATGACTTTTTTATTTATTAATAAAGCAAAGAAATGTGTTACCTATGCAGCCTCCAAATCACAATGGCTAACGTTGTCTGCAAATACCCTACATTGGATACAAGGCAGCTGACTTATCACTGCATAAAAACCTATTCCTGTACTTAATGCAATGATACCACACATGGTAAGTCAACCAAGAAAGAAAGTTGATATGCACTTGCCACCCAGGCTGCTGGTGTGTGTCCATCATTCTGTGCTCATCTCATAGCATTTGCTGCTTACCTTAGCTACTCCAAATGGCCAAGGCTTCCTCCAGCTTCTCATGAGAAGTGGGTAGTACCACTAGGTGGAGATACAGAAATTTGGGCTGTAGTGACTATTGGGGGGCAAACAATTAGAAGTAAAAGGGCAGAACATTACCTGTTGTGTCCTTGTAGGCTGTCCTTACTCACAGGGATGCTGCTTTAAAGGGAAGCTCCAAGCTGCCTGGGTATCATCCTGTCACCCTGCTCTAGTTCCTCACCTGGGGGACGTGTTCAGAGAGGGCAGCACTAGCAGGTGTGCTGAGGTTTTGGTGCCCTTTTTGATTCTGGGGAAGCCCTGGCTTAAAAAAACCTGAAGTAACACACTCTTGGATTGCACAGATCCAGGTTTGAAATGTATGGTTGTAGCTCTCGGGACCACAGAAGCCAATGCTCTGCACATAAAACCATATATCCCAAATCATAGAGGATGTTCAGCTCTGCAAGGACACATCACCGGGGCTTTCACCTCTTTCAGCAAACATATCTAAAAATGGAAAGTGGCAAGACAGGTTCTAGGGACCAGGAGCTGGGGAAGCCTGGAAGTATGGGGGGGGGGGGGGGGGGGAAGGTTGTCTTTGCTGCTGTGGCTCTTCTTAGGCATGGGTGCCTTGGGTAAGTCAGCAGAGGAGAGCGCTTGGTGGGAAGGAGCTGCTTGCAGGAAAGCCTCAGTGGGCCCTGTATTTCTGGGCACTCAACAGTGCTATGCCAGCAAACCTGCCAAAGATTAGCATAAGGGTCGATAGCAAGTGAGCAGGCATCATTAAGGACGAAAGTCAGGAGAAGAAGAAAGGGAAGGAAGATGTATGCAGCGTTCACCAGTGTTTTGTGTGCAATGCTACAGCTGGATATAAAGTCCAAGAGACCACCCACAGTTACAGGGTCTAACGCAGGGAGGATGCCCTAAGAGGCTGTACAGCACTGGGTATACAAGTAAAATACTTGTATAAAAAATAGTTGTATTAAAAAGGATTTTGGTCAATGTTGTAGCTTGCATACTCTAACTGCTGCCAGGGAAGAAGGATCAGGCTCCAGAAAAAGAAGAGTAGAGCTCTGCAGTATCAGGGTATGAATTAGATTCTTCACTTCCCCCCCTTCCCCCAGTTGCTGTTGTCTCCTTAATTTCCATGGCAGACTTCTCCTCATTTTTGATCCCATTAATACAGCAAATCATGTCAAATCTATAGCAGCATAATCAGCACACTATCAGTAATTAGAGAAATTAAAACAAACACAGCTCTCTGGAATGGACCTTATGCAAAGCAGCACTGGGAAGAGATTAACATCTCATTTCCTGCACACAGGGAGCAGAGATTGTCTCAGTGACCTTAGTGGTTTTGTGAAGTTCAGTTCCTCCCCGCCTCCTGCCTTCAGCCTGCCTCTGATGAATCTCCCAGCACAGGGGCAGGAGATGGCTACACCCTCACGTCTCTCAATCCTCTGTCTTTTATCTGCTTGAGTGAGAGGTGCAAAAGAAAGGGAGGGGGAAAGGAGACAGTAGGGAAGTTCATGCCTCTCCCAAACTGATTATAGCCACTGCTCTAATTAAATTCAAGTCTTACAGGCAGCAATATTAATACACTCATGTGCATTGAAAAGGCAGCTTACGGAGGTCAATCTTGTTGAAAATGCCATGATAGGGTTCTATTATTGTCTGAGCACCTCAAAATATCTCAAACAAGCAAACATAAATGAAGCAAGAAACTAGCTGAACCACATTCTCAAAGAGTATCTCTTCACTAAGGTCACTGCTAATATGGTGGAACAGAGGGTAGAGACAGGCTGCAGGAAGATAACATCAGGTAAAACTACAAGATAATATTCAGGCAAAGAGCTTAGTAAGATTCAGGAAAGGATTATTCATTTCTATGAATAAAAAAAAAAGAAAAAAGACTATTGTCCATAGATATCCAAGGGAGACAGCATAATATATATATGGGAGGCAAATCCTGGTTCAAAAATTGCAAGAGGAATTGTCAGACACCAAGATGGGAGTAAAGCCTTACCAAGTCAAAGCAGGAGACCCTTCCAGGCTCCACAGAGAGGCAGCAAAGCTCACAATTGGCCCACCTGGCCTGCTACTTCAAGGCAGAAGTCAACCTTGAATTCAGCTGCCTCATGTTATGAAGAAACTCCAGCTCCCTTTTGTCTCCCCGGCTCCCTTCCACATGTGATTACTAAGTTTGTGTTATGGGGTTATCGTCTCAAATTCCTCTGAAAAATCTGCAGCTGACCTCTGTTCAGCCAAGATATGTTGAAAGTTAGCTGCTGCTGTGATCCAAACAGCAACCCCTTTTGCACCTAGACCATGATCCTGCTTGCACATGCTCTTAGCACAAAGCACCACAGAAAGCTCAAGAGAGAGAGGTTACAGCAGAGCTACAAAAACACATGAGGCTTTAAAGTGCTGTGGACAGTGAGTAAGAACCAGAGAGAGCAATTGAGAGGCTTTCCAGGCTGAGATAGCCAGCTACGCATCGGGGATTTTACTGCACTTTTTTTTGCGTTCTCATTTGTAAAGCAGGGAGTGCTGGGGAGCTTCATCTTTAGCATATGGAGGTTGTACAACCCTGTCCCTGCACATAGGATCTCACACCCTCAACACCCATCATCGGAGTCATGCATTCATCACTTGAGTGCAAAATTTCCGGAGGCCATGAAACTGAGATAGGAAAATGAAGGGGAAACATGGTGTACAAGGAGATGCCCTCTCTCATGTTACGGGAATGGACAATCCCAGAGCTATCCTGCTATTTCTTCAGACTGGCATGGCAGCTCAAGTGTTTCCACTTGGTCACATTAAGGAGCTGTCAGGATACTGGAAAGCTGCAACATTTTTATTGAACCTACAATTACTACAAACAGGATCTTTCTTGACAGGGGATATTAAGCACTTCCATAGAGCAAACCCCATGTCAGAACCATCACACGGACAAGTTCAAGTCATTCACTGCCATGGATTATCCATGTGCCCACCAGTCAAGCAGAAAACCCAGGGGAGAGTAATTCACGTAAAAGTCACAGCTTCTTTTAACCATCAGTCATTAATAGAAACAAAATTATTGAACAGCTACAACATTGCAAAAGACACATTTTTGAAATACCATAAATATAAGAAATGGCCTATCTCAATCCTGTTGCAGGGCTGGACTCTGCTCTCATCTGTACCTGCAACGTTCTCCAGTAGCTTTCTGTAAGCAGCAATTCTGGTCCTGATTTAAACCATTGGAAGTAAAGTCCACACAGGCATCCCACTCAATCTTTACCTTCTCCACCACAGTCACTTAATTTTACTCTCTCTCCATATCTACACGAAATCAGTTGGAACCTGAGGGTGAATGGTGTATATACCTGTTTGAAAACAACTTGCATCATGATATGCCATAATTATCTTGCAACTGTTACCACTCTAAAGTACAGGCACACCCAAAAATCAGCTACTATAACAAATTGAAAAAAAGTTGTTTGTATGTGATCAGGTAGGTGCCTGCCCTGGTAAATATGAGAATGTGTCCTCTTCAAGGAGGTTATCAACTTCTGGAGGCACTGAGAAAGCAACTCTGACTGCACGCTTGGCTTCTGGCACTAGAAGACCACTTTAGACCAGAGAACAGTTGCACCAACTGATTATCCCACAAAAATACAGTTTAACCCTGCAAGGTTGAGGTCTTTACAACTTACCTCACCAGCAAAATGAAACACGTGGCATACACTGCACCACCTCATATCCATGATGGCATTTTATTACACCTTGGACTTCCCAAGAAAAAGGATATACCAAATAAATACCCAGAGAAACCCAAGGGTGCCATGACAGGGTGCAACCCTACACCTTACAGTTGCTGCTCCTGAAGGTTCAAACGGTACAAAAGTAACTCAGCATATGCAGCCGGGCAGAGAATGTGCCATACCCTCCTGTTCAACGCCACCTTTAAATAGGTAAAGACAATTTTCCAGAGGGAATCTAGGCCAGTTCTCCCCTCTCCTCCCCCAGCCTGGGAAGAGGAGAGCTATAATAAGGGCTGCTGGTGATAAAACAGACAGACCCACTCGGGTGCTCAGGAAAACCGAACAGAATCCAGGGAGAGAGAAAGACAGCCACATAAAATACCCATTCTCAAAGATCTTCTTAATAAGCCAGTGCAGAAAGAAGTGGAGATGGATATTTGCCACTATAAAATATCAGGTCAACTCAGATTATTTGAACCCCAGCATACTGACTGCAGAGGGAGTTCCTAAAGAGATCCATACTTGCACTGACCTTGTCTGCTGTACAGAAACTGGATATGGAAGAAACATCAAATTACAATCCTTCCTTCCCACTATCTTTCACCTACTCCAGCCACTTACTTTAAAGTGAACAACATGAGATCAGTGTAACTAAAAAGAAAACTCTGACAAAAGAGTATATAAAAAACAGCTTGCAGGATTTCTCATAGAATATTGCATCTTGCACATTTTCTGGCTTTTCATTCTGCATTTTATCTTGTATATATATATGTACATATAATACACATATATACATACATGCACACACACATATATATACACACATATCCATGTATGCAAGAAAGACAACTATTACAAGAGTCAGAAGGTCTAGCTTATAAGGAAGGAACACAGGAGCTACAGAGACAGAGGGATATGTAGGATACAACCCATCAGCCAAAAGGAAATAAAAACAAAGGAAAGATAAGACAGACCGTGAAGACATTGTAGAAGGATGATTAAAACATTAAGATGCAATTGGAGACCACTGAAGGAAGCTGAGTTACATCAAAAGAAATAAAATCTGCAGACAGGTTAACCTGTAAAAGAAGCATTTTTAACAGCTACTCAACAACTTCTTTAGCAAGCTATTTAACAGCTTTTTGAAGGTCCCTCCAGACAGTAGTCTGTGGGTATCGGAATGCACACTAGAAGAAAACTAAGCCTTCTGCTGACCTGATCAACACATCAGATACAAACCATTACTTAGAAAAAGTAAACAAACCACCTTGGAGGATAGCTTGAGGCATCTTTTATTTCCTTCAAAACATGGTCCTTCCAGCACAGAACCATCAGTTTTGGCAGAACTTTAAGGAGACTTTTAAAATATGTTTATAAAGAAACAACTGGCATGGCACTGTATATCTAATTTAAAAGAAGAAAAGATGAGCTTTCACGTGGGCTTGAAAATAAACTGAAGACTCCTAGCAAGCCATCCTTTTAAGAAGAGGTGATAGGACGAGAGCAGGGACTGAATTTAACAATATGGTCTGTATTCCAGGGACAATGACAGGGTCGAATGATGTCTCTTTATTAAATGCTTTCTCCTCCATTAATGCTGCACACTCTAATGATCTGGCCATTAGCATTAACGAATCTGCAATGTCCCTGCCTGGAGCTAATAAGTAATGAACTAAGCGGGTGAATATTCTGTTGTGTAAGGAGTGTTATTAGCTATCCTTTCCCAACTGCTCTGAAAACAGGAGATGCCTTCCAGGTACGACCTGTCCATGTGACAGAGTACATCCCACACAGCCCTCACTCATGCTGTGGAAATTCCACAGGCACTCCCAGCACTCCAAAGGGGAACAAGAAGTGGATCACCCGCTGCACCGTGCTGCTGCGTGGGGCTGGGCAGCAGGTGCTGCACCACAGAGCACAAGACAAAACATGCTCCACAGAAGAGGCTTGAAGAAAAATGGTGAAAAGGACAGGAGATGGGAAGTTCTGTTCCAAAACTCACTCTACAAAACAAGTTGTGGCATTACCACAGCCCTGTGAACCTCTGTTGTGCCAGGAAAGCAATGGGATAATGCTGTCAAGCCTTGGGATGGCTAAGTGCAAAATCATCAATTTAGTTATTCTGCTATTGCTTTTCCTGATCACTGAGTACACCAACTTTTAATTGTTCCTTTCAGCCACCGCATCGCGTTTTGTTCTTCCTCAAATTATTACTTTGTTCTAGTTTATAATCCCAAAACATTGGTTATGACACTGCTCCTAGCAAAAGAGAAGTGCTAAAGTTTCTCTCTGGTTGTCTTTGTCTTGCTTTCACAACTAAGAACTGCTGGTTCATACCGGAACAGACCCTGCAGTGAGATCCCCTCCACTGTTACCGTAAGACTGCTGATGAGCTGCAAATATTGCTTCACTACAGAAATGACAAGGTTGGGAAGTGAGCCAGCTGACATTTTGTAAATCGATGTCATCTTTAAGAAAAAGAGTGAAATGCTAGTTCTGGGCCCATTTTGGCTCAGTATGAAAGCTCGCTTATGGGCCCCACCACCATGCTATATCTACATAAGCCCCATAACATCATTACTGCTTTCCTGCAATGAAGAGAAGTGCTCTTACACTCACCTTTACAAGCAGAGAGACCCAAACGCAAGGAGACTAGGCGATCAGCCCATCAGGAGCACAGGGCAAAGCAAAAAGCTCCTTTGACACCTTAGCAGATATTTTCTCCTAAGAACACTATCAGAATCTAAAACCAGCTATTACGACTTGACCATTACACCGTGATAACACTCAGAGGCAAACCAAACCACCGTGCTGTTGTCCAAGGCGCTGCAGAAACACAGCAAAAGACAGGTCCTGCCCTCGAGAGCTCAAAGCCAAAACAGCTGAGATGAAAAAGCACTGGAGGAAGAAAACCTTTTGAATCCTATTTTACAATCAGGAAACAGAGGTGCAGGAAGTAGCAGGAAGTTGCCTACTTCCATCCTGACTCTACTCGCAGTGTCGTGTTTCTGTGGTTACACTGCTGCTCTGGTAACAGAAGGACAAAGTTGAAGGGAAAAGCTGACTTCAGGGAAATCAGGCAGGCGAGGTGGCATGCAGGTATCATGTAAAAGCCCTTAGAAGGCATCATTTCATTTTGCATTTTAATATTGATTTTAAATACCCCTCAACCTCTGCAAGCACTTCTGACTTCTTAACATGCCTCCTTGCCAAAGCATCAACCAAAATCTTCTGACAAGCACGTAGCAGAGCTCATCTGCACCAAAGAGAGCCATGAGCCCATTCCAGAAACATTCCTCTGCCACAAGAATCGGGACAGAGGCACCCCAACCCTTCCCCCAGTTATGCAACTGCACAGTTCCAGTTCGGAAGGCAGGTTTCCTTACCCAACCCAATTGTCACAGCACAAGTGCCTTGAAAAGCAGCACAGCTTTCCTCGGGCACAGGAAGAACGAAAAAAACAGAGGGCACCAATCACCCCTGCCTAACCAAGCAGGGTGTGTTTAACACCCAAGCCGTGCTGTGAGACTGTCAAGGGAGATGGGGTGGAGAGAGGGACCCACAAACTGCTTACAAGAATCACGACAAAACGCTGCTTCTGCTCCTACAACCAAGAAGGCAGCCGGGACAATTGCCCAGCACATTCCCAGCATCTAAGGACACACATGTTCATTCTATCAAGCATCCCCCAGCCCGTCCCACCACACACCCTTCCCCTCAACCCTGCTCACACACAGCAATGGCTGAGGTTTTCGTTAGAGGAAAATTAACCACATTTTTTTTTTTTTTTTAAGCTGGCAACAAAGACGTGTGACTTTTCCTGGCATTTCTCCTGTTTATACAGGACCTGCCAAACCGGTTGTGTGATTTTTATGCTGCTTTCTTTTCCACAAAGTCCTTCACAAGGCAGAATAACAGAAAGCAAATAAGGAAAAAGTTTGGTTATACAGGTCCAAAGATCAACCGTTTGTAATACAGTTGAAAATCAAAAATTAACTAGAATCTTCCTAAATGTATTTTGAATAATCAAAGTTGTTTATGCTTGTTACGACTATGTCAAAGCAGAGCAGTTGCGCTGACTAGTGAGAGGCAGTCCTTCTTCTAACTGTTTAACTTCTAAACAAGTAAGGTATGCAACAGATAAAATGGAAAATGAGGCACGGAGCAGTCAAGTGAGTTGCTCAAGGTCACACAGAGCCAGAGAAGAAAAGCAGGTCTTCTGACTACCCACCAAGCTCCATGGATATTGGGTCATGCCACTTCCCTATGTGCATGCATCTAATTCTCAACCAAGGTTGGCCTAGTCTATGTGGGTATAGCTGCCTTACCTTCAGCACAAAATAGGTCCTAAACACGGAGAAGTATGCTGCCTTTCCTCCTACAATGCACTACATAAGCACTAATTATCCATTTTAACTGCCCAATGACAAGTCCACTGCCAGGGATCTGAAAACCAGAAATAGCAACAAATTTTACAGCTCACATTTCTCTGAGCACCCACAATCTTGCTAAAAACCAAAATATTCCAACAAAAATAGCTATTTCAATTGCTACATTTTTTTTTTTTTTTCAAAGTAGCTTATCTTGATTGCCGTGGCACACTGTGCTGCTGCACTTTCCAGGTGGAACATTTGGTCTTTGACTTGGAAGAATCTTCTATTTTGATATTTATTTTGCTATCCACATTCAAAAAACTGAAGCAAAATAAAAAAAAAAAAAAAAAAAAAAAAAAAGCCATGCAAGTCTAGCTTTCCATTTGGAGCACTCTTGTCTTGTTCTACTCTCAGAATTTCCCCACAGCATGAAAATGCTATGGGCATTAAAAAAAAATAAAAAAATAAAAAAAATCAAACTTATCAAACCAGTCACTCTACCAACAGGGCACTGGGTGCCCAGTATTTACTCAGGTGTTCTCTATCTTCTCAGATGGCACAGAAAGCACAGCTTTCTGGCAGAGAAAGCACAGCTTTCCCCTCCAGCACTAGGGTATTGTGCGGCTCTTGCCCACGAGGCCACCTAGTACGCAGAGAGCCTGTCACTCAGATGGCCCTGGTGTAACTGACATAGTAAATACTAATTTTCACTGGGCTGTATAACAAAGGATGAGATAAAACCTTGAGCAAACAAATGGGTAAAGTTCGAGCTTACAGCTGCTCCTTGTGGGCCACTTTGTACTGACACACCTGCTTCTTTAGCAAGTGGTTTTGCTCCTGAAGGCTTGGACTTTGCAATGCTGCTGCAGCAGGGCTGGATGATGTGTTTATACAGAATCCACCTGCCAGCCAGAATGATCCTGAAGTGATTTACAAACAATTTAGGAGAGCTCACTGCACAACAAGTGAACAGGCACCACTGCTTAACAAATTGCAAGTAAAGAAACCACTGACCAGGTTCCAGTTACACCAGGAACACAACTGTATGGGAGCTCTTAAATTGGCTTAGATGAGAACCATCAGCTCTCCTGACTCCACGCACCACCCGGGATCACCATCCCTATGGCTGTAAGCTGTCTGAGCCACTCTAGGTCCCTCCCAGCACCCAGCAGGGCACATGCACAGGCATAATGCAACCACCCTATGCAGAATCTTCTATAGCGTGCATCTTATGAGCCACTTCTGGGCTCAGGCACAGACACCCCACCCATGGCCATTCTTGGCACCACGAGAACACAGTCTGAATTAGCGTACTGTACACGATGGGATGATGTCCACGCAACAAACTGTGCTCACCACACAAGCAGTAACTACTCCCCTTGTCTCCTGTCTGCTAATCTGCTTCTACTGTGACCAGTGCTAAAATTACATAACTTTGTGAACTGCCACGAAAAGCGTATTTCTTTTTTCCCCTTCTCCAAAAGTTTTTCCTCCTCCTATCCCCACCCAGACTGGAATCCTAGCAATAAAAATAGAATGATCCAAGTCCCCAGACTGGAAATGCTGAAACTACTAACACATTTAAAAGCAGAGTTTGTAAGGAAACAGCTAACTTTTTATTGGATTAGTTGGTGTCATTGTCAGCGTGGACAGGCTCCCTGGAAGAGATCCATCTTTCAACACATGCCTGCGTGTGTGCACATGCAGGCATGCTGTACATACATATCATTACATACCTCCATCGCAACTTTAACCTTAGTGTTGAAACTTATAGTAATGACCTGTGCTGAAACTCATCTAAACCTGTGAGTCTGTAAAAATAAAAGCAAGATCTTAATCTTTGATGTTGAATGAATTAATCTTACAAAAACTAAGTAAGCATTTGTGTTACTACTGACAAAAAGGAGCTACAGGTTTTGCTCAACACTGGAAAATGCAGAAGTGGGAAATGGAGATACTGGTATCTTTAGTGAGCAGAACTACCTGCTCCTATTACTTGCAATAGCTGGCTGGTGACATAGTCTGTGATACAGTGCAGCATGACAACACCCCTTGCCATAGCTAGGTCCATAATTACAGAACAGCTGAAAAAAATGCATCAACCCTGTGGGGAAAAGAAAAAAAAAGAAGAGCGAGAACAGAGATGCATGTAACAATCTTGGCACAACAGAAGCGATCCTTAGATGTATACAGAACTCCTCTCCCGGTTTGGGGAGAGAATAAGGAAGCCTGTTACTGAGAGGGGAGGATTTAAGGGCACATATTCCCTTGCACACAGAAGAAGAGAAAAATGAGATACACTGCCAGCCCTAGTTATAGCACAGAACACAAAAGAATCACATCTCACCAATGGGCAGGGAAAGGAAACAAGAGGTGCCCAGAAGGGCAAATGGGAGGAAACCCCATGAGCTCTCTGGCCTGTAGAAGCAGCAAAGACCTTCAAGGTATAACCATGAAAGGTGTGAAAGTCAGAAAAAAAAGCATTCTTTTAAAAACATTTTTTATTAAAGATTTTTCTTTTCCTTTACGGAAACACAAAGCTCTAAGGGCACTAGACAAGCAGACTTCAGACAACTACAAATTCAAAAAAGCTCGCAAGTCCTAATGAACAGACACTGAAGTACGTTTGTGCCTACTAATACAATGAACAAAGCAAGTCTTTTTCCTAAAAAATAAAATAAAATAAATGTATTTTACAACTCCCACGTACCCTATCAAAATTAGTTCTTCTGCTTAAACCTAAGTTTGTAGATTTCTTTTGGTAAGCGTGGATTCATTAACACCAGCTGCCTCTGAAATACTTAGACAAAGCCTAGCCCTATTCTTTACAGGGAGACAACTCAATGCTAATCTAAAGATAAAATTCATTGCTGTGCTGGTGGTCATATTTAGAGTTTTGTTCTCCTATATCAATTCAAACCAATTTATCTCAGTACACATAAGAGACATTGCAGATGCTGCAACAAACATACGATGTGCCGTCAGTCTCAGAAAGTGGTGTATCAGCTTAGGAAAATCACCCGCAGCAGGCATCCTTAAAGAAAAGTTTGTGGGTTTTTTTGTTTGCTTTTTTTTTTAAACAACTCTGTTATTTAATTTCAATTTATACTGGACTGCAACTTCCAGTCCAGCCAAAGCACAGGGTTCAGCAAACAACTGCATGGGTTTAATTGCTGCTCCTCACCACCCTCCCATCAGCAGTCACTACCCCAGAGCAGATGAGGCAGTGAGTGCTCTGTACCCATTCCAGCGCAAAGTCCTGCACTGGCGGGGAGCAGTTCAAGCCCAAGCAGGACTGACCCCCAGGTTAAACAGAGGCATTTGGCTAGCAGCACAGTGACTGCATCAGCAGCTGCAGAGTTAATGTAACTATGCTTTCTCTCAGCCAGGTCTGTAACTTGATCTTCGGCAACACAGAGGAGTTTCAAGCACTTAAACTAAAGGAGAAGGCAACACTCAGGTGGAGGGGGAAAGATATGCATATAAACAGGAGACAGCAGAGGAAAAACTGGAAGTACAAGATGAACTCTCAGAGCAGCGAGGACAAATCTTTAGTGGCCAGCCTCTCTTGAGATTGCTTTTTTCCACAAAACAGGTGCTAGCTACACCATACAATCTGCATAACTAAAACAAAAACCAACACGCTCCCCAACTCCAAAAATTCTAGTGCAAATCAGACAACATGTGTTTTGACATATTGTGTATACATTTAAAATACTTACCTCCCTCTTCCCCATTACCATGCATGATTCCTAAACTCCTGGCAGCTAACCTGTTCAGTGATGAGGGTAATTCCAGGTGCAAGCACTTTGTTCCCTGCCGCAGATTTACAGGGGCAATTTGTATCATTAAAGAACATTAGCAGCCACACGACTATTTGCCTATCTTTTTCTTTGTATCTTTTCTACCTATCAGTTCTAGAAACTGTGAATACAAAAAACAGTGGCTTTGTTCATTTCACACACCGACACAAGGTCTCAGCTAAGAGCCAGTAAATCATCAGCACCCAGAGACCATGCATTGCTAGTTTCTGAACATACACCTTAGGCTGTGCTTGCCCATGCTAACTCCTGTGTGACATGCTGATGTAGATAGGGGAGGAAAAAAAAAAAAAAAAAAAAAAAAAAAAGCAAAAAGCTTTGATGGCTAGGCAGCACAGCCTGACCAAGCTTTGAAAGTGAAGCAGTATGACCACATGAAGCCTCACTGTCCTCACATTGCACTATGCTGAGGTTATGTTTCCCTGGTGCACCTACACAAACATTGTCCAAAATGACATCTCAGCCTTCAGAAAACTTCAGGTCTGTTTAAACAATCCTTACCTCATTATTCCATATGATGTGCAAACACTTCTAAGGATGTTTGTACAAACAGCAGCTGTCACATGCTGTTTTGTTGCTATCATTCAGCTAGAATTTAGAGTTCAGAGTTTTATTCAAAGACCCCTGAAGCCCATGGGAAAAATAAAAAAATAAATAAAACAGGGAGAAAAAAAGAAATGAGCTTTTCAGTTAAATTTTACTTACACTGATGCAACAAATCTCCTCCACCACTGCAAACCCACTGAGACAGGCTGAACTTTGGCCTCATTTTCTTCAAGTTTCATGAAGAAAACAGCCTTCCAGACAACTTGGACATGGTTTTGTCCCTTTAGAAGTACTTGAACCATAGATTAAACAAACTTTGAATCTTCTTAATCTCTTTACCATGGGGATGACTGTTCGCACTTCTCTGGGCTGCTCGTTGCTGATGAAGTGTCTCCTGTCACTCAGGGTAGGTTAAGATTTCGGGTGGGGGATTAGCAGCAGGGGGAGTCAGATTCATAAGAGACAAATGACATTCTCATGATGGGATCATTTGCAAGAAAAAGCCACTGAGAAATCTCCTCTCCCCCCCTCAATTATGTCAAAGCAGAATTTTGTCAAGTAAAAATCTTGTCCAAAGTTTCTCATTGCTGGCCTTTTGGAGTAAATACTACAACATGCTTCCTTTTAATCTACTGTCAGCTGCTCCTATCAGACCACAAACATCTGATTATGGAACCCCTAATAAAGGCTCAGCACCAGACAATTTCAGAAGGTGACTGAACTGACACAGTAGAATGGCTCTGCCGCTCAAGGAAAAACCTGTTATTACAGGATGGGTTACAGCCACCTCCCTTCAGCCAGAGCTAGAAGAGACCGAGCCCGTCTCTCAGCACAGTCATCCTGCTCATGCTCAATCCTATCTCGAAGTCCTGTGCAGCATCCTTCCTAGCAAAACATGAAATCAGCGGGATACAGAGATGGTTTACAGACTACATGTTGCTGAGCACAAGCCTTGCCATTTGCATCAATGGCTGAATTTAATATAAAAGAAAGGGCCTGAAAGAAGGGACACTTTGTCCCACCAGACTGATGAGACCCTCTGCTTCTAACTTTTCCTTACTCTCCCTAGCCTTTTAGAAAGAAGAGTCACTTTCTCACTAGTTAGCAGAGGGATGAAAATTGAGCTTGAACAGATGTTGCAGAGCTTGTGATAGAAAGTGATTAACATTACCATACAGAGTACACACATAATCGCCGTGGAGGCAGAGGAGCCTGGTTTTGCATGGAAGACCTCCTGACCCCAGGCAGTAACTCTGCCCAATCAAGCCAGGAGAATGGTGGCAGCAGGTCAGCTAGAGCAAGGCTAGGATCAGAAAATAAATCATGGCTATGAATTACCTGGTGATTAAAGCTGCAAGGTGATAATTTCAATTACCTGCAACTCTGAAACCCAGCCTATAGGCAGATGGGAACAGTGCCTCAGCTGCACAGCTCCTAAACTAAGCCATGCTCTCTGTGCCAGCTGCAACTTAAATCTGCAGAATGGTTCAGGCTACAAGGGAGAAGAGTCTCTTCATTCCCAGCTGCCCACAGACAGGGCAACACTACAGCAAGGCAAAGCCTGCACTAGTAACACTAAGAGACCACGACACTGCCCTGGCTTCTGGGGTGCCATGCAGTACAGCCCAATGGCAGGAGCAGGCTGGCTGCGTAGAGGTGCCCTACAAGCCCAGCTGATGGAAGGGTAACTGGTGTCCATGCTCATTACTTCTGGTTTCAGCCCATGTGCTTTCATTTCCTCTGTGGCTATAAGGAAGTGGGAGCTCACAGCAAAACATCCCTTTTGCACCAATTAAGTATTGACATCCCTGAACAGATTTCAGGCACACACACCTAGCCAGACACAACACGTCAATGCCAGCAACATCACCGCTTTGTCCACAAAGGAGATAGCACATTATACCCCTCAGAACAGCATGCAAGCAAGCAAAGTGTGTCCAGGTTCACCTCTCTGGCCAGTGGCAAAGGCAAGGGAAGCAGCCTGGTTCCCTCCTGCCATCACCACAGCCTAGTGATGGTACATCACTGTGTTTGCAAAGAGAGGGTACACCTGCAGCACAGGCAGTTGCCACTCCAAGTACCACTTTCTGAGGAGCCACAAGGTGAAAATGCCACTGCTTCTGAAGAAAAGGAGAGGTGCAGGCTGCCCGGTGCTGGGGTGGCTGGGGCTTTTTCCATGCCATCACTTAACCCAGAATTGGCCCCACTGAAGGGGCGGCGGGAGGCAATGCCAGCAGTACTGCTGCTAGTTTTCCTGCCTCGGGGTTCCTGTGTGCCCCAGCTTTCTAGACAGAGATCCCATGGGATCAGAGATGGGGAGCTCACATGGGGAGCAGCATGGTGACTGTACAACCGCACCCAGCCCACCTGAAGCCACAGCGAGGGTCCGGACAGGCTTTGTGCAGCTGTGAAGCACCTCAACAGGCAAACCAAGACCTTCCCCACACCCTCACCAGAACAAGCCATTCCCCAGCAGCAAATAAAGTAACACATGCTGCCAAAAATTCCTGCCATCTGCTTTCCATATTTCCCTATAATGGAAAAATAGATCCTCTGCTATTTTTGAAATAGACTTAGTTTGCTGTCTTAAGTTCTTTCCTTTCTAATTAACTTATTTACCTCAATATATATATGCCACTAAGAAAAAAGGCTTTAAATACAGGAAAAACCTGGCTCAGGAAATCAGAAGGGACCCTAGGACCAGAGGGAAGTAAATCCTCCTAACCTATTCTCCATATGGGAAATACTCCCTACCCCAGGTTGAAGCCACTCAAAATACACAGCTGTCAGGGGCAGGAAGGGAAGGAGAGTTGGGTTAGGAACATGGAAACTTCAACTTCCCAAACAATTTCACCATTTAAGTTAAAGAAAATGTCAACTTCCTAATTAAAAATAAAACAAAATCCAGTACCTAGAACACATTAACAATAATTTTAAAAAGCAAATACTTTCACAGAAGTGGAATAGGAAGCAACTACAGAGGCAAACCTGAGAGAGTAAGAGTTGGGTTGGAGGTGGAAAGAACAAATAATATGGCAAGAAGCATTTGAGGCAGCATCTCTTCAATCCAAGTTAGCTGCAGACAGAACATCACATCTGACCGCGTTTTCAACCTGATTTCTTCAAGTCCTGTGACATGCTGATAAGCTTCCTTATCTATTTGAATTGATAACAGGTGAGGGCACTCAACAGTTTTTATGACAGATGTTCATAGCAGAGATCAGAGCAGATGGAGAAATTGCTGATTTTCTGATGTGGTTTACAAACTTAAGTCTTTGTTTTTATGGAAAGCTGTGTTTCTTCTGAAAATTGATGTAAAAGAATGTGTTTTTTTTTTTTTTTTTTTTAATTAGAAAGGAAAACCTATAAAAATATCATTTCTTTTGACATTTTCCATGGAAAATGCCACTTAATACCACTTCTGTTTCTCATCCTGCAAGTTCCATGCTCATCTATGAATTTATGTATTACAAAGGAAGGGACTGAGTAAGTTTTTCTTTAATCCCCCCATCTTTTCTGTTTTGTTTTTGTTAAACTCTTGCTTTATTCCTGAAGTGGGTGCTTTAACACATCATCATGTGGGTGATTTTCTAAAAACTCATTTGTGAAGTATCTGGAATTAACATCATGCATGTGCATGTGTGTAGTGTATTAGCCAATATTTACATTAATAGAAAAATTAGAGAGGTTAAAAGTACAGCTAAAATAGAAAGGGGTAATGTAAAAGCTTTGCAAATGAGCCCAAAATGCTTAGGCCTGGAGATCTTGTTAGATCCACGGGATTCAAGCACAAACAATGGAAACTGTAAAATCTCATCCTTCGCGTCTGTTCCAAGTCCATTTGTAGGATCAAAACATGTAGCAAGATGAGTTAATTTGTTTGGTATTTTTCCTGTTCTGTACTAGTGCAAAAATGCAATGACAGATAAAACTTGTCCTCTAGATTGCTTATCAACATCTCCATTGAGATGTGAGAGTGGGTAATCTTGCTCAGGAATTTCAAAAATAACATTGTTCCAATGCTTTGAACCCCCTGGGTCACACCCCAGATTCCCCATGCATTCACCCCCAAAGCAATAGCAACACTTATGCTCTTTTTCTAGTATGGGGCCACAATCCTGCAATCAGATTGGCGTAGGTGGGTATCTGCACATGTAAAGAGTCCCACTGAAATAACAGGCACAGAGATCCACCTACACAGATCTCATTGCAGGATCAGAAATTTGGCTGGAGTCCATAGTAGGGGCTTGTCTACACTTGGGGTTTTTTTGTTTGTTTTGTTTTGTTTTTTAACTAGAATAACTACAATTCAGCAAAACTTCACATCAGGACGGCTGTGCTGATATGAAAAGGGATTCGTATAACTGCCTTTCACCTCAGTTTAAAACACACGTTGCCTACAGAAGGCAACTGAGCAGCACAACTACTGCAGATGAAGCTGTTGCCCAATTTTTATTTCGGAGTAACTACCCATGTGGAGACAATTCTGGAATCAAAGTATTTTTGTCCCAGAATAATTACGCTGCTAGTAATGTTGGTAATCTATTCCACAGTAACTAAATTACAGCAGGACAGCCATTCCAGGGGAACTGAGGTAGTTAAACATCCCACCATCACCCTACACACCCAGTAGACTAGGCCATAAGGAATACGGGGTAGATCTGAATGCCAGTTAAAAACAGTGGGAGCCTTCACAATGACTTCAGTGGGCTTTGGCTGAGGCAATGTATAAAGGAAATTGCTAAATTCCTGTGTATTTTTAAAAAGGACTCTAAAAAAATAATCATGCAAAACTGAGCTGCAAGCCTAGAGGCATTCAGACACGTGAGTAATCCCACCAAACCCAGTGGGAGTTGTGTGCATTTGCAGAACTGTGTTCTTGGTGTGCGAAGACTACATACATACATCAAGAGCAGCCAGAGTAAATTATTAACCCTTAACTTTCTTAGTGAGAGACAATCCAAGAGAAAGTCTCAAAGCCTGTTCAACCATAACATATACCTTGCTTTCATCTACTATCCTTCTCTTACCTTGAGCAATACAAAATTAGTAGTGTGAATTAAATGGTGACAAGCACTGCAATCCATTGCTTTAAAAAAAAAAAAAAAAAAAAAATCACTCCATATAATGTTTTGTCTTTCTTGATGGATTTATTCTGTGGTTGTTTAAGCATCAGTAATTTTTTTAAGGATAAAATCTTTCCATCTAAAAATTCTAAACAGATGTGGATTTCAGACTTCCAAATTTGGGAATGTTCAGATCAAGAGCTGTTGTTTTAGTCTTTTAGCCACAATAATCACTGTAAACATAAAAGTTTTCAATTAGTTCACCCCCAAACCATCAACAGACTCAATCTATATTTGGCCAAAACTAAGTATAGGTCCATAAAAATCTTGGTAGATGTTTACAGGAGCTAGACCTAAATCATAAAACCTTTGATCGCACAAATTTTCACAATTCTGCTAATTTGATTATGAAAGTTCAGCAAAATTCTCTAATGCAAATCTAATGTATGGCAATTACCTGGGTGAGTTAAGGACAAATGTCAAAATTGGTTATCTGTGCTCCCCCCCAATTTGCATCACAAATGGCAAGTTTCTACAAGAGGTGAGTATATTCCTTTCTCCAGCAGGTCTCTGTTAATTGCTAATCCTGGTCTTCTGAGATGTTGCAAAGATGATCAATCCCTTTCTGAACCCTTTGTTACATCTACCCCATGCATCTTCCAAAACAAGAGAGAAATGAGAAAATATTCCTTTTGTATTATGACTTCAGCTTTCTACTAACTACTGAAGGAGAGGGGTGGAAGGAAAAAAAAAAAGTGACTATGTTCTTCATGTTATTTAACTAATTCTTAACCCTTCTGCCTACAAAATTATAAGAGGTTAAATTAACTTGATCCTTAACAGTTCAGTAGTACCTTTATGGCAGTAATCAATTTCTGTTCTCCTTCCACATATCAATCTTTGCTTTCCTTTTTCACTCATCAATTTAGACATCAGTTCATCCCCTTTGATCTTTCACAGAATTTGCTTCTCCTCCTTGGAAACTAAGTTATCTACATGTTTCAAACAGCTCAGGTAACATCAGTCCATCACTGTTACCAGTTTGTCCTTACATTCTGTGGAACATGTTTGAGGATTGTTGTGTGCTGTACAGACAGCAAAACAGTTAATGTCTCCCAGCATTGTAAGGCAAGAGAGCAGCATTCCTCCTTTTTTAACACAGGAAACTGACGCACAGAAGAGGAGCACATAGAGGGCTCAAGGAACAGCCCATAAGAGAACATATATTGCACATACCATCTTATGATGTATATAATATATATTGCACATCAGTAACACACAATAGAGACTCATTTTGATCCCAAATTTAAGAGCAGAAATTTATTTCAGTGGCAATTAGTAATGAAAATTGCCATTGGTTCTAATCAGAATGGATTAAATTCTGATGCTACAATTATACTGCTCACAAAAACTCTGGATTTACAGATGTAAAGAAACAAAAGTATATATATTCCAGAGGCACGATACTGAAACTTGTCCTCTTGTAAACAGTCTCACTGAATAAATTCAACCCAGGTGAACGCTTTGAATCATATCCTTCCAAAATCAATGCCAAGGGCCCCAAGATGATTAAAATGCACAGAGGGATATACTGAACTGAGATCAGCTTGCAGAGTAAAAAATGAAGAGTGTCTGACATGATATATGAGAAGAACTCAAGCAGCAAATGGACTTGTAACACTCTTTCTAGGCACTGAAATCCCACCATCCTGCAAACAGCTCCCAAGTTGAGATTCTGGAAAAGGTAATTTTCTTGGAAACAATAAACTGCTGCTCATACAAATACTAGGCTGGCTGTCAAACCTTTGAGTTCATTAAAGCAGCTTCCCCTGCCAAACTAAATCTGCCCCTTAGCATCATTATGAAACACGTGAATGATTGTGAAGACTGAAGCTCTCCTTGAAGACAGAGAAGCAGATGTATGGAGTCACTGTGTGTTTGGTTTGGGGTTTGTTGTTTGTGTTCTTAGGTTGTGGGGGTTTTTTTTGTTTGTTTGTTTTGTTTTTTAAACTGAGGCACTGCATCATTTAAATGGTCAAGGCATGACTAACAGGGGTCACAGCACGGCTGTATGGATGTGTCTGCTCAATGACCCTTTGCTATCTGTGTGTGACTGTTCTGAGCCCACCTGGAGGATCATGAGTTTCTTTTCAAGCCAGCTCCATCCACGAGCCAACCACAAGGCCATATTTGTTTGTCTCCATCTCCTGCAACCCAACTGGTAACCTTTCTTACTGGTACGGATGACTCTGCTTCATCTCATGCATCCTTACTGGTAAAGCAGGTTCTACTGGCCAGATGTTGACATCCTTTACACCAGCAAATACAGCTTTGTGCTGGCTGACAGCTTGAGCGATGCTAATGGGTTGGCATAAGTGGAAACAGCCCTGCAGTCTGTGCTCAGCAAACAGCTCTGTTCATGCTGTTCTGAAGAGAGAAGGAACTCTAAGGGCATAATTGCCATGCCTACCATTAAGCATGTGCTTAAGTGCTACACAGGTGCCCAGAGCACTGGGCAAGGACAAACTAGGTCACTATTCCCATCTTAGGATGGCATATGCAAATAAGCTCTTCCCTTTCTGCCACTTCTCTCTGCCTCACTTTCCCAGTTAGAAAAGCAAAGGAAGCAACACTGAATTGCCCTGTAACACCTTTGGAAATAGAGGCGAGAACATGAAACCAAAGCTGGCCCTCACTTCACTGTGGATGTCCAGCAGTTACTGGACAGCAGATCACTTCCCTTATACCCCACACTCTTTACCCTGTCCTGTGGTGCCAAGGCATTTTCCAAACAACCCAGAGGAGAAGACAGCTGGTGGACCTCTGTTATTCAGCAGTTACACGGCTGCTTAAAGGGGAACGAAGGATTGCCCCTGTGACTATGCCATAGGGAAAGACAGCTTTGTTACTGCAGTATTGAGGATTACATGTCCAATAAAAAAGGAGCAGGAGCTCACTCAACAAGCCAACCGAGAATTGCTGGGCCATCTAAGAGAGGCTAACAGTGGGGCAGCAATGCCTGGAAAAATCTAACACAGAATAAAAAAGTGGAGCTTGCCCTAATAACATTTTAACACCCTATGGGAAACAAACTTTGGCTGTCACCCGTGGATGGGAAAGGGTATGGAAAACTCGTGAGAAGGAAGCTCAGAATGAGAATGAGGTAAATGAAGTCTTGTAAGTTCACGTGCTGGTTACTACCATGACTGGAAAGCAAGCCTCCGCTGTCCCATCAACACACTATGTATCCAACACCTGACACAACTGGCTTAAAGGCAAGGAGCGCCACCCTTCTTATCTTACAGATGCTGGAGGAAGGATGCAAACACTGATGGACCGGTACCCAGCCTGACAAACCATACACTTTACAGATCTGCAAGAGGAGAACACCCAGCTATCTCAGCTCTCCTCCCAGGTGCAGTGTATGTCACAGGATGTGATCTGAGCTGTCCCTCACACCTCTTCCATCATTTAGAAGGGCTGCCCATACATGACAGGCATGTGCAGACCTACCATTATGCTAGAAGTGCACTCCATGGAGTGCACTCAGTCATGCTGGTAAAACTACACTCACGTTGGAAGAGTATGCTTCACTAGTGGACAGTGGTGATTTTTACAGTGCTACTGCTTTGCCACACGACTACTTTTATCCTCAGGCCACTCTGTCAATATGCTCTGTCTGCTATTCCTGTCTGTGTAAAGAACTGATATAGCTACAAAAAGATTTCTCTTCCTTTCTCTGGCCTGTACTCCCACACTTTCAGGAAGCTCTTTGAGCTTCCCAACCTCTCATTTTCTAATCTGCTATTCCTACACACACACACACACAGTCCCCAGCAACTCTGCTTCAAACCACAGGTGGCCAAAAATCCATCACAACTGCAGGACAGTGGGAGTCAAGAATGGTACACCAAAATGTGCAGCACTGCTACTCGAGATGTAAGTGGTAAACAAGCCACAGTTCCAAGAAGCGCAGAGCAAGGCACATTTGTACTCACCACAAAATGGGTACAAGCACATGCAAAGTTTCTCAGGGGTCCTGTGGGCAATGAAAAACTCTTCCAGCAACCTATCCTCCTGCCCCTTCTCGAGGCATTTAAGAACCAGCAGTTCTTCACAGGGATATCCCACAGGAAAGGGAAGATGCTCAGAAGGAGCTCCCTTCCCCGGCACTTCAACCGCCTCCTTCTGAAGTTCACATTGGCACCTAACTTCCAAAGAAAACCTCAGCCCCCCAAGCAGAATATGCAGGAACGGTCTTTGGTGGTAAGGGGAAAGGACATAAAGAAATGACCCACAAAGAGTTGGAGATTATTATTTACAGAGCTGAAAACATCCTCCCACATACATAAACACCTTTCCTGGTCTGCTATACTGGTCCCAAGTAGTAATTGCACAACAACACGGCTTGAGCTGTGCTCTAATTCAAGGATGGATCCAATAAAAAACGATTCTCAGAAACATGAGCAGCAAGGGCAGCTCCAAAATCCTCTATCCAGCTGCTCAAATAACTGAATAGGGATGCAGATTGTGTGTGTCAGAAGTCTGAAGGCTCAGAAAGTGTCTGTTCTCAAACAAGGTGGCAAAAATTTACCATTTTAGCCTAGAAAAGGAAGAGGAAGGGAGTAATCCTTGGAAGCCAACAGCCAGGACAGAGCCACTGTCCCTTAACAGGCACTACCAGTGAGACAATAGTGCTTGTAGGATGTATTTCAGAGAAGCATGGAGGGCAACACGCAGTCATTCAGCAGGGATAGCATGGATGCTATGTTTCTGAATCAAGCATTTCCATTTTTACATTCTTTGCCTCCATCTAAAAAACAAAACAAAACAAACAAAAAAAAAACACCTCTCTTTCAGATTAGGAGTTCTCTGTGATAATTACAGCCTTCCAAGAGCTAATGGCTATTTGTTAATAGCCAAGTCTTCTAGATAAGGCTTCTTTCTTAAGCTGAAGAAGGCAAAATCATTCAGCACGGGCCCTCTTCACTGACTGCTACAAGTCTGCCCTCACACCAAGATACTTATAAATAGTGCAAAGCGATTAGGAAGGAGTAGGAGAAGGGAATCATTTCTCTGAGATACGACCAGAGACAAGATCAATACAGACAAGCACGGTAAATATACCAGAAAGTGATTTAAACAACAAACAGAGATTTCTTCCAATCACAATACACACAAAGAACTGATAACAGAATAACAGCCAGATGAATGAGTGGAAATGTTCAAGGCCAGGCTGGATAGGGCTTTGAGCAATCTGATCTACTGTATGGTGTCCCTGCGCATGGCAGGTGGTTTGAACTAGATGATCTTCAGAGGTCCCTTCCAACCCAAACACTTCTGTGATTCTATGAATGGAAGACAGGTGGATAGCAGCTCACCCAAGTAATCAATAGCTGCTGCATCATCTTCATACTTGTCTGAGAGACCTCTTGAATGTTTTACATTTCACAGGAGGGGGGGGAATTGAGAGAAAAAAAAAAAAAATCCAACCTGTCAAAGTCTGTGAGCCTAGTTTTCCAGCTTGCAGGAAGTTCAGAGGTCTGGGAGGAAAAGATGCTTCCATGTGATGCACTGAGGTGGGGCAGCATAAAGCAGCCTTGTATCACAGCCAGCGTGTCCCTGCCTCCTTTCTCTCCCATCAACAGTGCACACACATCAAAGAGAGCTGACTCATCCAGTCAAGGTCGGCCTTAAAATCTGTCGGGCTTCAAGTTGTAAAATCTTGAGCTGGGGAGGAGGCAGGTGATCAGAGAGCAAGCCACCTCTTGTAGCTGCAGAGAAGCAACAGCATCAAGCAGAAAGGCTGCTGCCCACTGTATGAGAGCAGGAACAGCCAGTGAGTTGCCCCTTCCCTGAGCAGGCTTGCTTGCTGGACAGAGACATCGAGCCAGCTCAAGAGACACAGCACCTGCACAGTTTCAGGTGGTCACCAGCCTCACCTGAGACTGAACGTGAAATATGCACAACGAACTGTGCTGTGGGGCAAGAACAACAAAACCAAACAAACAAAATAAAACAACAGAGGGTTTGTCATCGTCCTGCCATGCAGGTGCCATAGGTAGGACGCAAAACACTGGTTAAAAAGATGCAATGGGCTCCTCTCATGGCTTCTTACTGGCCTCTGGCCTTCAAATTCATACATCAAAAATTAAATTAGAAAAGCTATTTAGTACCACTACTTCCTATTTTGGTTGCTGTTGGTGCCATCATCTGCAGAGCTAATGAGAAATTATTTATTAGAAAACAGGTCTGCTTTCTGAGGGAAAGGTGCTTTTTCAGTCAACTTCCTTAAGCTGAGTCAGGAAGAACAACTGAAGAATGAATCAGTGTCTTGTCTCAGAATTCCATTCTGCTTTGTACAAGACTAATGCACAATAAATAATATATAGAAAAACTGACTTTCCTCAACACATTTCCTTAACAAATACTTCGGAATCTAACCAGATATCCAAGCTTTCTTAACCAATGACATTTTTTTCATCCCACATTTGAACTTTGGAAGATGAATTAATTTAGAAGCAGTGATGTTACCTGTATAACATAAAATGTGTCTCTTCGCTAGCTTTCAGTATATCCAGTGCCGCTGCCTAACAGTAAGTTTTCTTTTATTAGTTATCCCTCAATCAATTACCACTACAGGCTTCAGTCAAACCCTCTTAAGTCAGTGGAGCACAGGGATCAGGTCCACTAAAATATTGTCTACTAATCTCTGGTAAATACTTGTGTCTTGAAGAGTGACTTCTCTCCTCCTTTAGATGCAGAAGGTTTTTTTCAGTTTTTCAAGTAACTCTCGAAGAGCTAGTATAATTTTTCAAGTCTTCACCACAATGATAATCTAAGCTGCTACCAGCTGGAAGGAACTGTTTTACTATAATCTAACCAAATCTTCAATGCTGGGGTAATACAAACTGATGCTCAGTAGTTCTAATACTAAAATCTGCACAGCATAATTTTCTTTAAATTTTAAGTTAATTATCCTAGCCATGGCTCAGGCCTCCTTTCACGTGTGAACAAATACAATAGTATCTTTGGGAGTCTTCAGACAGTTCAAAACAGAAGGTTTAAAACACAAAAAGTGAACTGACCAAAAATCATACTCAGGTACTGTAAGACCCTGTGTCCTACTGACAACAGTCCTGCAATGTTAATCATCCCAGTAAGGGTCACAGCAAGATCATTAATTGTTCATATTACAGAGGCACAAGAAGTTTCTACCCTTGATCAGATTGCATTTTGATAGGCATTGCACTTTATAGAGGGGCAATCACACTAAATGATTTCAAGGACACAGATCATGCAGTGGCAGAGCAGGGACTGAACTAAAACCTCCTATATCTCTGTACAGTACCTTTAACCCAAGCCTATTCTTCTTGTCAAGGATAACAAAGTATACGTGCCAGCCTGGTATATTTTTATAACCACGCCACAAGGCCAGCATATAAAACATAAGAAAAATAAAATCTATAAGCTGCCCTCATTTTCTATAGAGAGGATGTCAAATTCCTTTCATGCCAAAGCCAGCACAAGGCATCTATCGAGTTCCCAGGAAAGCTGTGATGAGTATGGATCATGAAGGGCTAGTGTTTACAGGCTGAACGAATGTATCATTTCAGTATTTGCATGTTTCAGGAACGCAATTTTAATAGATAATTGAAACTCTGAAATGACCTCTAGATTAGGCACATGGGATGAACTTCCTCCCCTGACCCAGAGAGGCTTCACGCTTTGACGCATAGTTAAGCAGGTCCAGACCGTCTGTCAACACCAGCACTACAGAGCAGCATAAATTTGCAATCATAAGGTGTGGGGGGCTGGCATTCACAGTTCTCAGTCCATCTCTGAAGACTCAATACATGCAAGTCTTCCTTGTATTAAAGCAGCATTCTGCTACAATTAAATCCAAACGCCACAGTCAAGGTGCATGCAGAAATGCAAAGCAAGCCACAGCACAGTTGGAAGCCCACAGATGACAGCAGTGGGGCCTCACGCTGATACCAGAAGGCTCGCTCATACCTCCAGGCAACAGCTCTATCCTTCACACTAGAGGAACAACCCATGCTGCTTCAGATGCTTGGTGTCTGCTGCCATAAGGAGAGGAGAACTGGTTTCTCAGCAAACAAGGAGCAGCCAAAAGCTAACAGTGACCAGTCTTCCTGGAGCTACTCTATCTAGCCTGAAGGGACAGTCCTCATAAAAAAAGCAGGTGGGAGTCTTTACAAGCTTTGTTTCTAACTCCAGGTAACACACATCTGGCCAAAGCCTTGCTCTGAGTTTCATCAGCACTTTAATCCCAAATCAACTGACAACACCGTAGGAAAAACACCCGCCCTGCCCTCCACATGTTTCCAGCTGCTTGGTCCCACCTCCACACTGTTCTCTGCTTTGTGCTAGCACATGCTGTCCACTTTAACCCTGGCCTCTTGCTCTGTCCAGCACACATCCACCCAAACTTTTGTGCCAGCCCAAGGGAAGAGAACGAGAAAAGGTGGGACAAGATCTTCCAGGGTGCTATCACCTTATCTTGCACCAAGGTCCTCATCAAACTACTTCTTCGGCAAAATAGCAATGGTGCACTTTTGTAATGCCTTTAAAGAACAGTAAAAAGCCTGTGCAGAAGCAACCTGCTTCACATCAGCCTCAAGCTGGACACTGGCAAATACCCCTTTCACAGGAACATCTATGGACATCTGGACATCCAGATCTAGGACAAGAGGGAATAGCCTCAAGTTGGGCCAGGGGAGGTTCAAGGTCGGAAATTTGGAGACATTTCTTCTCAGAAAGAGCAGTCAGGCATTGGGATGGGTTGCCCAGGGAGGCGGTGGAGTCACCATCCCTGGGGGCGTTCAAGAAAAGGTTGGACCTGGTGCTTAGGGACAAGGTTTAGTGGGTAATATTGGGGGGGGTGGTTGGACCAGATGACCCTGGAGGTCTTTTCCTATCTTAATGATTCTCTGACTCTACCTGAGGCAGAGAGGGATGGTATCATATAGCCACACCATATAAGAACTCAGGAACATGCAGGTCCAGTGAAGGATGAAGATGCAGGACCCCTGATGAAGCCACAATTTTCACTTGCCTCTCTACATGTTGAGAAGGACTCTTCTTCACATGCTTAAAGTGCCTCACCTCTAGCAGTGCCAAATCCCACTATGCTTCAAAATAAAACAGTTCTACATAAAAGCCCTCACTGAACAGTTTACAGTGTAGCCTGACAAGATAGCCTGTGATCTCCTATGTGCACTTTTACACTAACAGTCAGGGCAGAGTTTAGAGAGAATGCCCTTACCCTCTGAAAAGGGAATTGACAGAACATACAACAGTCAAAAGAGGAGGCTAAACACTAGTTGGCCTCGAGAGAAACAGATGTCTCAGCACAAACGACTTGTGCCTGGAAAAATGCTTGGTTTCCAGGGCTTCTTAACAAGCCCACACCCAGCAGAAGGAACAATGGAAGGCAGCGAGGCCGGGAACGGAGGGAAGTAAGTTAACTACCTGGCCAAGCGACCAGCCTGCTACTTCTGCACACTGGAATCCACATGCTGCCCTTTCATTAGAGGCAGATGCTAGGCAAGCCAGCAGCAATGGGAAGTCAGAAAAGCTATGATTACCTTTCATCTGACGCAATGTTAAGAAATCAAAGTTAAGGTACTTTCCATTAATGGTCTAAACCAATCCCAGTTTACCATTGTGTACTGCCATGTAGATTATCAAACACTTGTATTAGCATTTTTTCCACTGGAAAAAATCAGATTAGAATGCCTGCTTTTTAAAACCAGGCATAACATTTATCTCCTGTTTCGAATGACTTGAAGAACAAAAGGACGGACTTTGCAATCTCCAAGGGCTGTGTTTCCCTTCTAGTCTTGTCACCATCAGTTTTCAGGTCTGGGCTTCGGTGATGTTAAATGAGGGATAAAACCTGAGGTACAAGTTAACCTGAAGAAAAACACAGCATGGAGACTGTTGCATGAAGGAACAGACTATCCGTTTGGAAATTTGAGAAAGGAGCAGGCTGAAAGCTGAAAAAGGCTGGCATTAGAAAATTTAGCCCTGCTTCACCCAGACTAAAAATAGGGTTGCATTTGAGAGTACACAGTCAACTGCTCATTTGTTCACAGCTGGTGTTTCAGCACCCAGTTCTGTGATGCCTTGAACAACAGTGATACCCAAAGCATAAGTCTGAGTAGGGAAACTAGAAGTTAAAAAGTTGAGTGCAATCAGCTAGGCTATCAGAAGTCGGATATTAAAGATCATCATCAGTACCTGGGCAAGTAATATGCTCCTTGGTCACAGGATCATGTTCCTACTGTGCTCACACACTGAGGCAGGAAAATGTAAGTCTGACTTGGCATGTAGTACATGGACATGTTTTAATTCACTTTTGTATGGAGTGATAAAATTAACTTGCTTGTGTTTAACACTGGGAAAAAAGAATTCCCTCAACTACCAGAGTCTATTGGGAATTTCTGCTTTTGTTTCTGTGCATTGGTAGTGGGTATAACGTCTTCAGACATTTGGGTTCTGTGTACAGCCATGGCTTGGAAGAGCCAAGGAGAAGCCTGTCCCTATAGGGACCATCCAGGCTGGTGCAGGGGGAAAGCACTTCAGGAGGCAGTTTAAGGCGAGCAGGTTGTGCAGCACATGCAAACAGCACATACATACCGTGTGAGAGCTAGCTGCTCTGTTACCTCCAGATGAAGGGCTTGGTAGAGGACACAAATATTTGCAGGGTTTTTCTTCTCCTTCTTTTGTTTCAGCCAGCTCACCTTTCAAGTTTTTTAATTGCTGGCTAACTACATTAGCACAGGACAACAATGGTTTGAGAAATAGTTCACTTGCACTGACGGAAAACATTTTGTGTATATAGGGTCCCACGAGAAGATCCTGTTTGCCAGCTTACTCATTTCTTAATCATTATGAGTAGAAAAAATTAAGTCCAAGCACTCGGTAAACAACACTTCCTCCTCAATTTTCTCAGCTATTAGGAACTTGAAAAGAAGAGTCAGGGAACAAAAGGCAAAGAGATTGAACTAGCAAATTAAGAGTCACTCCATAGCAGGCTGCAGGCACGCTGATGGAACAGATTAATGGAAGTGCTGGAACTGTCCCCGTATTGTATAACACCTGTTCATCAGCGACACAGTCACTCAGTGGTGTGTTTGTGTCATCCAAACAAACGCATCCTCATCTTGCAAAGAACTGTGTCCACTTGTCTCTTATCAACCATTAGAAGAGGTGTGGCTGACACTGCACATAGCATTTGAATTATCTAAGAATCTAATTATTTTTCCATTCTCTGACAGCCAAATATTGGGAAAAACCTGGAGAAACAAAACAGGTCAAAGTGCTTCATGCCGACAAATGGCATCACAGCCCAGGAGAAGAACCAAGGACTGGAAAATCCCCAAGAGTTTTCTGGAACAACATTCACTGAGAAGTCCTTCCTAATCTGAAGAACATTCTCCTCATGAATTTCAAATGGTCAGGTTGCCTCTGCTGAGAAAACACCACAACAAGAGCAAGAAACGGAGCAGAAGGCTTGATTCATGCGTGGTTTTCTCCACTACTATTTTTTCACTTGTCAGAGGTATCAACACGGCACCCAAATATGAAAGGCCTAAATGAAAAACAGAAAAGCAGCAGTTCTGGTCACACCAAAGGTCTCTGTAGGCTAGTACTAGATCTCCAGTAACATCCAGGAGATGTTCAGAGAAAGAGCATAAGAACAACCCTGTTGCATGCTCCCCCAGCAATCTACAGATCCAGGGCTTTCTGAGCCAAGGCCTGTGTCTTTATCTTTGCAATTAATGGTCCCACATAGATCCAACTAGTATGATCTGTCTTTTGAAAATGATCTCCTGTTTGACCCTACATTGCAACTTCTGGCAGTAAATCTGGTAGCCTCACTGTACATTGTGTGAAAAAAAAAATATTTTCTTCTGTTTAAAACTATTGGATGCTTCCATTTGACCCTCCTAGTTCATAGAAAGACCTCATACAGTGGATTTTTCCTATGACGAGAAAAAAACATTGCCAATTCAGCTTCTCTCTGTCTCTAGAGAGAAATTCCTTCCAGAGCAAATTTTCATGATTTTCATGGGAGCTTGCAATGGGCCCAACTGCTTGTAGTTGCTGTCATAGCAAACTCCTTCCCTTTACTTCTTAAATCCTTTATTCTCAATCCCACCCTATTTTCCTGGCTTATGCTTTCCTTCCTCCACTAACTCCAGAAAACTGTTACAGATCCATAGCTTAACGTAGGTATAGTACCCAATCTGTGTTCAGTTCAGCTACCTATCTATACAGGTGTGGAGAGCCACCCCATGTCAAAGCTTGCATCTTGCAGCCGTGCTGAGTAAATTTCTGTCTGTCTAGCTGTGAAGGCAGATAAGCTTTGAGCTGCATATGAGGGAAGCTCTGGTGGAAATTAAGACAAAAATTCCAGCCCTGAAGTACAGCATTGCTCACGTGGACTTTCATCAGCACCAGCAAATATCTAGAAAAACCTGCAGGTGAACAGTTTTTATAGAGCTCTTAAGCCTATGAGAAAAAAAAAAAAAAAAAGTCTCAGAAAGCTCACAGTGATGAATTCTGAACACAAATGTGTATGTTTCAAATATAAGTCCATAGAGGATTAGGAAAATCCACTCCAGACTGAATGAAAGTAGCCCTCTCTTTCACAAACATTTAAATTCGCCTTTTCTCTGACTAGCTGAAACGATGGCAGTACAGCTCTTTGCCACCTGAGGAGGAGCAGCAGGACTACCAGATACTCTCTGTGCTCACTCCAGTAAGCAGGAAGGTGGACCATGAGTGATGGGGCAGGCCACCCTGAGCACTGCGTGATCTGCCAAGCAAAGAGCAAGAGGGGAGTCCCAGGTAAAACACAGGCAAGGAGCCCAAGGAGACTGTGCTGGGAGAGCATGGCATTATTTTACTGTAGCTTTCAGTACCAAGAAACTATGTGAAGTCATTCAGCTCCTTACTCGTGAAGCAGGGCAATCATAGCTCCCCACCTCACAGGGAACTGGCTGCAACACCACACATATTAAAACACTGAGCTAATGGAGACTTTCAAGTACCTTAGAAAGCATACAGACACCTATACTAGGGGATGCAAGTTAAAATCTGTTCTTTCAAAGCCTTGATAGGTTGTTTTTTTTGTCGTTGTTTTGGTTTTTTTTTTGGTTTAATTTGGAACCAGGAAGCATGTTTGACATTTATGACTGCTTTCCCCATTGTCTGCAAAACCAAATGTTGATGCTAAACTGGACAAACACCCCTAATGTCAGCTGATTTTCTACTGCTTCAGACCTACATTGCTCATGATCAGTCTTACCACTAAAGCATTAGATGAAAAATCACAGTAGAAGATAACTTACAGAGGCCAGAAGGACCTTCTGAGTAATGCTGTTTTCAAAATCCACCAAGGCATTATGGCTAAACACATATAATTTTTCTAAGGCCCTTCATTTAAACATGAAACTAAAGAAGTGTATTGAGACCCAGTCATACCTATAATAAGGAAAATAATTTTAAAGTAAATCTGAAGTACAGAGCTATGCCAAAGAATGGAAGTCATGCCACTTGAACTAGTGGGACCCACTGCCATACACCTAGAACCTAGGCCTGCCAAAGAGCCAAGCCAGCTTTTGGCAACAGGTACAGAGAGAATATTTCCTTCTTTCAATTTAGTCAACTATCTCATCCCAATGACTGGTTCACCCAAAGCTGGAAAATGCTTAGGAGCTGCAGAAATTGAAAGCTTGTTTTCTTCCTCCAGTCAACAAATAAACATGAAGGGTGAGGGAGCAAAATCTACTAATATTCAATCAGCAAGACAAGAAACGATCAGTTCAATAATAATAAAAAAGGACAATATTTCATTTGCTTAATAAGAAAAGCTTGGTTTTTAACCAATTAAATAATATTACCTTAAAATGTACCAGATACTTCCTTTTCATGTATAATTATCAATTTATTTATTTTATTTTTTAAAGATTTAACGCCCAGGGCTTTTAGGGGGAAGGTTGCACTTGTAACTACATTTCACTGCAAAGCCATGTGCAGTCTATCATATATAGCATTTTTAAAAATAAAAATTGATCATTCATCAAATAAAGTCATTATTTTCCAAAATCAAAACATTCAATAAAAAGTTAAATAAGTCTGTATAAGGCTATTTAATTTCTTAATCAGATGCTTATGGACACTATATAGATTAGCAGAAAGGAGAACAAAATTTAGGTTACAGGACATTCTTAGCACATCAATATGTTTTAATGGCTCTTCGCAAATGTGGATCAGCTTCTCTTTAGGAAAAAGAACTAAGAATTAGACATGCAAAACTGATCAAAATCAAAAATGATGTTGTAAATTCATTCTTCTCCTTGCAGCACAAGCCTGATACAAGGACTGTACACATGACAGCACTTATTCACAAATGAGACAGTTCAACTGCTGCTCACAACATTTGGTCAGGTACTGAGAACAACTACTCCTATGCCCATCCCTGCAGGCTGCAATGGGGACACCATTTGATCTGTCACATATGTGGAAAAGAGTTAATGCTTCAGGAACACATTTCACATGGGTCGTACTGGGAACTGGAAGACCTTTAGAAAAGCTTAGTTCAACACACATTTGGCTCCTAGAAGTAAACAGTATCCCTCCATCAAAACCAGAAAACTTCCGTTTTTCAATGCTGATCTGTAATTCCCCTTCCATGTATTCCCTGAAGGTTTTCCCCTCTTTCATTTGAATAATTAAAGCAACAAAACCAATCTCTTGCTACTCCTAGCAGTCCAGACTTCACAAACCCCTCAAAGTCACAGACAAAATCTTCCTCAGCTCTCTTCCAAAATTAGAAGTGCTCTTGAAACGAAGAGCGAGGGGCTGAGACAGAGACTTAGGAAACAATTCAGGAGACAACTACTTGAGACCAGTGTTACAGCACATTAAATTTTACATCTGAGAATCTACATACCTATGTACCATCAGAGTACATCTATCTTGCCTGGGATCTCATCTCTAAAAGACACGGTCTGTTTCATAAAAGGCTTAACAGACTGAAAAAAATAATAAGAAGAATTAAAAATAATAATAATAATAATAAAAATCTTTCTCCAATGTAGTGACAGGTAATTTTTCCCCTTAAAGACTGTCAGGCTTACTATCTTCCTCATGCGTGTTCATCTACCCTCCTTTTTAAATCAATTTATACTTTTAGCCTCCACAGCATCCTGCAGCAGTGAGTTCCATAATTTAACACAGAGGGGAAAAAGTACTCGTTTCAAACTTGCTGGCTGGTAATTTCATTACCTGCTCTAGTTGTGTACTATCAGAAGTAATTGTTCCCCATACACTACTACTGTGTGATTTTATAGACCTCTGTTATACCTCCCTCAACAGTCTCTTTCCCCAAACTCAGTCGTTTGGAGAGTTGTAGGCAATGTAGCTTTACCCCCTATGGAAGTTTCCCTGGGCTTTCCCACAACTTCAACACTCATTTCTGTTTGTTTTTCGGTGCCACTACAAGCCCTCTTAATAACCAAGAAACACGTGCTGTAACAAGAACTGATACACAGCATGGATTTACAACGTAATAGGCAGATCATTTCTATTTTGCTCTCTGTTCTTTCCTACTACGGTTTTAATTGCCTGTTTGACCCCCAGTTGAAACCTGAGCTCAGTTTTCTCTTTCACTTGTCCACAGAACTGTTTCCTAAAATCAGGTTCCAGGTGCAAGACCAGTTCTCTAAGGCCTATCAGAAGACAGTCCTAAACTAAAACTACCAAGAGGAAAAGGAAATAGGAATACTTCCCTCTGTCCACTTCTCTGAGCCTGCAAAACACAGCTACTGCCCATCAGCATGGTTCAGTAGGCTGCATGTGCTATTAGTTCACTCTCTTCTTACTTTGAGGTTTAAGAGAAGTTGTAATTTGTCCCAGTTGGGAGGTAATAATAGCCAGCACATGGTCAGTCACGGATGGCTCTAATGACTCGGCTGGTGTGGGGTAGCTTACTAAGACACTACCTCCATGGTGCCTGAGCCCACTGTTTAGTGTTCAACTTGCAACACACATATCGCAGGCCACATGCCATGAAGTATCTTACAGCCTAGAACCTTTTTCCCCTGTAAGCTGCTCCCACACTCTTCCCCAAATTCTCTCACAGAGATCACATTTGCTCGAGTCATTAGACGGTGATACAACCACTCGGATTGTCAACTGAGAAAAATGTTTTACATCTATCAGTGCTCCTGTTCCTGTAAACTGGTACCCTTCCTGGCACCCTGGGACTTGGCAAGATCCTTGTCCTTTGGTGAAAACAGCTCAGCCCTTCATTTCCTCAGCTCCCCAGTCCCCACACGGCCCCGGCTGTGCCCCTCATCCTGGCACCCACACATGCCTAAGCCAGGCTGTCCGACCAAGAACAGCAGTGCTCCAAGCTGGAGGGTGCTGATCCTCCAGGGCTGGGGTGAGGCTGCCGGGATCAGAGCCTCCATGGTGGAAAGGTAGTGAAACAGCTGATGATGACCCACCAGAGCTACCCTAGTGGCTCTGTGGATTTCAAGCTGTACCTCAGTGGTGCACACTCGAAACACCTGAGGGCATTTCCTGCTGGCACAGCAAGGAGGTAGGGACCCACCTTTCAGCGGCCTCCACTGATGAGTGGGAGCCTCAACACGGAGCCTCTGGTTACTCGCATCCTAACACACCTGTAACCTCAGGCCCTGGACAGGAGGCTTGTTTCTGCATGTGTTTTTAAGCACAGGGTAACTGTGAAGGTAAGAACCCACCGTTCAAGGGGCAATGTGCTGTGACAAAGTTGTCCTGGCATACACCACCAGAAGAAAGAAGAATTATATCAGTCACAGGGAGGAATCCCAACACAGACCTTAGATGAATTCCTAGATTGCGGGAAGGAGCTCCATTCCATTGCTGTAATACTGGGTTTGCTCAATTTGATCTCCAAGCACATCAGTAGTTTCACTTTTGTGCCCCATCAACAATGGAAGCTTCTTTTACAGGGAGACCTTTTTAGGTGGGGAAAAATGGAGTAAAATAAAAAGAAAAGGTGGTTTGCAGATACTGAATGCTTCACTGTGGCCCTACAAACTGGATAAATCTGTTTCTGAATTCTAGTAGTACTATCTCTGGCATTTCTATTAAACATTTCATTTATCTGGTAGAACTCCAACCCCCTGGATTTCCACAAGATCACATACAATTTAGAAAACATTCCTGCTTTCTGTTAATAGATGTTTTGGAGGAACCCACTGTGGTGGTTTTACCGTGCTAGGCAGCTGAACACCACAACCGCTCTCTCACTCCCCCTCCTCAGATGAGGAGGGGAAGAAGTAAAGGAAAGAACAACTCACAGGTTGAGATAAGGATAATCTAATTAAAGAGAAGAAAATATATATATTAAGGAAATATTATTAATTAACAATTCAACTAAAGGGAAAAAGGGAAAATGGGAAAGGGGAAAGGGAGGGGGAAAGGGAACTGCAAAAACAAAACAAGTAAAGGCTATATGGAGATGCAGAGGAAATAAATTATTCTCTACTTCCCACAAATGAGCGATGCCTGACCACGTCCTTGAAGCAGGGCCTCAACACACGTAGCCGGTGTTCGCGAGGAGGACAGATGTTTTCGCAACGAAAGTCCACCCCTCCCCTCTTCCTCCTTCTTCCACCCTTTATTGCTGAGTGTGACATCATATGGTATGGAATATCTCTTTGGTTAGTTTAGGTCAGCTGCCCTGGTGATGTTTCTTTCTCACTTTTTGCCCACCCCCCCGGAGGGTTAGAGAAAGTCCTGATACTGTGCCAGCACTTCTCAGCAGCAGACACAACACTAGTGTGATAACACTGCTGTTCTAGCTACAAGTGCAGAGCGTGGCACTGTATGGGCTGCTGCAGGGAAAGTTAACATCCCAGCCAGACCCAGTACACCCACTGAAAGCATATTGGAAAAATAACTTCATCCACAGTATGTTGAAATACAAACTATATAAATAATCCCACTCTCTACTACATCCCATCAGTTTTAAGGATACTCCTTACTGGGTGCCAGTTGGCTTCTTCCAGCTTAAACTCTCAAGAATTTTCAAAACAAATAATTGACCTTACCCGGGCTAGCTGGGGAAAAAAAAAAATCCATGCAGCAAGAAATCACTCATAGCTCCTATTCATAAAAGCATTTTATTTTATTATAGAATTAAAAATCCAAACTCTGGATTTAATATTAGCCAGCTGTTAATATTTTAACAAGTAAAGCATGGTTGTCACATTCGAAGTATTTTTGCGGGGTTGTACCAACATTTAACTCTCTCGGTCATGCCCAGTGTTACTCTTGGCATTATACACATCTTTAAAATGATTCACAATGCTATTTATTTCCATGTGCAAACATTCCACAGAACACCAACATAAATACCACTGTGAGTGTCCATCTCTCTTTCACACCCATCCTCTCTCCAGACTGTCTTAATGGTGACACTATTTGCAAACTATACAAGGACAACATTGAAGCAAAGGAAACGGCATGCAGTTTAACAAGGAATAACCTTTGGAAAATCATTTAGATGAAGGATCATTTATAGCTTTCCTTAATTGCTATGCCAGTTCACTTTGGAGCTCAGTGCTATTACAGTGGAGAAGCCCTACCATCTATCAGTGAAAAGCTTAACTCCATTCAAAGTCCTTTATTTACTGCAGTTCCAAATATTCCATAAACAAATTCAACTTCTGTTGAAGTTTTCTACATTTATTTTCTAGCCAGCAGTGGCATTTTTGAAGGGAAAAAAAAAAAAAAAAGAAACACAACTGTACAACCTAGTTTTGAGTTCCATATGCTATTAAAGAAATAGGTAAAACAAATAGCTGTCCTCTGTGCTCCAATAAAGCACTGCCTAAAGACAGCTCAGCAATACCAGAACCACTATTGCCTATGTTTGGCTGCTGTGGTAGACCTAAAAAACAACCCAATAGTAGAATCAATAGCTGTAACTCTGCTGTCAGAAGCACAAGAAGGTTTGGTAGTCTGCTTGGTCTCTGTTCAGGCTGAACCTTAGAACACCCCTGAGATCAACAAACACACTTCATAGCCACGTGCAGAAGTGCAGTCCTACGACAGCAGCCCTATGGTCCCCAGCTTCTTCAAGAGCAGCATCTGCACAGGAGCTGCCAAATTTAACAGAGAGATACGTCCTCCCCCCAGGAAAAACACCACCCGGGACAGCCACATGCACAGCCCACTTTGCACGTGGCTTTAGGGAGTCCTGGGAGAGACGGTGGAAGGCAGCGGGGATGCTCTGGCTCCGTGGTGCCAGCTCTCCCCAAGCAATGCCCGAGGCACCTACAGATGTGGCTGAGCTGCAATGCTGTGCCTCCACTGCTCACCAGACGTGGGGGGACCCAGCCAGAAGAACCAACAGCCAGAAAACAACCACCGCTGCTGCCCCCCAAAACCCACCATCGCTCCCCGCACACCACGTGACCTAAAAAGCCAGATCAGCCTGCCACTGGCATCTGTGATGAACGCTATTTGTTTCCCAATGCTCAGCCTTGCTACTGCCCTGCGGAGGTAAGCTCATTACTATTTTATGCCTGTTTCACAGATAGGGAAAGCAAAGGCCAAAGCAAACAGTTTCAGAAGTACTTGCGTATGATTTGCTGTCGCTCTGGGGATTCCCAGCTGATGGAACTGAATCACTAAAACTCCAAAGCAAATGCATACAATTAAAGGAGGAAAAAAAAAAAAAAAAAAAAAAAAAAGCAGTCAATTTTTGGAGCATAGGTCAGAACCATACTACTAGCCAAAAACAGAGGTTGCCCTCACTCTCCTTTCTCACATATTACATGGAAGCCTTTTGTCAGAAGACCTCAGGATGCAAGCTGCCATTGGGAAGCACTTGAGGAGGACCCAGATAACTTTTCTAAAAGGCAGAACAATTACTTCTATGTAAGTAAGCTTCACGTCCTGATTATCACCATTTCTATCAGCAGAGCATTGCTTAGCCACCTCCCTTCAAAAGGCACTTTGAGATGCAAGGTGTAATATACATGTAAATTATCATTAAAGTATCTTCTGTTTAATTGGGGCTTTTCAGACTGGGGCTGCTGTTTTAATGGGTTGCCTCCCAGGAAACTGACTTTGCCTATAATGACACAGTGAATAGTAATGACCAGTGTTTAATTGGGACTGTGTTAGTAAAATTTGGCTTCAGAGGGATTAAATTTAACCGGTGCCAATGAGTTAAGTGATTAATCAGACGTTAAATACATATGTACTTCTAAACTGGTCTTCTCCCATTCAGTTCTACACCCTCTGAACTTAATGGGAGTTTTGTCATTGACACTAACACAAGAAGGATCAGCCTCCTAGTACACACGTTCACTAATAAACATTAAGAAGTGTACTCTGTGCTAACAGATACTCATCTGTGGTTAAGGGTAACAGAATTCTGTCTGTGTGGTGCTCAACAGTCCCTGCTTAGCACGGGAAGCTTTTGGTGGGAGAGGATTATTCACAAAAACATCATGGTATTAATGAAATATTAGGAAATGTAAAACACTACTTAAAACTAAAAAAAAAAAAAAAAAATAAAAAAAAAAATCTGGGAAAGCCAGTTAAGGTTGAAAGCTCAACCACTGCACTGATTCCTTGCCCTCCAGCTTACATGAGCAGCCTTTTTTCCCCTTTTCCTCCTTTTTTAAATGATTACAAAGTACATCCTTGAATCTGAAATGAGCACTGGTGAGACGAATCCTCAAGCTACAGGGTTGTGCCAACTCCTGCAGGGTCTGTGCAATCACAGGGGCCACGTACAGCTCACTGCAAGGGAGAGTGCTCACATCCACCAGCGCACAGCTTCACAAAAGCGATGTGACACGGGAGCCAGTTGTGAAACCTGACTCACAGGAAAGCTCCACACATTCAGTGCTGCCCACAGAAAGCACACTCAGCTCAAACGTCTGCTAGACACATGCAGGGAAGTTTGGGCTTGGAGAAGCCCTGGTATCTGGGATCTGAAGCAGCTCATCCCCTCCATATTCACAGTTTTAGTTCCCCCACAACTCCGCGCTTGTGCCAACACACTTGTTTGTATGGTCACATGGTAAATCAGGCTAAGGAAATGAAAGTGCCAGGTTTATTTCATATATATATTAACTGTGTGTCTTTATACATATATTATGGGACATTTCTATTGGCCTTTGGGACCCTTCTATTTGCCTTCTGAGTGTAGAGCCTCCAGATGACAGCACAGTGATATTCTCAAGGTATTACTATTTCAGTGGAGGAAAAAAAAAAAAAAAAGAGAGACCCATAAAATCAGAAAGCTCCAGGTGCGGTTTTAGACAGAGCTCATTACCACATGGATCCTAACTGATCACAAAAATCACCATCAGTGTCCAGGCACCATCACAAAAATCACCATCAGTGTCCAGGCACCAAGCTTGTAGCCCTGGCTCCTGTGCGCCTTTGCTCTGGTGTAATAAGCCTTTGCCAAGACGTTTGCACTCTCCCTGTACCTCGGTTCTCTCGGCTGGAGGAAAAGAGGCAAAGCCTTAAGGGGGGGCCCCCCCCCCAGATGGAACATTGTGACAGTATATATGACAATGTATCTGTTAACTGCTCAGGAGCAGAGAATGGGTTTGTTACTGATGTAACATCCCAATGGCAGGGTCAAAAAAGGCATCCAACAATGACAACCAAACTATATGGCCCTTCTCAGCCCGCTTTGGAGTCACAGCCCTTGGGCTGTCCCAGGCTGGAGGAGTCTGCCGCAAGCCCAAAGCCTACCAGTTCCCAGCAGCGAGCCTGCCAGTGCCCAAAGTTGTAGCCAACACTCAGCCTCCACAGCAGCCTCTGAGCCCCAAAAACACCATTTCCAGAATGCCAGCAGTGACTGCTCCCTCAGCTGTACACCCTTCACACAGACACTTCGCTGCCTGCCGCACCAGGACAGCGGGGCTCCCAGGGCTGCCTGCCATCAGGCAGGCATGCACACACCCAAGCGCTGGCAAGAGCGGAACATTAGCCCTGTGCTTCTCCTGCAGAAAGAGCTAGTGCAAGTAAACACACACACACTTGCTGCAAAGCAAACGTATCAATATACGATTGCACATACACACTGATAAGTAGTTGACATGAACCAAGATGTTACTGCAAGTTTATACTGACTGCAAGCAGCTAAATACATACCAAAATTTCACCTCCTCAAAGTTTTCCTAAACCTTATTAGAGTGCCGCTCTAATAAGGTAGATAGGGAGACCACGTATGGAGCATCCCGGCATAAACGGAGCTCTAGCCTTTACTCCCTTCATTGAAGCTTTCCATGGTTCATCATCCCAGCTACTGTGGAATCTACTGCACACAGTCTTGCCCCGTGTCAGGGGAGAGAAAAAAAAAAAAAAAAAACACACACAAAACACATCCACCAGCACCGCCGCTTCCAGTGCACAGGCTCGTAATGAAGCCTTGCAACACTCCCAGCACACTTGGCTACTTCTCAGGGCAGCGCAGCAGCCACACAGCAGCACGGCTCCTGCTCACTTCTCCGCCTCTGCCCCATGCTGCGCAAGCTGGACTTGTGCGCTGGGAATTAATGCATCCTACTTGTACAGTCACACCATGGCTTGAACGACTCCCCTCGAGTCCAGATGCCGATCACAACCAGCTTCCGCTTGGGCTGGCTGAAACAAGCGCCCCAAAAAACAGGGGTGTGTGAAAAACTGAAGGGAAAGTTATCCAGAACAGCTCAGTGAAGAAATGTTACCATTTGAAATATGCATTTCTGACCAAAAGCTTATACTTCCCATATTTGAAACTATTATAATCATCACCAGGAGAGAAGCCAAAAAAAACCTCTTCCCCACTTTCTCCTCTGTCCCCCTTTCAACTTTTTCCTCCATTCCAACTACTCTGCTTTTCCTGGCCCTCGGGACACCCTCTGAAGTACTTCACCTGGACGGTAGTTCCCGTCTCTCTACAAAGACAGCTGCACGAGTCGGCATGTAAAGAAAACGCACACTACAAAATAAGTTCAGACTGCACTAAGTTCAGCACGACACCTGAAATAGCTGCACGTGTAAACATGAAGTCACAGGAGGTTTGAGGTTGGAGGGGACCTCTGGAGATGACCTGGTCCAACGCCTGGCAAGCAGGGTCACCTACAGCATGTTGCACAGGGTCACATCCAGCTGGGTTTGGAGTACCTCCAGAGAAAAGCCTAATTCAATGTAATGAAAAATTGGTGTTTAAACGTTTCAGGACTCCAAAAGATGTTTTCTTGTATCTGTCCTGCTAGGTAGCTAATCCCATACAATACGATTCTATAAGGTGCCTTAGGGTTAGGGAAGGTGCAGCGTTACCGTTCCCAAAAGCAAGAGTAGTTTTGCTGCTGGCTTCAGTAAGAGCAGACATAAGCCTCCTATTTTCAAAACGCCCCATTTCTAAAATAAGGAAACACAACTCATACTCCGCTACTTTTTTGGTGTGTGACATTCGCCTTCTCATGCCTACACCCCATGTTCCCACAGGATCCACCAGGGAGAAAGAAAATTAAAAAAAAAAAAAAAAAAAAAAAAAAAAAAAAGCAGCTATGTTTCACTTTGTATTTACCGGGATTTGCTTAGCAAACCCCACGCCTGTTGTACGCAGGGGGTGCTCCACGGCCCCAAGCCACCCCAAACCTGGGTGCCTCTTTAGTGCAAGCTGCTGCCACCCGCCGTGGCCCCCCAAAATAGAGCCAGGCAGGCAAGCACCGCGCAGCCAAGCCGGCCGGGTGCTCGCCCCCCGTTGGAGGCTCTGGCAGCCGCGGGCAGGACGAGGAGCGACCGGCGGGGGAAAGGAGAGGGGAAAGGGCTGCTTCCAGCTGGCTCCTGGGCACACACGGAAAAAAAAAAAAAAAAAAAAAAAGGCAGTCGGGTTTCGTTCCCATTGTCTCCGCTCCTGACACCGGGAGCCGCAGCCAGAGCTGGGCACAGCCACCGGCAGGGAATAAAGCGAGGGGAAGGAGGGGGAAGAAAGAGGGAAAGGGAAAAAATAATTTAAAATAAAATAAAATAGAAGCCCCAGCCCCCCCGCGGCAGCGCCGCCGAGCGCATCCCATCCCCGTCCCCGGGCAGCAAAACTTTGCGCGAAGTTGGCGGCGGGGGGAAAGGAGCACGCAGGGCGCCCGCTGCCGCCTCCCGCCGCCGCGGGGGGAAAACAGCAGAAAAAGGGAAAATAATAATAATAATAATAATAATAATAATAATAATAATAATAATAGGAACACGCGCGGGGCAGGGCCCTCCGTGCGTAAACACAGCGGGGGGCGTAGCACGGGGGGAGCCCCCCAGTGACCACAAATAATAAAAATTATTAAAGTAAGGAAAAAAAAAAAAAACAGAAGGTTTGTTTTTTATTATCTTTACCTTGATGCAACACTGGGCAGCGGCCTCAGACATCTTTCAGCCGGAGCGCGGCGCGGCGCAGGGGGAAGTTCTCTCGGTTCTTTTTTTTGTTTGTTTGTTTTTTTGCCTTCCCCCCGCCCCCCCCCCCCCCCTCGCCGCCCGGCCCCGCCCCCCTCACCGCCCCCTCGCCGCTGCCCTGTTCCGCATCCCCGCAAGCGACGTCGGTTCCCGGCAGCCGGCTCCGCCCCTTAAAGGGGCAAGGCGGCTAGCGGAGAACGGCGGACAACAATAGCCTTTGTTCTGCCGCCGCCGCCGCGGCCCCTTTAAGGGCCCGGACCAGGAAGTGCGGCGGCGGGCACGGGAAGGGTGGGGCGGGGCGCACCGCAGGCTCTGGGCCTCTTTCCCGTTTTGGGGACACCCCGGTGCCTACCCCGTGTAGGGGCGCTGCTCCCCGTCCCCGCAGCCTGCCCCGCCGCACCCCTGCGGGACTTCCGCTCTTTCCGCCTTTTTTTCCCATTTTTACTGCCATTTTCCCAGTTTTTCCCACTTTTCCCACTTTTTTCCCACTTTTTCCCGTTTTCCTTTTTTTTCCTTTTTCCACCCACGTGGCTGCTGCCGGCCTTCCCGGGGTGCTGAGTCACCCGTTACTCTGCTCCACCTGGCAAGGAGCTCTCGCGATTCCTTATATTAACCGTAGCAATTAAATCAGAACTGGGAGTTGGATGGGAAATGTGGAAATATGCTAAACGTAGAGGTGTGGGGGGAAGGGGCCTGCTGAGTCACCCTCGAGGATCTGTCCCCTTTACTTATAGATGGCTCTTGTGACGGGGCTCCTGCCTCCTTCTCTTGGAGCCTTTCACAGCCCCTGCGGCCCGGCAGGTAATCAGCCTGTATATCCATGTGGCCAGTTTCACCCAATTACTCCTGGTTATAACCATGTATTGCAGTCCCCTAAACATTTTTTCTCCTTTCTGGCAATTTATGCCTTGCACCCAGTTATCACTACTTTTCCTAGCCATTGCCGTTTGTCCTGGTTATCTCCTTTCATTAATCGTTCTCTGCACACACTGGCATTAGTCTTCCCTCATCCCCACCCAGTTGGTCCCCATCTCCCCAGCTCATGGATGCCCACATTTAGAGGTAAGTACCCGCCTTATCCTTTGTGCACGCAGCCCAAGCTCTGTAATGGTTTAGTTCATCTCCAGATTCCCTCACAAGCTTGTTGAGAATTTGCCACCTGCCACCAGCCTTAATCAGCGTTACTGGCGTTGCAGTGACATTACAGTATTACTGGCCCTGTTAGTCTTCATCATTCCCCTTTGCAATGCAGTTGTAATCTAATTTTCGAAGTAGAGGTTATGGTGAAGCTGTGTGTCCTGGATCTCATTTCTCTGCCTGTAGTTTTGGTGTCCATACATCCTTTCTTTCTGTCTTCACTGGTACCTGCTGTCCCTCCCACTTTGCTTAGTGACCCTTACAGATACAAGCCATTAAAATCTTGGCAGACCTCTAAACAGTACGAATGGATACAAGTGTCTGTGCAAGATGATAGCCTGATTTAGAGCTGTTCTCTTCCAGCTCCTTGCACTCCTTTCCCCACTGCTCTACTGAAGGTGAGTGCGATGGCTGGGGAGGCAAACATGTCTGGATGAAGCACAGGCCACGCCACCAGCTGGTCCATATGTGCCTACAGAAGCAGCCATGCCTCAACCATTCTAGCCAGACACTTGCTACAGTGACTCAAGAACATCTTTGACTCCTTTGAATGAGGAGGGCCAAAATCCTTCTCAGCTTGGTTCTGCCCTTGTTTTCCTGACCCGATTTCCCACAGTTCCTCATTAGTTACGTCTCTGGAGACCTCAAACTACGTGATCCTGGATGCTACGCTGCAGGGGAGATGGAAAATGCTGCAAAGACTCCTGGTGAGCAGTATGGCCTGTGGTTGCAAGATGGTTGCTCTGGAAATGTGAGGAGAATGCTTCTTCAGCTATCAGCTCCCCTTTAGATCTGCTCCGTGTGGACATTGCACAGCACAGAAAGGAAGTGCATTGGCTTATATTAAACCTCCAACAGGCTCCCAGCTGGTTTCCTTCCCTCTCACTAAGAGGCTACTGCTTAGTTTATCTCCAGGGAGGATCCTTTAACAGGATTTACGATCCCACAGAGACACCTTTCATAAACGCCCTAGCCAGAAATTCCCTAACTTTTTGCTTGCGTTGATGGCAGCAATACTAATTCAGGCAAAGTGTAACCACATTCTGGCCTGTAAGGTGACACCAAGTTCCTGCCTTTCTCAGAGCTCTCCCAGGAAACGGAGATGGATGAGGTGTTGGGGGGCAAGAGGAGGAAGAGAAAACCATAAAACAAAGTATGTTCTTCCTCTTCGTAGTGGCCTGGAAATCTGGGTTTGGGAGCTCATACTTTCTGGTCTAGAGTTTGTCCCTGAAAATAGAGCAAGCCCTGCCGAAAAGAAAGCAAAACAACCTTTAATTTTCAGTCCACAGCATTATATCTGCATACCAGCTTCCATCATTTCTCTGTCACCTGGGCCTTTTTTTCAGCCCTGAGACTCCAAATGTCGTCCTACACCCACTTTCTCAACACCTGGGCAAATTTTCTCGAATGTCTCTAAATGGTGTTGGAACCTGTTTCCCAAAGGAGACTAGACACTTGGGAACCTGCATTCAGCTGAAAGCCAAGGTTTTCATTTCTCCTTTTGTGTACTGTTTTTTTCCAGTTTCAGCAGCATAGAGCAGTACCTCGGACATATGCAACAATCATTGATTTCACCTCATTTCTTAATAAGGAAACTTTGTTCACATTATTTTTTTTTCCTCTTTATATTTGCAAAGTTGCTGGTGCCCATAGTTATTAACTTATTGTACTGTTTCTCTGCTGTTATCTTTTCCTTGCTTTTATCTTTGCCCAGTGAACCTTAACTGACTCACTTATTTGGTGGTTGCTTCTTGCTCCTTTTTTATAAGCAGTTTTATTTTCACCTTCCAAAGACTGAGCATACACAGAGTCACTTGATGCTTTTTTCTCCTTTAAGTTATCTTGGATGGAAAACAGTGTGCTGTGCCTTCAGTACTCCCTCTGCTAGGGCACATCAGTCCTTGCCCATATTCAGGTTTCCTTCTGCCCCTCACCTCTGCAGATCCTGACCTTGCAGATGGGTCTGCTGACATTTCTGTGACTCAACAGAGCCAACAGAGATTACTCTTATGCACAGGATCAGGCTCTTAAGGAACAAAACGCAGTTGGAGACGGTAGTAAATTCCAAGAATGTGAAAGCAATTGAGACATACATCGATGTTAGCATGCAAGAGTTTTTGATCAGGAAATCCATGAGAGTTGGTGCACAGGTGTGCTCTGGTAAGGGATCGCTGTTGCACATTTAGCACTAAGATTCTTTTGTCCTTCCCAAATTGGTTTCTGAAACTGAATTGCATTTTATGACCCTAGTGTGCATCAGTCACGCTGCATCTCATCATTTGCAGTAACATTAGCTTTTACTTCATGTTCCCAGGCAAGTCCTTTTTCTAAGATTCAGGTAGGCTACTGTTTCCTGTGGTAGAAGTCTCTAATCCTTCACTTTTTAGGAATATACATGAAATTCAGTCTGAGGTGTTGGAGCGAGAAATGCTGTATCCGTCAGAGGTATTCATACAGCTTTCCCATCTGGAAACCCATGACAGTCAAAATTGAAATGCAAAAATCCTTGTTTGACACCTATTAGTCCACCAGCCAATATATGTAAAAAATAACCCTGAATATGCTTGATGCTCTAAGGCGCGCCGTCCTCACACATTGTCACATACTGGATTATTTTGAATCACCGGTATGTTGCACCTGTAAATAAGAGAAACAGTTTTCTACTGCTGTGAAAGTGAACATTCTGGTAGAAAAAAGGGGAAAGAGGTCTGTGGATTGTACTGATTTATCTCCTCTTCAGTGTTCAAAGCAGTGCAACTTCTGAGAGATGAGTTCACGGTTACATTTGGGGAACAGACTTCTTTGCACAAGTCACAGCGTAGACACGCATTGACAGTGCTGCTTCTGGAATGTACTTGGATGCTGCAGCACTTACGAGTGGCACCGGCAGGCAGTGAGTGGCCCTGGCAGAGCTCCCGAGACAACTAATTCCAGTAACACCAGCCCAGCAATAGCTAACCTGAAATATCGGATTGGGTTAAAATGAGTGTGACCACAGAACCGTCTCTAACACTGTGGAGCAATGCTGTGGCACCACTAGGCAGTTATAAGCCAAGCCCTTGGCTACCTCTTCTGGGGTACTGGTAAGAGCATAATGCCACAAAACAAAGCTTGCAGGACTAGCACCCCACAGCAGTGCCCCATCCCAGACTGCAGGTCATAGCACACCCTCCTTTGGCCACACCATCAACTTTAGTAGTGTGAGAAGGTGCAAGGAATATATCATGTGTATGTGTATGTGTGAGTGTGTCTGTCTGTCCTTGTATGTGTGCATGAGCATGTTTACAGCTAGCTTAGTTCCCTGAACTGCTTGCTGTGGTGCCAGCAGATGGGGACTGGCAGGGGTACTGTGAACTCGTGGCCTTGCTGGGTTGTCCACAGAAACCCAAGGACAAAGGCAAGTCCTTTGCCAAGGACAGCTGGCGTGTAGACCATCAGGGCCTCTTCTTCTCCTTCCCAAGGCGCAGGAGGAGGGGAAACCATGAAGAAGGAAGGATCAACCAGCCCAGCAGAGCCTGATCCTGGCTGGGAGCTGGAGGAGGGAGCCTGGGAATCAGGCAGCCAAAAGCCCCTGAGCTGTGGCTGCCACTGTGGTGTCAGTACATGAAGTGGAAGAAGCTGAGAGGAAACAGGGAAAGATTGTGGAGGGAAAATCAGTAGCACACAGCAGCAGAGGAACCAGGGTAGGTGAAACCTCCCTGTTTGACCTACTTTAGCAGGGGTGGTTGTTTAAATGGCATTTAAATCTCTGCAGATATGTGGGAAACTTTCTGACACCACCCGAAGATGTGCAGTGGCAGGGCTATGCAGGTCACATACCTACATGTGCACAGCCAAAACCATGTCCAAGGCCCTCAATGCCACAGAGAGACTTCCACGTGTGCAGGCTCATTTCTTGAGCAGGCAAGGCTCCACGGGACATAAAAACACTGGTAAATGAGGTAAAGCACAAAGAGGTACCAAAAACAGGAAGACAGTTCTGCAGTGCACTAGGTTTTCAGCTACCAATTTGAGACATAAACTGTACCTGCTTTGTTCTTACATAGTCTGAAACTGTGAAGTGTATGTCAGTATTGCCAACTTCAGGAATTTGAAATAAGTTGTTTGCTTCCCACCTCAATATCACAAGATTTTGAAGGTTAAGATTGTTTTGAAAAAAATGTAAATTGTATATGTCTTCATTTTCTTATCTTGCATCTGGATTTTGTCTTGTAAAGTGCATTTTCAAACATATCCCCCAAATTTTGAATGCTAAAGAACGTTTTGGTCTTTTTCTTTTCTTTTCTTTTCTTTTCTTTTCTTTTCTTTTCTTTTCTTCTTTTCTCCTTTCTTTTCTTTTCTCCTTTCTTTTCTCCTTTCTTTTCTCCTTTCTTCCCTCTTCTCTTCCTTCCTCCTTACTTATTCTTCCCTCACTCTCTTCTTCTCTGCCTGACCCTTTCACATGTAATTACATGAATCATACCAGGAGAAGTAAGATAGATGACAAAACTCAAGGTAAAAGTAGAAAAGCCATCAAGCTGTATGCTGTTACTGCAAAGCATTCTAAAAAAAATAAAAATAAATATAAATAAATAAATAAATAAATAAATAAATAAATAAAAAGAAGAAGCTGAAGGTATAGAGTTCATTCTGTGTCAGATAAGCCCAAACTGATTTACATTTTACAGGTACTGTGGCTGATTTTTCCTTCTCCAGTTCACTTACCTCAGCTGAAGAGGTTAAGAAAACTTTTCTCAAAGCCGAATCCTCTCTATCAGTAATATTTTCACAGGCTGGTTTCACTCCTCCTGCCCTTTTTCTGCATCTTTTTCTCCGCAGGGTGACAGGATTACAGTGCTCGTACCCATTCTGAATTGTGGTGCACACTCTGTCATTTATGTCATTGTAACTCTATATCTTGCTAGCAGTAAAAGAGTGACAAAAATCGTTTTGATGCCAGATTAACATTGTCTAGTAGATTTAATGCTCATAATCTAATGTGAGGAATAACATTATATGAGCAACAGCAGTCCATCTACTTAAAACTATTGCCCAGCATTGCTGAAAAATAAATAAATAAATATATTAGCCCTGCATTTCCATCTCTGTGGAAACAGAGCAGAGCCCAGTCCTGCACCCTCTGAGGCAGTGGCTTACAGTGGCATGACCACACAGCTGTAAAGCCAGCAGGATGAATTGAAAACTCAGCTCAGGAGAAGGAAGAGGAGAAGGAGAAAGAGAAGGAAAAGGAACAGGAAAAGGAACAGGAACAGGAAAACAACAAACTCAAGGTTAATAAAGAGTAGGGTGTGTGTTCAGCAAAGTAGAGAAAGAAACCCAGGCAAATGGAAAAAGCAAACAAACAAACAAAAACAACAGTGTGAGTACAGCTTGTTGCACTGAATTGTGATTTATCTGCTTTTATTTTCAATAGTTCCAGTGGCATCATGATGTAGGATTTTATAGCCTATTAAATCATGTCTGACATATATGTATATAGTTTAGAGTGCATGCATTATGGATAGGCAGTAGCTTCTCCATAGTTGCACAGCAAACAGTTTCCACTTGGAGATCTTATTCCATCTTCATGCCCATTTATAACTTTAGCTTGGAAACTGCTAAATATACACCAAAGATAAAGACTTTGGACAAGAATACAGAAACAAATAAACAAGCAAACAAACAAAAAACACTTTTGAATTCCCTTTGAACTGCAGGTCATTCAGATTGCCCTGATCAGAAGTGGCCTTAATTTACATAGTTGTCTTCCATTTCTAAAAGCAAATCTGCATCCAGAAGGGTTAACTGCAGCCCTAACAGGGCTCTGAATGTTCTTCAACCTCCATCAGAGCAAATAGGTCACCCTTTCACAGGAAAGAGGTGGTAATCAGCTTAAGCCACTCACCATTTTCTTTGGTATGTGTAGGGAGTGGCATAATTAAGACCGGAAATTTGAGCTGACCCCAATATTAGGTTGGGAGATGTCTGAGAAGAGGCACAGAGGTGGGTGAACCTGAGTGCCAAGGTCATGTCCTTATCGGGCCCAACACATAAGATGTGCACACATCTCTGGTGTCTATGGAGGGTCCCAGCCCCTTTTTCTTGATGTTGCCCTGGACATTGCTCTAGGGAACATCCATCTCTGCAGCATTGCCCTTTTTGTGTGCCATTTACTTGTGTGGAAAGAAGCCTTGGTCCTACTATTATGGGGAGCACAGCTGGAAGGTAGCAGTGCATGTTTGGCTGCTGGTGCTGGAGGACTAGTCACTGTCTGCACAGACCACGGAGGCTCCATATGAGTGTGTGAGAGGACAGAGGCCTCAGGCACTGGGCTTGTTGCCCCCACACAACCTGTTCATCAGGGGTGGCAGCAGCACCACCAGCACCTGACCTGTGCGTGCTCCACTGCCCCTTCCTGTCCTCAAGGGCAGGCAGCCCCTTGCTAGACAGCCCCACCTGTGTGGCAACTGCCTCAAGAAAGCTGAAGCCAAGTCTTGAGTTGTACTGGTTGAGACAGGCTGAGAAGACAACCAGGAAGTACTGCAACAGGGAGGGTGGCATGGACAAGCCCTGTCAATGGCAGCTGAGCGAAAGGGAAGAGTGAGACAATGGATGAGGATGGGAAAGGCCGTGGAGAGAAGATGAGGACCAGGCTCCTAGCTTAGGAGATGCTGGACCAACAATTTCATGGAAAGAGAGATGGAAAGAGTAAGTGAAGGAGCAATTGGAGGGGTAACCTTGACCAGAGAGACCTTCAGCCTACCTGCGTGGCATCCAGGAGGGAAGGGGCTGCAGCAAAGGGAACTTGTCCGTGTCAGAGGACTATGGCACAGCGACTTTTGTGACCAGAAGCAGGGGAGGCTTCAGCTACACAGGGAAGATAATTTTATATGCCAGGGCCTGAACTAAGTGCAGATTTCAGTGGTCACAATTACTGTGTGAGAGATAAAGACATATTTCACTCTTAGATAGCATCTTACAAGTGGTAATTAAATTTTTACAACATCCATGTGAGGTAAGTGAATAATTATCGCTCCTATTTTAAAGCTATGAAAGGAGAGAGGTTAAGTGGCTTGCCAAAGGCCATGCGGTGAGTCAGTGGCAGTGCCTCCATTAGAAGCTGGGAGCTCCTGGTCCTGAGGCTGGTCTGCAACCCACAGCAGCACTGCAGCCTCCCTGCTGAGAGAGGAAAGCATGCTGATTTCCCAAGCACTTTGATGAGAGAAGGAAAGTTAGAAATAGCCCACGGCTGTTTCTAGAGAAAGTGTCACGATGGAGAGAGAATTTCTATGGAGGGAAGTGGAAAAGTGCCAGGCTCAGGAAAGGGAACAGTGATAAAGTAACTATAGATATGGGTGGTTATGAAGGGAACAGAGCTGACAAACCAGAAACAAATGATGGGGAAGAAAAATAGGTCAGTGGCGAAGGTAGATTTCTCAGAGAGTTTTACGGTGTTTGAGAGGCCTGAGGGGAGAAGTGGGGAAGGAATGAGAGGGAAAAAAAAAGAAAAAGATGGGAAGGGGAGAAATTCTGGTGAGAATGTGTACAGCAGCATTTAAAAGCTGTTGCACTGGGAGATGGGGAAAGAAAAGCCACCAAGTATGGGTCCTTGCAGCACCTGCCCAATTATAATCATGTGATTGTCTTCTCTTGCACAGCAGCTGTAGATCTGAGTGCTCTGCTGAGCGAGGTAACTGTCAGCACCATCATCTCGCTTACGGGAGAACCAGGGCTCACAGCAGTGAAGAAATTTGCCTATGATCACACAGCAAGGCCAACAATTTATTCTGGTGTAAACTATTACAATAAATGCAATGTGAAATAGGAGGACAGGCAGGGACACACAGTTTTTACAGCATAGGAGAGTAAAGGAAAAAGACAACCAAAGTCAACAGCCCAAATCTATTTTCCATAGGTCTAGAATACATAATGCTAAGTAAGATGACATGTAGAGGCTGTGAGACTTGGATTATTTATGCTGCAAACTACAGGCTAAGGAATACCAGCAGGCAGATGCTCCAAAATAAGCATACACTCACAAATGCATGTGTACACAACACAATTGCCCTGACACTGGCTTTGGTGTGGTATATGCCCTTAGACAAGTTATTTCTGCAGTTCCTCAGGTTTCCTCCTTTCAGCAAAATTATGGTAACAATTTTTACCTACAAAATGGAGACACACCTATAGCCCAGAAGAGTTTCACAATGCAAAGTGTGCTTAGGTTCCCCAAGTGCTCTGTGATCCTTGGCTGGAAGCTGCAGTTGACCACCGTCCCAGTGGGATCATTTGTTTGTGGTCATTTTGTGCCACATGTCTGACAGCTTGTGGCTGCCACAGCAGGAGGAGTGTCATCTGAAAAAGTAGAATTCCAGAAAATAGCTTCCAGCATTGCTGGTCGACTCCACCGTCTGAATTCACACATTGTTTTCAGGGCCTGAGAAAGTGAGATGCGTCAGAACAAAAGTTCCCCTTAGTTTCAAAAGCCACCCTTCCTCACCTCTGCTTCCTCCTTCCCCTCACAAGAAATGAAGAAGATGCAGATATTTTTATCTTAATTTGAAGAGGGCAAAGAAGCAGCCTCCAGTATAAAGTAAGAGGGAGAAAGAAATCCATTCAGCATCTGTTGAATCAGGAAAGAGCAGTGTAAAAGATAAAGCCTTTTATTAGTAACCCTCATTTGGTATTGAAGCTTCCACCATTTATTCCAACTTCATCACCTCTTCTTTCTCAGCTTCACAGAGAATCAGAGGTTTCCTCACCCCACCTCTCCCTCCTCCTGGTGCAGAGGGCCGTGGTATTTCGGCTGTGCAGTGCTACCACCCTCTGGCCACCTTCAAAAACACAGCCCTCCGTCTGCGGGAGTGCCTTGGACTCAATCATCTGCCTCGTACATCTTCTCCGTGAGAGGAATGCTGCCTTTCAGTATACCCATAGAGAGAGAGAGAGAGAGAGATGGTAATTTAAGCCTTCTGATGTGGCTCTACACAACGCCTGTTTTGGTTGCTTCTTTTTATAGAGGAATTTCATCTGGGTGTAGGATGCAAAGGTTGACACAACTGATTGTGTTCGTCCTCTGCTGGTGCAGCACATGTGGCAGGGGGCGCCTTCTAAGAAACCATCATACACATTAGAGTTGCAGCTGATTCCTGTCTGGAGGATGTCTTCTGTGGAATTAGATGTTCCTGGGTCACGTTGAGATCAAAGTGTTAGAATGGCATTTCTCCTGGTACCTTGACCAAGAGATTTTATCCTTCAGCACCTCAGCCACACAGCTGTAAAACAGAGATCATACACCTTAGCTCTTGCATATGTTATTGCCAGCATGAGCTTATTAATGGTTTTGATTGCATGGGTTTGAAATTATAAAAATGCCGAGTTATGCAGCAGTCCACCCAGGTCACTCTGTACTGACACTACCAACACTGAGACTGCTGCAGACATATTTGTCAGTGTGGGGAGCTTCTGCCCATCTGAAATTGCACTGAGACCATTAGCTCATTTCCCAAAGCACATCAAGAAGTTATGGGGTAGGAAGAACTGGAGAAGTAAAAAAGAATTTGGGATAAAAGCCCAAAGTACGTGGAATATTAGAGCCATTTCACATACTGGTGCTGAGTCAGAACACTGAGCTTATTTTGCTGAAAAATTCCCAACTTTTCATATTTTATGCAAGAAAGAATGCATTGAAAGCAAGCGTAGAGAGAAAAACAGGCTCAAAGGCAAAAAGGTTGCTTCAAAATTCAAAGAGCATGCTCTAACATGATGCTTTTTTTGTGGCAAGCAAATAATTTTTTCAGCCTTTATGGGACAATGAAGTGTGAAGAACATAGGTAACAAAGTGTTTTCTTGCAGAATCTTCCTAGCTTTGTAAGTATTCAGGAGTGATGGAGGATCATTCTGGCCGTGTCCTGTTTCAAGTAGTGAAAGCATGCAATGTTCTTTATTATTTCCTTGTCACAGTCTCTCCTTACAGGTGACAAGTTGGCACACCCTTTCCTAGAAGTGTTATGAGTAAAGAGGGCTTGAACTGTGTAGCACTCACCCGTACTTCACTCAAACGCCTCACCTGATCTCCAAAATCTCTTTGAAGATGCTATTAGGTTTGTGATGGAAGCATGTAGGAGGGAGCCAAGAGGCAGTGTGCTGACATGTCCCTGTGACCCCATAAAGAACCTGGTTCAATGTCAGAAATGGCCATGTCAATCAGCTAAGAATTTAGCTGCTCCAATAAGCCATTCAAGCCTGTATGTAGATTTTTCTATTGGTAGAGCAATTCATGTTGAAAGTTTTTTGTTTGTTTGTTTGTTTGTTTGTTTAGTGATTTTATTTGTTTGTTTGTAGTTTATTGGGCTTTATTTGTTGAAGGGAAGGGAAGGGAAGGGAAGGGAAGGGAAGGGAAGGGAAGGGA
>CM021765.1:70626982-70712180 GCA_011076525.1 Nettapus auritus
CTGATAAAACAGGGGCATGATTTTCTTTCTCACCTTATAAGATTTGACAGGTCTCTGTCCTTGAACCTGGTCAGAGCTTTAGATTAATTGTTATTGTTGTCCCAGCAGTGACTTTGCTGTTTACTGAGGCCCTAACTGGATTACAACATGATGGATGTACACATACCCTGATTCTGTAGATAATTAAGAGATTGATAAGGCATGTGCATATTTCATGTTCCAGCAATGTTGAAATATTCCTATCTGTGGGGGAGGACCTTGTTGGCCTCTTTGCACCATGTGGAAAGCACAAGCCTTTGATCTGAGCTCCAGGAGCTGAAGCAATTTGGATGCCTGTGTAGAAAATGCACTTACGTGTCACAATGAGGGTTGACAGATCCCCAAGGTCTGAAAAATCACAGAATTACACACAATCACAGAATCACAGAATGTCTAGGTTGGAAGAGACCTACAAGATCGCCGAGTCCAACCTCTGACTTAACACTAACAAATCATCCCCTAAACCATATCCCTAAGCTCTACATCTAAATGTCCCTTAAAGAACTCCAGGGATGGGGACTCAACCACTTCGCTGGGCAGCCTATTCCAGTGACTAACAACCCTTTCTGTAAAGAAGTTTTTCCTAATATCCAATCTAAACCTCCCCTGGCACAACTTCAGCCCATTCCCCCTCGTCCTGTCACCAGGCACTTGGGAGAACAGACCAACCGCCGCCTCGCTACAGCCTCCTTTAAGGTACCTGTAGAGTGCGATAAAGTCACCCCTGAGCCTCCTCTTCTCCAGGCTAAATAGTCCCAGCTCCCTCAGCTGCTCCTTGTAAGACTTGTTCTCCAGACCCTTCACCATCTTCGTTGCCCTTCTCTGGACTCGCTTAAGCACCTCCATGTCCTTCTTGTAGTGAGGGGCCCAAAACTGAACACAGCACTCGAGGTGTGGCCTCACCAGAGCCAAGTACAGGGGGACAATCACATCCCTGGACCTGCTGGCCATGCTGTTTCTTATACAAGCCAGGATGCTGTTGGCCTTCTTGGCCGCCTGAGCACACTGCTGGCTCATATTCAGCCGACTGTCAACCAAAGCTCCCAGGTCCTTCTCTGACAGGCAGCTTTCTAACCACACATCTCCCAGCCTGTAGCGCTGCTTGGGGTTGTTGTGTCCCAAGTGCAGAACCCGGCACTTGGCCTTGTTGAACTTCATACTGTTGGCCTTGGCCCATCGGTCCAGCCTATCCAGATCATCTTGCAGAGCCTTCCTATGTTCGAGCAGGTCGACACACGCACCTAACTCGGTGTCGTCTGCAAACTTACTGAGGGTGCACTCGATCCCCTCATCCAGATCATCGATGAAGATGTTAAAGAGGACTGGTCCCAGTACCGAGCCCTGGGGGACTCCACTAGTGACCGGCCTCCAGCTGGATTTGACTCCATTCGCTAAGACTCTCTGGGCCCAGCCATCCAGACAGCTCTTAACCCAACAAAGCATGCGCCAGTCCAAGCCATGGGCAGCCAGTTTCCTGAGGAGAATGCTGTGGGGAACGGTGTCAAATGCCTTGCTGAAGTCAAAGTAGACCACATCCACAGCCTTTCCCTCATCCACTAAGCGTGTCACCTTGTCACAGAAGGAGATCAGTTTCGTCAAGCAGGACCTGCCCTTCATAATCGAATGCTGACTAGGCCTGATCGCCTGCTTGCCCTGCAACTGCCGCATGATGACGCCCAGGATAATCTGCTCCATGAGCTTCCCTGGCACTGATGTTAAACTAACAGGCCTATAGTTCCCCGGGTCTACCCTCTGGCCCTTCTTGTAGATGGGCGTCACGTTTGCAATCTGCCAGTCAAGTGGGACTTCCCCCGATAGCCAGGACTGCCGATAAATGATGGAAAGTGGCTTGGCCAGCTCTTCCGCCAGTTCTCTCAGTACCCTCGGGTGGATCCCATCCAGCCCCATCGACTTGCGTACATCCAAGTGCTGTAGCAGGTCATCAACCATTTCCTCGTGGATTGTGGGGGCCACATTCTGCTCCCCATCCCCTTCCACCAGCTCAGGGTACTGGGCGTCCAGAGAACAACTGGTTTTGCTGCTAAAGACTGAGGCAAAGAAGGTGTTAAGCACCTCACCTTTATCCTCATCTCTGGTAACTAAGTTTCCCCCCGCATCCAGTAAAGGGTGGAGAGTCTCCTTAGTCCTCCTTTTTGTACTGATGTATTTATAAAAACATTTTTGTTGTCTTTAACAGCAGTAGCCAGATTGAGCTCCAGATGAGCTTTGGCCTTTCTAATTTTGTCCCTGCACCACCTCTCAACATCCTTGTAGTCCCCTTGAGTGGCCCGCCCTCTTTTCCAAAAATTAGAAACCCTCTTTTTTCTCCTAAGCTCAAGCCACAACTGTCTATTCAGCCAGGCCGGTCTTCTTCCGTGCCGGCTTGTCTTTGCGCATGTGGGGACAGACCACTCCTGAGCCATTAAGATTTCTTTATTGAAGAGCGCCCAGCCTTCCTGGGCTCCTCTGTCCTTCAGAACCACCTCCCAAGGGACTCTTCCAACCAGCATCCTAAACAGCTCAAAGTCAGCCCTCCAGAAGTCCAAGACAGAGGTTTTACTGGTCCCCTTCCTGACTTCGCCAGGTATCGAGAACTCTACCATTTCATGGTCACTCTGCCCAAAACAGCCCCTGACCACCACATCTCCCACCAGTCCCACTATGTTAGTGAACAGAAGGTCTAGCGGGGCACCTCCCCTGGTAGGCTCACCAACCAGCTGTGTCAGGAAGTTGTCTTCAACACTCTCCAGAAACCTCCTGGACTGCTTTCTCTGAGCTGTGTTGTGCTTCCAGGATGTGTCTGGGAAGTTAAAGTCCCTCACAAGAACAAGCACTGACAATTTTACAACCTCTGTCAGCTGTCTGTAGAACTCCTCGTCCGTCCCCTCATCCTGGTTCGGTGGTCTATAACAGACCCCCATCAGGATGCTTGCCTTGTTGGCCTCTCCACTGATCCTAACCCATAGCGACTCCACCTTGTCATTGGCAGCCTCAAGTTCGACAACATCAAAACACTCTCTAATATAGAGAGCCACTCCACCACCCCTTCCGTGCTTCCTGTCCCTTCTGAAGAGCCTACAGCCAGACATGGCAGCGCCCCAGTCATGAGAGTGGTCCCACCACGTTTCCGTGATGGCAACCAAGTCATAGCCCACGTGCTGCACAATGGCTTCCAGCTCCTCCTGCTTGTTGCCCATACTGCGTGCATTGGTGTAGATGCACTTCAGCTGAGCCTTTGCCTTCTCCCCCAGCCTAGCCACTGTTCCCCCTGGCACACCTCCAACAGGCTTTGTTTCTTCCCCGTCCCCCTTCTTACCTAGTTTAAAGCCCTCTCAATGAGCCCTGCCAGCTCCTGGGCCAGGATCCATTTTCCCCTTGGGGACAGCTGGGACCCGTCTGCAGCCATCAGGCCGGGTGCCGAGTAAAGCGTCCCGTGGTCAAAGAACCCAAAACCTCTGTGTTGGCACCAGCCTCTAAGCCATGTGTTTATCAGGTGGGCTTTGTGTGTCCTCTCTGAACTCCTCCCTGCCACTGTAGGAATGGACGAAAACACCACCTGTACTCCCGCTCCACCCACTAACCGTCCCAGCCCCCTGAAGTCCCATTTGATAGCCTTCAGGCTTCTCTCGTCAATGCTGTCACTGCCAGCCTGGACTATCAGTAGTGGGTAGTAATCGGAGGGGGGAACCAGGCAGGGAAGCTTTCTGGCAACATCCCTGACCCCGGCCCCAGGGAGGCAGCAGACCTCCCTACGGGTAGGTCTGTCTATAAATCGATTCTTTATATTATTATTATTTTTTTAAAGTCATAATTATATGGATGCAGTGAGCCACAGTGGGTAAAATGCCCATTTGGGCAATTGTCCTCCAAATGGTGCTGGTTGATTGATTACAAAAAAGGTGTTAATGGCTCCTCAGCATTTTTAACTAGATGCTTGGTTTCAAATCACAGTTTTGCCCATTGCTGATCATAAATTTGTTCAGTGTGTCTGGAGGTATTGGTCAATGCTGGAGATGGTCAGACCATACAACTGAGAACTACCTCATTGTTATCAGCAGTGTGCTGAGAACTACTGTGTAAGAACTACTGCATTGTTATCAGCAGCGTGCCTTCCTTACTTCCAGAATCTCAGAGAACACAAAGCCTTGGGGTATGGTACCTTGCTGGGGGATTTTGTGCATGTGAGTCCACCTCTCTGTAACAGCTATTAGAGCTAAACATAAATGAGAATAAAGAGCAAAGCAGGTGAGCACATACTGTGGAAAAAAACAGCACGGGAACTGGGTATTGTTGTTGCTTTGGAGAAAAGGTTTATATTGTCACTTAATTTGCCACCCTCAGAGACACAAATTCAGAACCTACATAAGCTATAATACAACCAGGTCATGTGATCTGAAAGGTGAATGTGTTTATATGGATCTGACAGGTGTTAATGATGGCTTCCTATAGAAAAAGAAATCCTGGAAGATAAATTGCTCATTAAACAAGTCCAACAGCATTAATGTTTTCTAACAGCTTTGGTTTCTGGATCCAGGTGTTGCAAAACAAAGCGTCCTGCTACTTTTATTTAGGAGAAGATCCTTATGAATGTAATCTTTTAAGGTCCAATTGTATCATGTAATGTGTTTCAATCCATGTTTCCTATGTAAGGTCCATAATGAGATTAGTGGAGTGCAAATCTTTATACAATTTAAATAAATAGTCTCTTGAGTGTCTGGCATTAGAAATATATTGTTCTGTATTTCCCTATGGGCACTGATGTTGCTTCCTGTAATTGTGCAGTATTTATCTGTGTCATATTACAAGGTATTTGATTTAATTTTAGATGAGAGAGTTTCATCTCTTCTTTCTTTTGACCATCATGTAATTTGGTTAATTAAAATTTGTTGGATATTTCTATCCACTTGCCACAAAAAGGCCAAAGTGTGTCTTTTGGTGTTTCCAAAGTAGCCATATGGAGTGTCGTTGCATCAGTGAGAGGAACAGCCCAGTAAAGATATCACTGCTGTAATATAAAATTTAACCCATTAAGCTCATCCTTCTAGATTTTTATTTATATAATTTTAAATTCACACAATCTAAATGGTTAATTCTGTTATTAATATTCATAAGTGTTTGTTCTGATACCTGGATGTTTCCTAAACCTATAGGCACATTTAGTATTGATCAGTTCTTAATTACGGCCAAACAGAATTCAACATAGATAAAAAACATACCAAATTCAGAAGTCCCATCCTTGCTCAAACTGGGTTTAATTCTGCTGTCACCTTTACTGATGAACAAGCAGGAAAAAAAAAAAAAAAAAAATAATAAGGCTAGATAAATAAGTATTAAATAATTGCAATCAATAGAGCTGGCAGGTGCAAATCTGTTGTTCCACTATGATTTTGTGGCATTGAGGGGAAAGATCTTGCATTAGTAACTGGAAGTTCATCTCATCCTACCGCAGACAGCTGAAACAGGACAGGGGAACAAGTGAACTTCCTTTTTCTCTCCACTGACTACAGAAGGAGTTTAAACAGTTAGCCAATGACATGCAAACTCATATTCCAAGCTGTCCCATTTGTGCTCACAGTGTATTTGCCTTTGCTCTGCATTACTGTGGCAGATGAGATGGACCACACTCTTCCAAGACTAAAAATATATCCAGCAGAGGAAGCAGTGCTGTCTGGCTCCCCCTGAAGTGTGAACAGTTACAGGACCATGACATCTGTTGTAATAAGGCCAATGGCTTAGCACAGAAGGATTTATATCAGCATAAAACTGCAGTAAACTCCAATGACTTCATCATCTCCTACCTCTGTTGTGATTATCTCATTCACCCCCATGCATTTCACAGAATGTATGAATTTCATTTGTTAATTCCTGCACCAACCTTCAACAGTTTGAGGCTCAAAAGGACCAAATTCTTCAGAAAATTAATATCCCTTCTTGGTTTAAACCTCACTTCACAGTGTGAGTTAGCTCATCTATATCCTCAGTGGGAGTTTCCTATAGCTCATTGCCCCTGCATTAGAAACCATAACAGTATCATATCAGTTCCCAGTAATATTCTGCTGGGGAAAAAGTTTTTCTAGAATTTGTTGTTAATTTTGTAATTATTCCAAGGAAACAAAAGCTGCAAGGGTGTTGTCTTACAATTCAGGACATAGTTTTTGCTAAGGCACTGCCGTGATGGGTTCAACAGTGTTAACAGTCCCTGTGATCACCCATCATGATAATGGCTGATCAATGATCAAGGCTTTGCTCCCCATGCAGACACTTGCTTTAAAGCAGCTAGCTCTACAGCATCACCAGCAAGATTTAATTCATGGCATTGCTTTGCCAAATGAGGGATCTGCAAATAATCCACCATCCCCTGCCTCCTAAACACTCTGCAAGTGTTCATAACTCACTGGTTCATAACTTACTTCCTGTGCAGGAACCAGGAGAAGCAATGAACCAAAGCCCGTGGCCATGGGAGAGGGGAGGAGGAAGGGACCTTCCTTCCTTCCAGCCTCCAGTGTATGGCCTGGTGGAGGGGACGGTTCTTACCCTCCTCCTCACATCACCAGGTCTGGCATGGATCCTCACGTCATGGATCAGTACTGAGGTGTTCCTCCTCGGGTAACCTGGTGTAGGGACATGCTACCCAGGAAGTTGCCCAGTGGGCCATTATTCCCCCTTCTCCATACCCATTCAATGTATCTGCCTCCTCTCTCTCTTCCCCTCCCCTCCTTTTTTTTTTTTTTTTCCCATTAATTTTTCTTGTTTTGCTTGTTAAAATATTTCCAGATCTCTATCCACAGCTGTTATTTTTAATTATTTTAACGCATTTTAAAACAAAGGTGTGCTTCTCAAGTAATTACCAGGCTCTAGGACCCAAGGCTTTAAGAAAAATAAATAACCATGGCCACTGATTGACAACAGATTTACAGCTTCTTTTACACCATTAGAGAAATATAACTAAAGCCTTAGAGGATTTGTTTGTTTGTTTGTTTGTTTGTTTTCTGACTCCTCATCTAATCTTATTCCACGTTCTCTGGATCAACGCCACGAAGGGGCTGAGCAAGCAAGCAAGCACAGTTCCCCTGTTAAAACCCATGGGGCTGTACACCTGGGAGGAACAGCTGGGGCTGGCACAAGTGGCAATGGAGGCGGACGGTCTGGGCAGTGAACTTACGGGGATGTGTGCCCAAACACAAGCCAGACAGCCAGGGCTGGAAAGCTTGTCTGCAGGCAGCTCCTCCTCAGCTGGAAAAGGCAGATGCTAAGGAGACTTTGCTAATTTCCCCTGCCTGGAAACCTGTAATGAGCTCAGAGCAGGAGAACAGCAAAAGGGCACATCTGCTAGTTTCTCCTAAGCTGGAAAGGGCTGAAAGCCAAGAGAGATGTCTAGGGGCTAATTTGCTGGCCTGTCTATGAGGCAGGAGAAAGTTTCAGCCCAGGAGAAAGCCTGGTGTGTTCTGCCTGGGAGCAGGGAAAGCTGGCAAGTGTCACAAGGAGCTCGGGGCAGTACAGTTTATGGGATGGGAGAAAGGTTTATTCTCTTCCTTTGTGTTCAGTCAGGACTCCAGACATTCATATTACACACATCCAGTGAATTCTACCTGGTCTTTCCTAGTAAGATTAATTAGCCAGTGCATCTAAATTGTATCTGGTACTCTCAGGTAACACATATACCAGTAATTTAGTGTCTCTGAGACAGCTCTCGTGTCCCATTACAATGACATGGGGCAGTCAACAGTCCCATGCCTGTCCAAGTGATGACCAAATCTGAAGGAAAATTGTGGGAAAGCTAAAGTAATAATAATAATAATAATAATAATAAAAAATATTGATTCCTACTTCATGCCACTACATTATATGCCGTACGCTACATTGGCCTGATGATTTCCCACATGCCTGAAAACCATCAATGCTTTTTAAATCCAGAGTGACTGTTACCATAATCTCATTTTTTTAGTCCTTCCTTTCAGCACTTTGTATGTCTTAACCCACATTCCTACACAAGTTTGCCATCACCCTAATTCAGACACATCATGGCTGAGCAGCTGAGTCACCCTCTGGGGTCCTGCAGCTATATCATCAAGAACTATACCTCCTATGGAAACCAGGGAGCACGGGCACCCTGCACACTTCCTCGGACTCAGTCCTGTGTGCAGAACTTTGTCACTGGACCTACTCTGGTCAGACAGAGCTTCACAGTGTGTAAAAGGCCTGTGTCAGTTAGTGGATTTTGACTTATAACCAAAACCAATGTCTGAAAACAAACAAACAAACAAACAAACAAACAAAAACCACCACTTGTTTTTGTTGTCAGAATCACCAGAACTAAACCATCTTGCTCCTGTTTCTTGCATCTTGCTTCTGATGCCAACACTCATCTTTTCACTTGGCAGGGATTCAGAGCTAGAGCTAGTAGCATCTTGATGCTGGTGAGATCCCACAGTTGCAGTACATAACCCCCATGAAATTTCCAATTCCTTCCCAAGCCTAAGAGGACAGATCACGTGGAGAAACACATGATAATGCACTTCATTTTTAAACATGATGTTCTTTGTTAAATTATTATTTGGAAATGCAATATCAGTTAGCTACTCTTTCCTAAGGACAGAACAATTTCAGAATAACTGGGATGGGATTAAAGTAAATGTAAAGCCTTAATCACTTGTGAATGTTGCACAGCAGTAACAAGCTCTCTTAATAGGGACTTGTGTGCTCCGACAAACAGATGCCTGCAGATCACAGAAAATAATCAAGCACAAAGTCTAGGAAAACTGGCTCCAGCAATGACCACAGGGATTTTATAATTAAGCACAAACTGTGAATGCATGTCAGTAGTCTCAGTCTGGAAGATAATATTTCTGTGGTCACTGTAAAACACAGTTTTATGACTGTGAATAAAGAGCTGAATGGGCATTTATTATTTACTCTCTTAGGAAGATCAGAAATTAGTTGATAAAATGTTACTTATTGTTTTAAAGTTCTGTCACTTTATATCAGATTAATAAAATGTATCCTTACGCCTTACAGCCACAGTCTCTTCTAGATGTTGAGACTGTTACAACAACCCTACTATTCTTTTTACAATTAATTTGCTCTCTTCATTTCATTTATGTCCTTATTTCCAGGAATACCGCAGAAAGTCTCTGAGCCAAACTGCCTTTTTTTCCAAAAGCTGGAGCATGGAGTTGTTCATTTGTTAGCATTTGTGAAATGGGGAGAACAGCACAGAATGAAGCCAGAAAATTCAGAATTCATGTGCAGAACAAGCCTCCATACAACAAATAAATAAATATATACTAACACCACCCTTCTCTACCCCCCTCCAATAAAATTGGTAAACCTATTCTCAATCTGAGCACCTCATTTGACTGTTTTCCTCTGCTATCATTGCAAAGCAAAAGTTTTGTGTCTTGCTTTAAAAATATTGCACAGGTGGGAAAAAATGCCAACACTGGGAAATGCAGTGGTCTGAAGACTGGTCTGTTAATCAGGAGGATTAGCTTTCTGGTGGCATGGCACTCATCCTGTTTCTTTCTCCATACCTTTTTTTGTGTTAATGGTACTAATTCAGCTTGGTAATGTTTTATCTCCAGTTCTACTGTCACAGCTGAACTCCTCCAAAGGAAATGTCACTGGCTTCAACTTAGGTTCTGTAAATTATTCATGTTAAGCACACAGTCTGATTTTGAAAGTCTAAAAGACTAAACACTCTAAAATCTTTAAAGTTACAATTTTGACTGTTCCATTATTAATCCACATATTTCATTTAAGCTGTCTAAATTCGCTACTTTCCCTGCATGCACTCTGCAGTTGGTTATATGTACTTGTTAAGAGGGCTGGCTTTTATTTCTCTAAAGGACAATATACCAGAGGGACCACCAGTCTCCTACAGAAGACTTTCCTTCTCCATTCTCAGTGTTTTGATGAATTCTACCAATTTCTTGGCATGTCTTTTTTTATATATATACAAATTGGTATTTTTTTATTTTTTTTTAATCTTCCACTCAATACCTCATAAACATTTCTCAGATTAGTCAGTGGTTAAACTCTTTTTTTTTATTTGGAAGGTAAAGTGACTGTTGAACAATATTCTGGGACCATCCAGCCCCCATGTGTTTTGAAAAAAACAAATATATCCATATTGCTCTGTGTTACATGGCTGCTATTAGTATAGTCACAATATCAACTTAATGTAGTTAAGGAAAAAATAATCTTTAGTGTCTTTGTAGGCTGCTAATTCATCTGGAGCAATATATTCAGTTCATTCCTAACTCCGCTGATGAAAGAATAGACAGCAATATATCACACTGCATTCAGTGAGAAAGCACAGCATTTAATGATCAAGCATTGCTTAGAATATGCATTTATTTTTAAAACTTTCTTGGTAATAGCAAGAATTCTACATTCCTTCCATCTTTCCTTTAAAACCACAACCTACAGCTTTTTGCCGAAGTAGGCTTTCTTCCAGCTACATACACCCATACAAAATCCCAGGTAGGTTCGTACAAGCCATATACAATGATGTTCTGGCTGAGTCCTTGAGAACCACAGTCTGAGACGAGCAAGCTGCTCTTCCAGGAGCTGGCCAGTGGGAAAGCAAGCTCATGAAAAGATGTGAGAAACACTCTGTAGCCAATAACTTAAGCTCAGGCGAGGAACTCAGTGAAGTAGTAATTCATTCGCTATTGCAATGGCGGGCGTCCCACAAGCAGGAGCACACCTACTAGTCACACAGTACAATTTATATACTTTATTTCTCGATGACCGGGACCCTCCCCTGTTTCCCCATTGACTGCGTAATCCAGGTTCACAACGTATCCGATGCTTCACAGACAATATATGGCCTTCAGTTGCTGGCCTGTTAACTTCAAATTTCGTTTGACTTTTTAACTGTTTGAAGTGGTAACGTTTCTTCACTTATCTGACTTGACTTGACACCATGATCTTCACCTAATTGTTCTAAGGAATCTGGTTGTCTGCATTTTACAAGGTTGCCTGCTAAGCTTTCTTACCAGTGCAAGCATATCTCAATACCACATGCCTTACCTTTAAACAATGTAACTCTGCAAAAACAACATTTTTATTCCCACAGTTCCCCCCTTTTCTTCTTTATAAATTGTTGATTTTGGCAAAACTTTTCTCTAAGGTGTAATTTGGTAGATATCTTCCTCTTCTTCACTTTCTTTGCTTTCCATCTCTTCTAATATCATCATCTTATCTGAGTAAGGTGGTGGCTCCATGGTCATTTGTTTCAATAGTGCAGTTTCAATTAACGACTGTACTAGTCCTTTTACACAGGGGATAGTGCAACATCCAATGGCTGTCAAAACTCCTGCTACTATGATCAAGGATGTGAATATGGACACTACCATTCCTTTCCATTTACCAAACCAAGATTACAAACATCTTGTGATGGAAGTGTCTGTCCCTAAGTTTTCTGCCAACTCACTGGCAAGGGTGGTAAGCTCTTGCAATGCTCTAGTTACTGTGCCATCCGGGGCAGTAGTGTTGGGTATAAAAGTGCAACAATGGTTGCTCAGTATCACACACACACACACCTCCCTTCTCCATGAGCATCATACCTAATGCTATTCTGTTTACCCAAGCCATTTTGCTGGTGGCATCTAGTTGTTCAGCAATTCCTCTTATCACATCCCTTGTATAATTTATGAATCTCTGCTGATTATAATAAATATAATTAATCCAATCCACATTCTTATTAATTGTTACCCACCAGAACAGTGACTGAAACCCTGCAGCAATTTGATTTCTGGCTTTCTGTTCATCAGGAATTCCTCTAGGCACCCCAATAGAATCTATGTATACTCTATCATCAAATGAAACTCCTCAACTTCTTTTACTTCTTCTGGGTATTTGTGACGTTTCTCTTTCAAATGCCAGGGTGAAGGGTAAAACTAATTGAACAAGTGCACAAGTGCCTCTCCAATTAGATGGTAGGGTGGACTGTAAGATCTTCCCTCCACAGTACAAAAGATCTGCCCTTGGGATCTCAAGTCTTGAGCAGTTTCCCATCAAGTCCTTGGTAGCATTCAAGGTCCTCATGCACAAGACAAATTCTCCCAGATGCCAGGTAGCACTCACACCCTGCCGTGAGAGACAAGCTGTATGGTTACCTATAGCTGTAGAGACTGCAGGGGGAACCCTGATATTGCTATCACGCAAGGAAGGAAAGAGCAAAGAGAGACTTACAGGCCTCATTTCCCCAGGCAGTCTTTTTTTGGTACAATGCATCACATCCCCTGAGAATCCTTGGTCCACCCCAATGGGAAGGGCACAATCCAGGCAATTGGTTGTCCCAAGGCACAATGTGGTGGTTTTACTCGGATGGGCAGCCGAGCTCCACCACAACTGCTCTCTCACACCCCGCCTCCTCAAAGAGGAGGCGGAGAAAAGTCAACACAAAGAGCTCGAGGTTTGAGATGAGTATGATTTAATTAAAGGGAAAGGGGAGAAAAAGTAACAAAAGAAACAACAAGGCCACGCGGAAGCACAGAGAGAAAGGAAAAAAGTTATTCTCTACTTCCCATCAACAAGCGATGTTCGGCCACGTCCTGGGAAGCAGGGCCTCAAAATGCATACTGGTTGTTCATGAGGACCGCCCTCCCCCACGAGAGCCCCCTTTATTGCTGTGTGTGACATCAGGTGTTATGGAATATCCTTTTGGTCAGTTTAGGTCAGCTGCCCTGGTGATGTCCCCTCCCCATCAATTGCCCACCCCCAGCCTGCTGGCTCCTGGGGGCTTGGAGGGAGTCCTGATGCTGTGCCAGCACTATGCAGCAATAGACACAACACTGGAGTGATACCAGCACTGTTCCAGCTACGAGTGCAGCACTGTGTGCGCTGCTGCAGGGAAAGGTGACTCCATCCCAAACAGACCCAAGCATGGCAATTGCTATGGTTGAGACTCTGGACAGTATATTTGATCCATTCTATCCAGGCATTCACATCCCCATACCCCATTTCAATCTGAAATGTTTGAACTACCACATATCAAAGAGGGCCTCATGTTTTCTCTCCTGTTTTCTCCTTGAGTTTCTCCCTTTCTCTGATGGCAATAGAGGATCGTTTCCATATACGCATTCTCAAGCCGGCTGTTGGGTCTCTCCCAATTATTTGTTCTCTCTGCTCAATTGTCATTGGGCATTTAAACCTCCACAAGCTAACACCTCACAAGCATCAAACGTGATGGACATAACCCTCTGTCACATTCACCTATATTTTGTCAGGGTATCCCATCTTACTATTAACTGGTCATGCCTTTTCCAAGTTGCAAATTGACCAAGGCCTTCTCTGAGGCCTACAATCACTAAAAACAAAATTGATAGTTCATTTTCCCTGTCATTATTTTTAACCCTTAGGTTCCCAAATAATCATCAATACAAAGAATAAGATATATGTACACTACTACTAGAACCAAAAACCCCTTGAGAGCACTCTGATTCCCTATAGGCCAGTCCTTTCTCTCAATCACAAGTCACACTCATTAGTTACCTGTGAAAATAAAAGATTAGTTTACAACTGTAAGCTTTTATCCTGCTCAGAGTCCATTATGAGGTTTTTCTTTTGATTTTAACTTTAAACAAGTCTTCTGTATGAACAAATTCCCAGGTACTAGGGTCGATGTGTGCTTTCACTCGAGCATAGTGAGTCCAACCTTTTTCCACAGTTCTTATGGCTGTTTCAGTGGTTAGTAGTCCTTGGAATGGTCCTTCCTTTCAGGCCGGAGTTTTGATTCTTTCCATGTCTGAATCAGGACCCAATTTCCTGGTTGATGATGGTGAATGGGGAACTCCAAAGGCAGGGTTTGAGCCAACAACCCACGGTCCTGAGAGATGACAAAGACGGCAACCCCAGAATAAAGTTCTTAAGAAAACTCTTGTTTCAAATTGTGGTATCTCATCCCTTCTGCCCAGATAGGGTAATCCGAACAGCATCTCCTTTCTTGGTGCTGTCTGAACCTGTATGAGTGCTAAAGGTAAGCATTTTACCCAAATAAGTTAGGTTTCTAACACTAATTCAGTTAATTGCTTCTTTAATGTCTGCTTCATTTGCTCTACCTTCCCAGAAGAAGAGGGGTGCCAGGCATGTGAAAATCCCATTCAATCTCTAACGCCTGCATTAAACCTTGCAGTACTTGTGAAGTGAAATGACTTCCTTGATCTGAATCAATGTTTTCAACTATCCCATATCTAGGGACTATTTGCTCCAGTGATACTTTAGCCACTGTGTTCACAGTGGCAGACACAGAAGGGAAAGCTTGCACCCATCCAGTCATGTGGTCAATTAGGACAAATAAGTACTTAAGTCTTCCTACTTTAGGTGACTCAGTAAAGTCTACCTGTAAGGGTCGAATAATCCCTGGCACCCGTCCCCCTCTAGGTGCGTTACAGATGACCTTTTTATTTACCTTTTGACACATGGTACATCCTCTGCATATTTGCTTCACTAATGTGTATATTTCTACACAGACATATTTTCTTAGCACAACATCACACATTGCTTGCACCTCCCAATGACTCTCTTGATGTAAAACAGTTAATATTTGCCTCACTGGTGCTTTATTCAGCATTTCTTTCTCATCAGGGAGTATCCATTTTCCTTCAGACTTCGTGGCTCCTAATTCCTTTAAAAAAATCTTTCTCTTAAGACTTTTTAGTTCTTTCTTAGTTTTCAACAATTCCCTGAAACCTCTCTAGATTTATTCTTCGTTTTCCCTAAGATATTAGATGCCTTATATACTTGACTTCTTTTTCTACATATTGCAATTTATTTTTCAATACTCCCAAGCCCTGTTTTCCCAGAAAGTTGAATAGCTTGTTAGTAGCTTCCTTCACAACTGTTTTATCTTGTCCTGACAATAAAAGATCATCCATATATTTGTAACAGTAATACCTCCTCAGGAGGTTGTAATTGCTCAAAAATCTGTTCTAGAACTTGCCCAAGTAAGTCGGTGGCCCTGTAAACCCCTGAGGTAAAACTGTCCATCTGTATTGCTGCTTCCGCCCCCATTTCAGGGTCTTTCCAGTCAGAGGTGAATATATCTTTGCTCTCAGGGGCTGAGAGCACTCCATTAATAACACTGTTATTCCAGCCTAACAATTTACTATTTGAATGCCCGATTTCATCATCAAATCCCTTCCCGACAAGTTAGTCCCTGCCTTGGGTACATACAATAATTGCCCAGTGATCATTTTATCCCCTAGTATCAGCTTGGTATCCCCCCAAAGTGGCACTGTTACCCCAGCCCCTCCTACCCCCATCACTTTTAGTGTTTCATTAGTTAATTTACACTCTGATACCTTACAGGCCAGTAATGACCTAGCTGCCCCAGTGTATTGGGTTTAATGACAAGGTTCTTGGGGGGGGAGGGGGAGGGTTCTGCAGTGGTAGCTCCCGCGAGAAGAATCCAGAAGCCGCCCCGTGGCAGATAAGGGCCAGTTTCAGCCAGCCCCAAAGGGGCCCACCAGTGCCCAAAGCCAAGACATGAGCAGCACAGTCCGTGCCTCTGTGAGAGCACATCCAAGAAAACGAAAACAAAACAAGCAAAAACAAACAAACAAACAAACAAAAAAAATGCTGCTCAACAGCAGCTGGGAGAGCGAGGAGCGAGAAACCTCCCCGCAGACAGCAAAGTCAGCGCAGAAGAAGCGGAGGAGGCGCTCCAGGCGCCGGAGCCGAAGCCCCCCTGCGGCCTGTGGAGAGGCTCCTGGTGGAGCAGGCTGTTCTCCCCCGCCCCCTCCCGTCCCTCCCTGATACTTGGGAAACTGACCAAACACCACAGCAAATATACCGAGACTTCTAGACTGTTACTTAGATAATGCTTACATCCTCTTTCCCTGCTGATTCAACTTCAAACAGCTCTGTCAAACACTACATACCACACCTTTAATACCTTCAATAACCCACTTCTTTTTATCTTTCTCCAGCCTGTACTTTCACCAAAGGCTTAGTCAGGGGCCAACTTAATTCCATAACTTTTTCCCTCCAGGATGCTGAAACAGCATATCAGTATAACATATTTCATCCCATTTTCCTTCTCTCCTCCTTCTTCCAGTCCGGATATTCCTTCCTGAAGTGGTCAGTCTGGTCACACTTAAAACATTCCATCAAAGCCTGTCCCTGCTAGGATTCAGGCTGCGACACAGGTAGATTCCCTTGCCTGCCATTCCTTCTTCTTTCTTCCTCTCCTTTCCATCCTGGCCTCGACTCCCCCTAAAGATTTTCTCCAACCCTCTGCCTTACTACCTGCTACACTGTCAATGCCATTAGTTTCGCTCTCTGCTCTTCCTTCTCATCTCCCCTCCTGACATACACCTTCAGCCTTCAGGGCCTCCCTCAGGAGGGCCCCCTGTGACTGTTCACTACATCCTCTCACCCTCCAGAGCCCCCTCCCCATGTATCTGACCAGGCTCCAACCACAAAATGAACTTTCAAGAGCCCCTGGGACACTGAGTCCCTGGGACTCAGCCCCAAGCACTCTATCATTCTGACCCAAAGTCTCTCATATGATTTATGTGTTGCATGCTATTATTATTCCAGCCAGGATCGGCAAGTGGGTATTTCTGCCCTGCCGGTATTACCCCTGCTCTTGGAGGATGAGCTCTTTCCCATTCTTGTATAGCAGCTCTCCTCCTGATCATTCCCATTTCTTCCCCTACAAACAACATACAGTCATCATTTCCCCCCAAGAGTATAAGCTAGGTCCTAGGAACTGGTCTAATTGTTCAGCTAGCCTGATGGAGTCCTCAGTTAAAGAATTCATCTCCTTCTTAAAACTCCTAACACCTCTTTGCTGGTAAGGAGGGGGGGAGTTCACCTAAGAGGATACACAGTTAGTGTTAGTACTGTTAGTATCAGGGAAGGCAAAATTCTCAATATCTCTTCTACTTTGTTCTAATTCTTACCAGAGCCTAGAGTACAGTCTTCTCTAGGGACAGTGTTAATTACAGTCCCTGTCTCCCTTCCAGGAGCGACTGCTGGGGCCACCAGTGCAATATTAGGATTATAGGGAGCATAACTTGGCTCCTTCTCTGAAAAAAAGGTATCTTATTGTTTACATATAAATTTAAAGCCTGAATTTTCATCGGACCTGTATTTTGGCCAAAATACTGCTGTTTACTTAATTGGTTCTTTTGTCCAGACTGATACACAATATTTAACCATTTCTTCTTTTATCATCTCCTCTAATTTTGGAATTATTTTTCCAATTTCTTATCATTCTTCAGGAAGAACTGTTGGTAGGCGCTCCCCCAGGGATATCTCCCTGTCCCCTGGAACCCATATTTTCCCATTTCTCCTAGCCCTTTTCAGTGTACTGCTACAGAAATTTCCCTCCTGCAGGGTACCACACACTAATGTTCCGATTCTGGAAAACGGGGGTGTACTGCCAAGCACTTTACTGTGCAAGGGGTACCGCGCACCTATGACTTTACCAGATTCCCTGGTGTACTGCCAAGCACTTTACCATGCAAGGGCTTACCATACACCAAATTTCCAGAGCCTCTTCCTTTCTCTCTCTTATCTCACACTTTGTCTGTCTCGGGCTGCACCCCTCGCAGAGCTACGGAACCGCAGATCAGGACTCCACACTCACTTTGTACAAAAGTATATCTCAATCACACGTCACGCAGAGTCTCACCCAACCCCCAAGGCAATACTTAATATTTTTTACCTTGGTCTGTGCACAGAGTTACTGGATCAATTCTTAAACCTGGAGTGCTTCTTCCCTTCCAACTACTTCATGGATCCTGCCTCCTTAATCAGTTTCAGGCCCTCTGTCAGCTCTCCGCAAAACCGCCACCATCGATGCACAGAACTGCTGAAATCAGCAGGGCATGCCTTCCTGCTGCTGCGGCGGTGGGGCTCCCCAGTAGGTGACTGGATCCCAGAAGAGCCCCCAAATTGTGAGAAACACTCTGTAGCCAATAACAGAGGCTCAGGTGAGGTAGTAATTTATTCATGATAAATGGATGAATCCCAGAGCTCTTTGTCAAATCATTGGGGTTTTTAGTGTCCTGCAGTAGGAACCAGTCACATTCCCATGGTTTGAACAAAGAATATTCAGCGTCCCTGTTCTGCGGCACAAATAAATTATTGACCCACATTTGGGAGCTGTCTCTGTGTCTGTACGAGCCCTGTGCTAGTGAGCACAGGTGTTGACACGCAGCTAACAGAGCCACAGTGTTACCTAAAATTAGGACCAACTGCCTGCTGGGGGTGAGCGAGTCAGTGAAAAGAGTTCGGGTGCCATCTAGTGGTCAAAAGCTCACCAGCAGACGTGCCTCTGGGATGGACTGCTGTTATTGCATGCCTCTCAGGAATAGCGAGGACGGTGTGACACAACAAATTTTTTTACCGTGTCACCACCACAGAGTTGGTCCCTAATTTAGTTTCTGACCAGTCTTTGATCCCCTCCCTTTCTGAGGCATGACACCCTTCAGATTTTCTCTTACCAGCCACTATTTTGGTTTTGTTCCTTTCTTAGGGCTCAGGGCCAGGAAGCACCTACTGAGGAGAGGCGCTCCAGCCTGTTACCACAGCTATGTGAGATGCTGGACCTGCAGCTGGAAGAAGAGATTAGGAAGACCTAAGTGACAAATTTGTATGCTTTGCACTGTCAGCATGAGATTTAGTGGTCTGTTATAAACAATCCAGCCTGTTGTGAAATGTGTTAATTTGATTCGTGTCAGTGTGGAATAATACTAGGGCCACGTATAACCTTCTACTAAAGAAAAACAGAGTGATTAGTGTACATAGTTCTTGTATCAGAAGAAGGAAAGGTCTAGCAATTCATGTAAATAGGGGGTTTGAAGGACAAACATTGAGACTTAGGTCTGGGAGATAAGAACCAAGGAGGATTTTTTTTTTTTTTTTTTTTTTTTAGGAAACTGCTGACTTTTGCATGGGATGCTGTGCAAGCCTCGGATATCTGACAAAAATACCACCAAATAAGGAGAAAGGAGGGAGTTGAAGGACAAAGCCTGGGAGGAAGACTACGAGCCTTCAGCACGAGAGACCCTCAGAGAGACCACCAGAGACTAATATGCATGCGTCCAGGAGAAATTTTGGACTCCGGAAACTAATTATACTAACCCTGCCTTTTCTAGGAATAGTGATGAATATGTATTAGTTTAGGAGCATAAAAACCAGCTAACTGATGTAACAGGTGTGCGTCCTGGTGGAGCAGAGACTCCTGACGCACCCAGCGCTGTTTGCTTGCCTCTATTCATTTAATAAATTGTAAATTCTAATTGGAATCCTATTTGAGGCCTCATTATTTATCACACTGTTGAATTGCCCTCTTACTCCTAATAGTTTTTTTTCTTCACTCAGTTTTCAACCTTTGTGACTGGTATTTCTGTGGATTAAAAAAAAAAATAATAATAATAATCTCAGCGCTTGTTTTGGGTTGGAGCTTAGTTTCATTTTCATTAGCTTAGTTTTATTATTATTATTATTATTTTTAATTCTCTTTAAATTCTTGTTTTCATCTACTATTAGCTTACTCCACAGGCCCTAAATCATGATAATTTTTCATCTAGCCAAAAGCACTGCAAACAGCTCCTGCAAATTTTTAGCATCCCACTATCTCGCAGCAAAGGGGATTGCTGAAGAGAGGCTGAGGTGCTCAGGAAGCTCTCCATGCTGCCATTGCTCTACGATTAACTTTTCTGAATTCAGGCTTATGCTAACAACTGGTAACTATTAGTTAATGTTTGTAGAGATTGCCAGTACAGAAAGTGAACAACTGTGAAAAATGACTGCAGCAGAGCATGCTGGGCACTGTAACAAGCATCTTTAGCTGATGGCTGGAAGGTTTTGACCTGTGCAGAACTAGAGTGTTAGGAGGAAATTGTAGTCTAGGATAATGCAAATATAAGGGACTTGGCTGATGAGAATATTGGAATACAAAGACCAGTCTGTCTGTCCTTCAGAATCTCAAAGATAGATAGATAAGAAGAGCAGGAGACAAGGTGAGTTGTCTTCTTTCAAGAAAGAAAGAGACCCTGGAAGCTGCCCCAGAAAAGGGTATCTGCAAAAAGGCAGGTCATAGAAAGCTACAAAAGGGCTGGAGGCAATGTAGCACAGTGGGGCCCAGATGTCAATGTGTCATTGGAGAGAGCAATAGTTGGCACTAGAAGCATTAGTCCTTCCCCCAAAGCACAGAATATGATACTACAGATGGGAACAACATGTTCTTTCTCATTGTCCTGTTTTGTACGCACCTGTATTCATGTGACTGAAAGGTCAGAGTCCTTAGTAGACTAGCTGAAATTTCAAGCTGAAATTTCCAATACAGAGTGGCAGCTGTTACCATTTCTCCTCCCCTTCTTAAAAAATCACAGAATACTTCAGGTTGGGGGAGACCTCCAGAGGACTGTTCAGCCAACCTCCTGGTCACAGAAGAGCTATCTTTGAGGTTAGATGGATTTTGTTCAGGAACTTGCCTGATCAATCTCTGAATGACTACAAAATGGAGATCCAACAGCCACTCTGGGCATCTGTCCCAGTGTGTGACCACCCTCACTGGATGAGGGTGGTTTTTTTCCTCATATCTAATTAGACTCTCTCTTGTTTGTGGTCTGTTGCCTCTTGCCCTTTCCCTGTGCATCATAAGAATCTATCTATCTCCTTCTGTGTAACCATTTCTCTCAACACTTCTGATAGAATATACAGTAAGGTCTCCCTTTGACCTCTCTTCTTCAGGTTGGACCGACCCAGCTCTCTCAGCCTTTTCTAGTATGTCAGGTACTGGAGCCTCAGACAGCTTCTGGTGGTCTCCCATTACTCTCATGCCAATGTGTCAATATCCTTCCTGTACTGGCGAGCCTAAAACTGGAGACGGAATTCTAAATGTAGTATCATATGTGCCAAGTAGAGGGGGAGGATCACTTCCTTGGGCTTATGTCACTGAATAAGCCCCAAGGAGAGGAATGTGGCTCACTGAATAAACCTCTACAGTGGAAGAAGGCTTGATGGAAATGAGCAAGGGGAATGTGTGCTTGAAGGTCAGAGAATGCAGGGTGTGACTGACCACGGCAGTTGCAAGGAACCTTACTTTATCTAAACACAATTGGGACCGGAGCGTGGCCTGTGTTTTAGATAAAAATCAACCAATGGTTGAGTGGTTTGCCTGGTGACGTCAATGTTTCTCCCTGAGTTCATTTAAAAAGTGTGGCTGGCTCCCTGAGTTTGCCAGGAGAGTGAATATGTGGTTCAGACTAACATGGAGCGTAAAAACTAAACAACCAGCAACTGACTGTCTGGGACCCTCTGAGTGGCAGGCCTACTTTTCAGCATTGCAAGTGCTCCTCTCAGTGTCTGTGAGCTTGGTAAGAGCATGCTTTTTCCCATCAACCAGGTAATTAACAAGATGTTAACCATCATGTTAAATGAATTTCCAGGAGTGTTTGTGCTATAGAAACACCTTTCTGAACTAGGAAAACTTGTAGAGATCTGCTAGTCTAGAGAGGCTGATGAATGAAAGGACTGGTTGGCATACAAAGTACAGCATAAAGGCAGCTATTAAAATTCTCTTCCATCATGAAGCCAACAAAAACAGGAACTGGAAATAGTTCAAGAGCAAGTCAGAGATTTCTGAACAGACTTCCCCATGTATAGTAGGCTTAAATTTGCACAGTGTTTGCTGATGCAACAGAGTTTCAGCTACAGTGACTCTGGATTCTGCATGGGTAGTAGGAATGGTCCTCAAGGCAAATGGATGGTATTTTACAACTAATTATAAGTGAGTGTAACTCCCCAGATAGTAGGGAAAGGCTGGGGTGGTTTACTGCCAGGCTTGGCTGGCCTGGTTTCTAATCTGGGACTTCCCACTAGTACAACCAGGGGGTGGCTGAAAATTATGTCAAATGTGTTTGTGGTGGTTGCTGACTCTGCTAACCTTTCTAAAAAGTGTATGCTTTACATGACAGTGTGCTTACTTCTGTGGAAAGCTGAGACTGCTGAAAACAAAGTCCTCTCTTTTATTAACAACAAAAAGTACTGAAAAATAAAGTCAGTTATGACTGCCACAGCATCTGAGAAGCCTGTTACTTTGGGGACATATGGTTAAACTTTCCTCTTTTGGTGGATTTTTCATCTGGACTTTATTTTGCATGTAATACCACTTCATTTTTTTCTCACTAGGGAAGCACAGAACAGCCACATTTGAAATGATGGCTCCTAGCCCTAGGAGCCTGGTACAGTGATGCAGTAGTGGCAGGGCTCTGTCAGGAACAGGAGATGTCCCAAGGCATGGGAGAGAGGGGGTTAGGAAGCTTTTTAGAGAATAATTGGGATCACTCACTGCTCTGCTCTGTCATGCTCCGCACCCAGCTCTCTGCTCCTTGCAGAGCAGTCACCCTGACGCCTGCTGTGCAGTGCAGCAGAGGGTGCCCCATCAGCAGCATCTCCTGCACCCCCCTGGTGGCTACCACTCGGGGGCTGTGAGGTCTGGCTGCTCTGGATGGGGAGGGGAGCCAGGCACCACACATAGTCCCCAAGGACTCAGACAAAGCACAGCAAGTCTGAAAAGAGCAGCCAGGCACAGCCAAAAGTCCCAGACTGCCAGGCAGGGCCATGGTGACAAAACCCATCCAAAGTCAAGCACAGAAGTCTGCCTGTGGATTTGGGGCAGGATGTGGGTACGTGGCCAGGCACAGGCAGGGCTGTGATGCAGCTGCAGCCTAGCTCCAGTGAGGGCTGAGGACATGGCTCTCAGCTTAAACGCAGTTCCCAGGAGAAGTGGGGGCAGCATCAGTGAGACATATGCCAGCTTTGTCTCAGAGAGCTCTGTTCAAGGCCAGGAAGGAGCTTATCAGTGTTGACCCAGAGTCCAAGCAGTCCAGTTTCACGAGGTGGAGGTGAATGCAGTAAGGGCCCTGACAGTTACTTTAAACCCTGAAGTCACAGACACAGGAAGAACACTGCGTGATGGAGGGTGTGATTAGATCGCCTAGTCTAGGGAAGGCATGAAGATACTTTATACCCCGCCTTTACTCAGTAATGGCTAAACAAACATAAACTGGTGATGTTCTAGAGAGGCTGAGCTGAAGGTTCTGCAGAGGTCAGAGTCAATAGTTAAATATGTCAAGCTGCAGTTAACAATGTCATGCTGAACTGAAAGCAAAGTGTATGGTGGTTTAATGTAAGAAAGGCTATATGGTCCCTACTAACGGAGCAATAAGAACGGTTAACCTTGTCAGGTTTGTACAATAGGTTCTGGAGATGTTTTCACATCAAGTGCTCTTCAGAGGCAATAGCACAATAAGAGTGTATTTTCAAAGGTATCTAAATGTTTGATCTTTGACAACACCATGCCTCTAGTGATACTATACTGAAGTGCAATGCTCCTAAGTCACCATATTCCCACAGAAAAAGATTTACAAGTCTGTTGAGAAAGAACTACCCATTAGATTTTGTTTACAAATGCACATGCATGAAAATGCTTAAAAAGAATCTCCTTTCCTCAGGAGAAAACTTCAACATACATCCTATCTCTTATATTCACCAGGTCTGATGGACTGGTTAGATCTGCTAAGGGTTTGGTTTTGCAAGGAAGCTTTCATAATGATCAGAAATTGTGTTAAGCTGATTAGCCTTCCTTTTGCTACCAGTGTCTCTACAGAAATGCATCCTGCTGCTCTTCACCTCTCTTACTGGTTCCAACTCCATCCGAGCCTTGGCATTGGTATCCACGTTCCTACATGCTTGTATTACTCCCAGATAGCCTGTCCCTGCTTCCATGTTCCATGTATTTCCTTTTTGTGTCCTAGTTTTGTCTGGAGCTCAGTTTTCATCCACATTGGCCTTCTGTCATGACTGTTCCACTTTCTGCACACTGTAACAAGCCATTCATGGGCTCTGAGGAAGTTGTGCTTGATGATCAGTCAGTTCTCTGGGACTCCTTCTCCCTGCAGGGCAGTTTCGTATATGATCCTGCCAAGCAGGAATCTGGACAGACCAAAATCTGCTTTTCTGAAGCCTCTGCAGTCACCAGAGCTGTGCTACAACACATTTTAGTGGTTGGATTTGGTTTTGCACCGTCCATTTGCACTGCTCGTTCGCTAACCTGGTAAGCGTATGGTCTGTGCTGGTATCAGGGTTGGTATCTACATCTCTATGTCAAGGGCTACATGTGGAACTGGGTGCTGCATTGGGAGGTGTGGGTTTTTGACTGAAAGGGCAAGAACCCCTTTGCTGCATACCAAGGAATATTGTTTGGAGGAGGGAAAGAAGGGGAGTGGCAGCCTTGCAATCCATCACCAGAGCTTTCACACATCATTGTACTATGAAGTGACATACACAAGGGCACTAGGTTTGTAGTGATGAGAATGTTAATGATATGAGGAAGATATCTGCCCACCTGGGAACTCCTGGCCAGCTGTGTGCATGACCATCTGTACCAGCAGGTGGAGTAGGGCTGTGACCTTGGCACATCATAAGCCCAGGTGCCAACAGCTGGGAAGACTGAAAACTATGGGCAGCTATGTAGCAGACCAGGTGTCTGCGACCAGCTGCTGGAGGGATCCACCTTGCACATATATATATTCCCACTGGTGGACTTCCATTCTGCTCACCAGAGAGGGGAACAGGTGGAGGCCTATGGTGCTGTTTATGTTCATGTGAGTACTTATGTGAGTCTGTCTGTGAACAGTGTGGCCACTCCTGTATATATATATACAGATGTGGTGTAAGCTTGTGCTCTGCATGCTCATGCTTGCTGGGAATACATTTTCAGCTTCACTGCTGGTTGGATCTGGGGACATGGATCTGCAGCAGACTCACCTCTCAGGTTGTTGCTTCCAGCATAACATGTTCTCCTCCAAAAGAAACAATTCTGCTGGTTTTAACTACCAGACATTACCACAGAGTCTTTTGTTTACGTGCTTTTTAAATCTCTGCTGGGGAAATTACTTTCCTTAAAAGCAGATTGCACTCTGACTTTTTACTTAATAACAGGAATGTATTCCTAGCAGATTTTTAATTTTCAGAGACTTTTCTGCTCTACAGAAGTAAAAGAAACTCTATGCATAAGGCTGGCTGTGACCCTGTGTTAAAGGTGTACCAGCATACAGATTTTAACCAGAAATATGCATATTGGTATGAGTGCAGCATGAATGGAAATGTGTGCGTGAAGGCACCAGAAGAAACAGCAGAACAAGTGTTAAAAGAATGGCCTGTACTGACAGTGAATACCAATGATCCCAGGACACTGCTCCATTTACTGTTCTTTGATAGACAATCCTGTTCAGTTTAACTCTACAGAGTGTGGGCTCCTTGCAAGCCTCTGCTCTTTTTCTCATTCATTAGGATGAAAAGGGCCTTTCCTAAAACCCAAACCCTCTTTCCTCCTTTGTTCATAGCTCCCGTCTGCTGTCTTCCCTTAACTATGGCAAAGGGATCAATAGCTACAAAGATTAGGAAGTAATCTAAAACAGTAGCCAGAAAGAAAATGGAAGGCACATCCCAATCCCAAGTTAGCAGGACCAAGCAATTACTTGGTCAAGTAATATGTCATCATTCTTTTGCTTCACAGTCTGGCTACATCTGCTTCCATACACTTCAGGCAACTCTCTTGATCATTTTCTATTTCTTTATTTTGAGTTTCCAAGGCTATAGTCTGCCTTCCTGCTGTAGTAACAGGAAAATAAATAGTATTTCTGATGTGCTGTACAGACTGTAGAGTCTTCTGCAGACAAGTTGTCTATGCTATGGCATAGCATGCCTTTGTGGCTTGAGAGAAACAAGTTATTTCTCAGTTTTACTGCTTTAAACTATATCTCTGGTTATCAACACAGGCTGTTGTTTTAACCGTTCTGATGCTTGGACACACCCGTTTCCACTCATACTTCCCTCATACCAGCCAATTTTCCTGTTGCAAGTCTCTGAAAGCTGACTCAATTTACTGAGGACTCGGAGGAATACCAGAGCCAGAGCAAAGAAGGAGACATTTTGGCTGGAAGTAGAGAACGGCAGAGAGAAAGAGGTACAGGGATTACATTTTCAGCAGAAGCAAGAGGTTACATCTACTCAGCCATTTTTTCAATAGTTTCTAACTTTCAGCAAATGTCTTTGTATTTATAGTCAGAAACACTCACTGCCCTGAGAGAAGAACACTGATCTGGGGCACAGCGATATAGCAATTCCTTCTGCCTCACCCAGCTGTGCTACTTTATATAAACAGGTTCTGTTTGAAGAAGTTGGTGAGGAAGTAAACTATTCTGGGCATTTGTGTTTGCAAAATATTATACCAACAAGCAGAATACATCCAGTAAAGTTTATTTGCTTTTATTGAGGACTTACCACAGGCCCTCCTTAAGTGTATTTCAGAGCAATAGAACATGCTTGCCAAGGCTGTATTTGCAGTTTCTTTCTGCTTGTAGTCCTTCACTTTCCTTTCCCTGTTTCATGCTGTTACACTGTTCCAAAGCCGTAACCAGGAAACTCCTCTGCCCACATAGTTCATATTTCTAAGTGGATTAATGTGCAAATGCATGTTTTCACCGGAACTGGCTGAAAAACAGAAGACAAATAAATATAAGCAAATGACTGAACGGTTTGCCTGTTTCATTGCTATTTTCTACTGCTTGGCATTGGCAATAGGTTGCTGACTCACTGCTTATTTTCTACTTTATCAGTCAGATTTAAACTTACGTCAAGTATAGATTGAGTTATATCATCCCTGACAACCTGTTGACAACCTGGGAACACACGTATATATGCACGCCTGGGACACAAGCCAGCCCATAACTACCAATGCACATTTCTGAAACTAGAGCTGATATGGTACACTCCTCTTTCTACCACTCCTTTTATATTATTTTCTTTAAATAACTTCATTTGTTCCAATATCAGAGCAAGAGGGCGAGTATGGGGAAACATGCCTGATGGAAAGATCCTTCCACAACTTTCCAAAACCACAGAGTACACATCTCAGTCCTGATCTTCGGGGAAGTTCTGCGACGTGACCAGCAATTGCTCACACAGTGGCCGTGTGTACCAGGCAACACAAGCTGGCATCCGCTTCTCTGTCAGGAGTAATTAACTTCCGGGGGGGGGGGCGGGTTGGGGGGGGGGCGGGGTGTATTCCTGCCTGCTTTTTCGGCTTGCATTGCTGGAGAGTTTGAAAGTTAAAGCTGAACTCTGGTGGATCTGGCGCTCAGCACAAGCCCCCCCTTCTTCCTCCCCATCTTTCTGATTCAGTTGCGTCTCCTTTAACACAGTCCTACTCCAGCATTTTATCAGGAACCGCTTCTAGCCTCCGCACCCTCTGCCAGGACATGCAAACATGCAAAGAGCAGGCGGGCCCTCTGCTGCTCCGCCCCACGCCTTCAGTTTCGATTCCTGAAGACAAGAGGCTGCCTCGTCGCCTACCTCCTTGTCTCCCGAGGCAGGGAGGCAACGATGAGCGACCCGGTGGTGTGCAGCTTCCTCACCAAGACCCTGTGTGCCCAGGGCGGCCGGCTGAGGCTCACGGAGCTCCGGGAGCACATCGACTTGTCGGAGCAGCAGCTGCTGGAGACGCTGCAGGCAGCGGGGCCCCGGCGGTTCCTGCTGACTGGAGATGACGGCTTCCCCACCGAGGTGCTGGCTGTGTCGGACGTGCGGGTCTGTGTCCTCAAGGAGTGCCAGGGCTGCGACCGCCTGCACCTCTGCAAGCTGCACCTCGAGGGCAAGTGCAACCTGGGCCCCAGGTGGGCACCTGTGGCCGGGAGGCGGCTGTGGGGCAGAGGGGCACCTCCCTCTGCTCTGTGGGTGTGCGGGTGGGTGCAGGGTTGTGCCAAGGGTGAGGCAAAAAGCAAAGCGGCCCTGAAAGACAGGTGCTTCTGGGGATGGGGCTTCATTTCCTGTCTGCAGCACCCCCTTTTCTGTCCTTCTTGGGGGATGCAAAGGGCAGGCCAAGCAGCCTTTAAGGGGATTTGTTTTCTTTCTTTTTCCTTCCCTGAGACTAACCGAATCTGGTATCTATTAGCTAAGTAGATAAACAAACAAAAAAGTCAGGAAAATGAAACACAAATGCAGAAATGAAAATGGAAAGTGGTGCAATGAGGACAAACTTGAAAGAATAATTTCCTGTTGGAGGCTTCTGTTGCAGATCTTGGTCCTGGGGTGTTATCACACCAGACTTCTGCTTCCACAAAGCAGCTCCTCACACGCTCAGATAGGAAGGAGATGGAGGGGGAAGGCCCGGTGTTTCTTCAGATGGCACAAGTGAAATACTAGGATGCTAAAACTCTGTTACTCTGTTGCTTTGCTGACTTGGTAAGATAAGGCTATGTAGGATTTGCAGTTAGAAATATTTTCAGGTGCACATAGGCACCCCAACTGGAAGAACAGAAATATGCAGTGATTTCCTTCATCATGCTGGAGCACTCCTGGGCAGCCTTCTGTCCTCTCAGTACTGTTAGGCATCTAAAATTGCCTTTGGGTTTATTAATAACTACTACAAGGAAGAATATGCCTTTCAGGTGTATTTATGGGATGAAGGGATGTTGATTAAAGTGAGGAGACAGAAAGAGTGCTACATGTCCCACGTGGATCAAGACAGGTTACTTTTTACTTGATGAGATAGAATCAAGACTCGCTTCCAGATCTTGCATTCTTTTTTGTTGGAAAGGAAAACATCTGCACAAGTTACTGGGTTCTTCCTGTTCAGTGAAATCACAACTTTTATTCAAACTAAGTCAGTTTTTAACTTGTGTCTGCTTTTCATTGTAGCTTTTCATTGCTTTTTTTTTTTTTTTTTTTTTTTTCTAAATGTATTGCTAAGCTACAGTTGATGAGTCATCATAGCATTTCTGGACTCTTTCAACCTTTGACTTAGAAATGAATACCCAAGTGATATAGACTGTTGTGTGGCTGTTGGTGGCATCAAGTGGCTGCAGAAACTAGTATCCTTAGAAGATTGCTTCTGAGGACTGACAGTGGCATATTCCTGCCCCTCAGACCTTGCATTCTTATTTATTTGGTTACAAAAAAATTGGGGTGGTGAAATGTCTACATAAAATTGTGTAATGTAATTCAGCATGTCAGGTAAAATGTTATCACAATCTTCATAGTTCACTAGTGGCTAAAAGGAAAAACGGAACAGAGGTTTGTGTCTGACAGGGTAACAGGTACTTATTGGTTGAATGTGTCTAGCCTTAAGGATATATCAAATTATGTTTTTGAAGGGCAAGCTTTCAGGAAACTATTTTACTGCATTAAATTATTGCGTAGATATACCTTATTTCTCCTCATACCATTGATTTTGAAATATCTTTACAAATAAATGCAAAAAATTAGAATCTCCCTTTCTTTGTAATTCATACTCACTAAACATGTTTATCTCGAGTTAGTAAGTGGTGCCAGTATCTTGTTAGCGTCCTTTAAGCATTCCATTATCCAAAACTCCAAGTTCATGAATTTCCATGGATGTTGTGGTTTGTTGTTGTTATTTTAAAACTTCCCACCCAGCAGAGATAACATTATGTTGTGTTCAGCTTCATTATCTCTTTGTTTTGGGCTCTCAGACTGTTGCATCTTTCTTTACATGCCATCCCTAGGACAACTTTTTACATGCACGAAATTGAGCTCATTGCATCTTCCATCACTGCTGATGTATATCCTCTAAAATTAGCATTCCCTCCAGCTGTTCAGATTGTGTGACTTACTTGCCTCTTACTGGAGAAGAAGAAAGTGTGGGGCAGACAGACTTGGCTTTGTGTCTGTGTTTTCGTACAAGTAGTCTGCCCACATTTTTGTTAAAAATGGGTATAATAACATTACTGTATTTCAGAGTGATTATTCTGCTTGCTTCATACTCTTGTTAATTTATTATCTGCCTGTTCACAGAGGCTTTTGCCGAAGTGCCTTTCTCTCCATGTTTTTTTATCAAAGTGTATGTTATCTAAGGCTCTTTAAACCAACTTGACTGAAAAAGTGAACATCTGATATTTCTATTTTCTTGCAGAGCTTGTAGGTACTCTCATGACATCAGCAGCGCTGAGAACAAAAAAGTCCTAAAGACCCATGAGTTGTCTGGCCTCAGTGAGGATGAGCTGCGAGTCCTGCTTCTCCAAAATGACCCTTTCTTCCTTCCCGATGTGAGTTGTTCTGATTTCTTGAGCTTTTGTTTATTAGGAATAGGAAAGGGTAAGAAAAAAGGTGGGGGTCTGATCTCAATTTCAAGCTCTTAAGTTATATAGTACCAGAAATATTAAGATTAGTCTGAATGAACTATGAATGGGAATGGCTGTCTGTGAAAGCACCAGAAGAAATGCTAAAGAGCAAGGGTTGTAGAAATGCCATGTACTGATAACTAAAAAAACATGACAGCAATAAAACTGTTAAACACAGAGGAGCATCTTGCTTGCTTAAATAGCAGAAGGCTTGCACTTGGTTTAGGCCTTCTCACATATGACTTGTCAGCAGAAGAGCTACCCTCTGATAGCAGGAAACGTACAGCAAGCTTCCATCTGGCCTGTTCTGTGTGCCATTCCTCTTCCTGTTAGCCCAAAGGATGCCCATAAAGTTACTGAAAACAAGCAAACAAAAGATGTCAGCAACTTCATCAGAGATTTACAGATAGTGAAGTAAGCAATATGGAGGTGAAAGATCACAGTCACAATACATGCATACAGGGTATAAAGGCCTAGCAAAAAAAAACCCATGTCTGTTGGCTCTTAGCCAAGAGATAATGGTAACTGGGAAGCAAGCACCCCTTTCCTTGTCCAGCCTACACAGGCCTGCATGTTTTGATGCTCATGGGCATAGAAGAGTGAGAAATATCTGTGAGAAAATGACCAACCAACTGCAGTCAGTTTCATGTAAAATCTGCCCCTTCCAAAGTGCATGAGGCTTATGTACATTACTTTCCTACAAAGCAACCTGTGTTCAGTTTGTATGTAAGTAATTGATTTTGTTGGGTTTGGCCAAACAATGCAATCTCTGTGTTTGTGTCCATGTGCATATGGGTAGTGCAATTTTCAAAGTACTGTTTCAAAGCCAAGAGTATCCTATTCTAGCTACAGCTGTTCCTGGTTAAGAAATTACTGGAGTACTGCCTGCTGCTCTCGTCTTTTGGAAGTAATAGTCTCCACAGATCTGTTGGCATAACAGTTCTATTGTTTTCTTATTCCCTGTTGTAACAGTGATGGCCTTTGACAAAATAGAACATTTTTTCTTGTTTTAAAATATGTCGTGCTGGCAGATTCAAGGAGCATAATGGTGATGAGCAAGAAGGATTAATAATCTTCGTCCAGCTCAGCTGCATCTACAACCTAAGTGTTTCTTTTTTAGTTACTCCCAGTAATGAGCAGATAGTATCAGTCATCACTGATTGGTATTACTCCTACACTGTTATCTGTAGATCTGTTCAGCCCCCGCTTCTGGAGGGCATCATTAATTGCCCCTAGTAGAGCACTGTAACTCCTGTTACTGAGTAAAATAGCTCTATCAGTTGAAAACATTGACTTAGGCCATTCTAAATCCTGAGAGCTGTGGCAAGTGTATGAAAGCCTGCTTCACTTTTCTTGCTTAGAAATGCTAACTGCATGTGTGCCTGCTAACAAATGAAAACCCTAAAGCAAAAAGAATCTTTTATCTTCTGTGGACTGAACTTGGGAGCAGGGTAAGAAAAAGCAACAGTACCCCAGAATCAGGATTTTCTTATGTTTTCCCTTGTCTTTTCTCTGGCTCTCCTTTTTCTTTTTGCTGGCAAATGCAAGGGGCAGTGTGTTTTCTTGCTGCAGCTAAATAGTGTATTCTCAGTTTAACTGAGGCATAGCTTTGTTCTGTTTTTGTGGTTTATTATGATGCTTGTTACAAGAAGACATCTTATGTATCCCTTCTGATGCTGTGGGAACACGTGACAATACAGCATCAGACAGACATTTATGGTGGGGCCATGGCATGCTGTGCAGAATCCCCATCTGTGGTGAGGTTCAACACCCTTGCTGTTCTTCACATATACATCTTTATAGTATTTTTCAAAAACAACAATAACAACAAAAACCACTAAAACTATTGGTCTTTTATCCATACAAAACTGAATGTTTTGTATAGTACACCAAGGTTCACCGAGAACATTACGCATTTATGCATCTCCATAGGAGCATACAGGTCCATACAGGTTGTATTGTTGAAGGCAGTCCACATTTATGTTCACAGTATGCACTCCTGTTGCTTGGCTGATATTAGTGGTAACCTACAAGCCTCTTCAGCCAAGGCCTACAGGTCTAAGCTGATGAAGGAACTGGAGCATCTTTCCTATGAGGAAAGGCTGAGAGAGCTAGGACTGTTCAGCCTGGAGAAGAGGAGGCTCAGGGGGATCTGAGCAATGTGTACAAATGTCTATAAATACTTGAAGGGGGAGTGCAAAGAGGACAGAGCCAGGCCCTTCTCAGTGGTGCCCAGTGCCTGGGGACAAGAGGCAGTGGGCACAAATTGGCAGACAGGAAGTTCCTTCTGAACATCAGGAACCCTTCCGTGCTGTGCTGGAGACTCCACAACCTCTCTGGGCAACCTGTGTCAGTAAACATCACTCACATAGTACAGAAGTGCTTGTTACCAGTTTTTCACAGAATCACAGAATAGTCTAGGTTGGAAGAGACCTACAAGGTCACCTAGTCCAACCTCTGACCTAATGCTAACAAGTCCTCCACTAAACCATATCCCTAAGCTCTACATCTAAACGTCTTTTAAAGACCTCCAGGGATGGTGACTCAACCACTTCCCTGGGCAGCCTATTCCAATGGCTAACAACCCTTTCAGTAAAGAAGTTTGTCTTAATATCCAACCTAAACCTCCCCTGACACAACTTTAGCCCATTCCCCCTCATCCAGTCACCAAGCACATGAGAGAATAGACCAACCGCCGCCTCACTACAGCCTCCTTTCAGGTACCTGTAGAGTGCGATAAGGTCGCCCCTGAGCCTCCTCTTCTCCAGGCTAAACCGTCCCACCTCCCTCAGCCGCTCCTTGTAAGACTTGTTCTCCAGACCCTTCACCATCTTCGTTGCCCTTCTCTGGACTCGCTTAAGCACCTCCATGTCCTTCTTGTAGTGGGGGGCCCAAAACTGAACACAGTACTCGAGGTGTGGCCTCATCAGAGCCGAGTACAGGGGGACAATCACTTCCCTGGACCTGCTGGCCACGCTGTTTCTTATACAAGCCAGGATGCTGTTAGCCTTCTTGGCTGCCTGAGCACACTGCTGGCTCATATTCAGCCGACTTCTCTGCCAGGCAGCTATTATGGTTACCGGCTTCTTGCTTTTATAAAAATCAAGGCCGCCAGATTTAAAAAATAAAAATATATAAACAATCACTAAATCTACTGTGCTTCTACACTTTGTGTCGTATCTGTTCTCCGTGTTTATAGGTTTGCCAATTTTACAACAGACGGGATGGTGTCTGCAACCCAAAAAACAACTGCAGTAGGCTTCATATTTGCCGACACTATCTCCAAGGGAAATGTAAATTTTTTGTATGCAAGAGGTCCCATAAGCTCTTGGATGAACACCCACTGAGAGTGTTGGAAACTGCAGGCATTGATGCGAAGATAGTTTCAAACTTCCAAATTATATATGATCACAAGCATGTGGAGTTCAACAAGGAACAGAACAAGGAGAAAAGTAAGTTGTAGGAAAAAATGGGTTTAAATAAGATTTTGAGATTGACAGACGTAGAAGCTGTTCTTTCCTTACCTTGCAGCTAAACCCCATCGTCATTTCCGGGTTTACAACTACAAGCCAGTAGAAACTTCAAGGAAAAAACAGACAGATACGAAGAGCGAAAAACAGAAGCCACCTTTAGAAACAACAATGGGCTCCGGGGTGCATGTACCACCTTCAAAAGGTAAATCTAAAAAAATACCAATGGTTTTTCCTATTTCCCCTCTTACAACATGGACCTTTTTTTTTTTTTTTTTCCCTTCTGCTGTTGATCTGCATTTGGGAATGGAGTAAGTCATGGCCAAGTCATGTGGGAGGGAGAGCTGCCTTCCTATTGTGTGCAATAGTACCATCGAGTGGCTGCTGATAGTTGTGACTAGCTGGAATTTTTAACTGTTACTGCTGATCTGTCAGTAGTGGAGTTCTGTTACAGTACTGCTATTCATTCAGTCTTCTCATGCAGATCCCAGTAGCAATGAACCTCCTCCAAGCCAACACCAGTTGCCAGCAGGTGCCAGAGGTAAAGATGAAGGTATGGATTGTTTCTACTCTCCAGTCCTGAGATCGGGGGTTCTCACTGTGATTTGGTTTCATACAGTCCTACAGCTCCCTGTGGTAGTGGGAGAGCAGCTTACAAGCTTACCCTACCATATGCAGAGTGTCAGACAGCAGGCAGAGGAGCATTGAGATTTCTGCCTGAGCATTGTGCAGCATAGACATGTGTGTTTCCGGTCTGGGGGGCAATCAGGAACAGTTCTAGGCCCATTGCTTCCATCCTGGGAGGGAGAGAGAGAGTTGTGTGTCTGTGATCTTTTCCTTGTCCCCGAGGAATGGATACAGCTTTAGCAGTAGAGAGGTTATATTGATACAAGTTCTAGTATGTGAACAGGAACTCTTGCATCTCCTGCCCTCCTGAGCAGAAGGGTCTTGGCTTCAAAGGCCTAATTCAGAATACAGGGATAGTCAGATCCTAAAGTGCTTGGCTTGGCTGTTACAGTCAACTCCTTGTTATGTGTGGGATGAAATACCAAATGCAGTATCTTTATTGTGGGGTTGTGTTTTCATAGGGTAAATAAAGGACCAATGTGTTCTTTCTTGTTAGGTAAAAAAGACGATTCTTCTGCAAACACTTGGAAGGACAAGAAGGAAGATAACAGTGATGAGATCTGTTTGTTCTATGTATGGAAGTACTGCAAATATAACGGTAAGCCTTACAAGAAGTAATAGTATTTTGGAGAGCAGTGTCTGAAGTCTGAACAGTGGCACTGTCCACTCTATGGCTCAGACTAGTGGAGGCACATGGCGTGTCAGCACCTCAGCATTGTCCATGGCATTATTCATTCTCACTGTTTCACTTTGTTTCCAAGTCAGTAATGAACTCTGTCAGAATTGCAGACATAATCAGAGGAAATTCAAGTGGATACACATAAACCCTCCCTCCTTTTTATGACATGTTTGTGGTCTATTTCAGTCACGTTGATGAGGTCAGCCTTGGGCATGTTTTTGTAAAACCCTTTAACTGTTAAATGTTATACTTTCTGTAGCTATTAGATCAATTTAACAACTGGCCTTACGCTATCCTGACTGATGGTTGATAATATGTCATCCTTTATTTCTGTTGTGTCTTATGTACGTCTGATAATAGGCATATTCTTGCCCCATTAAGTCCTTTAAAAAGTGATCTGTTACAATGACTTAAGAAAACACAGTAGTTGTACTATTGTTGTGGTTTAACCTGGCCGGCAGCCAATCACCACACAGCCTTTCGCTCACCCTCCCCCCTCCCTCTCTAGGAAGGGGGAGAGAAACGGGAAAGTGAAGCCTTGTGAGTTGAGATTAAGTTCAGTTTATTAAGACAGGAAAATAGTAATAACAGCAATAACAATAGTACTACTACTAATAATGTGTACGAAACAAGTGATGCAATTGTTAACCACCCGCTGACCGATGCCCAGCCCATTCCTGAGCAGCTGGCCCCCCCACCCCAGCTAGCCACCCCTATATATTGTTTAGCATGACGTCAGATGGTATGGAATACCCCTTTGGCCAGTTTGGGTCAGCTGTCATGGCTCTGACCCCTCCCAGCTCTTGCTGCACCCCCAGCCTGCCCGCTGGCAGGACAGAGTGAGGAGCTGAAAAGTCCTTGGCTTAGTACAAGCACTGCTCTGCAACAATTCAAACACCAGAATGTTATCAGCACTCTTCTAATCCAAAACATAGCACCCTACCAGCTACTAGGAGGAAAATTAACTCTGTCCTAACTGAAACCAGGACAACTATGTAAGCTAAATGTGATTCTCACTGTGGCCAATAATAGGGATCTGGGGAAAATATAAGTATAAGCAATTGTATTTAGAGACAGTCCCAGAACAGTCTCCTAAGCCCTAAGTGATTTAGGCTTCCTTGGATAAGAGGGATGTAGCATTAAATTTTTCTTCTAGTCAACTTATCTGGTCACTTTCTAAATTTCTACTCCCTTTCTGATTTCCTGATCTTGGCAAAAGAGAATTTAACTAAGTCAGACTGTTCACTTTTTGCTTAGGAGGTGTGTAGTTAGTTGCTTGAAGATCATTTGGTCTCAGATGTTTGTGTGTGTTTAGCATTTCTGTAGTGAGTTTGTGTTCTTGTAAAGATGCAGTTCTCCCCTCCAGCTCCTTTTCTGAATCAAATGAGTTTCCCACTTTAGGGCTTGATAATGCCTCTTCTTCACCATTACTTGGAAGAGAGGCAGTGCTTTAAAAATAAATGATACCTTTTATGGGTACTTTATGAACCATAGAAATGAAATCTAGCCCAGAGAGACCACGTTTTGTTGTTGTTGTTGTTGTTGTTGTTTTTCTACAGCATTTCAGGTTAATTTAAAGATGGTGCTTTCAAGACAGGGTATGTTCCACCCCTATCAACAGAAAGAAGGAACCAAAGAAAAAAGAAGTGAATTATTCTCTTTACATAACCAGGGCTAGTTGTCATATGTTCTGTGGTCAGAAATGTCAAGGGAAAGGAATTATAAAACTTTTTGACTCTGCCTCTGCAGCAGATACCCCAGCCTGATATCATGTTTCTCAGACTCTCTCTGCTTTTTTAAGACCAGGCTTTAGGGTGAAGGCTATGAACTTTTTGACTTGCACGGTGTGAATCGTGTGCCCAGGCTCAAAGCAAATATGCTGTGACCACCAAACAGCTAAACCCAACCACTGGAGAGTTAGTGTGTTTAGCCATACAGTGTTTGGTTCAAAAGTTGTGAATAAGAGGTTTGGTCCGTACTCAGATGTGGAGTGCATGCACATCAGCTACCCTAACAGGGAGGAATGGAGGTCAGACTGTGCTTGTATACAGCAGCATGCATTCATGCAGAGACATTAAGGTTTGAACTCAAACGCACAGACCAAAAAAAAGTCTTCCCCTTTCTGTGTAACACAGGTCCCACATACAAGGCAGCTGAAGCTGTTGTTTCCCATGTTCTGAGAAGCAAAGCAGCAATTCTAATGGTGCCTAACAGTCTTGTTATTAGGACTGTGTGCTACATGTTCCAGGATGAATGTAGAGTCTCTCTTGCAGGATATCCTGTGGAGTATTGCAGTACTTTATGCTGCCTCATTCGTTGGGCTGGGTCTAAAGAAAACACTTCAACAGTCCATCTTGTTAACCAGCTCAGAAGCTCTAAGGGACTGAGGGAAAGACAAGCAACTGTTTTGGAGTGCCAGTAAACTTGCCCCTTTACAGCTGAGAAACATGGTGATGTGACACAGAAACACTACTTGTATGTGGCTCTGTTTTCCCAGCTGCCAAAGTCGTGTCCCAGCGAAGAAACTTTTTTTATGGTTTGGTTTGGTTTGGTTTTTGACTACACTTGGCAGGATGAGAGAGCTTGTGTTGCTTTCCTAGATAACACTAACGGCACACACAACTATTGTTTCAACACATTTCTGATTTCAGTGGTCTGTCCTTATTGCTCATACCAAAGCCCAGGAGGTAAAGCCAAAGAATGCAACAAGTGTTTGTTCCTTTTTTTTTTTTTTTTTTTCTTGTCTTGTTTTACTCTCTATGATTGCAGAGCTCTTGACTAATTCTGATCTCATTACAGACAAATGCAGATCCATTCATTACCATTTGCCATATCGATGGCAAGTATTTAATGGGTTCACCTGGAATGACCTTTCCATGATGGAGGAAATTGAAAAGGCCTATTGTGACCCAAAAATGAACAGGTATACTGATAGCTGGACGGGTTGCTTGAAGTGCTGTGGTTGAGCCTATGAGGGAAAACTCTTGATTTCTTCTTAGAGATGTCTGACTTCCATAACTTCTGATTAGTGAGCTTCTCAGAATCTGGGAGGAATGTACAAAGATGAAGGTGTTTTTTTTTGTTGTTGTTTTGTTTTGTTTTTTTTCCTTTCTAAAGAGAAAAGGAGAAAAGTAAAAGTGACTGCATGGAAATATCACCCCATTTTCATCTTGTAAAGAATAACATGTCAGTATCTTGCATTTAAAACACTCTGTAGAATAATAAGAGTACAGTGGAATTCAATGCTTAGAGTGTTAGTATTTCACATAATAAATTATAACTTATTTTTACTAACTAAGGTCTCTTAACAGCAGTTCAGAGCTAGTCTGTATTATGAAATGCCCTCTCCCTTTCCCTCTCCCTTTCTCTCTCCTTTACCCTCTCACTTTCCCAATGTATGCTAGGGTCATTAATTTTTCCTTTAACTCCCTTCTGAAATCCACACTGTAAGTCAGCTGGATTGGTAGGGGACCTCAAGTTTGCCCTTAATAAATTTACATTGTCATTTTGGCTCTTGCATTTTAAGCCAGAAAATTATTCTGATTTGCTGCTTGACTAGGCTGCTGGGTGGTGCAAATCACAAGCAAGATTCCCAAGATAAGACTGCCTAAAATTAATTTTTCAAGACTGCAAAGAGTAAAATTCCATGTAGCTCCAGGGAATGGGATTTGTAAGACTCACAGTTGTGATTGTGTTCTTTGTAACCACAGAAAAAGAACAAAGCTGATAAGCTGCACATGTTTTTGGCAAAGTCAGTAAAGTGCTTACCAGCTTTCATTTTTCTACTGAGAAAAAATTGCCGTGTGCATTTATTTACTGCAGAAATCTTTGCCTGTTGTGTGTGGAACCCCAGACTGTCTGTGAAGCTGGCAGCATGTAATGTGGCTAGTGACTGAGATGATATTCGCTCTTTCACAGGCCACAGCTCATTTCTGAATGTTGGAAACAGTTTTCAGAGCTGCCATGCATGCTGTGGAAAATACTCTTATTTCAGGCCTAATTAAGTTCAGTTACATTATATTAAAGAAGATTGCACCAGATTAAACAGGGGATTAGATTATTAAAATCTGTACTGTTTACTGTAATAAACCTCTGAATTTGTCCTTACAGTATAGCAGATAAGAACATTAATTTCCAGACAATGACCTGTTCCTCTTCATTGCTTCGACGCCTCTCTACACCGTCATCCGTCACACAACCCATGTTTGTATTGACTACAAAGTGGATTTGGTATTGGCAGAATGACCAAGGCCAGTGGATTGAATATGGAGAACAGGCAAGTCAACATCCTGTACATCTTCCTCATCCTGTACTTTGAATCACTCCTGAAGGAATGTGTGGAGCTTCTTCCCTCCACTTCCCTTTACAGAAGCGAGGTTAATTAAGTAAATACTTGTGCTTGAATTTTAGTGTCAAATAAGGCAGGGAAGCTACAGATGTTCCTGACAGATGTGGTAAAATGGTGACAGGCTGGAGGGGAAGGAACATGTCTCTTCTCCTTACAGTGAGATTCAGTACAAGCGGTTGTCTTTCCTTGTACCTGGATGATTTGTCAAATCTGCTTTCTTGACAAAGATCTTGATGGTGAATGCAAAAAGACAAAATACCCTTTTTTTCAGCTTATGTTGACTGTTTTTGATGATGCTTGCTGGTTTCTGTCATCAGATTCCCTTTTGGAGTTGTCCATGTCTTCTATATACTGAGATATGTACCTTTTAAAATTATTCAGGAAGTAGTTTTGCCTGTTTTAAGCATTTCCCTTTTGCCTCAGAGAAGTAAGGATTGCTGTCTCAGGTCAAACATCACCTAATGGGAGAGTGATCTATCTGAAAAATTGCCATCTGATGCTATGGGAACAGACAGGTTCTTTAGGGATCCTGGGCAGAATGAAGATGCTACTAAGTTGTAGCTATAATTGAAGCTTTATCATTCCTCAGAATTTTGTAATTAATGTAGCACCAGGTTTTATGATCAGCATAGCACAGTATTTTATAATCAGCATATCTTATGGTTAATTAGTGTTTGTTCTAAGCATCTGAACCCTCTGCAGGCTGGGTCTGTCACAAATTAATTTTGAAAAGCTAGAACTTAACAGGAATTAGGTTTTATTAACATTTTATGGTAAACCACAGAATTTGTTTGTGTGATATTTAGGGATTTAGTTAAAGATTTGAGAATGGCAAGGTTCACATGAGACTTACTGCAAGGTATAGGGGTTTCTTAAACTTAGTTGCATGCTTTAAGGACTTTTTCCTTTTTGGTGCATTATTTACCCTTTTGTTTCATTGGCATATTCAGCAGATGTTCTTTGAATCTCAACAAGTCTGGCCTTTGGTGAATTACTCACTTTCCTCTTTTTTCAGCATATGCAGCAGAATATCTTAGAATCTTGAGGAGTCTGCCTTGAGAGGCATGCCAGCTCAGGGGCAGTTTTGGCTCATAGCCCACTGTGATCCTGAAGAGCTTAAGGGGCTCTTTTCTTATGACCCGTATTTATAGGATCACAAGACGATTGACTCTTAGTACTTTTATGTCCTGGCTATGAGATAGACAAGGAAAGTATGGTATTTTCCACCAACCACGCCATTTCTGATATCTTCCAGAATGTCCATTTCTGGTACTTCATAGACTCAGCTACGATCCAGGCCAAAAGGGTTTGAAACATGATCAAGGAGTTCCTGTTTGTACTCACCTGTTACACCTGTTGCCCACTGACAATAGAGGAATGATGTAACATTAGTTAATCTTGAACCACAGCTGAGTTTGTGGGAAGAGCTTCTCCACCAAAGGGTCAAATCCTAACACTTGGCATGTGATATAACAATCACAATCTACACTTGGAGTATTTCAATTATAAGTCACTCAGTCTTTGAAGGAAGCATACTATGGTGGAGGTATCCCTGGCTGCTGGGGGATCACGGGTTTTGGCATCCAGCAGCAGCTCCAGTCCACGTCCCACTTAGGACCTGTAGCTGCTTGGCTTTACAAGCAGTGCTTTGTGTGCTCTTACGCTTCCCTGGACTGTAGCAGGGTCACCACATGCTGTATGGCCAAGTGCCTGGAACCTTGGAGACTGGCAGGGAGGGAAATAGTTGGCCTAATGTCCAGAGCCTTCAAGACCTGAAGGGAGGGAAGAAGTCAGCCTGGCACCCCAGGACCTTCAAGGCTAGTGAGGAGAGAGAAAAGGGGGGCTGATATATGACCAGCTCACTTAGAGATAATGGCTGCTTACTCTACAAAATGGCATTAGTTATGATAATCATATTACCAAGGGTCAGGAGTAGGGGGCACCAGTCAGAGAAATGCAGGAAAAGAAATAAATAAGGCATCTCTCCTTCTTCTCAGAAGATCAGTTTTCCTTACCTGGTTCACAGCGTAGCTGAACAAACGGTTTTCTTGGCTGAACGCAGAGTTGATCCAGGGACAGGGAAAGGTAGGCAGGGAAAGATTATAAATATAGTGGCACCGGTAAGGTTTGGCCTTGATTTCAATCAGCAGCTTAGACAGAAAGTGTCTCCATGAGCATACTCTAATGTTTTACGTTGGTCTGTACTCTAGAGAACTATATTTGTTACAGAGATTTACATGGGATACTTGTATATCCAGTATTATGTATCTCCACATATTTAGGAGTGTTTGGTAATCACAATAGGCCACAACAGTTCTGGCTGGATCCCCGTTCATCCTTCTCATTGCTTCCTCTTTCCTTCTACCCAAACCAGTTATCTAAGGTTTAGTCTTGACTGTGTTTAATCATTACTCTTCTCTCTCTCTTGTGTTTTTGTTTGCTTGTTTGTTTTTTTCCTAAAGGGAGAAGGTGATGTTGTGAACTCGCCATCTTCTGACATACTTGAGAATTTGTATCTGGCAGATCCATATGCCACCGTACCTTTCCAGGCTGGCTTGTATGGTTACCAGCTCAGTTTTAAAGGTACTCATTTTAAAGGTTCTCATTTACAGCTATGCAGGGTTTTACAGAGATTAATTTGCAAACTATCCTAGCTTTTCAAGGCTATGCCTTACTTTACTAATGTTACCAGATTTACTCACTGGAAATGAGGTGGTGAAGGAAGTGAGGAAATTCTGTAAAGAAGTACCCATCCCCCGTACTCCTTGACACTCTCTATACTCACATAGGAGCAGAAATCAAAAGATCGAAGTCTTCACATAAAGTCATGGTAAACCTGAAGTAAAGTGAGGTAATCTCCCTTTCTGTGCTGCTAGAGCAATTTTTGAAGAGCACGAATGACGTATAGGAGCAAGTAAGATAGACACAGGCTGAATAAGTTACAGGGAAGGATGAGAAGCTTACATAGGCTTTGTGCAACTATTCTTCAGCAGATAGCATTGACCATTAATATGCCATTTTTCATTAATGAACAATCATCATTAATTAATGACCCTATCTGCTAGACTTACTCATTACATTTTTTCCATTTTCTTTTTCCCCTCTAGAAATGACCCAGACAAACATTTCTTCTAAAAATCGAAGACGGGTCTGCAGGCGACCAAAGTTTGTGTCTTATGAAGAAGTGCAGAAGATAAAGCAAAGGTAAATGATGCTCTTAAGCTGTTTCATATTTGAGAAGTATTTTTAAGGCAAAATTGCTGCCAGTGTTGATAGTAATTGTGCAAAGAATTCAGTTGTTGCTAGAAGAAAACATATCCACTTGCTATATGATGAGCTGCCTGCTCAGTGCATTGCCTCATTTCTGGGATACATGTTATTCCAGGTACCACAGCCACAGGATTGGTGATGGACAATCATGTCTTAAATTGGCACATGAAAGAGGACTGTGACAACTGAATGGCAGCTTACAAAATTAGTCTGTTTCCCAATTTCTCTGTGGTTTATTTTGTTTATTTTTAAATGTAGGAATTCCCTAAAGGCGATGCTGCCAATTTGAATACTCGGAGCAGGACTAGAAATGATAACACTTTCACACTTTCTTTCCCTTTGCTAGCAGTCAGAGGGATTCTTCTATTCCAAATCAAGCCTGTCCACCCCACTGGGATCCATTTGCCTTGCCTGACTTAAAATACAAGGTATCTTATTTTTCAGTTTGTTTTAATTACTCATTCTAATGATATTAAAAAGTAGTCTTTCTGGAAGAGAAACACAGACAATTGAAGTCCTCCAACATGCTAAAAAAATGCTTCTTGGTGTTACATTTGTCTTTTTCTATGCTGCTTTTGACCCCGATTAAGGAACAGTGCACCATGTTGAGCATTCATTGACTGTTACAAAATCTTGTGTTGACTGTTACAAAATCTTGATCAAATTGTATTGGCACAGACATACTGATAGCTAAGGACAGGATAGAAGTAATATATTTTCAGACTGAGAAATTCCTTCTGGCTATTTTCAATTGACATAGACCTCCATTGCTGTTCTCACTCCTTGTACTTGATTTTCCCGAGTGTTAATACATTAGGAAAGGCATGAGAACCAGAATTATCATGTCTCTTAGCTTCCATAGGCTGGTTTCTGTTACTCTGCTTTGTCCTGAATGTTTAATTTTACACTGACTACCTTCTGTTGGATTGCACCTTACTGAATGTAATACTAGTATCTGGCTGTGTGTGTATTGCAAATTCATTTAAATACAGTTCTGATAAGAAAAACAATAGGTAAAGTTTCAGTTAATTTCTTGGTACATTAGCTCTCTTCACATAGTTGTTTTTCACAATTAGTAGAAAAACAAACAGGCAAACAACAACAGAAACAAACAAACAACAAACAGAAACCCAACTATTTTTTTCAGACTGTAAAAGTTTCAGGTATCTAGCACCCGATGGTTGAACTAGTAAGAGTTTGTGTGGGAACCTAGCAGCCAGACCTTTTGAAGAATTGGACCTGTGATTCTCTGAGCTTTGTCACAGTAACAAAGACAGCTCATTGGCTCTTCCCTTGGCTTTTTAGCAGCTTATCTGAGTAAGGCTTGACTTTTAACGTAGGCTTGATTTTTTTTCAAAAGAATGATAGGAAGACAGGTAGCTCAGTTCCTTTTAGGTCTATGAATTGTATGCACTTAGTGCTTCCCTTATTTACTCTGAAATTTCAGTCGAGTCCATTCATTTTGATGTTTCTGGAGTGACTGAAGTGAGTGTGAGAGGCTTTGGAATGTGACATGCAGATCCATGGTATCTCTGGTGGAACTTGTGCGGATGTGTGAAATTAGGATCATCTTGTTTCCTAGAGCTCAGTTTGCTTGCTGAGTTGGGACCTAAGAAAACTGTCTCTTAATTTAAAAACTGAATGCCTTTCATATGAAAGGAAAAGTTAATTCTGTACCTAAAAAATGACAGAGCCCACAGTACTTTTTGGTACTAAAAATAAAAACCTCGGCTAGATTAAATAATTCTGTGGGGCCCTAAGCATGTTTTTTGCAGTAGGTAATATTGGGACTGTCTGGGATTCTGCATACATGTGGTGACCATCGTAACATCTGACAGTTACGACCTGATGAATTCCCTTCTCTTCAGATACTGATAAATAATCCTGGAAAACTTTGCTGCACTGGAAGTGATCTGTTATAAAAAGGAACACCTATGAGATAGGGAGAGAGTCTTTCTTGCTTAAAAAGAGCAGCTCTGTTTTGGTAACATTGCTTGTTTTTTGAGTGTTGCAATGTCTTAATCTGTAAATCATTTAATCGTAGAGCTATATAAAGTAGAATATATGAAAAGCATGTTAGATGTTGGTAGCAAACACCAGTTGGAAAATTGGTGTGAATCTCTTTGCTGTCTATGTTTAACAAAGTGAAGTTGGTAGCTGATAAACCTTTTAAAGGCAAAAAAGGAATTGATATTTTATCTTGGATTTCATGTTGGGTTTTAAATTGTATCTTTAATGTAGGACTGAGAAATGTGTGTGATGAAGGCGGTATGTTTTTGTGTCAGAGGATTAGTCTTCATGTGGGAGGTATGTTTCAGAATCCTGACAATGTGTGCTGAAGACTGCTGTGCTGTATCAAGGATGGGAGCTGATGTGTCATAATGGGTTAGCAAATGGTTCTCCTTGCTAGGATTTTTAAGTCTGAAGACGAAAAGAGCTAAAGAAGTTTTGTTATTACTAAGCACCAACCTGCAACAGCAAGGTGGTGTTACCCTTTGTTAGTAGGGGCTGCATCTTTGGGGAAATAAAGACTATCCCAAGAGAGTTTATGCAAAGTAGAACTGTTTTTGTTGATTGGAAGCCATCACATAATAAAATAATTGAAGTACCCATCTTACAGCTTTAGGCATTGTACCATGTAGCTGACATTCTGTTGTACCTAGAAAGTTTACACTTCCTTAGCAGAAGATTGAACATAGCAAAAGCGTATTTTATAATCCAAGTAAGAATCATTTATGTATCAATAAAAGATGTAGTACTAAAATATGTTGACATAATTTTCATCTTGTAGGTGACAGTGAGCTGCGGAGTCATAAAGCATGCAGATAATAAATACTAGCTGGACCAAATTGTTTCGTGTTGCATTGTGAAGAGGCTTTGCAAAATATTCTTGTATTAGGGCATGGGAAATGTTCTTCAACTGTGTAAAAACATTTTAATAAATACAAAGAAGTAATTCTTCCTTGTGTAGCTGACTTTATTCTTTATCCTTATAAGCCTCTTCTTCAGTAAGTATTTAATGAATGGATTAGACATGATATCTAGAAAAACACTCCTTTTATTTATATGTACCTGTAAAATTTAATCCCTGTTTTATCTCCTCTATAAACTTATCCTTCTAAAACTTGCAGCTTTCAACTGATAGTCTGAAGTATTGATTTCATATTACCTCCCTGAATGACCACAGCTTTCCTTCTTAAAACACACCTTTGATTAGGTGGGCTGCTGGGTCTCTCAATTTAAGTCCTCTTGAGTCCTCAGTTGACCCTGGCAGCAATAAAGTGATAAGTGTTACTGCATGAGTAAAGTAAAAAGTATTACTGCATGACATCGGTCTGCCAGAATTAGGCATTTTCATTCTAGTTTACAGAATATAAGTGCTCATTCTAGAAGATTAGAGAAAATTGGGAAAATTATTCACGATGTAAGCAGAAGAGCTCAAATCGTGTCTAAATTGTTTTACATTAATTTTTCTCTGGGAAAAATGTGCATTTCTTCATGGATTTTGAAACACAAAGTGTGGATTAATAGACTTTGTTTTCTTTAGGAAAGGAAGAAATGTATTTGTTTATGTGGGTATTTAGTGTAATATTCCTATTAGAATTTAATTGCTCTCATGTTTAGAAATGTAGCTTTTATTTTTATTTTTTTCCTTAAATCCATACTTAAATGCAACTTTCCAAGTTTTAGCTTTGGAAAGTTAAGGAGGTTTGATGCTTGGAGACTGCATGTGTGTAACAAAGGAAAATTGTTATCTAATACTTTTGTTCTTAATTAACTTTGTTCATAAAACTAATATTATCTGAAATTATCAGTCAAGTTTGCTTTTTGAGATTGCTCTTTCATTGGGATTTATGGCTTCCAGTGTCAACTCTTACTTGGAGATGATAAAAATTTAATTGACCTCTTCTTCACTTTCAGTGTCCTTCCTGAAGAGAGGTGAGGTGTCCTTGCAGAGTAGGAGTGACATACTGATTTATATATTTATTGTTTGTCCTAATTATTCACAACAATTTAAATCAACTTCCTTACGTATAGTTTGAGGGCCATTCTAAATGGTTGTCTGCTGTAATTAGGCTTCTCTGTGTTATGAGCTAACTGAAGCCTCATGCCTTCTGCTTTGGTTTATATTTTATAGGCAGTGGAGATCAGTAACATATCCTCTGAATACAAAGAAATAAAGGAGCAGTTTGAGCAGACTATGAAAACCTACAACATCGTTAGAGTACAAAGGATTCAGAATCCAACACTCTGGAAAGTATTTCAGTGGTTAGTATTTGTTTTGTCATCCTTAAGGGCAGGGGGTCTGCAAGAACTGGTGTCCTAAATCTACTTCCTAGGAAGTGAAAGAGGTTGCCACCTGTGCTTTAACTTGACTGGTATTTCCTTCTTAGGGGCAGATTGATGAGTGAAATTAAGTGACTAAATCCTATCAGTCTAAGATGGACCAGAGAAAGCCATATGCCCAGGAAAAGCTTCCCTTTGCTTGACTCCTTCGAAGGTGAAGGAGGCGGGTGACAGAAAAACAAGAATGACACAAAACTGTGATGAGGATGTTGGCAGTGGTGTGGAATAGTATGTTGTCAGAGGGGTTGAACAGAAACTGCCTGTTGCACATGCATTTTGTCTGTTACAAATATTTATCCATTATAGTATACAAACTGCTTGTTAAAATCACTTGTTTGTGCCCAAGAGGCAGTGGGAACAAACTGGAAGACAGGAGGTTCCCTCTGAACATCAGGAACCCCTCTGTGCTCTGTGGGTGACAGAGCACTGGCATAGGTTGCCCAGAGTTGTGGAGTCTCCTCAGACACAGAATCACAGAATCATCCAGGTTGGAAGAGACCTCCATGGTTACCTAGTCCAACCTCTGACCTAATGCTAACAAGTCCTCCACTAAACCATATCCCTAAGCTCTACATCTAAACGTCTTTTAAAGACCTCCAGGGATGGTGACTCCACCACTTCCCTGGGCAGCCTATTCCAATGGCTAACAACCCTTTCAGTAAAGAAGTTTGTCTTAATATCCAACCTAAACCTCCCCTGGCACAACTTTAGCCCATTCCCCCTCATCCTGTCACCAGGCACATGGGAGAATAGACCAACCACCACCTCGCTACAGCCTCCTTTCAGGTACCTATGATAAGGTCACCTTATCACTTGAGTGTGATAAGGTTGCTTCTGAGCCTTCTCTTTTCCAGGCTGAATAATCCCAGCTCCCTCAGCTGCTCCTTGTAAGACTTCTTCTCCAGACCCCTCACCAGGTTCGTTGCCCTTCTCTGGACTCGCTCGAGTGAGTATGCACTCGATCCCCTCATCCAGATCATCCATAAAGATATTAAAGAGAACTGGCCCTAGTACTGAGCCCTGGGGGACTCCACTAGTGACCGGCCTCCAATTGGATTTGACTCCATTTACGATGACTCTTTGGGCGTTGCTACCCAGCCAGTTTTTAACCCAACGAAGCGTGCGCCAGTCCAAGCCATGAGCAGCCAGTTTCTTGAGGAGAATGCTGTGAGAAATGGTGTCAAAAGCCTTACTGAAGTCAAGGTAGACCACATCCACAGCCTTTCCCTCATCCACTAAGTGCGTCACTTTGTCGTAGAAGATCAGGTTCGTCAAGCAGGACCTGCCTTTCATAAACCCATGCTGACTGGGCCTGGTCGCCTGCTTGCCTTGCAAGTGCTGCGTGATAACAAGATAATCTGCTCCATGAGCTTCCCTGGCACAGAAGTCAAACTAACAGGCCTATAGTTTCCTGGGTCCACCCTCTGGCCCTTTTTGTAGATGGGCGTCACATATGCTAGCCGCCAGTCGAGTGGGACCTCCCCTGATAGCCAGGACTGCCAACAAATGATGGAAAGTGGCTTGGCCAGCTCTTCCGCCAGTTCTCGCAGTACCCTCGGGTGGATCCTATCCAGCACCGTCGACTTGTGTACATCCAAGTGCTGTAGCAGGTCGCCAACCATTTCCTCGTGGATTGTGAGGGCCACGTTCTGCTCCCCTTCCACCAGCTCAGGGTGCTGGGTATTCAGAGAATAACTGGTTTTGCTGCTAAAGACTGAGGCAAAGAAGGCATTAAGCACCTCAGCCTTCTCCTCATCTCGTCACTAAGTTTTCCCCCACATCCAGAAAAGGATGGAGATTCTCCTTAGTCCTCCTTTTCATGTTTATGTATTTATAAAAACATTTTCTGTTATCCTTAACAGCCGTAGCCAGACTGAGCTCCAGATGAGCTTTGGCCTTTCTAATTTTGTCCCTGCACAGCCTTACAACATCCTTGTAGTCCTCCTGAGTGGCCCACACTCTTTTCCAAAGGTCATAAACCCTCTTTTTTTTTCCTAAGGTGTAGCCACAGCTCTCTGTTCAGCCAGGCTGGTCTTCTGTGCCGGCTTGTCTTTGGGCACGTGGGGACAGACCGCTCCTGAGCCATTAAGATTTCCTTCTTGAAGAGTGCCCAGCCTTCCTGGACTCCTCTGTCCTTCAGAACTGCCTCCCAAGAGACTCTGCCAACCAGTGTCCTGAACAGCTCAAAGTCAGCCCTCCAGAAGTCCAAGACAGCAGCGTTACTGGTCCCCCTCCTGACTTCACTAAGAATAGAGAACTCTACCATTTTGTGGTCACTCTGCCCAAGATAGCTCCCAATCACCACATCTCCCTCCAGTCCTTCTCTGTGAACAGAAGGTCTAGCGGGACACCTCTGCTGGTAGGCTCACTAACCAGCTGTGTCAGGAAACTATCTTCTAGATCCTCCTTGCAGATCTTCAAAAGCCACCAGGACATGGTCCTGGGCAGCCTGCTCTGGGTGACCCTGCTGGAGCAGGGGTTGGGCCAGATGGCATCTGGAGGGCCCTTCCCACCTCAACCCTTCTGTGTGATTCCATGTGAAAAAAAGAAGTGGGCAAGGGTAAGGGTGCTTAGGCCCCATTTTTTCCAGACAGATTTTTTAAGGCTTCTTCAAGAGTTTGAGTATCTCTTCTTAATGAAGTCAGTGTTCACTGAAAATGGTGCATCTTTACACTTTAAGATAATGATATCTGTTTTCCAAAGCTCTTCTCTGGTTTTCAACATCTGCATCAGTGATTTCAAACTCTTGGTACTTGTGCCAAGACACATACCTGCAGGTTGGAGCTGGCAGCAGGGACAGTGACCACATTCAAGTGCATTTAGTGGCAGATTAAGTTGTTGCATAAAACAGTTTTCTAGTTTAAAACAAAAGCACGGATACATAATAGAAGTATTCTAGGACCGTTTCATTACCATTCCCAATGGTAATGGAGAAGAAAAATACTTCTCAAATAAGTACTTTGACCTGCAAAGTAATTGAACCCAGGAAGTTACTGGCTAGTAACTCAATAAAACACTTGTATCTATCAAAACTTAGGAATCTGAAAACATGTAATTTTGTGTACTTTTTATCCTCCTCCAATGAGACATTTAAACTAACCAGGCAGAGTTTGACACAGTTATGAAGTTCTCGATCAACAAATTGTAGTCCATTGTTCTTATCACTTCACTAAGGCAGTTTTCAAGTCGGAAGTATTCTCCCCTCTACCTTGGTCTGTTAACTTTGTAGCTGATAACTTCCTGAAGAACGTTACTTTGTTGTCCGCTTCCGCAGCTTCTGAAAAATCTGTGGAAGGTCATGATGCTGTGCAGTAGTGATGGGAGATACTAGTTAACTCTCCATTGTGATCCCTCTTTTGGTACTGCTCATAGCTCGCCATCTGATGCTGGCCTTAAATTAATAAGGTCTTCAGTGGTGAAGAAAGGGTCAGTTTATCTTTCTGGTTCTTGTCTCCTCAGCAGAATTGCAGGGGCAGGAGCTCAGCGTGGTGGAGGGTTATGATGGAAGGGGTGATACAGGAAACGTCAGGTGCATGCACAAAGCTTGTCTCAGCGCAGCCCTGTCCTCCTGCAGGATGATTGGCCCCATGTGCATGGCAGTTTCAGTCTCCTGGAGAAGCAAAGAACAAGCTGCCTATAGGCTTTATTTACTGCTGGAGCATGGAGGCTCTGGGGTTAGCACAACCTCTGCTCTGCAGCATTTGGGTGTGTATGTGGGAAGGGACAGGAGACATAGAAGCAGAACTAGTATGACCCTGCACAGGAGCAAAAGCTGTGGGGACTGTAGTAGTGTCAGTCCTTGCTTAATTCTGGCTTTTGTCTATGAATTGATCTAGAACTGCTGTGCACTGGTATCTGTAGATCATTCATCTTGCAATTTTTCATCATACTGTCTCATCTTCCAAGCTGAGAGAGGAGAAAGCAGACAGGAAATCTCATCCAGCTGATATTTACATGTACATCATGTACTTTTAATTATTTTTTTTAACCCTTTCTCAGTTTTCTTCCATGGCTCATGCTCTTCCATACTGCCTTTTTCTGTTAGGAAAAAGGAGCAGATGAAGAAGGAAGCTGGAAAGAAGGAAGTAAACGAAAGGCTCCTGTTCCATGGAACCAAGGGTGCCCGCCTGGAAGATATCTGCATAAACAACTTTGACTGGAGAACTTGTGGAAGCAATGGAGCCAACTATGGAAAGGGTATGTAGGAAATGACTGAGTGTCAGACCTTAGAACCCCCTGATTTTGAAGTCTTTAAAGATGAAGACCCCCCACCAAAAAAAAAAAAAAAAAAAAAAAAAAAAAAAAAAAAAAAAAAAAAAAGGTAGGAATTGGTGTTATCATCTTCCTTCTCTCTGGGGAGGACAAGAATTTGCTTTGTGCAGGGGTATGCTTTTTCACAAGGTGTTAAGGGAATTTGAAAAAGCACCTGTAGCTGGAGGTGGGATCTTCTAAACATTCAAGGTCATGATTTGGACTCGCCAGAGAAATAGCTGCTACACATGGCAGGGAACAAGAAGGTGTGCATTCCCTCAGTATGATCATGGAAGGTCTTTGTGTTTTCTTGTCTATCCCTCTAATAACAACGCACATTCTTGTAGTGTTTTTATGCTGTATTTGGTTTTTCTTTATAATTATTCCTATGATAGCAAATTCCAAATACAAGTTCTGAGGTGAAACCCTTTCTCTTGTAAAATAACTAAATGCATTCTACAGTATTGTGTAAACTGAGTAAGAGGAGACCTGAAAGCTGGGTCAAATGCCTTCTGAAAAAGGAGGTGATGCTCTATTTTCACTGTCATTTTATACACATCCCTTATAACCATTTTTTTTTAACTTTTTCTAGGAAGTTACTTTGCTAGAGATGCTTCATATTCCCATGAATACTGTCAGTCTGCAGTGAAACCAAACATCATGTTCATGGCTCGTGTATTGGTTGGAGATTATGTTCGCGGCAGGGCAGACTACGTTCGTCCCCCAACAAGGTCTGCTGACGGACTTTGGTTTTATGACAGTTGTGTGGACAACGAGTTAAATCCCTCCATTTTTGTTATCTTTGAAAAAAATCAAATTTATCCAGAATATCTGATAGAATATAAGGAGGCAGAAAAAAAATGTATTATATCTTAACGTGATCAGAGCTGTTTGTATCCCTCATGTTATCTTCCAAATTGCAGGTGTTCTCATATTTCTTTTTAATACAACATTTTTGAATGTTAATCCAAAGAATATCTGTGTTGAGGAGGGCTGGCAAAACAGATGTTATATCTGTTGAGACCAATTTCCTTGTCTTCTCCCCTTTCTCTCCCAAATGAAGCATAGACATTTGGATAACCATAGCAGAAAAATCAGAATCATGGGACAGGAAATTGAATGCTACAACTTCTGTGGATAAATAATTGTAAACACATTTTCTTGGAAATAGAGTAGAGAGGATTTCTCTTTATAAACAGGTTTGGTTAAGAGAATAAGTAACAGTATGGTAGTTTTTAAGTTCTCTGTTTTTTAGCAGTTCTCAAGATTCTAACAGCATTTTGCAATGCTGAAGGCTTTGTAGAGACTTGAAAATTCTTTTCCGTGCAGAATATGACTGTACTTGATCCTCCTGTCTATCACAAATCTAAACAAGTCAGTGTATTTAAGAATGACTTTACTTAGTTTTCAAAGTGCTGTTTGTTAATACCAGAACTAGTTTCAAGTTCAAAATATTATAACAAAGAACGAAAAGTTTAGTTTAATTTCATGTTGTAAATTCTCAGTTGGAGAAGTTTCATCTGTACAATGGCAGCTGCTGTTTTGATCAGGAAATTGCCGGATCAAATTCTTTTCGCAGATTTGCAGTAACTTGTTCTGTGACTGATACAGAAATACATCTGAAGTGAAACTATGAAAGTCACAATCTGTGAATAAGCTAAACTAAAATTTGGTGGTTTGGCTGCAGCTAATGGTTGTACGTACATAAAGGCTGTGTGACAGTCAGCTAGCCTTCCAAGTGAATGTGGCCATGTACTTTCTCACTGTGAACACATGCTTAGCAAATGCTGTAGGACCAGAGAAACAGCTTAAGAAGCGTTGATCTTTTCAGTCCTACTTGTGTATGTTAATTTTCGTTTTTTCCAAAATAAAAAATAACTGGCAGAGACCAGTTATTTTATCTCGAGGCCAGTGGTAGAACTACTGGCCTAAGGTATTTTGTATATGTGTTTTGTTGCACACAGTGCATTCATTTAAGAATTCACCGTCAAGTGTAGTTCCTCTTAGTACTTCAAGCACGGTGATCCTGGATACTGATTGGTTTGGACTATTTTTTGGTAAATGTTTTTTTTTTTTTTTTTTGTCTTTGTCAGTGAGGTACAACCATACTAACAGTGGTTAAACCGTTTTAATTAAGTTAGATCTTTTTTCTCATTCCAAAAGGATAATGTCATATAGAGATTCTACTGAATTTTACTAATGAATTCATAAGTAAATTGAAGACGTAGAAAGATACCTAATTCTGGCAGTGTAGCTATTGAGAGAGAAACCATTGCTGAGGCTAAAGAAAGACTAATGGTTAATTTAAGATAAGCTTTACAATAACACGAATAGCTTCCTAGTAATTTGCATCTTGAACACAAGTCTGTCAATCCTGTGTACTACTCAAATTCTCAAAGTTACCCAGAGAATGGGAATATATATAAAACTAGTATATCTTATTAGAATGACTGTTTTAGAACTAAATGAAAACATATCAATAATGCACTAAATGGGAAGGTTTTACCTATATTCAAATTCTCTCACTTGTAGTTTGCCTGCAGAGTTCCTAAATCACTGGGTTTTGGCATATTTGCAAATAGAATGTGTTTTCAGTCACTTTTCAGCTTGTTAGTGTGCAGTTTGTCTCTGTGTGTAAAAGGATGGCAAAATTCAACACGCCCAGTAAACTAGCTACTTAATACATATGCTTACTGTCTTCCTTTCATCCATGTTTCTAAACTGGGCAACTGTGTGGATGTAGTTTTGCATTTTGCATTTTTGAGCATCTGCTCAGCACCAAGAAGCCACTTGCTCACTCTCCCCAGGTGGGATGGGGGAGAGAATTGGAAAGGTAGAAGTTCAAGAACTCATGGGCTGAGATAAGGACAATTTACTAGGTAAAGCAAAAGCTGCACACGAAGCAAAGCAAAACAAGGAATTCATTCTCTACTTCCCACTGGCAAGCAAGAGTTCAGCCACTTTCAGGGAAGCAGTGCTCATCACACAGCAGTTCCTTGGGAAGAGAAACACCATCACCCCAAGCATCCCCCCCTTCCTCCTTGTCTATCCCAGTTTTAGTTGCTGAGCATGATGCCATATGTTAAGGAATATCTTTTTGTTCAGTCTGGGTCACCTCTCCTAGCTGTGCCCCCTCCCAGCTCCTGGTGCACACCCAGCCTCCTTGCTGGCAGGGCAGCATGAGAAGTAGAAAAGTCCTTGGCTCTTTAGAAACAATTAAAAACATCGGTGTGTTATCACCACTATTTTCATCAAAAATCCTAAACATAGCATCATGGAAGCCTCGGCAAAGAAAATTAACTCTATCCCAGCCAAAACCACAATAACTGAGTATATTTATGTAAATTAACTTTGTAGGTAATATGTCCTTGATATTAAGTACTATGGTAGTTTGGTTAGACTCCGTGTAATAAACAGCTGCTATGAGCAGCTGTTTAAAGTCAAAGCAAAAACAAACAAACAAAAAACAACCAATAAGGCAAAATAGTAGCAGAACTGTTTTTAAAATGTGGGAAAAAATGTTCGGGTATTGACTTATTCTAAGGATGTATTGGAATACCTAGATGAGTAACTTTCAAAGAATTGAACTAAACACTTGCAAGACACAGTGCTGCACTTCCCTCCCTCTCCTCACAACCTGCCGTAATCTGTAAGACAGGCAAGTATATGGAAAATGAAGTGAAATGCTGACAAAGTCAGTCCAAACTACAAAATCTAGAAGGACAAAGGAAGAAATTGGAACTCCAGTGTTGTGCTTCACATTTGTAAAATTGCACTTCCATAGTGTGGCAGGAAATGGGAAATGTGCTGGGTAGGGCTAAAATTCTCTGGTGCACAGGATACTGGCTATTTAATCAAAGGGGGTGGGAGGGCAGACTGTAGCTGGGAGCTGCTCTGAGGAAAGAAGACAAAAACGTCTGTGTGGGTAACTGAGCTGAAGAGAGAAGAAAGCTACAAGAACAGGCACCCAGTAATCCTTTGCCCTTTGAGCTTGTTAAAAGACCTGGTGTGGAAGAAGACAGGAATAATGCTTCATGAAATATCTGGGTAGCCACAGTGCTGAATTATGTTTCCAGTTGTTGCTGCAACAAGCAAGCTTCAAGGTAAGACCAATTCTAGAAACAATTCTTTTCATTACTAGTGACTCTGAACAGAAGCCACGTTTGCTTATTTCTGGCAATCTTAGCATTGCCTATTAAGCCTGCCACTTGTGGGCTGTGTTCTTCATCGCATGCTAGAATGGCTTCGGTTCGAAGGGACCTTAAAGACCAACAGACCAAGCAGTTCCAATGCCCAGCCATCGGCAGGGATACCTCCCACCAGACCAGGTTGCCCAAAGCCCCATCCAACCTGGCCTTGAACACCTCCAGGGATAGGGCATCCACAGCTTCTCCAAGCAACCTGTGCCAGTGCCTCACCACACACCGAGTAAAGAATGTCCTCCTTATAGCTAATCTAAACCTCCCCTCTTTTAGTTTAAAGCCATTATTCCTTGTTCCACTCTGAGGAACCTGCTTTGCAGGGGGGTTGGACGTGATGATCTTTCGAGGTCCCTTCCAACCCCTACAGTTCTGTGATTCTGTGTGATTCTATCACTCCATTCCCTGATAAGGAGTCCCTTTCCAGCTTTCCTGTAGGCCCCCTTTAGGTGCTGGAAGGCTCCTATAACGTTTGTTAGGAGTCAGCACAATCCTTTGTTCTTCCTCTGGTTCTCCTATTGTTCGCTATGTATTTTGGTATTTATTTTCTATAATGGTAACTGAAAATGGTTCAGCACAGCATGGTGAAGCAAGACAGACTGAACAGAAAGACTGGTTGGATCATTTCAAATAAGAAGGGCATGACAAGGCTGAAAAAACAGAAATGCTCACTTATAGCAAGATGTGTAAAACTAGCTGAATGAAAGAGCTTCTAGTCACATTCATGAAAGAAAAGAGAATGCATCCTACTATAGGTTTACAAACTCAAGTCAAACAACTCATTTAAAAACTTCATTCATACAGGCAAAGACATCATATACTTGCTGCTCAACTGAGGACATCTTTGAATTTTTTAATATAAAGCAGACAGAATTCTAAATCACATTATATCAGAAGTACTGAAAATATCACTCTTATATTTATGTAGCAATGCATCACACTACACACTTCATAAACAGCCAGCAGATTTCTCAGACTTCTGTTGCATAGTAAGATTTGTTACATCTCTTGAGTAAAAATTTATCTGTCTAAAGTCATTGCTTGACACGCAGTGATTAAAAATTAACAGTAAAAAAAACCCACTAACTTTATCACTGAATGAGCCAATCACAGTCACGGCTGGACAGATAAGGTAGTGACATATCTGAAGATCAGTGAACTATGACTGTCCACAGGATTCAAAAGGCTGCAAGCAAGGACTGAAATATCCTTATATGGTTTCACAAATTATCATTTTTTTAAAAACTAAACTATTTTTTCCTCAAGTGATGGTTGGGGGAAGAAGGCAGGCAGCAAGGCACTTGCATATCTGAAGCCTCTATTACGTAGGAACTCCAGGGAAAGCACAGGGCCAGCTATGCAAGTGCTTTAGGTCAGAAGGATTGTGTGTGAAAGGGGGCAACTGCGGGACATGTGGAAGAGCCCAAGCTGGATAGGAAGGAGGGGCAGACATGTCCTGGAGTGCTTGTAGATACCAAAGCCAGAGCTTGGGCAATTAAAGGGTGTGGTATGTCTATTCAGGAACAAGAACAGAAAACATTAGATTTGGATGAAATACTATTATTTCTCCATTAGGGATTTCTGGATTACTGTTGCAAGACAAGCTTTTAACTCTGCTACACTTAAGGAACTGAGAGGCACAAGAACTTTATGGAGCTTTACGTCTCCTATCTTGCGTTATTTGCAGCACCAAAGCTCGTCATATCACTTGTGCCAGGACATAGCTTTGTGACAGTTCCCATTAGCTCTCTTTCTGGGAGAGTTCCTTTGCAGTCTTCACCTGCGCTGAGATGCCCCAGTGTTCCTATAAACCTCATGAACATTGGCTTTAAACCTTACATTGCTAAACAAAGTGTCTCATGCTGTTGAGAGGACAGTAAGGCCTGAGTTACCAGAAACTAAACACAAAGATTCCAGCCCAAATTACCATTCAGAGACAGCACTGTTTTAGCTGAAAACCAGGCTTTTTCATTTTTTCCTGAAAGATTTAGAAGTGCCAAGCAATCACCCACATTAAGATAGTCCTAACCAGCAGTCAGCCATTGTTCCTCTTGTCTGGCTTTCACATTGTAATTTCAAGAAGTGCTGGGACTCTATGTTGAAATCTAACAGAGACAGTATAAAAAAAACCACCTGGAATAGGATCCTGAATGCAGACAGATCTGTAATGCCAGGGTAACTCATGCCTTAATGGACTGGAAGCTTGATATGGAATTCCATTTATGCCTGTATTGGCTCTGGCCCTATATTTGCCCAGCTGCGATGCTGAGGTCTATTTGAATTACCTGAAAAGTTTACTCACTGTTTAACATATTAATGAAAGTAATAAACCAGGCCAATGAATGACTGAAATCCAGGCACTGTTCCTGTACCAAATATTATCAGGGTATAGGGAACTTCCAAGGAAATATACCAGAAAAGTAGTGTCTCAGGATGCTACAGATAGCTGTGTATTTTCAGCAGGTATTCTTATTTCCTTATTGAATCATCCAAGACATAACATGAAATGCAACAGCTTTATATCTTTTAAGGAAATTGTCATCAGATCAGATCAGAATTGTCATCTAGCTCCTAGGGTACTCTTACTGTGATTCTCTAGCATGGGCTACAGCATAGCACTCTTCCACTCCCTGCACCCAGACTTTGATTGCTAAGCATATTGCTATCTCATCTCAAGCACAGAGGACAGATTTAAGCCATTGAATGTACTGCTGCTGCCTTCCTCAGAAGTCGCTCTGTCATTGGTGAATTTGGTCTCATCACATCACGTTCTCTCAAGAGGCATCTGAGAAAGGAGAATAGGTAGCAGATAAATGGGATGAAGGTCATGAGTACAACATCATTTTTTCCTGTAAGATCATCTGCAGTGTCCTTATAAGAGATAGAAAAGAATACTTAAAGACCTGCTCTTGAGGTGCAGATTTCCTTTATTGGAAACATTTAGCCTTGGCAGTAAGTTTAGGCAGAACAGTATGCTTCTTAGCACTGACAAGAGACTGAAAATGAGCACTCAGGGTGCACAAAAGTATCATTTTGATTTTTGGTCTACTATTTATGTTTCAAAAAGACTTCAGGAGGGGAACAGGCAAGGCTTTACATTGTCCTGAGGATCCTTTCTTTTATGTGCACAGGCAGGCCCAATTGATGACTTTCAACAGAACTCCATACAGGTCAATGAGCAAAATCTGTGATTTCTACCAAGCAAGACACTTGTAATTTGTACTGAGGCAAGCTCACCTCAGACTCTGTTAATCCTATTTCCCAGTAAAACTGATGTTATTATTAGGATGGACTTGACTTTCCGAAGTTCGCTGAAGTTTAAAAGTCCATTAAGTACACAGACCAGCAGGCAAGAGGCCACTGTTTAAGACAGAATCCTCTGAAAATCAACTGCCCTTAAACAAATATAGATAAATCATCCAGACTGTAAGAATGCACATTTGGAACTGAAAGCAATTGCACTTTTTATCTTGATAAACGTAGCAACATTTAACTATGAATGCTTGTGTGTAATTTCAGCACTAATTGAGTATACTTGCTACTCTTCTTGATTTTTGAAAACTACTATTTCCATTAAAAAAATCAGGAAGAATACTCACTTAGCAAGGTTTTGTTTGGCTTTTGATTTACAATTTAAAGCAGCATGAATCAATAACTGGTTGAAAACATCTCTCTGAAAACAGAAAAGAAGTTAGCAAAAATACAAATTAATAAGTAATTTAGACTTACGTAAACATCAATAAAATGATTACAGTGTCTCGTTTACCAAAAGCCCCTAAGGAAAACATTTTCTCATTGACATGTTTAAATAGCTAACACTGCTAGTAAGTGTTTGTAAACAGGATTCAGTCAAAAGCACAATTTTTCATTTTATAAGAATGAAGAGTTATTAATAATGTAAGCATCAAAGGGAGGCTACTGGAAGAGGATTAAGTTGCATCAAAACATCTTTTACTGACTTCCTTTACCTGAGCATTACTGCCTCCTAGTTGGATTAGCTGATAACGGATTGGGTACAGCAGATCTACTGCTTTGTCACAGTTTCCATTTTCAAACTCCAAAAAAGCCTGGCACAGTGGTAACCCCAAACTAGGAGCCAGGGAAAGTTCATGATCTTCACAAGGTGCTCTGTAGAATGAGAAAGTGGTGAACTTGCATAAATCAAATGATAAGCATATGTATTTCAGTGCCAGTCTGTCACTGCCTGCAGACAGAATTATTCTTTTTACCCTGCAAAGTCTGATATTTCAGATACCGTACTTGGATAATTTTTTTTTCGTGTGGTTATGTTACCTTCACCTCTATTACTCATTAATCAGTTTTCGTATCTCTGCACATATTTGCAAGTCACAAGCCCAGTGCCTAGTGCCTTTGCAATAAATAGTTTGGGCTAAGAAAAAGCCAGAAAATTCTACACTGGTTTCTCTTCTGATCTTCTCACCAGAACATCCTGTTACTAGTTCTTTGACTGTCCTCGTCATTGCCAAAACTGGCAATCAGTCTCTTGCAGAGAGCTCCAAATAATTATCTTTCAAAACAACTTGCCATGCAGCACAGTGCCTCACCATCTTTGTAATATACACTGCATTCCTAGTGACTGTTCTCAAAATCTGCTCTCTTATTTTAACCACAATAGAGTGGTTTTAGATGCAAAAACAGCATGGGATTTTAGATAGCACTTGTTTTTCTTTTTTTTTTTTTTTTTTCTTTTAAATGCTTGTAACCTATCCCGTCTAAGAGTGAAAGAGACATAGAGCATGACAATAAATCTGTAGAAGTATACATTTTAGCAGACATCCTTCCCAATATTAAAAAATTTAAAAATACAAGTAGCCAAACTGTAGCCGTTTGGTCTATAGGCAATACCTGCAATGGGACAATGTGGAATTGTTTTTCCACTGCTACAGAAGGAACTGACAGTGATCACACCTTGACACTTGGAGGCAGTACCATTTAGGTGCCAAAAGCTTGGTTGGCAGAAGGGGAAGAGAGCTTTTTGCAATACAAATCAATTTCTGAGGATACAGAACTATGCTATGAATTCCATTGGTTGCTTAGAATAGATTTTTCTGTAAATTTTCAAATTAAGTCTTTAACATTGAGGAACCAGCCTAGTAACTTTAGTCACTGGTTTCTGTTTAAAGTGCTTGCTGAAAGCCACACTATTGCCTTAAACTTACCTAGCCAAAAATCTGATGATACAAAATGCACATTGCTGTAAACAGAAAGCTATGCAATACCTCAGTAAATGCCCCATTGCTACAGTTAACTCCTTAGATAAATAAATAAAATGTGTATCTGTATGCATTCTCTATAAACAATAAAAATGTCTTTAAAGATCTACCTTTCAAAGCACTAAGCTTTGCCCTAAACGTTCTCTTTGAGTCACTATTATAAATTTCCCTTACTGTCCTCTAGGTCAATGCTGATTTTTATGTATACAATGTTGCCCTATGTGTTTATCATTCCTTAAAATGCATCTTCCTCTGGAAAGTTAAAAGTGTATATATAACAGATGTGTATTTTAAAGAAGTGGTCTGAGATAGCTGAAAATGATATATTAAATGATTCGTTTAAACGATTCTTCCAGCTCTCAGAGAAAATGCACAGACATCAAAGACTGGTTTTTACTTCCTCTTGCATTGATCTGAAATATTGATTCATGAAGAACAATAATACACCCCTGCAGTAACTAACATTTCTATCCATGAAAATAAACATGGGATACCAACCACCAGAGAGCGCCATGGAATTATTATTTTTTTTTTAAAAAAAGAAAAAGGTAATTCCTGTCGACTTTAAAGCCCCAAATGAATTTTGTCCGAGCCAGTTTTATGACTACTTTTTAAGCAAATAAATAAATAAATAAGTCACAGGTAAAACACATCTTAGATATCATTTATATGCATGAATACAATGTATTTGTGATGCACAAATTAATCCACTAATCCAAACCATTAAAATAATTTCTTCATCTCACAGTCAGTTTTCTGAAATAACAAAATTAAGCTTCATAATGCTTCAAATTACAGCTAAAAATGTGCAGCTCTATTACTACAAAAGGCTGAACACAGGCAAAAGGAAACACTAGGTGGAGAGATAAGCAGTGTGTGTTCATTACACCTTTCCTGAAGTGGTGTGTGCAGTTTTACACACTTTACATATCCTTACATATCAATATAATTATATGAAGGATAGTCACTGTCTCCTACTTCAGTCAAATCAGACATGCTTAGGCTTGATTTGAGATATCCTTGTTTTTATAACTACTCTTAAAAATTACATTTATTTTTGCTTGAGAGGTATTATAGTCAGAAACAAATAGTGAGAATTTCAGATTCTTCTTCCTCCTTCTTTTCTAAGGGAAGGGAAGCAATAGACGCTGAAGCAGAGGAAAAACAAGTTATATGGGGGAAGAATCTAGAACTGAATGAAATTCTTAACTGGCAATGATTGCCGTAACAGCAGTCATGGGCTTGGAGCAGGATAAGCTGAAATAGCCAGAAAGCAGGAGTGAAAAGGTGGTAGTGTATCTCAAGGCAGTGAAGCCGGGCAAACAAGGATGTTATCTGACTGCAATTTGTGACTTTACCAGCCTACTAAGCTCATAGCTCAGCTTTGTGTTCTCAGACACAATCTCTCCATATTTCAACAGCTTACTATTCACTTTCAGTTGTTCAGCATTCATACAGTCAAAACGATTACTGACATTTATGGGGGAGATTTCATTAAGTAACTAGATATAAATTTGTATTGGTTAAGTTTTAATCTTTTTTCTCCCCGATGTTTGCTGCAGAATCTAATCAGGTGGTCTATTGTCTGCAACTTTGTAAACTACTAAATTTTGTGCTTAAAACGATACCATTTAAACCAGTAACTTGTTTTTAGGATCTATCACCTGCATTTACATAATCTATAGATCAACCCCTTCAAAAGAATTACAATCATTTACAGTTATTCAATACACAAGAGAATATAAAGAAAAAGCATTGTTTAGTTGAAATACTTCAATATTCAAATTTTGCACATAATTCAAAGCAAAATACTCTCTAGAACTGCTTTAGCAATATTTAAAAATTGCTTTCCTGAGGAGATACTTCACAATGCACCAAACAGTAGCTATTAGAATATCACTACCAACTAACCATGTTCTTTAATCCATGATTAAAGAACTTCTTAAAACAGAGCAGAAATAACCACCACAGAGAGCTAACATACATTGTGCAATGTCCTCATTACTATATGGGTGAAATACTTTATTTATGGTATGTAACATAGCTTAGTATGAACTCATCAAAAGAAAATACAAAGCAAATGTTCACTTAGTGCTCATGACTTCTTGCTTAACAAGAACAGAAGCCCCTCTAGACAGTACTCATAAAAATAATTATAGGGATATTCTAATTGTACATCAGCTGATTCAAACCAGACTTGTCCCACTAACACGCTATGGCAGAGAAGAGTATGTTGTAACACTTCTGCAAGCCAGAGGCATTACCACCCTGAAGTTCAGAGGACAAAGTATTTTTTCAGTATAACATTTTAATTCATTTACTTACTTGGCAAGCTCCTGAAGAGTTGTTAAAAGCTCATCAGTAGTTTTGTGGTCTTTGGCTCCAAGGGAGGACATCAAGATGTGTACATCGTTAAACAGAAGAATGTGATCTTTGGTGTGGTTCTTTGTAATCTTGAGAACATTGTCCCACCTGTCTCCAAGCTTTACACCTATGAGTAAAAGATTTTTTTTCAATAAAAATACCACATGCAAAAGCATCACTTTGTAATCAGCATCACACAGTACAGATAGCACTGCTACTAAACTCAAGAAAACAGAAAATATAAAAATATTTATATTTTATATAAATATAAAATATATTTATATTATATAAATAATATAATTTTGTGGCAAAATTATATTATAGAGTAGTGCTTAGTTACAGTCTGTCATATCTGGGCAAAGGGCTTATTAACTGTCAGTAATTATTGCCAGTATTCTAGACTACATTAAACGAGGTTCTGGCTTTAATACAAGATTGCTCATGTCTTTTTGGAGATTATGTTCATAGTGAATTGCCTGTAGCAATCAAGTTATACAGACAGATAAGATGGATTCCATAAACAAAACTCAATGCACCATTAGTGTTTCAGTAAAATATTACGAAACCCTGTACCCTCCAACACCACCCTTCAGGAACTCCAGTGTGCAAATTCTAGCTTTAAAAAGTTGAGAAGAAATGACACAGCGTTATGAGAGTACACAAAAGCCAGAGGCTAAAACGTGTACTAGCTATACCAATCAATATCAGAATATAAAGTGTTTAATTTGAAATTTACTCAAGGGAGCTCTACAGTGTTTTAGAGGCTAATGTACTCAATTATTCAGCCTCAGATCTCCAGGGACAATATAAGTCAAATTTTCCAGAAAAGAAATATGTGACCTCTGCTAGCTTGAGCTGAATGAAATACTGTGCTGGCATGGGAAAAAAAATATCTTGGAAAGAAAAAAGGTTATGCACATGATGTGGATTAACCCTGACAGGCAGCCAAGCACCACCCAGCAGCTCGCTCACTTGCCTCCCACTCAGTGGGATGGGGAGAAGAATCAGAAGAGGCAGAAGTGAGAAAACTTGTGGGATGAGAAAGACAGATTAATAGGTAAAACGAAAGCTGTGCACATAAGCAAAGCAAAATAGGAATTAATTCACTACTTTGAATCAGCAGACAGATGTTTACCCATTTCAAGGAAAGCTAGGCCTTGTTATGTTTAACAGTTACTTGGGAAGACAAACACCGTATCTCCAAGTGTCCCCTCTTCCTTCTTCTTTTCCCGAGCTTTTATTGGTCAGCCTAACACCCTAGGGTACGGGATATTCTTTTGGTCAATTAGGGTCAGCTGTCCTGGCTACGTTCCCTCCCAAATTCTTGTGCAACCCCAAGCTTACTTGCTGGCAGAGCAACATGAGAAACAGAAAAGGCCTTCATGCTGTGCAAGCACTGTTCAGCAATAGCTGAAATATCTGCGAGCTATCAACACTGCTTTGATCACAGATCCGAAACACAGGACCATAAGAGTTACTATAAAGAAAATTAACTCTATCCCAACTAAAGTAGAACAGCAAAATATTATAAATTTCACATTGAGGCTTTTCTCAAGAACAGAATTTTAAGATTTCCTCTGTAACACTGACCAAGCTTGTTCTGTAAGTATCTTAAAAAAATTCTCCAACATGCCAGGGTGTGTATAGTAGGGTGAGAGTAGGGAGGGGAAGGCAAAAAGAGAACTGTTCCTCTTACAGATGAAGAAGGATGGATATCCTACCTTCCAGACGAAGCCTGTACAACATTGAACAGTTATCTACTATATCCAGCATGCTTCCACTTGACAGGCACTGGGGAGCAATCTGTAATCAGAGGTATTCATAAGCTGCCCAACTGATGTGCTAGCAGGAACTTACTCAGATAATCAAACTTATATTCAAAGTGCATAATTAATTTTATCTTTTTATTCATCCAAAAATACCTGTCTGACAATACCCTTAGTTGCATCTTTTCTTAATGTGGTAATTTGCAGTGATAAACACACATATTGCTTCCTTTGTGCTGTTTTACATGTTATGGAGTTAAACTCAGTAAGCATGGAAGGTCATCAAGGTGTTTTTTTGTTTGTTTGTTTCTTTGCTTCCAGTATAGTGCCATAAATAGTACTTCATTTTGCCAGATTTAGTAGACTGGAATCTGCACAGCAGCTTTCTTAATGACAACATTTTTACAAACCTTATAAAAATGTTACCCTTTGGAATTTGATAGCACTTATTTACTAGATTGTTTTAAAATCTATGCAGTAAAGAACCATAACATATTAAGTAGAAATAAAAAGACATGTTTTTGTTGACTTAGTAGCAAACATGCAAAAATCACTTATTTATAAAGGTAACTTGACTTTACAAGAAAATTACTTCACATCCTTTTTTTTTTTTTTTTTTCCCCAGGGGCATTTAGACCTATACATCATGACCTATACATCATGAATAAGAGATGTGGACACCTGGAAAACAGTACCAACAGTGCCATTACAGCTCCTTCAAGCAAAAGTGTAAGAAAAGCTTGAACTGTACAGTATTTGGGTATCTGGGGCATTTCACCAGTTGACAAACAGCTTTCCAAGACATAGATATAAATCATATATATGTATGGAAATTTCAATAGGTTTCATCTTCATGCAGAAGGAATAAAGTATGTATTGTGGCCTTAAGTATGTTCTCCAGTAAAGATTAAGGCCCCTACTCACATGATTGTCATAAATTGTCAAAGCAGCTTCATATTCCCCCTGTAAAAGCAAACAACGACCGTATGGTTAGTATTCAGGTAGAGAAAACAAAGAGTGATGGGTAGTAACCAAACATATACATACAAATAATAGGTGCCATATTACTTCACTGCCTCATGACTTGTTTTAAAAAAAAAAAAAAAGTCAATGAATTTCTTGAGGCCTGAAAAGAAAGAATAGAGCCTAAGATAAACCAGGCTTTACTGGGTAAAATAACCAGTATGCTTAGGTTTCATTTAATAATGAGAACTAATCCTGCCGTAGGTTACACATGAGGGAGAAAGACAAGGTGTTATCTCTCTTTCTAATCTTCCTTTCAGATTTCTTTGCAAAAATTACTGCATCAAAGTTAAGCAAAGAGGTAGGAATAAAACTAATGTTAAGCAGGCTACACAAAAGCAGGATAATAGTGTTAATAGTGCTGAACATAAGCAAGTCATGTTGTTTTCTGACCAATGTATGGCACCTTTTCTGTTTTTTTTGTTTGTTTGTTTTTGTTTGTTTTTGTTTGTTGTTTTTTTTTGTTGTTGTTGTTGTTGTTGTTTTTTAACGATTTGTCTTCCGAATGAATTGAGACCCACAAGTACAAAGAATTATCAAGTCCAAGGAAATACTGCATTGCAGCCTGATAGGTTGGTAAGTTGCAACTTAAAGGGTTACAATAAATTTGATCTCTCTTTAAGAACAAGAATTAGTAACATTAATAATGAATAACATTAAATATTAGTAACATTGACTAATAACATTAGCTACCAAATTTAGAGCTGTCTTACTGCCTCTCTTCTAGAGTCAGCAAATTTTGAGGTCAACATCTTAGTACTGAATTTGAAAAGAATTTTATTTTTAGACAAAGCTTTTGTCTAAAAATTAGAGAACCAGGTTCACCTTTCTATACAATAACTGTGCCAAATGTAATTAGTGACATTATTTTATCTTTGAACATGTAATAATCTCACAGCAATTTTTCAACATTCCAATGAAGATCCAATGGATCTTTGTTTAACATAATTACAAAAAAAAATATTCTCAAAATAATTGTACAAGTGAACTATCTTGTAAAAATGTCATTGTGCTATTTTACCAAAAAACAAAAACAAAAACACAACAACCCTCTAAACAGCTGAAAAAATATAAATGCTAGGACTGCCTTTTAAACAGCATTAGATGAATTATCTATCTGGAACATAAAACACCTGTATGAAAATGTCTCATACCTTTTCAATGAAGTATAAAGCCCAGTGCCAGTAATTATGACAAGCAAGCATATCACTGTTCTGGAAAAATAAAATAAAAATGTTATATACAAAATAACTTTCTATTTAGATATATCTAGACAGATTTCTGTTTTCTTCTTCATCAAAAGTGAGTACTTCAAGTGACAGAAAAGACAAGACTTTTAAATCAGCTTGCTTACTATAAATTTCTCATTATGCATATGCTCCTTGAAATTCAGGGTGACATCTCAAAACCAAAGTTTTTCCCAAGTCATTTTCCAGGGAAGAATTGCACTTGGATGTCTCAGAAGAATTCCCTTCTTTCTCTTAGGAAAAAAGCATCTATAACAAGAGTAAGATTTGTCTAATCTAAAATTTAAGTGTCTTATTTAAAGTAACATGGCTAGGTAGTGGAGAGAGATACCCACCTTAGGAAAGCCATTCAGCCCATCCATCTAGATACTGATTTCAGACAGAGTAATCACTCCTTAAACTTATGTCTTACTACTGAAGATACACGAGATACCAAACACACAGGCAGTTCATCAGATAACTAAATATCGTAACTGAATATCACAAATATTCACTGAACTGTACCAACTTTGCACTCTATTTCTCAATTGGTACCAGAATTTTAAATATTCTTTCCTAGCCTACACTTCAAAACAATGTAATTGCAGTTCACTTTTGTGAGTGCACTGAGAATAGACAAACAGGAATATAATTGCATAATCCTTTGGTGAAAATTAAGATACCAGAAAAGTTGTTCTCTCTATTCCCATTCTCTCTCAACACCGTAGTTAAATTGAACCTTCTCACAGGTGGAAAAATCTTCATTGTAATGATGAAAACTGCTTAACTTTCAGGAAGTACAAAGGTTCCCAGTGAACTTTATGGTGCTAAGATAAATCCTCTAGTAATCTTTACTTGTTTAATATTATACTACAAAACCAACATGAGCAACTAAAGTAGTTAAGTGGTTGGCATAAACCTGATAATATCATGTTTACTGCCATACCTCCATACCAAATTCCATATAAACAAGAACATGGGATTACCTCACTAAATAAAACAAAACCTTTCTTCTGCTGCTGATTTTGAGTTCTGAATGAGATTAAATTGCTAAGGCAGAAGTGGGCTTGCAGACTGCTAAAATAAATAAAAGCAGATTATGAGAACTCTTTGCAAAAGCTTTGGAGAAAAAAAAAAAACTTCCCATTTAATAACCAACAGTACTGGCACAGAAGCCCCCTCTGGTAACAAAATTTGCTCCTTTTGATTTTGTGCTGAAACATATATTAAAAAAAAAGGCATCTTCTTTTCTGTGTGGAGAGGAACAATAAAAAATAAACTGCCATGTAAAGAAAATCTTAGAAATTCTTCATGACTCTTTCTGGAAAGAAAGATGAATTAAAAGCACCAAAAGGAGTCTGAATACAGTGGCGCTAGAGATAAAAGATCCTGGTCATTAAAAGAAGTACTAATTGTCGATTCACCAGGCCTAACACAAGCCCTTAAAAAGCCCTGCTTTTTTTCCACATGATTACATTTTAACTGGGTTCATGATGAAAAGATGGGTTCATGAAGGCTAAGATGAAAAATATTGCATAAAAGAAGTGATTATATACATTATCATTATGACAATGTCAGCAGTTATGTCTTAACTGTACTGGAGTGGACATGAGGGTATTCTAGACAATTCCACTTACTCATCTGGCACTTCGTTTTATTTGGCTAAAGGGTATAAATCTCAGAGGCATGGAACTATTTTAAGAAAGAGTTCAAACACGTTCCAGAAGTCAGGGACTGATTTCAGAAATGGTTGTTGGTAGTTTTGAAGGTGTCACAGAAACTGTCAGTCCCATGTATCACTGTTTCATTAACTAATATGTCAAAGGACAGAATGCTTTCTAAGATATCAAAGATATAAACCTGAAGAGAGGGCTGACTGCATATCCAAGCTTGATATCTCAATAATTTAACATAAAAAAAAAAAAAAGCAAAACCATCCTTCTAGCCTCACTGTCCAGCCCTGTTCTTTGGGTGACGTGAACAGTGAGTTGAGATGGCTCTAAAACAAACTCTTGGGGGCTCTATCAACTTCAAACTCCATAACCTTATGCTCTGAATATTATTATCTGCTCTTCATTAAGAAAAGACATGCTGTTCAACACAAATAAAAACTAAGCTCCACTTACAGCAAAGGACTACATGACAAATTTACAAAACTGCTCAATATACCTCTGAGAGATACTCAAATAAGTTGGATATATGAAGTAACTTGAGTAGACTAGAAAAGAGACAAAAGCATAATTTATTTTTTCTTTACAGCTGACCTAGCGTCTTTCCCTATCTAGAAGCAAATAAAAACAAAAAATAATCAAAAAGCTCATTAAATACATAAGCTTTCTGAAATGTTGCTTTGCCTGTGTTATCTCACAGCTGGTACCCCTGAGGAAGTTTACATAGGTTCCTCAACTGATGTATGTTGCTCAGTCTCAGTCTAAGCAAAAAGTTTATGAAAATAAAGCTGGTCATTTCACTTCTATAAACATGTGAGTATAAATAAATCAGTTTTCATATCTAATATTTCATCTTCCAGCAATGGCCACAACTTTATGAGATATAAAATATCTAGCCAGTTCCATCTGCTTAGGAAAAAAACTATGGTGTGTGTATGTATACAAACTATGTACTTGTTGAAAAGCAGTATTTTTTTTCAATATTTCTAGCTAAAATAAGGCAGTGTGAGAGGACAGACTTTTTATGAAACATGGCCAAACAATGTGTTTGGCATTTGTGTAATCTCGGCAGTCCTAGTTATGATGGCTTAAAGTGGTGCAAAGTATGTGTCGTTCATAATATACAACTTTTTTATGCTTCAAAATTGGCATAGGTGACAGCACCACAAGCAATTTTTCTCGTAATCTGGGAAATTCGCATTGCTTGTAACATGTATGGGGACAGGAATAAACTAGATGAAGAACCACAGAACTTGACTGAAGGAGATAAAGAAGTCCTAGGAGTTTTTTTCAGAGATGTTATGAGAAAGTTTACCTTCCAGTTGGGTTCCGTCTCCTTCATAAATGCTAACCCTTTCTTCACCTCTGCTTTCATTTCATTTATGTGAGCTATAGTATGAACAGACCACGCATCTGTCTGATCTATAGCCAAAGCCTGTGAGTGAAAAAGGGAAAATGTGATGAACCTTAAAAACTTGAAAATAAACATATTTATCATTGCTGTTATAGAAGCAAGAGACTCGTATTTATTAGCTGCACATTACATACATCCCTGCACTTTTCCTACTAACCGTGGCCTGGAAGACTGATTTGGACAGAAAGGAAGAAAATGTTTATTGGCTGACTTCACTTCCTGACTGCTACTGCACAGAGATGAACATGTGCAGAACAGCTTCAGAATGCAGGCTTTAATGAAGATTATCAAATGATGTTTTATTTCAAAGGCATATGTCAATATGAGCCATAAAAGATTTGTATACACAGGCATAATATAGCCCATAGCATAGGTAACCATTCTCGCATTCCTTCTTTAAGAAAATGTCCAGCTCTGACTATTGAGCAATTTACTCTTTCTCATTCCATTTTCCAATAAGTTTTAGCCATTTTGTAAGGTTAGTCTTTCCTGTCACTTTCAGCCATTTGATGTAACAGAACCTTGGCAAAAACACCCATGAAAGCTGAATTGTATCTGAGACTCCTGGAGGACAGGGATAATCCTGAGGACTGCAGAAAATCAGGTGTAACTACTGTCTTCATAAAAAGGGAACACACCAAGTAATTTTGATCCCCAGGAATATTGTAGTCTTAATTGCTCAATAATCCATGAATGTGCATCTGGAAAAAAAATGGAGGAGGAACCCAAACAGGGTGGATTGTCAAGGGCAAGTTACGTCAAGCCAATCTAACATTCTTTAATAGGAGTAAACAGTTATACATGGGGGAAACAGAAAGTGGGATATACATAGATTTTAGACAACTGTTTTGATACCATCTCACATGGTATGGTTATAAGGAAATGAAGGAAATAGAGTTAAGATGAAATTGCCATGGTATGGCATAGATATAGGAATCTTTCTATGGAATATTAATCAATATTTCCTTGTGAAATTGTGAGAATTTCCATGCTGAACTTCGTCTCTTTGCTACTTTTCTTAACAACTGGGATGATGAAGAGTCAGATTATAGTATCTGCACAAAACTTCGCTCAGAAATAGGGAGCATGACTAAGAATTCTAAAATGTTTTACCATCAATAACAGGCAGTTTACCTCAAGGGCAAGCTTCTCAGCACGATCAAAAAGGTTTGTTTCCATGAGTCCAAAAGAATAGTAGCCCTTCACGTAGCTAAGCAAAAGAGAAACGAACAATGCTTCATCCAGTTAGAACTAGATTTAAGATAGGATTGAAAAACATACCAGAACATACATTTAACTCAAAACAGTCCTTACAATGCACTTTATATTGAACCATGCAAAGAGCTCAGATCCCATCTATTTTAAATGTGTATATTTAACAAAAGACCAACTCTTCCTCATGCCCAACATGTATACTAAAAACGTGTAATCTATTTATTGTGTTAGCCAGAGCACCACGTGGAACTGGGAACACTGTGTTTTTGATTCTGAATTGTAGAGTATGTAGACAATATTTAGACTAAATGTCTGCTTTTCTGTACGTAGTCTAAACCACCACTAGCATTTTTCAAATTCAACACATTCTGAAGCAAACTGAATTTTACCAACAGGGGAGAAAAAAGCACCCACAAGTGACTTGAGATTTACAGTTAGAAACGGTGAGTGGGAATGTGTCAAATCACTTTCTGGTTTGTATAGAGTGGGTATTTTGGCTCTCCCAATCCAACAGGCTGAAGATGGAAAAAACTCACTGTCAGGCAGCTGCTGCTGGTGGTAAACCACACCGCTAATTGTAGGATTCGAAGGGTTCAAGCTTGCAGAATACAGAACAATAAGCTAGCTCTCATAGGAAATGAGAGGCCAATAGACACCAGCATAGAAATCAGGAACAAAATGCACATCACCAGTGTTTTGAGAACTAACATTTACATCTTTGGATAAACTGGAATTAAGAGTTGCAGAGAATCTAATCTCTGTAACATTTACAAAAATGCAATATTAGATGGTCAGAAGCAAGAAAATGCTGCCACCAAAATTATCTGAATATCTCAAAGGCAATGCATATGACTGTAGTCTTCTGCACTTTCTCCAGTGTCCACAAAACTATAGGTAAGTGCCTTTAAGTGAAGTGGCTCTTTAAAACTGGTTAACGTCATTCTAAAGTCACAAGGCATCCCCGTTAAGCAATAAAAGCCCAATGTAAAGGAAAATTAGGGAAGTTATATGCTTCTGTGGATGTACATAATGCGGTCATTTTAAGAAATATTTAACTGCTATTGTATTTGCAGATTTGTAGATTGCAAAACACCACAGGATACATCTCTGTTTCTCAAAGTATCTGCTGGAGTTTTGGTTTTAAACTCAGGAGGCAGAAAAAAACTACTAAAACATGTGGGGTACATTGCACCTGATTTATTTCATGGTTTGAGAGGAATAAAGGTTGATTTTTTTTTTTGGCCAAGGTATCAATTCATACGAAACTCTACATGCCTGTCAGATTAAGGACATGGAATACCTGCCAGATTTCTATACTTCAATAAATGTTTACTATATGGGTATTTCCTGTTGCTTTACATTTAAGTGGACAACAAGTGCACTTTTGTAACATTGTGTCCAGAAAAAAAATTACAAAAATGCAGTCAAAACTGCTAAGGAGTCTTACTTCCCCAACAAATGACATCAGCGTACTGTAGTTAAGAAGAACAAAGGATTTTATTTTTTTCTAAATTGAGATAACACTGCTGGAAAAATGAGTTGTGGTGTGCCTTAGATTCATTATTATGTTAACATTCAGTCTATATTCTCTACAGTGCTTACGGAAGAGAAAAGGAGAAAATATTTTACTGGATATCAAGGTACAGAGCATGCATCTACATAAATATTCACAGAATATTTAGAAAATTATGGTTGACTATGGAGGGTCTATTCTATCTCTAAATATTAAATGTATGTGCTAATGTATAATTTGATGTAGATTTTTACCTAAAGTTAGCAGCTTTCAAGTAATTTAACAGGTCTTAAAAATAATTTTTAAAATTATCCCCAAGTAATTGTTTTTATCAACTAACTGCCTGTCAGTAGTTTCAGATTACCCTGAATTAACCTTGGGAAACCAAAAACTTGCAGAACTTAACTAAATAAATAAAATAAATAAGAAATAAAACTAAGAAAGAAAGAAAGAAAGAAAGAAAGAAAGAAAGAAAGAAAGAAAGAAAGAAAAACTATCCTATGTGGTACATGATGTGCCACATTTGCTAGCAAAAATTACTAACCTAAAGCTCACTTCTAAAACAAACAAAACAAAAAATCACTAACAGTATCAACAGGGATACAGGAGAGATGCTCTAGGTGTGGTTACTTATAATTCACTTGACTTCACTTACAAACCTGTGGTCTTTTCTACTTGTCTTTATTTAACAGATCCTATCCTTCAGATGTGTTTGAAGTTAAAAAGACAAAGCATGTATACATGACACCAGATAAAGACCTATTTTTAAAATGAAGCATGACCTACCTGCTTAGAGGAACATCAGGTGTCCAGAAAGGAAAAACCCGTGCAACAGAGTCTCGCATTTGTATATGATATCCCAGGTAGAAATAAGTGTCCTGGGAAAATTTGAGGGCTAGCAAGTCCGTTGGATGGCTCTGCAGAATCTGTTCCCATAGATCACAAGCTTTGGGAAGCTGGCTAGAAATATAGAAATATTTTGAACGTTGAAAGAAGGCACACATACTTGACTCTACTGTTAGTTCTAAATTCATGCTATTCTGGAAAAGAGAAAATTCAACATCAAAGGACTTTTTTTTCTAGAAAGAATTTAAGTCTTTTTTTTCCTGTAAGAAACAATGACATTTTCTTCACTGGGTACTTTCTGGGAAATAATATAAAATAAATATTCTTGTGTTAAAAAAAACAAGCTGTAAACTGCACAGAAAAAAACAGAAGCTCAACCATAGATCTAAATATTTTCCTATGGGGTTGAACAGACAGCTGCTGTTATCTGCTCGAGGGTAGGAAGGCTCTGTAGAGTAATCTGGGTAGGCAAAATCAATGTGCTGAGTCCAACTGCATGACATGCAACAAAGCTAAATGCCAGGTGCTACACTTGGGTTGTAACAACCCCATGCAGTAGGATAGGCTTGGGGAAGAATGGCTGGAAAGTTGCTCATCAGGAAAAGAACTGGGGGTGCTGGTTGACAGCTGGCTGAACATGAGCCAGCAGTGTGTCCAGGTGGCCAAGAAGGCCAATGGCAACTTGGCTTCCATCAGGAATAGCATGGCCAGAAACTCTAGAGGAGTAATTGTCCCTAGTCATGGTGATACAGACTGGGGAGATAAATTTCAGCACAGCTACCAACATTGCACATTGACCCTTCACTAGTTGTCTAGCTAGACAGCACCACTCCCAAGCACCTCCTCTACCTGTGGTAGCTTAAAACTCTTCCCAGTCCTTTACATGGGAGGAAAGCAACAACAGAAGAGCAAGTGGGACACGTGCTAAGGTGGTACACAGCAACAGCAAGGAGATTCTGAATGACAAAACCAGCTCCTGTCCCCTTTCTCAAAGGGATAGACACTTACCCATGGGCAAACATGTCCAGCGCTAATACATGAAGCTTCTCCCGCTCACTCAGAGGCTGGGATTTTGACAGTGTCATCATTGTTCTCATCGCACTGTCCAGCTCTTTGTTGAGCCGCACTGAACTTCCAGTACCAATCAACTCCAAACCATTAGTGATGACATGTCCCATTGCTAGAGAAACCAGCACATTACAACTTGAGCCATACAGAACTGTAGGAAACTCATCTCTTCATAAGCATTAACACAGTTTTGTTTTGGTTTAGTTTAAAATGGGACTGATCTGTAGTGACAGGAGACAGAAGGGCTTATAAGTCTTCAAGGCCTTTCATGATAGGCATTTAAGAAGACTTGAAATGAAAACACAAAACCAAACACATCATCCCAGCCTGCTCTCGACCAGCAACCCACTGCTTCCCACTTGCCTACATGAAGCACAGTGAACACAAAGAGGCAAATAATTATCTAACACTTTCCATACTAACCATTAAAGACTATACTTACTAAAATTTGGATCTGCTGCTTTTAGCTTGGAGAGACATCCCTCAATACCTCCGAGACCCTCATCATTGGCCCAGGTTGCATACTATAAGAAAGAGAGACTGTGTCAAAGAATCCCCAGTGACACTGGGCATCTTCTCCTCTCAGACATGTGAAAGAAGCAAGGTAAGTGATAGCAGAGAACCTTTACATTCAGATACAATTAGCTCAGTAAGAAAACATGGAAGCTGCTGTCTTTAAGGTGGCCTGGCCACCAGCAGAACTAACAGCCTTTGTCACCTGTGCAGCTTATGTTGAGTGTTTGACTCGCCAGGGTCCAATGGGATGAGCACACTGCCTGAAGTTCTTCCCACAGCTGCAGTGTTTGGCATCACTCTCAGCTACGAGGGTTTTCTACTGACTGCTAATGGCTGAATTCAGCCCGATTTGAAGAACACGTGTGAGAACATAACATTTTTGAGACCACAGGTATCCTGCCAGACTTGACAGCCAGTAGCTAACTAACACACTTTACTGGAAAGAACACAATACATGAACACAAACACACACACACAGTGATTACTTAAGCATGCCTTCCTCAAGAAACAAAACTCAGCTTCTGTCTAATCTTTCAGCTGTTAAGGAATGAAAAAATCAGCTACACCAAAGACAGTTTTACGCACAAGTCTCTTCAGACCCCATTTTTTGTCATACCTGGGTGAGCACTGCATCAAAGAGTTTACAGGCTTCATTGCTAGCAGTGGACAGGCCAAGTCCAGCATCCTGCCAGGCCTGCACAACAAACAGATGAGAAACAAAGGATTTCACACACTGAAATGACAGGCTTCAAAAAGAGGTGATACTCTGATGTTTTTCAACTTTTTTTTTTTTTTTTTTTTTTTTTTTTCAAAATAGGAAAAAGCTGTGAGAAAAACGTTAGCAGATACAGATACTTTTTGTGCACCTGTACCTACACCTCAATTTGTTGGGTTAGCAGTGGGGATAAAGAACCTAAAATTATAAATTGTAGATTTTGAAAGGCTACATACCTCACAAGGTGAGGACTACACTTAACTCCCTGCAGACAAATTTGGGCTGGTTCCTCTGCTAAAGATACACCTCGTATTAAACAGTGACACAGGAAAGTAAGACCCCGTGTTTCCACATACAAAAGCAATGCTGCCTCTTCCCACACCAGATGGCCACACAACCACCACATTTGTCACCTCACTACCTCAGGGGCTTCCCTTCCCAACTTACCTAACTAATGCTGTAGTTGTCAAAACTTTTTAGGGAGCCTCACAAAGACATCTTTTCCAACAGTACTCAAAAGCTTTCTTTTCTCTCACTGATTGGGTTAAAGGCTCACATCCCAACACTTCTAGTACTTGAGAGTTCACCTTACAAGCCTGGGAGACTGCAAGTCTATGACTGAATGAAACCCAGGAAAGCCGAGCAGGTACAAGGCAGAGCAAGAGCTTGTAAAGCAGCCATCACCTTCCCTTTTCACACATGCTGGCTCTGCTGCTTCTTGTGCTCATTTCCCCTCGTCCTCCTCCCTAAACCCAGAACAGACTGACCGTTGGCAGGCTTCCTGAAGGAGAGTGCCATTGCCTCCGCTCCTTTACTTGCTTTGCCTTTTCTCTTTTGGGCCAGACCAAAGCCTTGCCCTTGCTACTGCTTTCCTGCTGACTTTTCCCTTCTAGCGGTGTCTCTGCTGCCATGCCAGCCGGCTGTGAGCGATCCCACCTCTTTACTCTTCTGGTTCCATGCAGCAGTTCCGCAGCGCTCTGAAAAACCTGCAGCACCCAGAGGAGCCTTTTGCTTTTCTCCCCCGGCCCGAGCCCTGCTGCCCCCCGGGCTCTCGGCACCCCCGGGGCTCCCTCGGCCCAGCCCAGCCCTGCCCCAGGTCGCGCCACGTCCCTCTCCTCCGCCCCACTAGACCTTGCAGTCCCTCAGCGGCGCCATGGCCCCACCGCTACTCCTCGGACCCGGCCGTCGCGGCTCAGAAGCAACCGGCCCGCAGGAGGACGGGCCACGGCCGGGGAGGGCGGGGACGCCGGCGGCGGCGGGGCCGGGCCGGGGCGGCTCAGCCCGCCGGCAGCGCTCCCTGCCGAGGCCCCGGGAGCGGCGCCGGGGCCCGCTGCTCCTGCCGGCCATGCGGGGCCCGGCCGCCCCGGGGCGCCTCTGCAGCCCGGCGGCTTTCCTGCCCTACCGCCGGGGCCGGGGAGCAGGGGCCGGGCTCCGCGGAGCGGGTTTCGAGCCGTGGCCGTTAGTCCCCGCCGGCGGTTGGGGCTCTTCGTCCGCAGTGCCGGTGCTCCCCGGGGCCCTCGGGGCGCTGCCAGCATGCCTCTGCGTCCTGCTCTCCTCCTTCCGCTGCTCGGCTTGTTTCTCCAAGCCCTGCTAGCCCCTGCTCCCCGCCTGCAGCCACCACCGCTGCTGCTCACCTGCCCGGGCCATCATGGACACGTCTCCCGAGGGCATGACACCCAGGGCTGCGTCGTATGCCTGGGGAGCGGCACCGTGACACTGCGCTACCAGCCGGCCCCAGGAGCAGGACCCGAGGCCGAGAAGGGAGGGATGCAGCTGCCCGCCCCACCACGCTGCCTCTGGTACCTCAACTCGGCTCGGGTGAGGAGCACCTCTGGCTGGGCAGGGCAGGTCACACTGCACACAGGCCTCCCGAGGCCTGGACGCGCTCCTCTGCCCGCAGCCTCTGGCCTCGTCATGGTGCAGTGCTCGTCCAGTTTGTGCTCGGCACCCATGTGTCTTCACCGCAATATCAGCATCATGATGCTGTCCAGATGTGCTGTCCTCAACAGCACAGGCATGTGCAGCGATCGCGGAGGAGACGCCCCACGGTTGGTTCGTCGCTCTGCACCACCCTTCCACCCAGAAGAAGATGCAGGACTTGGGGCAGAAGTGAGCAGCACCCCGAGGGGACTTGTGCCAGCTCTCTTGAGGCTTGCGGTCAGTAATAGCACCCCAAGAACAATGGAAATGGGGGTGCTTCGACAGGCAGCAGCCTGTAAGCTAAACTCCGTCATAATTCAAAAGCCTCTTCACACGTCTGTCATACATCAGAAAAGGAGCATGACTTTCTACCTGTATGCCAGAGTGCTAGTAGACTGCAGCCTCAGCGTGTCTATAAAGCCGCAGTGGATATTCTATGCTGTTCCAGACATGAAAACGAATCCGGACTGGGACAAACCTTTAAACGTGTCCTCCCTGCACGGTGCAGACATGGTACAGCTAACTGTCCCCAGTTGTACTCTGAATTATGGCATGTATCAGGTTTATTTTACTGCTACAGTGTATGTGCTTGGGACTGAAAGATATTTCAGACGCACAGACAGAGTTTTCCTTCAGATCGAGAGAAGTGATCTAGTGGCAAATATTGCCGGAGGCACGTACCGGACGGTGGGTTTCTTGGATCGTTGGACTCTTGATGGCTCCTCGTCCTACGATCCTGATTCACAGGAGCCACTCAAGGGAATCACATTTACTTGGTACTGCACTAAAAAGGTGTCGGACTATGAGACCATGAAAGTCAGCGCAGGACAGAAATGTCATCACTCCCAGAGGGACTTGAAATGGCCAACACCTACGGGTTCCATTCAAACAGTGCCACCAGAATTCCTCCCAGGAAACGCTGCATATCACTTCCGTCTGGTCATTCAGAAGGACAGTAGAAAGAGCTATGCCAAGCAGACCGTAGACGTGAAGCCTGGCTCCCCTCCTCTTCTGGCCGTGGCATGCCTTGAGAACTGTGGTGGCACTGTCATTCCGACAGAGAGGTTTACATTGTCGGGAAAATGCGTAAACTGTCCAACAAAGAGCCAGCCGGTCTACCTCTGGTCCCTTTGTTTGGAAAACTCTACCGAAATCCACTTTGACTGGTCTTCCAGAACCTCAACGGGCAGGTCTGGTCCTTACCTCTCTATACATGCTCTGACCTTTACAAATACTGCACATCAGTCATACATGCTGCTCTTAAAAGTAACCACTCGGGGCGGTGGGTCAGCACTCTACAGATACGCGTTCAGAGTGAATTCTCCTCCCAGGACTGGAAAGTGCAGCATCAGCCCACACCGGGGTACAGCCTTCCAGACTAAATTTGTTGTCCAGTGCAATGGATTTTCTGACAGCAACTTACCTCTGACATACAAAGTCATAGTAGCTTCCGATGTATCCCAGACTGCCAAAATAAGCTCAGTGGAGGAAAACACTTTTGGCACCATTCTGTACATTGGCTATCAGCCTAGAACTCCTCCATCTTTCCTGCCGGTTGGCATGCCCTCTCAGAAGTCTACTTTGACCCTGTATGTTCAAGTCAGTGATTCTCTCGGGGCATTTACCCAAGTGAGCTTATCTATCCGAGTGGTGAACCCCGTGAAGAGTCGACCACTAGCTGTCGTCTTTCATGAAATGCTTGCCTCAGTGAGCGGTTTAAGCGCACCCATGACAGCTTATCTCCAGACAGGAGACTATTTTAATGCTGGTTATTTGGCTTATCTTGCAGCCTCGGTCCTCAACTGTATTAAAGCTGCACCAACAACCCAGATACCCAAGGCTCAGTTTCGGGAAAGCCTGATTAAAACAGCTCTAAATATTTCCATTGAGAGTATGATGGAAATCAACCAAGTAGTTGCCTCCCTTTTTCAAGTCACAGAGGAACCGGAGGAAGTGAACATTCGTTCACAAGAGATTGCCATTACAAAACTGACTGAAGTAACGAGAGTGCTGAAAATACAGAGGAATGAGAGCCACTGGTCTGAACAAACAGAAATTCAGACCAGCGGAATACTAAGGTGCTTGTCCAACATCCTGAGGGCTGCTCTTCTGCCTCGCAGGAATGTCAATGTTGGTGGAGTCACGCAAGTCTTCTCCATCATGGAAAACTTAGCAGAGATAGTTTTCCAGGGCAAAGTCCCCGGAGAGACAGACACTGTAATAGAAACAAAAAACTGGAACATCACTTTGAAGAAGGATGAAAACTGGAATGTCACCAGTGCATTCTCAGCCACAAAAACCTGCAGGAATTGTTTCTATCCAACACTGCAAAAAGGACAGAATTCAAGTCTGCCCCGCAACACTGTCATTTCCACTGCAGTTTTTGAGTTTGACGAGAATCCTTTCCCATGGCTAGGTTACAAATCGGAAATTGCAACAACCATCTTGGGCTTCAAGATGGCAGAGACCAAGGCTAATGGGGACCTGCAGGGGATCCTGCCTGAAGAAGTGGACATTCTTATCACAAGGAAGGATACTGAATCATCAACTTTTCGATTAGCAGTGGGACCTGATAGAACAGAAACCTACACTACTGGAGGATTTAGTCTTGAAGTGAACAGAAATACCAAGATCGTATACATCCAGATCCTGACAAAATTAAAAGTGACCTTCCAGGTGGTAGTGTTTACAGGCACAAACGTCACTCAGGCTTTTCCCATTGCCTCTTTTGATGCTTTTCCCAATATGCCGACAGTTGCAAGCAAAACCAAGATGGGTAATGCAGACTGTAACATCAAGGCTCCTTACGTTATCTGTCTCCCAGAGTCACTGCTGAAAGCCGCAGCTCAAGGAAGTAGTGCCAACAGTCAGAACATCTCCATTGTCTTGCTGACACCCTACCTTGCAAGGTATCCAACCACGGGGCTGGTGAGCATCAACATTTTTAGTGACCAGTGCTTGTTTCTGGGTGGAGTTCAAAGTCAGTGGAGGGAAGACCTGTGCAGGCTTGGCCCCTTGACTGACTGGCAGAGGGTACACTGCATCTGCAAGATGAAGCAGAGTCACAGAAGCCTGTCAGTCCATGTGGCCTCAAATACATCTACATTCAACATCAGGTTCCTGGCAGCCAAAGTAATAGTTACTCCCAACACGGTGGACCTGGAGAAAACGCTGATAGCAGACATCCCTAAAAATCCTGTGACACTTTTAACGGTGCTCTTCATTTTTGCAGCCTACTTGCTCTTGTCCCTCTGGGCCATGCAAAAAGACAGGGCTGACAGGGCCAGCAAAGACAAGATTATAGTTCTGCCTGACAACGACCCCTTGGACAAAGAGAGCTTTTTGGTCACCTTATACACAGGCAGTCTCTGGGGAGCTGGAACCAAAGCTGATGTTTTTCTCCAGCTCATTGGTCAGAACGGCACAAGCGATGTCCATTGCTTACGGCACCCACAGGTTCCTTCTTTCCGTCAAGGAAGCACTGACCGCTTTCTTATCACAACTAGGGAGGACTTAGGAGACATCTGCGCCTTCAGGGTCTGGCACAATAACAGGGGCCCATCTCCCGGATGGTTCTTAAGCAGAGCCAAAGTTGAAAACACGTCCACTCGGAAGACCTGGTTCTTTATGTGCAGGAAGTGGCTTTCTCTCAACAGGGGAGATGGCTTACTGGAAAGGACATTTTTTGTCACAAACCCCAAAGATCCCCTACCCAGAAAGGACTACTTTTTGATCCATCTTTCCAATAGTCTGACAGAGGGCCATCTGTGGCTCTCAATTTTTGCCCATGTTCTTAATGGCACTTTCACCAGGCTCCAAAGGTTATCTTCATGTTTAACAATCTTATTATTAAACCTGCTCATTAACATTATGTTCTTTAATGCTGACAAGGAAGAACAATCTCCAATACACTTGAGGTACTTGAGATCAATAATAATAGGAACTGAATGTGCTTTGGTTACGAGACCTGTGGAGATGATTATCATTGCCTTATTTAAGTATTCCCAGAAAGACCCAACCGGAAGTCCACCCCTCCTTTCTGGAAGGCTTAAAAACTGGAAGGAAGCTTTGCAGAAATGGTACCTCTCAGAAACTTCAGCACAATCCGGGAATAATAATCCCCTGGAGAACTTTCCTGGTCCCAGCAATGCACAGGGCCCACTGCCTCACCAAAGGAGGAGCAACAAAGGAGCTCCCCAGAACTGGAGCAACTCCCCCATTTCTGAAAGAGCTGCAAATGCAACTGGAGCTGAGGAGCAGACAACCAAAAAGAATTCCCCTCCAAAGGCTCAGGCCTTGCAGAGAGGGCCACCATCCAATTCCAGTTTCAATAAAAACTCTGCAGAAGAAGGGGGCAACTTTCTGAAAGAAAGCAGGCTGCCAAGCGTCACCTCCAGGACCTTTTGCAAGACACCACAGGTGTTTTTTTGTTGGTGGTGCGTCTACCTCTCGTGGGCATTGGTTATAGCTGTAACCGGCGTATCGTCATTTCTCATTGTACTGTATGGTTTGTCTTATGGCTACCAGACTTCAATGGAGTGGCTTTTAGCATCGGCAGCCTCCTTTATTCAGAATGTGTTTTTCCTTTCTGTCCTAAAAATCGTTTGTTACTCAGCTTTGAATACAGTTCGTCCTAAATGCTGTGAAAACATTCCATGGTTAACTCAGGAAAATTATTCTGAGATTAAGCTGGACAAGGAAACACTGAGCGAAGATGAGATGAGGGAGAAGCACTTTAAACTTGCCCAAATCAGAGGCACCAAGCAGTATAAGCCTTTAGAAGCTGAAGAAATTGCGAAGATGCTGAAAAGGGCAAAAATCAAAGCCAAGGCTTTCATTTTCATACGAGATTTCATTAGCCATCTTGTCTTTTTAGCTCTGGTATTACATTTTGCCTATTCCAGTGAGAACGCCAACGTTTTTCACTACAACCAATTTATTCAGAACCAGTTCTCTCCCAGACTCTCCCCTGTGGACAAGATAGAAGATATTTACATGTGGATGAATGATGTCTTCTTGCCCTTGATCCACAACAACATTCAGCCTTCCTTCCTTTCTGAGAGCTGGTCCAAAATCATTGGTTTGCCTAGGATGAGGCAAATACGGGCTAAACAGGCTGAGAAAAAATGTTTCCATCCTCACAGCCTTGTAAATAAATTTGTGATCAGCGAAAGCCACTGTCTTCAGAAATACAGGGGGGACACTGAAGAGAAAGGTGACTACGCGGGCAGTTGGTCAAAGATTTCCAACCAGTCTGTTTCCAAGGATGCCAGCAGTTGGTTTGGGTTTACTTACCAGCCAAACAAGACTCCGTGGAGTTATTACTCATTTGGCAATTTGCACACATACGGATCCGGAGGCTACACCTTTTACTTCTTCCCCGAAGAAGGAAGACATAATTCAACAACAAGGCTGGATTTGCTGCAAAAGAGCCATTGGATCGATGAAAATACGTGGGCTCTGATCATTGAACTAACTACATTTAACTCCGATGTGCATCTCTTTTGCAGTATCTCAGTCATATTTGAACTTTCTTACCTGGGGATCATAAAACCAAGTTTGTCAGTACACTCTTTTGCACTCCCCATTTTTCATCAGCAAACAAAAGGTCAACAATTGCTTTTTGTTGTTTTTGTTGCCTTTCTGTTCATTTACATTGCAGATGGCCTTTGCATCATTGTGCGAGGGAAAAAATATACAAAAACCCCTTCTAACTTAATCAGTTTTGGCTTAGTATCAACATTCTTCCTTTTTGTTCTTTTAAGGGTCCTAAAGTTTAAGATGGGAGCCGATATAGTGAAGTTCTACTTACTGCACCCAAATGATTTCATTCCTTTTCATGCAGTTTCTCATTTAGATCAGATTTTAAGGATTACTATGGGCTTCTTGGCATTTCTTGTAGTTTTGAGAACTCTAAAATATTCTCAATTCTTTTATGACGTGTGTCTGGCACAGCAATCAATCATGGCAGCTCTTCCCGGAATATTCTCCATGGCCCTTGTGGTGGTGGTGTACCTCTTCGTATTTATGGCTTTTGGCTACCTTGTGTTTGGCCAGCATGATGACAATTACAATAGTATGATTCGCTCAGCTCAGACTATATTCTCTTACAGTGTTTTAGCTTTCAGAGATACTGACTTTTATTCCAACAGGTTGCTGGGTGGTCTGTTCCTAGCCTCTTTCATGTTCTTGATGATCTGTCTTTTGATCAATCTCTTCCAAGCTGTTATTATGTCTACCTACAGAGATATGAAACAACCCGTATATGAAGAACCATCTGATGAAGCCCAAGCAGTTGCTTTTGTATTACAAAGGCTTAGAAAGATACTGGGTTTTCTTATCTGTAGAACAGCCAAACCAATTGAACCCAATCTTTTTCACAGCGTGCTCTATGGCCAGCCTCAGAAGAGACGTCAGCAACATTTAGGCCTCAAGAACAGAAAAATAAATGGAAAAAAAATGGTTTATCTTGTCATATGAACAATGCAAGTTTTCATATTCCAGGTCAACTGTACTCCGTAATACTTATGTTTCCTGTAATACTTACGTTTCAAATAAATGTTCATAAATACTTTTAATTTCATAATAAAATATTATTGTCATAATAAATTATTATTTTATTTTCATATATTTTTTTCATATGTTTTAACATTCAACCCCTTGCAACTGATTGTGCTTAGAGTTTCTCAGCTGAGAGAAATTGTGCTGAGAATTTAACGTGGCATGACCTGACAACTAAAATTATTCATAACACTGCATTTGTATTTGCAGGCAGATATCTTTGTTAACACCTAACTTCTGGGCATTAACATTAACATGGGGGTGTCCTAGTAACGGGAGATGCCAAGAGGGTGGAGATGCTGAATGCTTTCTTTGCTTCAGTCTTTCCTTCAAGGACTCCTCCCCTCGGGACTCCTGGACCCTGGCGGGAGGACAAAGGCTATGGGTAATGGAGAGCTCCCCCCCAAGGTTGATGAGAGAGTGGTTCGGGAGTGTCTGAGTGGGCTCAACACACACAAATCTTGAATAGAATCTGGCCAGAATTGAATCTCCAGACCCTTCACCAGCTTCATTGCCCCTAACCCTGCCCCTGACCCTAACCCTGACCGTAACTCTAACCCTAACACTAAACTGGATTGTGACCATAACCCGGAACCGCACCCTTACCCAGACCCGAACCCTAACCCTAACCTTAACCAGACCCTAACACTGACACTACCCTTAAATCTAACCCTACCCCTACCCCTGACTCTAACCCTAACCCTAACCCTAACCCTAACCCTAACCCTAACCCTAACCCTAACCCTA
>CM021765.1:70712190-70942126 GCA_011076525.1 Nettapus auritus
CCCTAACCCTAACCCTAACCCTAACCCTAACCCTAACCCTAACCCTAGCCCTAACCCTAGCCCTAGCCCTAACCCTAAACCTATCCCCTTCATGCCGCCTTGGCTGCTGTCTGTACTATCAAGACCAGCCTTCAGTAATGCCAGGTCACAGAGACCAGGGGAACAGCTGGAGCAAGGAAGATGTACCCTGAGTGGTAGAGGATCAGGTCAGGGAATACTTCAGCAAACTGGACATTCCAAAGTCCATGGATCCTGATGCCATGTACCCACAAGTGTGGAGGGAGCTGGCTGCTCTCATTGCAAGGCCACACAATAATCTTTGATCGTTCATGGCAACTAGGAAAGTGTCTGAAGACTAGAAAAAAGCAAATGTCACCCCTATCTTCAAGAAGGTCAGGAAGGACAAGGCAGGGAACTACAGGCCTGTCAGCCTAACCTCAGACTTTGGGAAAGTGATGCAGCAACTAACCCAGGAAACTTTTTCCAGGCACACGAATGACAAGAAAATCACGAGTAGTCAGCACGGATGCACCAAGAGGAAGTCAGGCTTGACCAGCTTTATAAACTTATATGGTGAAATGCCTGGCCTGTTGGATGAAGAGGAAGCAGTGGCTATATTCTGCCTGGACTTCAGCAAGGCCTTTTATACTGTCTCCCGTGAAATGCTCCTACACAAGCTCCCGATGTTATTGGCCTGATGGGCACTGAGGTGATTGAAAACTGCCTGGATGGCCATGCCCAGAGTGGGGTGATCAGTGGCACAAAGTCCATCTGGAGACCAGAAACTAGTGAGGTACCCCAGGGGTTACTACTGGGCCCAGTCTTGCTTAACATCTTCATTAATGATCTGGATTATGGGGAAGAGTGTGCCCCCAGCAAGTTTGTGAATGATATGGAACTGCTAGGAGTGGCTGATTTACCACGGGGTCATGCTGCCATCTGGAGGAACTTGGATGAGGGATCTGGAAAAACGGTCTGACAGGAAGTTCATGTTCTCTTGTATTGGCTGCACTACTCATGAAGTTCAACAGGGAGAAGCATGAAGTTCTGCATGTGGGGAGAAACAACCCCATGTACCACTATATGCTGGGGGCTGCCCTGCTGGGAAGTAGTGTGGCAGAAAAGGACCTGGGCATTCTTGTGGACACCAAGTAGAATATGAGCAGGCTTTGTGCATTTGTCACAAAGATGGTGACTGAACCGCTTCCCCAGGCAGCCCATTCCAATGCCTAACAACCCTTTTGGTAAAGAAGTTCTTCTTAATATCCAACTTAAACCTCCTGTTGTGGTTTAACCCGGCCGGCAGCTAAACACCACACAGCCGTTTGCTCACCCTCCCCCCTCCCTCTCTGGGATGGGGGAGAGAAACGGAAAAGTGAAATGAGAGTTGAGACAGAGACAGTTTATTAAGATAGGAAACAATAATAATAATAACAGTAATAATAATAATAGTGTATATGAAACAAGTGATGCACAATGCAATTGCTCACCCGTTGACCGATGCCCAGTCTATCCCGAGCAGCCGGCCCCCCCAACCTGGCTAGCCACCCCTATATATTGTTTAGCATGACGTCAGATGGTATGGAATACTCCTTTGGCCAGTTTGGGTCAGCTGTCCTGGGTCTATCCCCTCCCAGCTGTTGCTGTACCCCGAGCCTGCCTGCTGGCAGGACAGAGCGAGGAGCTGAAAAGTCTTTGGCTTGGTACAAGCACTGCTCTGCAACAACCAAAACATCGGCATGTTATCAGCATTCTTCCCATCCAATCCAAAACACAGCATTCCACCAGCTACTAGGAGGAAACTGTCCTAACTGAAACCAGGACACCTCCCCTGGTGCAACTTGATGTTAAAACCTGCATTAGTCCAGAATATGCCTTTGGTGATATTTGCCGCTGAGGGAGCTGGGACTGTTCAGCCTGGAGAAGAGGAGTCTCAGGGGCGACCTTATTGCACTTTACAGCTACCTTAAAGGAGGCTGTAGAGAGTGGGGACTGGTCTATTCTCCCAAGTGCCTCGTGACAGGACGAGGGGGAATGAGCAAAGTTGCACCAGGGGAGGTTTAGGTTGGATATTAAGAAGAACTTCTTTACCAAAAGGGTTTTTAGCCATTGGAATAGGCTGCCCGGGGAAGTGGTTGAGTCACCATCCCTGGAGATCTTTAAAAGGTGTTTAGATGTAGAGCTTAGGGATATGGTTTAGTGGAGGACTTGTTAGGGTTAGGTCAGAGGGTGGACTTGGTGATCTTGGAGGTCTCTTCCAACCTAGATGATTCTGTGATTCTGGGTTTCTGTGGTGGAAGGCTGGTCTGCAGCATGGCCTGCCCTGCCCAGTGAGAGGTGCTCTTCACCCAGATAACATTTTAAAATTCATTATTCTATCAAAATAAAAGTATTTATTTTTCTACTATTGAGATGGTTCTTCACCAACAGAAATTTCTATAGACAGGTGTGATGCTGCTGCTGTACGTGGGAAGCTAGCAGCTTTTACTGGCCACAGAATTATTTACAAAGCTGTGAGGATGGAAAGATACTTTCTCTGTGCCTTCAAGCTATTCTTGCCAACTTGTCCTCGGCAAACCAGTCATTTTGGTGCAACTCTCAGTAAGAAAGGCTGGCTGAGTGGCATTGTGGATGAAAGGCAAGAGGATGAGATTTGCCCACAGGTGAGGATGTTTCAGCTTGTCCAGAGGGGGAAGTCTGGGAGTGAACTGGTTCAGAATACGTGGGTTGTAGTGAAAATTGTTGGTGGAACAACAGTGGAACAGGCAAAGATTAATAGCAGAGCTAAAAAGACAAGGTGGCTGATGAAATTTCTTTTGAAAACAAAAGGCCTGACTTTCATTTTTGCCCTTCCCATCATCTTTGCAATTTCACCAGCTTCTCAAAGCTTACGCTCTTCGCGCTCTCTGATTTGGGAAAGTTTAAAGTGCTTGTGCCTCATCTCATCTTCATTCAGCATTTCCTTACCCAGCTTAATCTTGGAAAAATTTGGGCTTGCCCAAATCTGAGACAAGCAGCGTAAGCCTTGAGAAGCTGGTGAAATTGCAAAGATGCTGGGAAGGGCAAAAATGAAAGTCAGGCCTTTTGTTTTCAAAAGAAATTTCATCAGCCTAAAACTTAGCCTAAACCTTAGCCTTTTCCCTGTCCTGTGTAACCAGGTCCCCCAACTCCTTCAGCAATGGGCCCACATTTTCCCTGGTCTTCCTTTTGTCACTTGTGTAGTTCTGGAAGCCCTACTATCTCCCTAGTGCTTAACATGTTCCTTTCTATAAGTGAAACCAGTCCTAGGTCTAATAAATAACATTTTATTGGAAAAATACTGGTAAGCTTCTCTTTCTGTCCACACAATCCATTTGCTTTTCAAAGTGTACCTACAACAAAGCACTTCACTTGCTCAGTAATGACACGTGATTCTTGTGCTTACATTGAGGTTCTATCATATATAAAAAAATCAGGCTTCTCTTTTAATAGAAAAAATGAGGGGCTTGCTGCAAAGAAGCACTGGCATCGCTACATAGTTGTAGGAGATCAGGAAGCCCTTCTGTGCTGTGTGGGTAATGGAGCATTGACAGAAGTTGTACAGAGGGGTTGTGGAGTCCTGTCCTTGAATATCTTCAAAAGCTGCCAGGACATGGTCCTTGTACAGACTGCCCTAAGTGGCTTTGTTTTAGCACCAGGTCCCTTCCCAGCTCAGCCATTCTGCCATTCTGTAAGCTTACAAATTGTCACACTTGTCCTACAGCCAGTGATGCATGGCCTTGATTTCTTCGACAACGCAGCTGGCCACAAGATAGAAATCACAAAGTCCCTGAACACTTCCTGACTTCTGAGTTCTGAAGTCTAGCACCTTTCACAATCATACCAGATAGCTATACTGTTCAGTTTTCAAATCCAGGGCAACCTTCACCACATCATTAACTCATCTGGGACATTACTGCTGACACACTGGACACTGCCTACCAGCCCTCAGCTGCTTGCTGCCTGGAGTAGCACCCACCACACCCTGCAGCTCCTCGCGCTACGACCCCCGCTCACTCACTGCAGCACTGGGCATGGGCACAGCAGCACTGGCATGGCCAGGCCCAGGCAGGCCTGCTCTTAGAGTTGGGCACAGCTCTGCCACACGACACCACTTGTAGGAGGCAAGGGACGAGTGGCTGTGCCCATGGAAGCTGCAGGTGGTGCTGGCATGGCAGGGAGTGACACTGGCTGCTGGCAAGAGGCCCTGGCACTGGGCAGCCTTTGGGGGTCTCTGGGCAGCCTTGCACCTCAGTGTAAGCAGAACAGGATGTTCCACTTCTTTCGTTGAGCCACTTGCAAAACAGGGCTCACACCTGTAGATATTTTCCCAGTGCTTTCCTACACTCTTCTTACAGAGCACACCACAGAACGTCTCTCATATATGCCCATCTGTAATTTATACATGCCTGAATAGGTTTCACTTCCTTCCCTGTGTATGCTAACTTCAAGTAACATCTCCAACAAAAGAATTGTTTGCAGGTCCAAAACTTTCTCACTCATCCCTTTCAAAAAATAAAAAAGACCAAATGTTCTAGGAAAATATCCTAGGACTCGGGAACACTGCAGGACAAAAGTAGCTTTATCTACTGCTGACAATGTAGAGAGGCCCACCCTTATAGCATACACAAATTTTTATGAGCCAAAGATTTATCTGTAAAGCTTATAAGGAAAAGTGGAGGTGGCTGTGTCACTCAGGCATGGGGAAGCTGTGGGGCATCTTTGTGAAAGCAATCCTATAGTTCCACATAGGAATTTCAATGTGTGGAGGAAAAACAACAACAACAACAACAACAACAGAGCCCCAAAAGCAAACCCATTAATAACAAGCAGTCCCTGGCAAAAGAGTAAACTCTCAAGCAGAATGGATGCAAGAAGTTTTTATTGCATAAAAATCGAAAATTATGGTGAAGCATCCCACAAGACTCAGATCACTGATGTACAATCTAATGACTTTGTCAAAAGATGTGTTTAATGCAACCTGCCCCTTTTCCCAGTGCAACAGCTGTCACTTTTAAGGGGAGTTATCAAATGTTTGCCTGTTTCAGAGCCCTGCTAAAGAGCTTTTGCTGAGACAGTTTCATCAAGTTGAATTAGTTGTAATAAGGTGACAGACACAACAGATGTGAAGTTTCCGTTGGTAAATATACTTACTGCAACAGCACTAAGATATACCAGTGCTAGCAAAATGCTCTCCCAGGTATTCCTCACCAAAGGGTGAAGATGCAGAGCTTACCAAGAAGGCGTCCCTGTCTAGGTGGAGAAGAAGGAGCACAGCCAGTCAACTGCCTCTGATAGGTTTACAATTTCTTCTTCTGTCTCTCCCCAGCTCTACTGTTTTCCTCAATCTTTTTTTTTTTTTTTTTTTTTTCTTTTCCCTAACCCCTAACGCTAACTTCTTTTTTTAATTATTATTATTATTTTTCCTTCTTTTTCTTACACTAACTCCTTAACTCTTTTATATCCTAACCTTATCTGTTCCTTCCCTGGGGGTATGTTTAGCATGATTTGAGTGAAGAGTTGAGTGCCAGAGTCGTATCTGTTTTGCATGTATTTCATTAGGCTCATTATCCTACTCATGGGTTTTAACTTTAATATTTATTTTACACATAAAGCAGCAAAAAGTTTCACTTGGGCCCTGTGGACCTCAAGACTCTGTTCTGCCACCAAAACAGGGCTGTCTCGCCAACACAAGACTCCCTCCTTCAGTAGCCTCTCCTACCAAGCTTGTGGACCTCCATCCACAAAGTTTGTGAAAGAGATAGACAGGAACAAGGTCCTGAACTCCCATTTGCCCAAGGCTGGTGCTTATCAGTGATGCTAACAAGTCTGGTTGTTCTGCACAACAGCTGAAGCCTGAAATAAAGGCTGAAGCCTTAGACACTTAAAGTGCTGTACCAATCAACCTGACCCAGCCACCCTGTGATCATGACAGTGACTCTCCAGTGGGATTGACCAGGAGAGGAGAAAGAACACTACCTGCTACATTCTGCTGTTGCTGCTTTCCTGGGGAACTCAAAGTGCAAAAGCTGCACTGAAATGCCATGACAGTATTTTTTTTATGCTGCAAATAACCTCAGAGAAGGCAGCCTCACCTGTCCAGGAATGCTCAAAAGAGAGTTACCAGAATAAAGGGCCCTGTGTTTCTCTGGAAATTTAGGAAACTGATAGCTGCCTGTCACAGATTTTCAGAAAAGGTCTGTTTTATCCACCCAGTGTGGTCAGTCCCTGTCTGCAACATAGTCATCTCTAAGTCCTCTTTTCCTTCAACATCTCAACCAGGTTGCAAATCAGATGGCCCCAGAAAATGCTACCTTCACTCCTGGCCTGAGCATTCCCAACCATCACACCAAAGCCATGTATGACACCTTAGAAGTAACAAAGCAAATTGTTTGCGGACAGGGCTACCATGGTAAGATTTGCAGTTATTTGCAGAGGGGTGAGCTGGTGGTGGGAAGAGAGTTATATTCTTTCAGAAAGGTGTTAGATGAAGTTTGTGAAGAGAGGTAGTATCTTTTTCAAGACCAAATATGTAGGGTTTTTTGTTTGTTTTTTTTCAAAAAAAGAGATTCTTTTGGGCATGAGCCTTTCTTCAGAACTTGGAGTGATTCACCAGTGTCATAGAGTGTGCCACATGGGTTAAGTGGCATACTTTTTTACCTCCTATTCTTATATTTTTATATTCTAATTTAGCAAGTTTCCCAACTTGCACCAAACTTAGATCTTGCCTAGAAACAGGGATATTACCTCTAACACAGAGCCACAGTAGCCCTGGTAAAAAAATAAAAATAAAATAAAATAAAAAATAATGATTTATTGTACTGCATCAGTAGAGGACAGGCTTTGCTTACATTAAAGATACCTGGGGTCTATGTAGGTGGTATAGACCTGTTACATGTCAACCAGGAAAGCCGTTAGAGCCCTGAGGCTGGCTTAAGCTCAGGCTGCTCCGTAGAGGCCGTATCCCCTCCCCTTGTACGCCGGCCTCTCCCCAGACACAGACGGGTGGCAACGATTTATTAATTAGGCAAAGACACTCTGGGCTCCCCCGGCGGGGCGGTGAGCGCTGCCAGGCACTGTGATCATCTTCGGTCGTGAAATTTCCGGCTGTGAGAGCCGCTTGCAGGAAGAATGCTACTTCCAGCTGGTTTGACAGGCATTATGTACACCTAGTTAGGCATCATATAGTAAATTACAGCTTGTTATTAACCGCAATTAAACTGCCGTCTATGCATTGCTTCTGCGCAGAGGGCGGAGAGCCGCGGGCCCTTTCAGGAGGGGCGGGATCTAACCTGGCGGGGAGCCGGAAGCCAGGGGCGGAAGCGGCGGAGCTCAGGGCCCGGCGGGAGCGGCGGTGCGGTGCCCGTGTGCGCGCTGTTGCTGTTGCTGGCCGCAGCAGCGGAGCGCGGGGGCGCCTGGCGGGGCGCGGTCATTGAATCAAAGGCGTGCATCCGCCCTCCCTTCCCCTTCCCTCCCGGTCGGGCCCGGCCCGGCCAGGCCCATCCCGTCCGTCGGCCGAGACAGAGGTGGGACAGCGCGGCCCGGCCCCGGGGGTCCGTTTGTTGTATGAAACCCGCGGCCTCTGTGCTACGGTCTAACAGCCACGGAGCGCTTTGTGGTTCTGTTGAGAGTGGAGCTGTGGGGTGCAGCCCGGGAAAGGGCTGCGGAGAGGCTCCAGGGAGTTGCAGGCTGTCTGAAGGCAGTACGCAGGGCTGCTTTGGGGCGTGGACAGGAATAAGGGTTAAGGGCGTGGGGGAAAGCCTTGTGTCCTGTGAAACTTAGACGTTTCTTGTTCAAGCTTCCTTGCACCTGACCAAGTTGGTTCTGGGGTCACAGCTTTGGAGTGGGAGGGCCATAGAACTACAGAAACAGGAAGGCCAGAGTGCCTCATTCAGAGTACAAATGGCCCCTCAGGTACTCAACTCCCTTTTAAACATGAGGAGGAAATGAGTAGTTTGCAATATGTACGAGAGGTGGTAGCACAGTTTCTGAATCTGCTCTGAGGACCCCAGGGAATACATCCATATCACAAAGGTGGTATGGGTCCTCTCTTAAGAAGAGAGGTAAATCATGTCTCTAAGGTGCCTGGACTGGAAGGAGAGCCTATGAACACTGCAAAGTGACATAAAAATAAAGCCAGTTGTGTCTTCAGCGCGATGGACTGAATAATCTCTTAAGCTGTCTTCCATCTCTAGGCATCTGTCAATCCAAGAATTGGATTTGCATCCTAGTAGTTCGTTATACCAGTGTGACTCCACGCTGAGCGTGACTCATGTAATTATTTAGGTTTTCAAAAGACCTCTAAGATTGTCTAGTTCAACCTTTAACCTAGCACTGACAAGCCCACCGCTAAACCGTGTCCCAAAGCACTACATCTGTACATTTTTGAAGGCCTCCAGGGATGGTGACTTAACTGCTTCCTTGGCAGCCTGTTCTAATGCTTCACAACCCTTTCAGTGAAGAAATTTTTCCTAATATCCGACCTAAACCACCCTTGGCGCAACTTGAGGCCATTTCCTCTTGTCTTTTCATATGATGCTTGGGACAAGAGACCAGTCCTCAGTACTCACGTTTGTGCATTAGTTAAGATTTTTCCATTAGTACTTTTCCCTGCTCTGATTTTACCAATATAACACCTTGGAAGGACTTGTACTGTATGCTTATGCAGAGATACCATATGTTGATTCATTTCCCTTAACTGGTCTGGTTCGCAAGGCGTACTGATATGAATGCAATTTTTTGACCATAACTAATGCTACATGAAGGTGTTACACTACTTTAGCTATGTCCTTATAATTAAAGTGATAAGAAATTAAAGATATGTAGACAAAACTTAAGTCCTTCATGCTCCAAGATGAAATGTCAAAGACATTGTTTTCCTCATGCATTAATTTCTGAGGTCAAGGGAGAAATTTGCTGGGCAAAGTAGCTGTTACAACAGAAGAATTACTTTATATCTCATCTCAAATACAGTAAGGATGTACAAATAAGGCAAAGCTGCATCATCAAGAACACTGGAGAATCCCCTGAAATTTTTACTCTGCACAGATAAAGCAGCCTGGGGTTGCTTGGAGGTGTTCTGCCTGAAGAAGGTTTTTATTTGATGGCAATAGTAGGAAAAGATTTGGATTCCGTTAACACAACTTGGAATGGAGACTTGCTCCGCAGACTTGGTGAGGCACTAAACAGAAATAGTCTGTACATTACCTTTGCACTGGCCTTTTTGCTAAAGGAGAGTGTTTGCTGGCACAAAAATCAATGAACCAAAAAAGCTGAAATAAATGAACCAAAAAAGCTGAAACTTTTTTCTTTTTCTTTTTTTTTTTTAACCCCCTCAGCCAGTATAAATCGCGAGTGGGCCAGTGATTGTTTTGTAATGTTCCTTTCCTCAGCGCCTGTTGAAAAGAACCCTTTTTACCTGCTCTTTCTGTTTTTTCCTTTTTATTGGCCAGCTGACATGCTGCCTCTAATAAGGTTGTCTTCTAACTGTAATAACTATATATAACTTCTAATAATTCATCTTCTAACTGTAATAACTATATATAACTTCTAATAATTCTCCGCTAAGCCTTCTTTCCCCTCCTGTTAATTTTGTCATATTTTTTCTATTGCTCAGTTATTACTAATTAAACACAGGTGTATGCATATGTGCAAAAGGAAATGTGTATTTAAATCTGTAACATAAACTTCACAGCATGCTTAAGTGCTATCTGTAGCTGTATCTGATACTTTTACAAACTCTTTGATGTAAACATATGGCCTATAAAATTTCTATCAAGACCTCATCAACTTAGCTACTTAACGAGCTCTACTCTGCAGTTCAAACTCTTCTCCTGGACCTCAGTGAGGTCTTAGCCCCATTTACACTTGTTGAACAAAGAGATCTGAAGGCAAAGAAAAGCTACTTAAATATTTATGACTCATTGAGGTTGCTGCCAATTGTCATTGGATTTTTAAGCCTCTAGAGCAGCAAGACACAACTGCTCTGATTTTGCACATCTATTCTCCTCGCATATGACCCAGTAGGAGCAGACCATTCTGTTGTGGTGAATTCTAAGATCCGTGCACCTTCATCCACCGTGGGACTTGTCATTGTGAAAAACCTGCCTCCTTCCTGTTTCACCTGTGATGAAGAGAGCAGGAAATTTGTCCAAAAGAACTTCTGGAGGGGAAGAGCATAAGCGCACACGCTTGGCTGACAGGCTGTGCAAAATACACACAGAACAGACTGTCTGTCTATGGTAAAAGATGTCTCCCACCGTCTGATAACAAATATCATTTCTCTTTGTCTACAGAAAGTCATGGAAGTGAGCCTTGATATTTATTTAGTGAGAGTATCAGGTATTGAAAGAAGCAAGTTCAGCCTTAGCTTCTGTACATGTTTTTAGGCAAAATAATCCAAGTAATGGTTGGAAGCAAAGTCTTTCAGAGAAGAGCAAAGGGACTGACTGGAAAACATGGTAAAAATTCATGGTGGTAGTGCCAGGCTGATTTCATGTTATTTCATAACGCTACATGTCAGGAAAAGAATTTACTACATGCGTAAGTGAGGAAGGCTTGAAGCTGCCAGCTCATTTCTGAAGCTCTGATTTGCACTGTAATTAGAAAAAAAAAAAAAAAAAGTTTTGGAGCTCCCACCAAGTACCCTGGAAAATAAAACTTTAAGGGTTAAGTGGGAGTGGGCTTCATAGGGGACATCTCTCACTTTGTTTTTTCTCATGCTCGCTGTTCACAACATCTGGGACAACAGAACTTGCAGAATGCATCTTTCAGGGGAAGAGAACGTGCCTACAAGAAGGTGTGGGGGGCTATGTGCATGAGGGTGTTATGCATATAGTGGGGACAGGACTTCATTCTGTACTCTCAAGCTTACTTGAAGCAGGCAGTATGTACCCCATACCACTCCACCCCAATGGTTCTGTGTTTTCTTTTTAAAGGTTTTGCTTTTCTCCGTTACGAAGTCCTCACCTCGTGATCAGTCTTAACAAACTGAGAGCATCAGCCACATTTTACTAGAAAGAATTCTCTTCCCTCGGTATGTTAATGTGAACATTTTGCTGGTCACAGGAAAGCTGGCGCTGGCTGTCACCGTAAGGACACTGCAGCATGCAAACCCCACGTAGTAGGGGATATTTCCTTCCAGTACCATCTTGGCTTTCTGCAGAGAGATAAATCACTGAAGCTATATTTATTTCTTTCAGGATTATGTCAAGTTGCAGTGTCTTATTTCCCAGTACAGTTCCCTTCTCCTGCATTTCCACCAAATCTTGGTGCTCCTATTTTGGGCTATGTAGGAAAGTGTTGCACTAAGTTTAGATTATGCTTAACCACGCTGATACTTTCACTGGTACATGTGTGGCCCGCCATAACTTTTCTTAAAGGACAACTTAACGGGAAGCATCATCACATATATTAATAGAGCCTTACTACCTTCTTCTTCCCCACTATGGATATTAATGTAACAAAGCTATAATAGGGAGCAGCAGTTTGGAGGGAGGACAAAATCAGTTCAGGACTGGGTAGCCTATGGCTGCAGCATGCTTACTTATTCTGGTTACACCAGAAGGGTGATTTAATGAAATCAGACCTCGGGTCTGTTTTCCATCTTTTGGCAAGGAATAGCTGTGATCCAGAAGTAGTGTTATATTAATTGTGTTTGCTTCAATGTTTGGGTGTCCTATGTTACCTCATCTCCACTAAGTCCCTGTAACTGCTGTGAGAAGAGAAACAAATTTGCTTGTCTTTCCTTTAATTCATTTCTAGGCTATTTTATGTATAGAATGGTTAGCATGGATGATAATGATGTGTGACAGATTTGCACTCTGCTTAGGAAAGCCAGTTGGGAGAGTAGAAGAAAGAGTAGTGAGGGGAATTGAGCAAAAGAACAGAAAAGACCATAGATAATTTCAGGGCCCAAGGAGGGGAAGGAGAAGAACTAATGACCCTGCAGTTCTCCCTCCTTAGGGTTGTTCTGTCACACAACAGAGGTCCACCACTCACTGTGCTTCTGCAGACAGACATGGAGAGATGGCTTCTACCATGCGTGCTTGGGCAAATTGCCTTTATTTTATTCTAATTCACTCTCGCTGCAGGATCCACTTAGTGGGGCTTTTACATCTGAGTCACTCGTAACAGCTGGTTTGCTGAAAAAGGAATCCCCAGCAGCTCCTAGCAGCACTGCAGCCAAGCAGCAGGGCTGTACAGTTCCGATGCGTCCACTAGAGGACAGTGGTATATACCTGGTAATTGGTGCCCTGTTGCAGCATTCCTGTGTGAAGCTGTTAAATTCTCACCTAATTTGAAATTCTTTATTAAATGCTGTCTCATTCAGAGCTGGCTGGCTGTCATGTTCCAGTAAGGAGTAGTTGGGCTAGTTGTGTTGTGGGTTTTTTTTGTTGTTAAGTGATGGTTTCTCAGCTTTGTTAAATCAAGCGTTTTATCAATAGGTGCCTTTTTGAGATTAATCTTATGTTCCTAAAACCTTTTTACATTAGGAATATTTTTGATTTGCTTGTCTGTGTTATTCCTTTCTTTCCTCTGACACATTTCCCTGTTCAAACACTTCTCTCCAAGTGTTCAGAAAACAGGCTTTCATGTCTCTGGCCACCTCCAGGGCTAGCCCCTGGCTGGGCTGTTTATCCTGCTGCCACAGGGAGCCCAGGCTAGCTGTCATTAAAAAGCAGGGCTTGGGGCCTGCTAGAGGGAAGCCTGTGTGTCCTGCTGAGACATCAGTTCTGTCAGAGCACAGGGAGCATAGCAGTACCAGTGCCAACCTCCTGGCCTGAAGGGAGAAGTTGCTGCAACATGTCAAGGCTTAATTCAGTCAAGTGATCTTTGGGAGAGGTAATAAGAGTAGACGTTCCAAATGGCCATGCTTGGTGAAATTGCATTCCTGGGCTAATTCCTTACCCTGAGCCCAAGGTAAGTCAACTCAGGAAGAGCAGGGAGGCAGCCAACAGGTGACCTAAACATGCCTTCAGGGCAATAACGTGAAAGAACTGGAGGGAGAGAGCTGTTCACGCAGGGATTAACTAGCGGTAAGAAGGTTCTGCTGCTTCTTTTGTTAGCTGGGCAATTGGGCAATAGATGATTTTTCTGAAGGAGGTGAGTGCATTCTTGGTGCTGAAGTGTATTTAAATTTATATCACACCAAATATTTCAGAATAACTTGGCATCGACCAGGCTATGAATTCAGTGGCTCCTAGCCTTCCAGCAGAGAGCGCTCCTTCCCATCGAGGGTCAAGCTGTGAATATTTTAAAACCATCATCACCACTGGATATGGCAGGAAAATTTTGGCAGGAAGAAGAAATGGGTTTAATTGGAGAGGATTAAAGGTGTGTCAATGTTGGTTTTATTTGACATCCCTTCCGACCAAAGTCTGTGTTTGTAAGCAGTTTGTTTCTCGCATAATTACTCTAGTTTATTGGTGATTCAGAAATACACAAGTCTCCTGTGGAGTATTAAGAGAGGCTTTAACCTTTGCATTGTAAAGACTTGTGCTAACAAGGTTTCAAGCAAAGAAAATCAGATTACTTATCTGTGCCCCTACTTTGCCACTGACCCTGACAATTTGGTGGTGATTTATTACTTCTGGCATGTCTTCCAGGCCTGTTAGCAGAATGCTCCAAGCAGAACTGCCCTGAAGTTGTTAGGAGTCCCTAGAGAACCTCACTGGGAGCCATTTCCTCCATCCATAGGGTATCAGTCACAGCATGGAGAAACACTGTTACAGCACTGCTGTCTAACCTGCACCTTTCTTTTACTGTAATTATGTCCTCAGTATGGCATTCAAATCGGTGTGCTTTACCTCTTGCCATGACACGTGGTCCAACCTCACACGTCCTGCAGCATTCTGGGCTTGACTTAGCAGGTTTCTGCTGAGCGTTCCAGTTCAGTGTTTGCTTCGTAATCAAGCGTGTGTGGGTAGCTGTGTTGTTCTTTTCAGAAGAACTGTGCATGTGCTTCAAGTAAGTATGTGTTCAAGTACCTTGTGGCTTACAGCCAAAATGTCAAACCCTTGGCAGAATTTGGTTCTAAACAAGCTGTTCTTTAAGATTTTTTCGGTACATCCCAACCAGCCAGACATGTGACACGTTACTGGGACAACATGCTTCCTCAAAAATTCCCAAAGAAAACAGAAACATTTGGTGCCATTACTAGCAATGATTCAAGTCACTTGAGGTCACAAATTTACCTGTCATGATTATAATAGGATTAGTGTCCTTTTACCTCCTCAAGAGATCCTTCATCCTGTAATTGGTATATACTTGGTGTCTGTCAGTGTCTATCTTGACTATGGTTTTATCCCAGAATTGCTTTTGTGCATTTGTTGTCTGACATAAAAATACAGTTCTTTAATTGCAGATGAGCTTTTTGGAAGTACCAGAAGTTTTCTGTGAGTAGGAATTTTCTGCTTGCTGGCTTAGACTGAAGCTGTGAGGTAAATGCATAAACTAAAAGTTTATTACATGTCGTTAAAATTCTTCTTTCAGAAGGAGAATGGCTTTACTTTGTTATATAGCAAACTTTTCTTCCAAGTGGGAACATTCACCCTGAAATCTATATGCATGTTAATTTCACACCTCCAGTTAGTGACCTTAACTTTCTTAAGTGCTGCTGTGTAGACAAGCTCTCAGGACAAATGCCGTTCCCAATGAAATAAAACTTGGTACGGCTGATACTAGTGACTTACAAGCTTAAAGTAAAATGGAAAGCATCATAAATTCATCTGTGCCTTGCAGGCAGGATCATATGCTTTTCAATTGGCATAGCCAAAAATCTGTTTGTACATAGATATCATTCCTTCCCAGTGGTAGTCACTGAACAGATTCTCTTCTACATTCCAGTGGTCTATAAGAGAGCAGGTGTTTCTATATCCAACACACTTCAGCTCTGAAGCCAGGGCCGTTCTTTTGACTTGGAATAAGGACACATTCATTCCAAAGTCTGTGATACCAACTGCCATAAATATCCTTTTTTTTTTTTTTAACGTTTTGCTTTATTTTAACAAAACGATCACTGTGATGGTGTTCTTTATTTAATTCAAATGACTTTCCATATTTTACCTCTATTGGATTAATTGCTTCCTCTTAAAAAAAAAAAAGTCCAAAACTGCATAGTGTGCTAGACTCAGTTTAATTCAGATGGGTGAATGTCTTGGTATTGCTGCTGACTGCCAACAAAAAAGGTAACTTTAGGTATGTTTGTGGGGCTTATGTTTTAAACCTAAAATGCAAGGGTCAAAAAGCAGGCTTCTTATTTGAATTTGTATAGTTTGAAGAATCGCAGTTTTAATATACAGGGAGAAATATGTTATTATGTACACACTTTATTTCTAGCTGAAAAATCTGAAAGCACTTAGTTAAATTTTCTCCACATCCCTATGAGGTAGGTAAAATACATAATATCCAAGGTTTACATCGCTTTTCAAAAAATGTAGTTGCCTTAGGTATTCAAGAGTTGTGTTTATTTATGAAACTAGTATGCAGCCCCGTTTGTATTACATTTGAAGAACTCCCTGTATCACAGAAATGCCAGGAATGGCTGTGGAAAGGCTGGTGGTAAAAGAATGACAAGGTAAGGGAGATTATTCACAAAGTTAAGTTTCAGGATTTAACTGGGTAGGACTTGATGAACTAAGTGTCTGTTATGAAGCCTCTGTAACCTCGGAGGATCTTGGGGCTCCTGTTCTTCTGGAATATTACATGACAAGTAGTCAAAGCTCTACTTCACCTTGCCCCCAATTCACCTTAGCAGCATATGTCTCTAAGGATTCAGTTTCACCACATAGGGTGAGCAGAAATAGCAGCTTACTGTCATTGAAAGGGGGAAATACAGGTCCCTCATCTCAGCCCTCCCCTTCTGGCTATGTAGTTGTGCTTCTTATATTCTACTACTGTTAGGAGTTGTTGGATTCCTCTGAAAGCCAATTTATCCCACAGCAGGAAAAAAAAAAGGCATTGAGAAAAAAAAAAAAAAAAGGTAGCTCTTTTATTTTAGACTACATTAGTAACTGGTGTGTTACAATAAGCGAAACCATAGACTGAAGTATTTGATGCCAAGTATCAGCTGCCCACTCTATATGTTTCAGAGTATTTCAAGTCCTATCCTATAGAGTGAATGCCCATTAGTTGGGTGTTCAGGTCAGGGTGTGTTAAGTATGCTTTTGGAGCACATATTTCATGTGAGCTCTGTCTGAAACTGTCTGGTTTGTGTGCTTTAAGACTGCTCCGTGATGCAGACCAAATGGGGACAGTCAGGCAATTAGTTCCCAAGGAACACCTCTGACCTAAGCTGAAACATAGCCTCAGTGAACTGAATCAGCTCTGCAGGGGAAGGGTATGTATGGAAAGCTAAGAAGAGGGGGAATGACCTTCTGTCCTTAGGCAGCAGGGAGGTGGATGTCAACTCAGCTGTGAGCATGGACAGTGTAACTGCTCAGATATTGTCCAAATCTGACTTCCTAGCATCCACCTTTTGAACAGCTTGATGCCGGTGCAGGTTCACTTAAAAAAAGCTGAGAGGTTTATAGCTGAAAGCTGCATGCTGTGCAAGGCATGAGGGCATTAGCTAAAGCTTGACTTTTCTTACTAGCTGCAGGGTGAAAGTGTCCGTTCAAGAAAATGGTGCAGGTGAGCAAAGATACCTGATTTGCAAACAAGTGAACACATTTCATTCATGGGTAGGTGCAGGTTTTGGGCACAGACGTGGTTAGCTGTGTTTGATCTGATCATGCATACACAAAAAAGTCAGTCCTAAAAGAATATATACCACACCACGCTTTTTGAAAACTGCACAGTTTGACTCTCAGATAGTAGAATCGCTGAAGGATAAGCTGCCAAATGGAAATCCATGGCCAAGATTTTACACAAGTAGTATCATAAACACCAAAGCTAACGAAGCACAGCTTCTGATGTTTTCTGCCTTGTATTGATAACTACACCTTTGTAGTGGGTAACCATAATCTTTCAGTCATCTCATTTCAATCTCTCATTTATAGAAGTATATGGGTATCTTCCATGAAGGTAAAGCAGAGTCTCCTTCTGCCTATTTTCATAAAAATTACAGGACCCAAACATTTTTGAGAGTACCTTCACCTCTGTCCTGTGTGGTTTGAATGAGCCAATATTCTACCTAGACACAGGGAGATTACACAGAGAATCAGTAGGGTTGGAAAAGACCTCCAAGATCATCTGGTCCGACCATCCCCCTGCCACCAATGTCACCCACTAAACCATGTCCCTAAGCGCCAGGTCCAACCTTTCCTTGAACGCCCCCAGGGATGGTGACTCCACCACCTCCCTGGGCAACCCGTCCCAGTGCCTGACTACTCTTTCTGAGAAGAAATATCTCCTAATTTTCAACCTAAACCGCCCTGGCACAACTTGAGGCCATTCCCTCTAGTCCTATCACTAGTTACCTGTGAGAAGAGGCCGACCCCCAGTTCCCCACACCTTCCTTTCAGGTAGTTGTAGAGAGCAATGAGGTCTCCCCTGAGCCTCCTCTTCTCCAGACTGAACAACCCCACTTCCCTTAGCTGCTCCTCACAGGACTTGTGTTCCAGGCCCTTCACCAGATTCAAGTTCTAAGTGAATAGGTGAACTTTTATATTTAGATTCCTATGCTGTAATTTCTAAGCCTATCTGAGGAATTTGGAAATTTAACTGGGACATAGGAAACCAACTTGCTTTGGGAGAAAAGATGTATTAACGAGGGTTTACAATAGTCAATTTTCTGTTTAGTTGCAGGCATGTACTGCATTTTGGAGCTGTAAGATTTTTGCTTTTCTTGTAGGTGACTTAAAGATGGATTCTCCCAAAGAACCTCAGCCTACAGGAGAGTTCAAATGTCAGCTATGTGGCTTAACAGCTCCATACACGTACTATGGGCAGAAACCACCAAACACACGCTCTATTGAGTAAGAACAGTTTTTCACATTACAGACTTCATTTATGGTGTGGGCATCAGAAATCTTGTGCTGCGGAATGATGTGCAATGTGTGAACCCAGTAATATGCCATATTGACCCCGAATAGGATGTTTGGTACTTAGTGACCTCTTTTTTCCAAAGGAAAAAAATAAAATTTACAGCATTGATAACAAAGACAAATACCAACTTTATGATCCTCCTTCAGTGCCATGCAAAGATTTGTATTTAATGTATTTCCTAGCCCTGCTGGCCACCCTACAATTTACCTGTGCCATAATTCACTTACTAGAATACTGTTGACTGTGTCAGCACAGAATTTCTGGAAATTGCCCTTTCCTTGTGGCCATGTTATCTGGGAAAAACATAAATACTGTATGAATTAAATATGTATGGTAAATACAGTTTTTAAGAGCTGTTTGGCATGTGGAGTTTTGAACAGCAATGCTTTCTTGCATGAATTAGACAATTCTTTGTCAGATTGTATGACATTAAAGCGTGGCAGTTTAGTACATACCTACATTTTAGGAGATTCAAACCTTTTTAATCTCTGCCAAGTAGGGATAGGTTGACCAGAAAAAATGCAATTATTACTTTGCAGACATCAAACTCTCCACAGAACAAAACAGCTTTAAATATGTGAGCAGCTCTGTTGAGGCCATCACAGTCAACAAACCTATCAGGCAAACATAGTCAGGAACTCACTGGAACTGGAAGTCAGGCATGTACTCAGTGTTTCACCCCACTGAGACTGCTCACTTTATAACAAAATGGAAACAGCTGTTGGTGACCACCTAGTTGGGCTGAGATCAGATGTGTTATCCTTAAGCAAGCATATTTTTATAATTCCAAATCCCATAGTGCTACTGTTTTTCCCCTCTTCCACTGAGAAGAGCAATGGAGCCCCTTTGATCAGGTCCTTTCATAAAGAGTGTGAATCAAAGCTGAACATGAACCTTAACTTTAGGTTATCCAAGCTCAGTTTTAGCATCTCGGCTTTATTTGAATTGCTGGGATTCAAAAAGCAAAAGAATAATGCTGAAGCATAACAATTTAGTATGTACACAGAAGAAATAGCTTTACATTCTATCTTTCTTGACTTATTTTCTGGTCCACTCATGAAGCCTAATTGCAGTGCTGCAGGAAACATATGCCAAACCTGAAGGCTTGTAAAATGGCCTGGGCTCTGCACTGATGATAACTACATTAAGACTGAATCTCGCAAGGCAAGCTTTGTAAAGATAACCCAGTCTTTGTACACTAGAAGACTTGTTGAGAAAGTGATCTGCCATGTAAAGATCCCTGATCCTTCCTAACTGTGGAAGGCTTAAGCCTTGCCACTTTTTATTTGAGTGGAGGGAAAAGGAGAAAGGAATGCACTTACAGATGCACGTGTACATACATGTGTGTGTGTATGTAGGCAATTAAAAGGTAGCATGAGTTAACAGAATACCTTTTAAATATATATTGTACTCTATATTACTACAGAATCCAAGCTTGATGCAAGAATAAGCCAGCCTTGCAGCGTGTCCTGTGCAGACAGACACCCAACAGACTTCTGCAGTGTTTTGCCTGGAGCTCCCAGGAAGAATAATGCCTTAGTCTTTCCCAAGCAGGTTGCCACATTATTCATAAATGCACTCCCTTGTTACCCTGAAGCAAACAGTACAGTCTCTGACATAAAGTAAGAATATTTCAGATCATTGTAATGTTCTGTGCTAGTAGGTCCTGCTAGTAAGAGGTGAGAACCACAGCTTTACAGCATCAACATAATTAAGAGCAGTAAAAGCTCTTTTTATTTTATACTCAGATGCAGACAGCTTCGGAAGATAAATCCTACTTAAAGCTGTGCAATTGAGAGGATAACTTGACATGGTACTGAGTCCTGTGAAGGAGTGCCTGTCATAAAAATAGACCATAAGAAATACATGAAGGTGAAACATCGAAACAAACAAACCAACAACAAAACTAATAAGGCAATGTTGAGATTATCACTGGTTACCCTAATTTTGGAAGATATAAATTGCTGTATTATAGGACTGAAGGCATTCACAGTGCTGATGGTGAAGAGGAAGGGAGCTGCATAGCTGCTACATTGCCTCGTGCAACACCAGGCCGTGCGAATCAAGAAGAGAGGGCTACCGCCTTTCGGCCTCCCCAGCTACCGCCTTTCAACTCTTCCCATACTGCAAGATCTACCTTTAAAAGCATTACATTCTTTTCTTATAGGCTTTTGGAAGACTGTTATGTCATGAAGGATCCTTTCACACCTGACAAGGAAAAAATCCTCATCCTTGGGTCTCTGTGCAGTTTGTGTGGCCGATCAGTGTGCGTTGGTACAGTAAGTAGCAATCAAAACAAGCTTCTTCAATCACTTTTTGTTCCAGCCATGGTGATCTATCAGAGAAAGAGCAAGCAACAAAAACCCAAAGAGACTATTTTTAAGGCAGGCTAATCCTATGTTCTTGTTGATTCCCCCAGATAAAGCTCTTTGTATAAAATAGAAATGATCAGCAAATTCAAGTGTGCCACTTACAGAAGAGCACAGTCTAGCTTCGCAAAAACAGTTCATGCTCTTTCTACTTTATTAGCACATGAAAATGAAGGGGAGTTCACATATTACTTCAAAACCTTTAGGTTCCTTCTTAGAGTATATTGTACTATACCAATGGTAGACTTTTCTTCCTTAAAGGGGTTATGAACGCCCATAGATTATTAGGTTTGCATCTACAACACAGGTTTGCCATTCAATTTGCAAAAGCTTGGATGTAGAAAGTGAGCAGAGAGGATAGTTGTGCAATGCTAGGATAGCACTCTGAAGAAGAATGAATCTGAATAGCAGCCAGTGAGCAACCTTAAGCTATGGAATCTGAGTGCGGTCCAAAAAGGTGGTGTAAAATTACATTTGTCTTAATAACTTCTCTTCAGTGCCAAACTGGTTCCTTTGTTTGCTGTGAGTTCAAAGCAAAAATGAAGACAAGTTATTACACAGTTATCAGTGTCTGGAGGCTGTACTGTGCTTCTTTGAGGCAGCAGAATGAACTGGGAAAACTCAAGGTTCCACTCTTTTCCCTCATCAAGCCAGTTCTGTGGCTGAAAGAGACTTAGGACTCATGCAATAGTCAGATGCATGGGTGATTCAACCCATGAGGACGTGTCATCAAATTGTTTACTTGGACAACAGCATGTGTTTGTTCAACCAGACACCACTGTGTCAGCACAGATAGCAGCCAGATCCTGGCCTTCTCTACCAAAGTGGTTGTTCTTAACCTGGAGCAATGTGCTTAAATCACATGTGCTTTGGTGTCAGCTAACGTGTCATCTTCAGCAATTTTCAAATACAACCTTTTCAGCCCATTTTCTGGCTGCAGTTGCTAGGGACCAGCTTCAGTGACATGATCCTTGATGAAAGTAGCTGGCAGCATAAGTTTAAAACAAACAAAACAACAACAACAACAAAAACCGAGATGTGCACTTTGTAAAGGTGTGGAAATTCTTTTCATGGTTTCTGGTGGCCAGTTATAATTGGATGAAGGTAGGATGAAGAACACTTCTTACTTGATCAGAGCAAGAGGTGAGATGGTACAGACAACTGATACAGTTCATATGCCAGTGCCTGACAATTTCTGTGTTTGGACTAGTGGAAATCCTCTTGAGCAAGAAACAAAGGGTCAAATTACACTGACAAAATTTAGAGGGTTAGACAGACACAGCTGAAGAAAATTGGCAGTCTTGGACAAGTTTAGGTGTTAACCAAACTTGCAGGGAGGTAGTAGTAAGGATAGATTTGGTCCACTGAACTATGGAGAGCATGCAATAGCACCTTTCTCCTGGTTAGGTTTGTTTCCCTTTTCTGAAGTCACTTCTGTCATTTAAATGAATGAAAATCACCAAAAGGTCAGAATAGAGTTTGCAACTGAGACTTGTTTTTCTTTCTGGAACTACCTGAGGATTCCTGTGGGAATCAGATGAAGCCCTAGTGCTCTCTGGTTATGTTTTCGATAGCTGGGTCAAGTTTCCAGAGCCAACAAGCTTAGGGCAGTTGTGTGCATGTGCACTGCATGAAGGCAAAGCTGACGTGAGCAAGATCTTCCTAGTGACAATGTCCCTGTCTTGGCTGGTAGCTGCCTCACTCCCACACACAGCCAGAGGAGGAGCAAACATACAGGCAAGTACAGCTAGCCAGATAGTTTGGGCTTGTGAGCTTGATTGCTGCCATAACAAGTCAGGTTTATCCCTCCTTTTTAGCAGCATGGAATTAGTATCTCAGACACATGTGGGGCAAACTTGAGCTCATTTCGCTATTTGCATTCCCAAATTAAGGGTGATGACTTTATGAAGGATTTAACAGATATTTTCAAGTCTGGCAATTAAATCTGTCAGAAGTTCTGAGTTTCAGCCTCAGTATCTTTCCACACAGTGTGCCTTTTCTGAATGAAGGTGGGCCTTTTTCTTTTAAAAGGTTTATTAAAAGTTTCAGTTAATCTAGGGCATGACAGTATGGAGGACATTGGCAGTGAGCCAGTAAAAGTCTCTTTTAATATTTTTGGCATTCTTGTCTATTTTGGTTATTGTAGAAATATGTCGGTCATTTATTTGTTGTTACCTGAGTCTTTAAGATTCCCCTGGTGGTATCACTCAAGACAAAACCTTGATTATAAATTACTGAAAATAAATTCCTTACCAAACTGGCCAGGCCAGATAGTAAATCATGCGTACAACTATGGTTTCAAAATCTATTTAGCAATGCTGCTTAGGTAACGTTGAAAGAGATCTGCATAAATGATAATTAATAATTAATGCTTTAAACACCCACACCAAAGGGTAAACACATACTATTCCTCTTTCATGTAGGGAAGATTAGAGTGCAGGGAAGTAAAAACTTTCCAAGGCAGTAGAAAGAGCCAAAGTCAGAGTAATATCTCTGTGGGCTGTTTTTGGCTCCTTTTTGTGCTTGACCCAAGTACATCAACTCAGCCTTACGCTGAGTGTTTCCATAATGTTTTAACATAGGAATTGAAGTTAACGAAAATCTTTCTTTCTTGGGCCTCTGTTGCAAAGAAGCTGGACCAGTATGATGGAAAGTTTTCAGTGATAGATTGCTGTCATTTTTATGTTAATTCAAAATAGTAGTAGGCTAACGTGGTAAAAGTAAGACTTTTCTGACCTTAGGTTTGGCAAAGGGCTTGGATTAAGTTTGCTAGCTTTTATATCAAAGGAGGCTGATCAGATTTTAGGCTTTTCTTGAGACACCCTGTGCTATCTGAAGGATCTTCCCTTACAGTTTCCATGTCAAAGTAATCAAGACTTAGCAACTGTTCTGCATAATGGTCATAAGCTCACTTCAAATATTCTCTGAAGTTTCACCAAGTTCACTTACTTCAGTCAGCTTGCAGCATATATCACCCTGCTGAACCAATCTTTAGCATAACGTATTTGTAACTGCATTTGGTACAAGTGGAATAATTCTAATTATTATCTGTAATGTCTTAAAACATGCCAAAAATATAAAAAGGAGGATAATAAAAATACTGATAAAAGTCCTTAGAAAGTCCAGTGCCCTTTTCCTGTTTCAGAAAAAGGAAGAGGAAATCATACAACCTGACCATAGTAGTAATTTAAAACAGCTTTTTCTTTTTCTTGCAAAACTTACTTAACAGAGGTTTTAAGCACCTAAAAGAAGTGGCTTTTAGAGAAGAAATACAGAAAGGGAGCAAATTTCATCCCTTATTGCTCACCACAGCAGAAGCTGAGTAAACACTAATCCTGGACATGGTTGTTGGTATTAAATGATAAATGTAACACTACAGGTACTTTCCACTCAACTTTCAGTCACGTAAGGTCAGTCCTGGACAAAGTTAGGCACAACCTTTCCTTTACATTAGAGTTTCCTTTACAAGTGTGGTTAAGGTAATACCCCTATATATATAACTTTGAGACACAATCCATGTGAAAGCAGGAATAAACTCTGGCAGTCAGCTTTGGCGGTTCAGTTTTGCCTGCACTGGACTATTAAGTTTGTAATGAAAATGCTCCCTCCTGCCTTGGTTGCAGAAGGGGTAAAACGCATTAAAGAATTAAAGAGGTATCCAACTAAGGGCAGAGTCCTATCAGGATAATGATCAAAGAAGGGCTTGAATATACACAGTAAATGTAATTCATAGGGCATTAAAACAACAGGTAGGCTGAATTAGCCCATTACCGAGAGAGAAGGGGAGGATTAAAGGTGTGTGGACCCAGCATCCAGATGTACATGGTTCATAGTGATAGTTTTGCATGAGTCCCATAGGTAGAAATCAGCATAAGTTGGCAACTCATTTCAGCTGAAGGACTGCGAGATGAGTGCCTGTGTATCTGTGAGTGGCTGGGTCTTAACATATCAGTTTCCCATCTGCAGAGAGGGGGGAAAAGCCTCTCCTCTCCTTTGCCATTGCTGAGCAGTAGCCTGTGGTGCAGAGTCCATCACTATGGAGCCATGAACTTAACTTGGGGGCAGGGGGAACCGAATGCCATACTGTAACACAAACAACAATAGTAGGACCAACTTAAAGTCTAATCTTCCCTTTTTAATCGGCAGCTTAAAGTATTAAGGATATTAAGAGACAAAAAACAATAGGCTGTGGAGGCTGGGCGACTGAAATCCAGCCTCAGACCATTCGGAGTGCTTTTTTTGGAGACTGAGGTTTCACACTGCTGTGAATGTGAGTATGTGAATATGCACAGGCCTGGCAGCCAGTGCAGAAAATGACAATAGGTGAAGAGAAGTTGTTCCTCAGAACTGCAAGTCACACAGAGACAGGGTGATTGTGATTTTGTTATAATCACGTGTTGCCTGCTGCTGAAGTGCAGGTAGAGACATGGGAAACGAAAGTGAGAACTGAAATGCGGAAGGATCCAAGCCAAGCCCCCAGAGAAAGACCAGCCACAAATGACAATGGCAAGAGGAAAACCTTGCTATTCAGGTAAAACCCATGGAATCCATTACTCCCAAAAAGATGTCCTGATCCAACTGATGTCTTTATGTTTAAAACCCCACGAATAAATCCGTCAGCATCACCAGCCCTAGCTTACCCGTTAAATCCTATTTGGAATTTAGTGATCAGCACAACAGGACCATGTGCAGGGCAAAGAAATAACACTGTAATAAACTTCTCCTCCAGTTGTCCAAACTCTGCACTGCAAATAGATCAAAATATTCCAGCAATTTTGCTTCTTCTTGTTCCATAACTGTAGCATCTGGTTAGAGCTAACTGCATGAAAAATAAATTTGGGGTCTGTAACACTTGCTAACCAAATCAAATGTTAACTATGCCAGATCACAGTGTCACAGTGTTTGCCCTTAGGCCATTTTGTGGAAATTGGTGAGGAAGAGCTTTCTGAGACTTTAAGTCTCAAATGCCAGTGCAGGAAATCAAAAGATCCTACCAGTAAGGAGAAATCTCAAAAAGCTAAATGAAGATTTAGAAGAATCTCTTACTCCCAGGAAGATGTTCTGATCCATCTGAACTGATGTCTTTATTCTTGTTTAACTCTCCAGGGATAATCCATCAGCAACAGCAGCTCCCGCTAACCCATTAAATCCTGTTCAGAATTTAGTGATCACTCCAGGAGAATCATGGATGGTGGCTGAAGGAAAAGCCAGTTGTAAGGAAATGAGTAACTGTTTTCTATAGTAGTAAGGTGATGAAGGTCACTTCTTTAAAATGAACGATGTGATAGTTCATTTGGTTAGCAATTGTTACAGTTCAGTTTTTTATTTTTCACACAGTTAGCTCTAACCAGATGTTAGAATTACTGAAAAGGAAGGAGCAAAATTGCTTTGTTCTTTAACCTAGAAGAATAATTTAGTTCAGAAGAATTCTAACTATAACTGTGGTTTAATGAGATTGGAATTTAAGCAGTTCCATTTTGTGTACCACTAACAATACTTTCTTTTTTTTTTTTTTTTTTTAAACAGGAATGTAGTCTGTTCTATTCCAAAAGGTTCTGTCTCCCGTGCGTGAATGAAAACCTACAGGCTTTTCCTTTGGAAATACAAGAAGATATGGATAAAAGAAAGCCCCAGCAAAAATCCTTCCCTGGTAAAAAGATGGATACAAGAACATAAGTACTGAAGGACAAGAGAGAGAGACAGTTCTTTGGCTTAGTTTTCTGCTCTCTCCGTTTTAAGACTATCATGTTGCTCCTTTTAAAGAAGTGACCTTTATCAGCTCACTACTACAGAAAACAGTGACTTATTTCCTTACAACTGTCTTGGCTTCAAGCATCATCATGCAGTAGTTGCAGCACCAGCAGTAACGTCTTAAGGTGTTGAAAAGTTAGAAAGAAAGGCAGACAAGCCTGTTGTCACACGTCAAATGCATGTAGTAAAAAACTAAACAGTGTTAAAGTATAGGAACTATGTCAAAATTTCTCATTTATTTTACTGTTTTGTATTGTTCTTGACACTCCTACAGTGTTATGAAAAATCAGAGAGATTTATCCAGCTTAATTTGGTGTACGTCCAAGAAAGTTAATATATACTAAGTGTTAACCTGACAGTGCTAGCTTGGTAAGATTACAGTAGGAAAGGAATTCAAAGCTTTATTTTTAAGTCTAAAATAAAACCATTGGGAGAAAATGTAATAGATACCCACAGAAATGCCTAGATTCAAGATCCTAATCTCAATGATATCACAGCTTTAAGACTTCTGAAGGTAAGAGCATTTATAATGTAATAAAAATTTTTAAACGTGATGCAAGTCTGCAGTCACTTTCTACTCAATCTTTCAGCCCATGTCTGCACAGCAATAGGAGATGTTAAGGACCCTTATTAAGTCTAGCTTAAGTTGGAAAGGTTCAGCTCCTAAGCTCAATTATTTCCTAAACTGGGCAACTGAACAGCTACAATAGGGATCTGAGGAACAGTTTCGGTCCTAAAAAGAAAAGAAAAAGCATAAAAAATTATGCTTTAGGGAAAAAACAATTTGTTTAGTTTAAATATTAGTTTAATGATTACCTGTGTTGACACTGACTTAATTACAAGGAAAATTTAAATTTAAAATTGTGTGTCTGTTAAAAAGCCATCAACATAATGAGATACTCTAAGTTCTTTAAGACTTTCTAATGTCATAAAGTCCTGTTTTTATTGAGCCCAGGATACTGGTTTCCCTTGTTGGAGACGGGAATTTCTTGCAGTTACTAAGAGTAGTAACAATGGACATATTAGCACATTTTTCAAGCTCTGGATGCTTTAAGACATAAAAAACATGTGCATCATTAATTGCCTGAAAAAGTTACATGTTAGATCTTATTTTTTCAGAGTCCTTTCTTTATTATTCTTTCAAAGAAAGTGATATAAAACTTATTTAAAATGAATAGTATTTCAGTTTCATGTTAAGACACCCCTCCCTCCCCACTTTAAAAGTTGTAGTGTATCCTCTTTGTACAAATAACAGAGGCATATCCTATGCTCAAATCAGAATTCTGAAGAATGAGGTGCTATAAATAGAATCATACTGCCTTTCCATCTTAAAATTGTAGGCATAAGCCGGCAAAAAAACAACATACTTATGTGAAATCATTTCATGTGTTTATACTGGCAAATGTCTTTCTCAAATATTATCTAAGTGCTTATTTCCTTTATTTCACAATGTTTGCAACAGGTTATATTTTAACTCTTAGCCTGAACGTAGGTTTTAAAAGCTTGGCTAGAGCAGTTCACACCTCAGTAAGAATGTGCCTTCGGGTAGAATGACGTGCAGGCTTGCCACGGGCCTGGAAGGTGTACCCACTGTGTGCTGGGAAGGCTCTCTCTGGTCTTTGAGCTGTTTTCTCTCCCATTCAACCTTCTCTGTGCCTTTTAAGAAAAGCGCAGTTAACCCCTTTATTCATAATTATTATCTTTGCAATCACAATCTAAGAATCATTTTAATCCCCCAGAAATTACCTTTAAGTACTTAAGTTCAGCTGGAGGGGGGAATAGACTCATTATGAAAAGGGGGCAAAATCTGAAACTACACAATCTTTGATTTGGTCCTGTACACCTAGTTTGTTTCAGTACAACAGAAAATGCTAAGATAAGGATGCCTCTGCTTCACAGTTACCTGGTTACACACACCTTTTAGGTGAAGAAAAACTTACTTCCAAGCAAGTACTACAAAATGGTGCAGTAGCCTAGATTTGTCAGATACGTTGTCATCTGTGGTCCATGCGTTAGGGAAAGAAGGCTGACCTCCATATCATTCGGTAAAGGGGTATCATCTATGCCCAACTATTAAAACTTGTGTATTCTGCATTCTAATATTCCGTACTGAACACAGGCATTATGGTCTCTCTATCATAATGTTTTGGTGTGTATGTGATTTTACAGATCAAATGCCATCATGTCTAAACTTAGCAGCTACGAGGCCCTCTTTTCAAGATACACAGAGCCTTTACAGCTTGGTTTTATCAGGTTCCCCAAGTACTTTCTGCTGCTGAAAACAAGACCCTCAATGCTCCAACACACAGCTGATGGAAGAAAAAAAAAGTGATTCTTCACCCTCTACTGTAATTTTTCTTACCTATTTAGTAAATCCCCAGTTTCTTGAAGGGAACAATGCATATATATTACATACACGTTCCTAACTTAAAGGAGTGTCTAACAGTTAATTTGCAAACATCAACACTTTAAAGACAGAATGATATTTGAAACATCTTTAAAGACCCTTGCAATACCCACATCTTATTTTATAGCAAATGTATATAATACTTTTTTTTTCTTTTTTTTTTTTTTTCAATACTTGATGCTAACCCCCCAAAATTTGGTACCGCGCTTACCAAAGCTTGATTTACCCGCTCTTGCTCACTACTAAAATTGCATGATTACTCCCTGGTATAAAGTTAAGCAGCCAAGTGTTTTCTGAAGGAGGGCCTTCTATATCAAATTAAGGCAAAACCATTAGAATTCTTAATTACACTGGAAGCACACAAAACACCCATTCATGTCACTGGTATTCTCACAAGAAGAACAATGGGAGGGAGAAGAGAATCTGGGAGGGTTCCCCAGGTGCGCCACCACCCTGCACGCCCCAGGTTCTGATTCTGCAGATATTTATACAAGCTATCAGTTGAGAACCTAAGTGGTTGTACATGAGTTCAGAACAGAGCTACTTTCTTGTTCATAAAAGCTATTCATGTGTGTACGTTCATCAAAAGAGGGATTCAGTTAAGACATGGCCACAGCTTTGGATAAACTACAAGACGCAGCCAGCAGAGGGTAACAACGTTTGTCTCAAAAGCACACCACCATGAGTTATTTTTCCTGGAAATAAAAGAACGGCATGTGTCATTAATTTAATTTTAAAAATACTTTATTTTTTAAACCATTAAGGCAAAAAACATATTTCAAATTAACTGTGTTTACATTCAGTCTTACAGGATGACATTTTTCATTTTAAAGCACGTAGGTTCCTACCAGTCTCTGTACAAACACTGAATCCAACCTGTGAAAAAAATCAGAACGTAAAAAGAAGAAAAATGTTTAGTTCAAGTTTTTTCATTGTCGATCAGTAGGCTGGTAACATTTGAGAATCCGCTATCATATTTAGCTATATGTAATTTTTACATACACAAGTGTGAGTGACTGTCTTTCCTACAAATCCCTGTGAGACCAGGGCTTCCATTCTTTCTTGAAAATGTCATGTGCCTTGCTCTGACAGAAAGAAACTTGGGAACTCGGCTTGAGTTAGTGGTATTTTACTGGAAACATGCATTCCATGAGAATTCGGTTTGACTACTCCCTGCAAGAATTGTCTGCTCTTTACAACAAAACACACCCAAAAACTCCTATAAAAATAAAAAAGGTGGCTGGAAAAAAAGATTTTTTTTTCTTTCATATTGATATCTTGATTGACATAATTAAACACTTGTTAGCTCTACTTACCAGAGTTTGGCAACACTAACCAAAATGTGCTTTTTTGTGTCATATCAGACAACAGGCAATTTAAGACATGATAAAGTGTTTTAACATCATGACGTAATTAAACTGTTATATATTCCTAAAGAAAGAGCAATTGTAAAAATTGTGAAATAGCAGGAGCAATGTGAAATGCAGCTCATCTGAGAAGCTGATAAACCAGATGTCAAACAGTAAAAAAGGATGTTCTTGTTAAAAACTGTAACACTAAAACTTTGATTAGCTTTGTTATTACTAAAGAAATAACTAAAGCCATAAATGTTTGTCCACTTCTGAAACCAGAGGAAAATATTTGTGGATACATCACACATCCTGCCATCCCACGGGATTCATTTGTCAAGGGAGCAGAGTGAATGACTCAGAAGCAGCTTCCTCCCCTTCTCTGCCCCACAGGACAGCAGCAGATGAACATCATCAGTCTGCTCACTGAGGAGCTGCCCAAGGGAGCTGGTGGTGAGCACCTGCACCCGCACACAGCATCATTAATAGCCCTCAACGGTGCAGCAGTACAAACTAGAAGGAGGGCGTGGAATCATAGAACAAGGGCAAAGGCACTGTGTTTTCTTGAAGGCAATCCCTACACTAGCTAGCTACCATGTGGCAAAACATACCTGTAGTATGCGAATGTGCCAGAGGTTGTAAGTCAGGATGTGTACAGCGCTCCGTGTGGTTATTTGCATATGAATCACCGAGCAGTTTTGCTAATCTTACAATTCCTGCTGCACATCAATGTTGAATGTTTACAGTCCTACTCAGTGGGAGGAGAATACACTATTTGCATGTTGCCAATATTTTGGTTGGTTAGTATTTTCCACCACCGTTTATTTTTTCTTTCAGGGGTAAAGAATGCCATAAAACTTTTTGCATTGATTATGCTATTTTCTTCCATAACATGGAATTACTGTACATGCATACCCAACCTGAGAAAATACACCAAAGTACTTAAAAATGGCTTTAAGTACCTTACACTTGATCTTGCAGTCCAGTCCTTATTTAAAGCCGAGCCTGTAATGAGCTTAATCTCTTTTGTGTATGTGTATGTGTATTTCAGCTCATCTGAATGTGTATTCATGTGTATTTCAGCTCATCTGAAATTGAGGTCCCTGCAGTAGAAATTCTGTTTTCAAACATCCTTGCAGTGGAATCTGACAAGATAGCACAAATACAATCAAGAAGATCAAGGGAAAGATGGAAAGGAGAAGAAGGAAGGGAAAAAAAAAAAAAAAAAAAAAAAAAAAAAACAGCTTCAGAAGCTGAAAAAGCTTTAAAAACTAAGCACTTTAGGGAAAACAGGAGAGGAATACCCTTGCCCAGGATGGGCTTAGTTAACAGTGAATTTAGATCACATATTTGCAATGTAAAGTGATATATCTGATGATACCTGTTACAGGTTGCGTTTTTTCCATTGCTGCTTAAGAAATTCAGAAAAGTAGCTGTAGGTTACCACAAGAAAGTTCAGTAAAGCTTTTAAAAATTTGACAAAAACATCATAATACACAACATACCTGCATGATGACACTGACCAAGAAAAATTTCAAGCTGCAGCAATTTGGGAAATACAATTTTATCTATTACAAATAAGATGCAGTAAGTATAAATCATTGCAGCAACATTCCTGGTACATTTTGCTCCTACACCAGGATTCATTAGTGGGAGCACTGGAGGCACAGATTGTCGCACCTGAATCACAGGACACAGAATACCCATGAAAAGGCTCTGAATTCATCTCTATTTAAAAGTGTAAAGGGAACACTCCTATTGAAATACCATTATTGGCTTTTCTGTGTTTTGTTTTGCACTGCCAAATTACTTTTTAAAAACACATCTATAAGAACTGCAGATCAACCTCCATACAGATAAAAGGAAATAATTACCAATATACATTGTTATTTCTAGTAAACCACAGATCAGTTTCTCAGAAAATAACAATAATGCAGTCCTTAGAGAATCTACCTCTTTAGTTCTTTTCAGTCTTTTGAGGAAAATGAACTACTACTGTGCTTTAAAGCAAAGATGAACTTATTTACCTTTCCTGTTGGTGAACTTGAGTTAAAATGTTGATAATATTAACTCCGTTCTGAAATTAGAGCTCTTCCTAACCTAGACTTACTTCTATTAAGATGAAATAAAAGGAAGTCTATGTTCTATGTGAAAGTACATTTTAAAATTTGGTTACAATTATCAATACCAAACATTGATAAGTTGCTGAATTTGTGATACTTCACAAATGACAGGGGAATAAAGACTACACAGGAATAAATAGCTCTTTGTCTTTGACTTCAGGCCCACCATCCTTAACCATAAAAGTAAATCCTTCCTTGCTGTACAAAAGGGTTCACAAGATAAAGTATGAAACACATATTTAAATTAAATAATTTACATATTTTTCTTAAAGCACCTCTGTAATATAATTTAGTGAAAGTTTATACCTTGCAATTATATTCTGGTATTTTACAAATTGAAACATGAAAAACGGTATTACATTAAATTAAAATATCCCACAGTACATAATATTATCAATACTCTTAGATCAAACCCACATATAATTTAAATCTCTAGTAAGAGGATAGCAAAGCTGATTCAATCTAGATTAAAAAACAAATAAACAAACAAAAAGCAACTTATTATCAAGAAAGCACTTGAGATATAAGCAAGATACTGCACCTTACATTTCAATTCTTACTAAAGGATTAGGGTTTTCAGTGAAGGACCATTATTTATAAGAACTTATGCTTAAGTAATATCCCATTTGCTAAATGCAGTTGCAGATTTTCAACTAAGTAACATGGTTGCTTTTAAGGAGAGACAAAGCTGAAATTGTTCCTCTTCAGACAGAGTAGAGGCAGCTATGGTGTAACCTCCTGTTTCTCTGTCTAAGATGCTAAGTTGTCCGGGCTTTCCATTAGAAATAAGGAGGAAATTCCAATTTAATATTATGTGACCCAGCTCTCGTGATGAGTAAATCTCTAAAGCTTTAGCAGTTTGAATAAACAAACAAATGTTTAGATGCTTATTATAAGCTCTTTGATTTGCAAACTTGTGCTAGCTCTCTCATGAGAACGGACTTAGTGCAACTGCTGGTATTTCCCAAATCTGTGCAGGCCAGAAATAAAGCTAAAATATGCTCTTTGGCAACACTTCAGCTTTTTAGCAGCTGGCTAGAACCAAAGCACAAAGGCACATGGAAATGGTAATTAAAAAAAAAAAAAAGAAAAAAAAAAAAAGAAAAATTCTTTAAATACCAAGAAAGATTCAATTTCTGTAAGTGGAAAGTATTCCTGTCTATTGCCAGACTGTTTTTTAAAATGAAAGTGGACATCTGAAATTTAACAGGTACAATGTAACTATTTTTTTTTTAAAGGACAGCTGTGCATGGAGAATAGTACACCTTTAAACAAAATATTAGAGGGGTAAAAATGAATATTAGATTTCCCTAATGTTTGACACATTTTTTTTTCCCCTCTATCAAAGTACCACTTGGATCCCAATAACGCAAAAAAAAGCAAAACCTAAAAATTGAATAGGCTGTAGGTTTGTTGAAAACGTTAAGTTGTACTGTTGCTCCCTAGGATTCTTCTCTATCCACTTGTGGTCTCTAGTTCTAAGCTGTTTGTGGGTACCTGGTGCCTAACCAGGGCTCTTCAATGCTTTGATATTAAAATAACTTAGTGTAGGTATGAATCAGATCAAAACTATACATAACAAGCCAGTAAACCTTTAACAAATCTTTATCCTAAAATCCGATCGTTTTATTTCCCTCCATAGATTAAAATATTAGATGATCTCTAAAAGGTGGAGATGCTGAAGGCTCCTCGGTAATACATCTATAACTTGGCAGACTCCAAAATTCCAGAAAATGAACACAAATGGAGTCATTTGTTGACATCTGGTTGGCAAATGCCTACTGCAGTCGTCTACAGAAGTAGTCGATGTGTACTTTGTTAGTACACTTTATTAGATGTGTAATGCTGCAATTAAGAACTTGTTTTGTACATTAACACTTGGGAAGTGAATTGTCTACTCTGTGTCATTCTTTGAAGATGCTGTGGATATATGCGCACTGCAACCCTGCATACAGTGGCATTTATCCAGAATTTTAGGCTACGTTAACATCTCATTCATATTTCTGTAATTCACAGTATGTTCGTTCCATATGTTTAAAGGTCCACGATTTAATTTAAAACAAATCAAATGCCATTGTCGAAGGAATTATTAAAAAAATCATGCTTTTTTAAATAATAAAAAAAATGCATCCAGAATAGGAAAAACACAAATTACTCACTCTCCTAATGGCTATAGTGGGATCCTTTTACAGAGCAGCTGCATTATGCTTTCCACTGAACAATGCTGTTTTCAATTCTTCATAATTTTCCCAAAGTTAAGTATTTATTAATAAATTTTCCATGTTTTTGAAAAGTTTCAGTAAAGTGTTTTAGCCGATTTTGAAAACAAGAACAGGGAAAATACATTTTGTCTGCAGTGATTGTGCCTTTTTGTTTTTAATGAGAAACCTCGATACATGCAAACAATGGAACAGCACTTTCAAATTTGCATTTTCCACACATCTGAGCTTTGGGGAAAAAAAATGCAGCTTGCATTTAAAACTCAGCTTAAGACAGTTTGCTATTAGAGTCTCCAAAGTAAGAATTTAGACTGCCATCAGCTGCACTGAGTGTGCTAAGCACTGCACTACATACTTCCTATGGATGGATGCCATGCCACATGTACACACATACATCCTTAGTATGCCATCATGACATTTTGACACTTTTTTTTTTTTTTTTTTTAATTGAAGTAAGCAGTAGAGCATATCCATTGCCTAAAGCCCACAGCCCATAGTAAGGCAAGGCTGAATTGAAGAATCAAGCAGCATCATTGCTAAAATCCTCTTGTTTCTGAGGGCATACTGTATATTGCTGCAAGACACAGACAAAAACACATTTCTCATCCACTGTTTCCTGGTAAGACAAACAAACTTCTCTTCATCAAGTGTTAGAAGTAGTTGTAACATAATGGTTATAAGACCCAGCTGGGGAGACAAGAAGGTAGTTGACAACGAAGGTGAGGGAGTTTTGTATATGCATGTACTGCTCCCATCCTGCCTTAGATGGTCACCAAATTTAGGGCCGATGCTTTAGTATTTTACACCAAGACCTGTGCTAATGGCCATCAACTAGATGAAGAACAAATTATTTTCAAATCTGTAATTTGACCAGTCAGTGTTTAGCCATGCTAGCAGACTTTAAAAAAACAAATGTTGTGACAAAAATAAGCCTCATTTTATGATGCTCTCACTTTATCCAACTAGCTTATTTTTTTCAGTAAAGGTTTAAGATTCCAAAGTCTTCGAACATGCTACAATAAAACAAGCACAATATGTTCTCCTGTGCAACTGAAAGCTTAGCTATTGTGAAAATACTAAGATTGGCTTCTGATTTCTTTGTGTTATGAAACTGATAGTAAAATAAGGGAATAACAAAAGGAAATTATGTAGAAATACCAGGAAATTACCAATAAAAAGGAAATTTTAAAATGTCACGAAAAAGAAATAATACAGTGCTTTGCATGCAAGTAGCATTTGCTTTCGCATTTTGTGCATTAATCTCTGATAAAGGACCCTGTAAAATACCAAAGTCAAGCAGCTTTCTTTTGGCTTATTTTGCATCAAGAATAAGTACTCTTGTAAAACCACCATATGCCCTCAGGTACTCTTGGCTGTACTCTCTTTCATAATATTACACAATTAACAAACTCCACTCTTGGTAATACTGTCACCTTATCCACTATGGTTGTAAGGACAAGGACAAAACTTGGTGAAATAATCTAGCTATTACCTGTATGGATGAGGCCTATGGAAGAATAGAAACATATCTGAGTGGTTAATTGAAAAAAGAAAAAACATAATAGTGTACTCATCAGAAAAGTAAACAAGTTTCAAAGATTCTATAGTGCCGAAATACAGGACAAGAAAGCAAGTGCTTTTCTTACATTATGTTTTCTTCAGAAATGATCACTGAAAAGCTATCACTGCACTGGAATACTGTGCAGTTGAAATTATTTATTTCTGTACTAGGATCAGATTTTTCAGTCTGTCCAAAACTCAGATTAATTCAAAATTGTAACTTTAAGCCAAAGCTACTACAAGTTCTCCAAAATACACATAGTATGACATATTTTTCCCCAAGGACATTTTTGTATTTCCTTAAAACCCTTTCTAGACAAGGGTTCCTTTGCTTATCACATTTACTCTTCAAGAAACATCTGAATGGAGCATGTCTGTTGTACTTTAGATACCACTTAGGATTTTATTTAATTTCTCTTTAATTAAAGTTTCTCTTTAATTAAAGTACTTCTTTTCAACATGCTAATCCTAAGGTACACCAATGTCATACTATATGAAGCTGTACTGCACTTCATGAAATTCAAGCAGTGGCACATCGAAGTCTTTCAAAATTTTTAGAAGTGTATATGCAATAATATCAAACCATTTGATACACCTAGACTGACTGCCTTTAAGAAAAATCATTAGTTGGTTCTCAGTAATTACCATTAGCTAAGAATGTGTAATCTTCATATATATATAGCTGGAAAGAATTTGCTGAATTTGTTATTTTAACTCTAAATGACTAAGCCAAGAGGAAATATATGTATTTTTTTTTTTTCATTTCTGTTACTTAGCATTCTGATTTATTATACAAATATGAATTCATTACTAATCTTCAGATTTCCAGATAAAAGAACCGCTGCAAGACACTTCAAGAGCATTATAATCAGTGTTTTTCTGCAGAACTCTTTCAAAAGACAAAAGAACCCAAACCAAAAGAAGTGTAGCACTCGTTACCTAGCTTTTAAACTGTTCATGGACTGAACTGAGTGATCAGCCGATAACTGAGTAGTTTTGCTCCCATCTATTATTAATATTGCTGTTGTCTTTAAATATTGTGGAAAAAATACTAAAAAATCCTTAATACATATCCCTGTAGATTTCCTGTAGTAAAGGGTGTAAATGTGCATCAGATTCAGTCTTCTTGATTATCTGAACAAGTTGAGCATGTTCTGTGACAAGTTGTCGGAGGTCAGCCATTTTTTGAAGAAGTTTTGGGAAGAGGAAGGTATCATCAGGATGGTTGGTTTGCAAGTGAAGTTTCAGTACGTGCACAATGCTCTCTTGCATTTTTTCAATGTGTCCTACATTTACAAGACCAGGACGATCTATTCTCAAAACAAACAGAAATATACATGTCATAATTTTAAAAATATTCTTTATTGTACTTCAAAGATTCTATGTTGTAGGCTTACAGTGTAAATTTACATTATACACTGAGGGCAATTAAAATATTCTCATCAATTTCAACAGGTTTGAAATAGGCTTAAAGTAAATCTTTATTACAGTAATAATAGTAATAGAAAAGTAGTCTTTCGTTACCCTTCAGGACAGATTGTTTTCAATGCCCACAGTTACTTGAGGAGAGAGTTCATAGCACTAAATACAACCCATGCTACAAAGGCAAGGTAAAGAAACATAAAACACTCTACCACCCTGAAAATGAACAATCAGAAAGAGTCAAAGATGAGCATAGCTATAACCTGCATCTGCCTCTTTACAAAATGTTTTTCTGCCCATTTTGTAGACAAAAATACTGTTTTCTACCCAGTCCTAAACTCTTAAAAAGTCTGCCAAGCCCCAAACAAAAACACACCATCACACTTCACATTCCATTTTTAGAAATGCAGAGTAATTAGACCCCTCTCTAACCTGAAAATTTGGTGCCTTGAAGAATATGTAATGCTTACCTCCACAGCAAATGATGGCAGCGACAAAAAGGGATATATCGCTATCATCCAATTCCAGTGCATTGAATTTCATTGCAAAATCAAATTTTGGCTCCATTATATCACAGAATGGCTTTCTCAGACTTTTCAGGAACTCCCGTGTTATAAAACCATTTCCATAGGCTACCAGCATCCCATCCTTGTTCATTACAGATGCTAACATAGCAAAGATGGCTTCATAAACTCCGTATTTCAACAGTGTCACTTGATCATTCAAGTCAAGATTGGAGAAGCCAGGGATAGACTTGGCAAATTCAGTAAGTTCTGTGACAGTCTCTACAGAAGTACACTGGCAGCAGTGGAAGATTCGAACTTCTGCTTCCTTATTCTGAATTCCATTGGCTACCAATTTTGCTACAAGGGTCTTCTCTGCCATGCACAAGGTATCCATATCGTGTATAACAAATGGCTACAGAGAAAACAGTATTAGTTCATTTACAAAATCAAAGCTATTAATCATTGGTTTTCTAAACAACTGCATTTTGATGAACCTTGTAAGTTTCATACTAATCAGTTTTCATCTATCAATAAACCTTGAGTTCTTTCATATTTCTGCATAAAGAGAAACCACACACTACTATACTACAAAATGCAATGTCTTAGAGCAAGTCTGCCCTGCAAATGACTCAGCAAAAAATGAAATGTAAATATGCATGACATATTCACAGTGAATATCCAGAAGTACTGTGTGTAGTGTGTGTGTATATATATATATATATATATATATCCATCTCAGAGTAAGAGCCAGAAAGTTCTCAAAAGACGTGTATTACCTTCTCCAGAAGTCCAGGTTATTCTTCCTACTTTCCTATCAATTCCTAAACTAACTACACTCGATGCACATTCTGATGCTTTCCTGAAGTATCCTAAGGGGAATACAGACAATCATTCAAATATAGGACAGCATATTTACACAAGAATGTGACTATTACTCTTGCATTCATTATCAGATTTTCAGGGACTAGGTCTCATGTTCTTCCTCTCTTTATGTTCTTCCACATAAATTCAGCTCACCTTTCTAGCTACTGTTAGTGCTAAATCATCTCTAAATCCAGATCCCACTAGAATGTCAGACAACACTAAATTTCAGTCTTGATCACCATCTTTTCTATAAATAAAAACCCCTCTATTTAAAAAGGTACATGCATTACAATCTAATGAGCTGGTCTCTTAAAAACATCACATAAAGAAGTGTTCCCACTTTCTTAAGAATCAAACAGAACTCAAAAATATTTTGATATATATCTGAAGAGCACTAATCAAAACAAAACAAAGGACTATTTGTGAAAGAAAGAAAGAAAGAAACAAAACAAAGAAAAAAACAGTGCTTCCCACCCTATCAAAGTCATGGCAATTGGCCTTGAACATAAATGTTATTTCCTTAAATGATAAGCAAAGTACTATCCCTGTGCTGTTTTGCTTGTCATGGATAAACATGGATAATTTTTTGTATTCCTTTCTAAATAGAATTAACTTATTTTACTTAGAAAACTGTAAAACATTGTTTTCCCTACAGTCCACTGAACCACTTTGAATGTTATACACTTTTTCAAGTGCTTAGAACAATTCCATCACATTTCTATACTTAGTAAAGATTTTTTTATGTGCAGGTGGATATGAAAGAAAAGCAGCAGAACAATCAAACACCACTTCTTGAACTTTGTTAGATGTAATCTGTCATGTAATGCCATAATCTGTCATTTGGAATTTATCATCATTTCACTATGCAGAAAACAGATAATGCCAAGCTCTTAGGATCCAAATTTAAAAAGGACATCTCATCATCACCAAAAATGCTAGTTTGTTATGAAATAAGTTATAGTGATGCCAAGAATTAGGATTCTCTGAAATGAAATGTTAATGCATAGTTCAGAAACAGGTGGATTATTAATTACCAACAACACCCCCTCCCAAATTTGTTTTTGTTAAAAGGTTTTTTTTTTCCCAGAAGAGATGATGAAATAGCTGAAAAACTCTCTCCTTTTTCCTGAATATTGAAGAATAAAGGAACAGCCTGTTTGCAATATATTAGCTCTGATTCCTCAACAATTTTTACTTGTAAATTCACTAGGATACATGTGAGCCACTATTACCTGGTTCATCAGATGACTATAATCTGAGAGCCATTACATCAGCTTCATCCCATAAATACAAACACAAAAATTAAGATGTAGAGATCTAGGGTCCCTGCATGTACATTACATATTGCAATTTATGATTCTGATGTGGTAGCAAGCTTGAAAAGGCCTATATGGAGATAGCTACTTGGTAAGGTGTTAAAGCATGGTATTTACTGTAGGCTTATGTCAGCTTGTACTCCCAGAAAGGTTTATGGCTTATGGCTGTTCTTAATTTTTCAGCACCTCATCAACCCAGAGAAAAAGACTGGCATTATTCATACGTTTCTCTTTTAATATAGAAGCTTGTATGCTTGGCTAGACTAGACTATAATATGCCAAATTCCTTAATTTCGAAGACAGCTTGCTCACAATTTTCATAATGCTTATTCCCAGAGTTACACAAATTTTATTATGTCATACTTAAAATATCTTCCCCCCCCCAGATTCATCCTGAAAGTAAGACTCCTATTTTACCACTGATTTTATCTTTTCTATATGATAAATCACAATAGAATTAAAGAAATTGTAGCTAAAGTGAAACAAGTCAGTCCTTACAATCTTGTGTGCTACAGAACAAAAAACAGTTGATAGCAGAACCTAGACCAAGCTTTTCATTGTCCAATGTTGATTTCCTTGCCGTATTCAATAATTTCTAGGAAAGTTACGCACATTGTCAAAACAGTATGGCTCACAGTTAAATCTCAAAGATGTTGTGCAACTGGTGAGTAAATGTTACACAATACATATTAATTAGTAATGACTAAAGTACTATAAGTAAAAATTCATAGAGAACATGTAACGGTTTGTTATATGAGAACATATAACAGTTTGTTATAAAATCTTGGATAAATTATCCTGTAAGAAAAATAAACGGTATAGCATATGTGTCATCAGAAACTTGTTTGCTTCTCCTTTACAAAATAACCATACATTTAAGACCAGGAAGGCTGCATGAAGAAGTGGAAAGAACTGTTAACAAAGAATTACGAACTCAAGTTCTCTTTCCTCTCCTACTACTGTGATTAGAACAAGAGTCATTCAGAGCTTCTGTACGCCCTAAGAGATAACAGCATTTATCCTGGTATCTGTGGCTGAAAAGCATTTGAATTATTTTTTCCCCCGACTTTCTCACTAGGAAATTAAATCTGAACCATTTTTCCCCACCCATAGCAAGAGGTATTCACATTCTGTTTCTTGATTAAGAACTAATTTTATTTCCCTTATCTCTCTACTATAATTTAAGGTTCCTAAAACTTTTTATTCTTCTTATAGTGGCTAAAAGCAATTACATTTACTACAGGTATTCTTTTTTGTATATTTCATGTCCATATTAGCATGTTATTTATTTTCTGAAAGATTTGCTTACAAGTTTAACAAATCATCGTACCACCTTACGTACTTTCCAGCTTTAAAGTTACAGCAAAAGTACTTACTGGATTGTTATTAGTTTTCCCTGCAAGGATGACTCTGGCTTTAACCTTGTTCATATTGAAGTTTTTCAGGTAAGCATCATGAATTCTTTTAGCAAGTGATTTAAGATCTGCCATTTCTGAATCTTCAATATAACTTTCACCTGTTAGAATTTCTGCCTTCAGCTTGGCCTTCTCAGATCTTGGCATTCGTCCAAAACGTATTGCTGATTGGAAGACATAGTTGTAAAACAAACATGTTACACAAAAACCTACACCTTTTTCCATTGCTGAATAAAGCAGTAAGATTTTCCATCTAGAAAAACTGAGGTAGAAGTAGCAGACTTACTATGATAAATTCATGAGTGAAGTAGTCTTATCCTTTCCAACACAGACAGTGACTGAGACCCAACTGAGACCTGACTCATCAGGTTAGTGTACTATACTGAAAGTAATCAGACATTTCAAAACACAATCTGGTATTTGCAATGATGTAGAATGCATGCATTTTTCCTTCTACACTACCTAAGTAGTTGTATCTTTTTTTCTTCTCTTTGTGTTCTGCAATGCCCAACATGAAACTCAAAGTCCACCATGGGAATTCTAAAAAGCTAAGTGAGGAAGTCGTTGTCAGGAGCTTAGCAGAGGGCACGCACACCAATTGGAGAGATCACAGAATCACAGAATTGTAGGGGTTGGAAGGGACCTCAAAAAATCATCGGGTCCAACCCCCCTGCCAAAGCAGGTTTCTTAGAGTAGGCTGCCCAGGTAGGCGTCCAGACGGGCCTTGAATATCTCCAGAGAAGGAGATTCTACAACCTCCTTGGGTAGCCTGTTCCAGTGCTCCATCAAAAGATGCCTGGGGGAACTCTGCAGGGAGCAGTGGAGGGAGGCAGGCCCAAATTCCAGTGCTGATTTTGAAATGGCTAGGACATTCAGTTCTTTAGGCACTGGATGTTCAGTTCAATGTATCTGTACTGACTGGTGAGAACAAAACAGACCAGAAACTGTCATTTATGCACAAAGATCATAGTCAACAAAATCTCCTTCCAGACCCAGAATCAATAGATTAACTCTTCAAAACTGGAGAGGATGAGAGTAGAGTTTGAATATGCAATCCAGTCATTACTACATCCATTTGAAAGGCAGGAGATGTGTATTTGAAATCCCACTGGACATGGTGGTCCTCCCATTTCTTGGACCAGTGATCTTGCCATTTATGACTAAAATAGGCATGTCCACATGCTTCTTCAGTTTCATCTTAAAACTAAAATAACTCAATTTTATACAGGGACCTGCCCTCTGATAGTAAGCAAGGTTTTGAGAAGGCTAATAAAGCTGGTTACTCTTGCCTATTTCAGCAGCTAACCACTGGGAGGCCAGAACCTCACTGCTTTGACTGAGCAGTTCCAAACCCGTGCAGAATTAGTGCTTCAACATGCCTGAGGAATCTTCTTATGACACAAGAAGGTGATTTGAGACATGGTCTGCAATGCAGTTTTGGACTTCAATGCAAGTCCTTCTGTGGATGGCCTGCTCTGAATCTGGCCATGGGTCTATCAGAAGAGTGGAAGAATATCTTCCCTAAACTGAAACTTACAGGATAGAGGTCATAGCTGTAAATCTAGTTAAGGTTCTTTTCTGTGAAGCACTGTCTGCAAGTTAGCAGTCTTCTCATTCCCTTCAGCCTCCTATATGTTTTCTCCAGTGAACCTGCTGCTTCCTTCAGCTAGAGCACAGATGCCCACAGTGCTTTAATAGCATGAAACAGCTTCAGCTGAACACTAATCCCTGCCATCCAACACAGCTCCCTTCTCAGTTCCTGCCCCTGAGATGTTACTTTGTTAGCTGGCACATTCTTCCCAAGTCTGTTGCTTCAGTAAGATTATTACCAGTCCTGAATGCGACTCTCCAAATCCACTTTAATCTCAGTCAAGGCTGTGAACACAGGAACCAGGCTTCCCACAGAACCAGAAAGTCAACTTTCCCAATGTCTCTTCTAGGGCTCTAGACTATGCTGCCATAGGCGGCTTTCCCAGCTGGGTCCCCACCCCAACTATCTTGACTGCATTGTTTCCTCAGGAAGCTCGTCTCCCAGCCCACAGCTTTTCATGTAGCCCAGCAACCTACTCCCATATTGCACCTGCTCCCAAGTTCAGCCTTGACAGCATAAAACTTACATAGGGAAAGCAAACTGCTGTTATCTGGCCAACTACAATATGCCTTCTTGTGGGTTGGCCTCTCCCTGCTTTATCTTCTTTCTTCTCCCCTCTTTACCAAAGTTGCTTAGCAAGCTACATACTGTGCATAAAACTGCCTTGTGGGGGTAATATTGGTGTGTAAGCCAGAGTTAAGCTATTAACACAAACAATAATATAATTCTTAAACTGTATATCTAAATGCTCTGAATTTTTACCATTCCATTTAACAAGCAACATACTTCTGACTCCTGCCCCACAGTTAGCACACAGTCAGCCCTCCCCCCAACACTCCCTGAACCATCTGCCCAAGAGCTGTTGCACTGTAATCTGCAAAATAATGAAGTCTGGTTTCCTACAGATTTCTTTCCTGTGTCATGCCCTCCCAACACTGAGCTAGTTCTCCTCCTGCTCCTCCAGAACTCCCCCAGCCAGAATTCTTCCAGTATTGGAACTTGTTTCAATGGCACCAATGGTGTCAAAGTTCTGGGTGAAAAAAAAAAAAAAGCAACTAAATTAACAATAATATGGACAAATGAACATTCAACACAATTGTGTAAAATTCACAAGAGTAGATTTAGCAGCTGTTTATCAATTACTTCTACTAGACATTAGGGAAATTGGTGTTGTCTCTCCACCCCCTCCAATATATACCATAAAAATCTGAAGTTCAACTCATACAAATAAGCATAAAAGTTATCCAAGTGTCTGCTTCCAGAAGCAGACCCTGGGTAGGAACAAGCAAATTATTAATGGCACTCTTACCTACCATTATGTGACATTCCGACTGAAAGGCACTTTTGAAAACGACAGTATTGGCACTTATTACGATTTTTTTTCTGAATTTTGCAGTTGCGATCACATTTATCATAGATGAGTTTTAATCGAATTGTTCTCCTAAAAAAACCCTATAAGAAGTTTGAGAAGACAATATGTAATGTTAAAGAGTTGTGGCTACTAAACTTTATCATACATGTGATTTTTTAATTGTTTAGTGATATCAGTAGGAAAGCAATATGCAAAGCATAATCTGTCTGAAGGTAAGAATCTCCCACTCTACGTGTTGAAGTGGTGTGTATGAAGGCATACGCAGAATGGAAAACAAGAAAGGAGAAGTAGCTTTCAGCTCTTATTCTTGGAAGAGAACCAAGACCGCAGAGTACCAGAGTAAATTTGCTTTTAAGGATTAAGTAAAACAGTCACATCCTGCTTTTGCATGTATTTTCTGTGTCCTCTGACAGAAACAACCTTAATCTTTCATATGTGTAAGTTAAACAAATGCAGAGATTTAACACATCTCTATTCAGCAGACATCAGGGGTATTACAATGCAGCACAGTGTGTAGAAAGAGCCAGGGACACAAAGATGGGCATTAAAGAAAAGGCTATATATACCTCAGCAGATCTTACCATGATGTCTTGATACTGCAATGTAATACTAGTCTCATGCTAAGAAGTAATTAAAGGGTTAGCAAAGATTTTAAAGTCATTGCAACATTTTGCTTCACATGACATAGTAACATATGTCATTTAGGCTCTGGGGCTTTCTGGCCACATCTGATTATGAACTGCCTCTCCATCTCTTCAAAGGCAAGTAGAGTTTCTAGGATTAATCTGTGAGATTTATATTTTTATTATCACCTTCTGACATGGAGCGTGAGAGAAAAATATACATGTATAAAATTAATTCTCTTATCAGACATAATTCTAAAAAAAAAAAAAAAAAAAAAGAAAGAAAAACTAACACATTAGAAGTAAAATAAAATAATCTTTTAATTCCTGGGTCATATCATCCCCAAAATTATACATCAATGATAACATTACTTTGTCCCGCAGATATGCACTGGCTCCAAAACTATGAGAGTTACAATACTAAGTGATTTAAGCAGAATGGGGTGGAGATGAGATATTTGGTATTTGTTAGTGTTACAATGGAAATGTAGCAGGCTCTCATGCTTCTCAGAGCTATACTCCCAACACAAATAAAACACTAGTGGAGCAAGTAGGATTTGATTTTTGGTCACAGTTCAGTATTTTAAGTTGTTTTAGTGTTTAACTAATTCCACAAAAGCAGCATTAAAATTGTCAATGTGCATTGCCTCTGCTTGATGAAGGGCTGGTATTGAGTTAAAATTGCCAGTTACGGTATCTGAACAAATCATTTCTCAAAAAAAGATCACAGATATGTTTATCATTGAAATAATTTTAATGGCTAGAATTATATTAAACATCTATGAAACAAATGCTTATCTCCATATAACCCTGCAAATAAAGCAACATGATTTAGGCTCTTAAAAAGAAAATTACGACTGTACCTTACAACCTTCACAAGCATGTACTCCGTAATGGTAGCCTGAGGCTTTATCCCCACAGATTCTACATTCAATGTTTAATGCTCCACTGGGTGATTCATCTATGCTACCTGGAGCTGTGGCAAAATTAATGGATGAAGGACTGGATGCTGGTGAAAGGGTGTCTAAAAGAAAAAGGAACACTTCATAAATACAATACTAAACCCACAACAACAAAAAGAGCTTATTTTAAAAAATAATTGTTACTCAGCAGTGAGTAATCATAGCCATTAAGTGAATTTGGCATTAAGTATTTGAAAATAATTCATATTTATATTAACATACAAACACATACAAAATACAAGGCATATCCTGCTAATTTTGATGAGATACAATTTCAACAGACAAAAAGCCTTACTGAGAAAGAAAGAGAAAATCAAGTTTTTTTTGGAATTTCCCACATCTAATTTTTTACTTTGGATTTTTCAATTTATGTTTGATGTGAATACAAAATTGTTTAATCCCCAAATTTAAAATTAGTAACTAAGTATTCAGAGAATTTTTCATTTAAACCAAGGAAAATTTCATAAATATAAAAATACACATGTAACTGTCTTCATGAATAACCAATTTGAAACCAAGAAACAATATTCAACATGTATCTACTACTCAAGACAAAAAATATGTAAAAAATATGAAAAATAGTAAAAAATATGAAAAAGAAAAAAAATCAACATCAACAACAGAGACCTCCCCCATGGCTTCAAGTCTGTATCACAATATCCATTGAACCTGTCACTCACTCTTTCCAGAAAGGTTACTAAGAGTTCATCTCTTCTTCCAGCATTCAGAATGAGATCTATTACTATAGTATGACAAGAGATACATTTGTAGCTCAAGCTGAATTAGTCCAGCACTTGAAGACACACTTAAAAGTCCCACTGACTGAAAAGCTATCATAGTTTTAAATGATCATCTAAACTGTGAACTAAAAAGCAGTTAAACACGTCATTTTTCTAAAGAAAAGATTTTATCAAAGTGAAAATATACTCCTTCACATCAGCAAAAAGGCTTAACAAACATTAAACGGAACGTAAGAAGAGTGTCTACTTCTAAGATAACCAGGCAGTTTTTACCTTTTGAGTATAATGGGAAAATAATTTCTGGATTGCTATTCAATTAATTAAACAAACTCTCAATTTTACTACTAGATAACACGTTACAGAACCAACACCTTCCAACTTCAATTATTTCAATTAATATTTCCACCTTATTTGAAGAAAATATTTTCTGAGGCCAGAATTTCTTCTATCTTGCAACTTGCACCACAAGACTTCACCAAATTAATGGGTGTGTTATTTTAACAGAAAGATTAAGAAACACTTACGAATGTAGGTCAGCAAGTATTACACTGGAAAAAAAAAAAACAAACTTGGCATAGAATTCAGAGTCTTCATTGCCAGCACTGCCAAGCCCACAGGCAGAGTCATAACAGCCTAAAACCCAGGATTTTTTTAAAGTATGATTTTCATTTCTTTTTACTTTTCTTATGGAATTTGAGCCTTAAACATTTACATTTTCCATCTTCTGTAACAGCAAAACTAGGAGTTTCTGCAATGAACACTGAATACCAAAAAGAAGAAGCTGATACTAGAAACTGATCCAAATTATCATAGGACTTGTACACATACACACACAAATAATAATAATTAAAAAAAATCATACCAAAGAAGAACTGTATTATAAAGCCAGTACATATAAACTTTTCCTGTATGAGGCTTATCTCTAGCTGTGAAAGTCTGCAACCAAAAGGGACCCAAACTATATTCTAACTAGCATTTATTTGGGCAAGAGTACCAAGCGACAGCTCTCCTTTCTTTCAAAATTTACGCTATTAATTTCAACCACTTGCAGCACCTCAGTTTTATTGGTGCTATTTGTGTAAAGTAAAATAGTCATCTAGTGATCTCAGCCTAAGAATTAATTTACAGTAAAAAAATAAAAACACACAAAAGCAAAAACAAAACAGAATGCAAAGCAACTAGAAGGTTAATCATAAACTTAATCTTAAAATGGTTGCACTGCTAAAAGGTTTGTAAAACCACAATTTCAGAAAGAATATCTTATTGATGTTATTGCAGTGTCCCACAACATTTCAACAATTTCCATTTTGAACCCTCAAAACAAATCTCACACACAGAAAGATCTTTTGACTAATGACTATTTAATATATAGCACTCTCAGATTAGTTAATTTTATCAGGGTAGAAACCATTAGTTGAATAATGCTGCTCTTGAGAAGGGGGAGCAAACAGCAAGTTAAAAACACCAGTACATTAAAATATAGTGAAATTTTGGGTGCACTTATAGGAGCTTGATTATATTTTTGACTGATATTTCATAGTACATTTCAAATACTTGTGATTTAAAGAAACTAAAGAAATGGTATTTGTTTTAGTGCAATATTGTTACATCCTATATGACTAAAATATATGACTTCTGTTAGTGATTTAGTGATAATAATATATATAAATATATATAAATAGTGATTTTAAGAGTTATTTTGAAAAAAGAAAACATTGATACTAATGATAACTTAAAAACCAGCAAGTTTATGTTACAATCTAATAAAGTAAATGTTAGCCTTAAATATATTAATATGAAGCTATTATCAGTTTATATATTGTTAGTGTCATTTAGTCATAAACAACAATTATTACATTAAAAAAAAAAAAAAAGTTTTTCATTCCTATTATTATGTATTTATAAAAGCAAGTTTCATGGTAACCAAAAACTCTCTTACCTGTTATGACTGATCCATCGGATCCTGGACCATTCCCCAGAGACTGGAACTCTGTTAAACTTAAAGCTCCAGAGCTATCATCACCTAGAGACTGAGAAATGTCTTGAATATTCTCCATCTCTTGTAGAAACTCTCCAGATAAAGGGCTACCTATATCATCCTCCTCCAAGGGAGTAAGTGGATAGAGCTGGTTTTCAGTGTCCACCATTTTCGTCAAGTAGAGCTGTCACTTCTTTACACTGGTGGAAAAAAAAAAAAAAAAAAAAAAGTCCTGTGCTTACAAATTCAGAATACATATATTTATATTAGATTCTGTTACACACAGAATATTGAACTCTAATTTTATAATGAAATATTATACAATATTCTATTATACAATATTCTGTTTCTCCAGAAGCTTTATGCAACATGAATCATTGACAGGACAGGAAAAAAAAATCCAAAAAATATTTCAATATGATGAGAAGATATGACAAGATCAATGTAGAGGTTGTTGCTTTTTCTCCTTTGCTGTTGAAGGTTACAAATTATTTTTCTATAGCGTATATTATGCACTTTCCACCAAATTTCACAGAAAAATAAGTATCAATATGATTACATATTATGTGAGAGCAGTCTTTTCTCACTTCATCTAACAAGTTTAGATATGTTGATTTGGTCCTCTGTTCTCATCTCTTAGATTTATTTGATAGGTCTTATGACACTGCAGAGAACAAAATACCTTATACTATAATCTTTATAGAAGCAGGTAAAACTAATGGTTTTTGAACTACTTAAGTCAATGAACTTAACACCTTCATCAAGAGTGCTCCGGCATATGCAATCTAACATATCTATAATTCCTAGAGTTAGATTTATTTCCCACTGTGAAATATGTTTTCAAAGCTGCCTTCCAAACTTGCCACCTGCGTAATCAATTTTGAGTAACAGTACAGATTCTTAAGAAAATTAGTTATTTCAACTAATAAATGTGCTGTAAAATCTTGTTGCTGCTGCCAAGACATACTGCTAAAAGAAACTGATTTTTTGCACTAACTGCTGTGTTATACTCTGCACATGTACAGACGCATCTTAATGCAGTATTGACCATTCAATGAATACATGCTGGCTTGCAGGGAAGCTTTGACTGTTACTGTGGTTATTACTCAACCATGAGCTTCGCAAAGAGCCACGTGTATACTGCAGTTTATCATGGAGCTTGAATTTGCCAATAACTGGCTATATGGGGATATGCCAATACTGATTTTTCAATAAAAAGTGCTAGGTTACGATAAAAGCAAGTGAACAAACAGAAAACCCAACCTTCCTTGATGTTATTTAAAGTTTTATGTAGAACTAGTCTGGCTTCTATGACACTAAGTGCTTTATATTAAGAAATCAATCCTTGATACTGATAATTGGTAAATGACAGATTCATCCTATGAAAACTGGGTATTTATTCTGGTTAAAAAGTGTTTTTTGTTGTTGTTTGTCTGTTTTTCTATATAATTGTCCAAAAGTTGACGTCTATAAGTGATACATAGAACTAACTTGCTTTAAATACTAATGACAAAAGACAGCTGTCACTTGTCATATAAAAAACTTAAAAGGATTTAGACTAGCAAGACACCTGCCATCAAGCCTTTTCTCCCTAGACTGATGGCAAAAGTCTGCCTTCAATTATATTTGCACAGATGTAACTGAGGGCAGAATGATCTGCTCTATAGAAAACTAAGAGTTACGCTTGCAACAACCTCCAAGGTACACACAGTTTTTAAGAGATTTATTTTCCAAGTGCACTTAACAACGTGCTCTATCTGCTATTTCATGGGAAACCAATGGTTCATATATATATACCATTGCTATGGTGTTTTCCAATCTTCATTTCATGATGTTAAAGCAAAACAAACAAGCAGAACATCTGTATAGCATAATAAGGCTTTCTATCCCACAATCTACATCCTTTGTAGCATTGCCCAGCCAATTGATGTTATTTAAAATATATACACGTCTTCTCTAAATTTTCCTCTGATTTTAAGACTACCCATTTTTTTAATATTTATACCCAACATGTATACTAGTACAGCCTATGTACCATTATGTACCACTCATTTTAGCCAAGTGAATGTTAACCCCTCAGATACAAGAAGAAATTGAAATTGTATTGTAATAATAAACTCTGGTTATTAAAACAAAGCAATATGTTCTATATATCCTTCTTACAGCTCTATGCACCATTTTACCTGCTTTTCATAGAATCCTTAAGGTTGGAAAAGACCTCCAGGATCATCTGGTCCAACCATTCCCCAACCACCATTACCCGCTGTAATAAATTCCTCTTTGTAAACTATATTCAGGATCCCTGAAGAAAAAAGTTCTTTGAAACAGGATAGCTTTAACTAGAAATGGAAAAACAATTTGACTATAAAGAGTATTTTATTGGCAATAACTGTCTCTTAAATATCTGGTTTTGGCAAAATCCACTTCAAATAAAGTGTTATCAGGTTGTGTGATGAACTACAGAGGAATATTGAAATAACAACAAAACATCCCTTTTAAATCAGTGTCTGGTAGTTACATTAATTTAAACATTCAAACAATGAGCAAAGAAGCAGTAGCAAATACAAATGTGTTTTGTATCACGAAGTAGCAAATAAAAATATCTAGGAGACTAAGAATAGGAATTTATCCATGATTTTGTAACCCAGTTACAACACTGTATGTCACTATTGATTTTACTCGGATGTGCCACATTGCTATTCTATCACTATACACAGCTCAGTGTATTTAGAAATAACAGGTAAATTAACTATCCAATTTGATATATTAAGTATTCAGTAGGACATTGCCAGCACTGTACTAGGATATTTATCAGCAATGCAAGGATTTTCATCTGTATCTCAACCTCAAGAGCATTCAAGAAACTGTGATTGTGATAATTATTTTGGAACAGAACATTATATTGGAAAACTGAATCAGAATAACTCCTTTCACATACAGTACTAAACTGTAATTGATATCCATTATAGTCACTGCATAAATTCCATAATATGAGACTATTTAGTAAAATCAGTTTCAAATATCACTTTCTTTCAAAGCTCACCAGTTGTCCTGTCTCCAAGAACTACCTTTGTTTCTCTTATAAATCCTACTGGCTTATGACATGACAAAATATTAACAAATATCTACATTTGATACTCATACGGCTGACAGAAGACACAAAATTAAAATTAAAATTACTCCAACATACATGACCATAGTTACTTCTGGAAAAAAAAAAAAAAAAAAGGCTCAGAAATTGTATGAATGACAATGCTAAATAAAACACTCCACCTAAAAAAAAAATTAACAAATTAGCCTAATGTTTTAGGAGCATATGGTCACACATCAAAAGAAAATGCCACAGATTGTTGTGCGCTATCTGACAAAGATTTTATTGCTAAACCATTTGCATTGATTCAGACCAATGCATCCAATCTCATGGAGACTTAAGCTGCAAAATAACTGGAGATGCAAAAGCTGTTACAAAGCACTACTTTGACAAAGTAAGAAAGAGAAGCAACAGCAAACATTTCTGGTTAACATTGTTTGTTATTCTCTGCCAGTACCTTTAACTGTGAATATATTTGTACAATTTCTCTCTTGAGGCAGCATGAACCATCTCCATAAAACCTGGAACTAACTCTGCAGTTTGCTGTTAGTTATCTAGCACTGTCCAAATCTGGTGCCACCAGCATTTATGACACATCTTACTCTCCCCAGATTTAACTGGAAGATGTTGGACTTCAGTGGAGAAACAAGAAATTACTTATGCATTCATTTGTGAAACCAAAGTTAAATTACTATCACTGTAAATTGTTTTGAGGGAAAGGAGTAAAAAAAACCTTGATGTATATCATTTTTATAATGGTAGCTGAAAATAATAGCAACTGTTCTCCGAATCCGAAGTGGACTACCAAATTTGTCTCCCTAAGGATCCATCTACAGGAAAAGGAAGAAAAGAATGGCAGAGATTATGATCAGCACTGCTCCTCCAGTGTGCTGAGTATAATGGCATTGCTCATGGCACAAAAACATGACGTTCCTCTGCGGATGTGTAGCATGAGTATTCCAGTATTGCTGGGGAAGTTTCAGGAAGCACCAGGCTCTGGGTAGCCAGTCCAGTGTTACTTGAAGCTACCTGCTGAATCACACCCATCTCTATAAGTGCAACCTCCTAGTCCAGCACAAGTATTTTTAAAAGATTAAGTGAACACTGAAGTTTAACTTTCAATAAAGTAGGCCTTATTTGACAAGAAAGCAATAAAAAGACTTGATAGCTGAACTCTGAACATGGCAACAGCTTTTTCAACAGCACAATCAGTTTTGTCCAAATTGTGTCATACTTCTCCACATTTGCACTACATATTTAAAATTCACCAGGCTGTTTAGCTGAATTTAAATAACAGCTCAACAGCTAGTGAAATATAAATGAAGTAGTTTTTGTTTTTAACTGTTAAATGACATACCCTTTTGTACTTTCAAACACTACCAGTAAATTACAGCTGCTTAATCATTATGGCTCATGTCAATGGTTAACTAGCTACTTTAGTGAGCACAGCTCTTACATAACCATTTCTGAAGAAAAAACATACTAACCTTTCCATTACTGAGAAAAATATATTTTTTAAAATCTTTTTTTTCAGAAGCACAGAAACAAAACATTAACGTAAACCACCTAGTATTCATGCAATGAACTCCTTGCATTTTGTCTTCTCTGTACTTGTGCGTGTTTATACATGCATACACTTTCATTGGCAACTTTTACTTAATACGCATTGATATAGTTCATATGAAAATAAAACCTCCGCAGTAAAAAGAGTAATGAGTACAAAGTTTATTTAAATAACATTCTCAGACAGTAGTTTGCTTTAGAAGAAAAGCTTTACATGTTACAAGAGTAGCTGGAGGTAGCTGCAGTGTCCACTCACATGCCTGTATAAGTCAACATTTCTTCTTATTCTGAAGACTTCGGACAAATCCTGTACTTGGGACACTGTCAGAGAATTTCTCAGTGTCCCATACAATATTATAGTCTCCATGCCACCTTTCCTACACCCGCATGCAAACACACATAAAGGAAACTGAAAACAAGAAAGACTGACACAGAAAAAAAATGAGAACACAGTTTCATATAATTATTGTTTTAAAGATAAACAGATTTTACTGGAGCTCTCCCACAGTCTATTATCTCCACAATATGCCTGCTTTTTGAATAAGTTCCCCTCTCCCACCACCTCATTGCAAATAACCAATGAGTAACTTACCTATAAACTTGAGGCAGGTTTTAAAGAAATCACAGTCAGATTATCAAAGAAAAATGCCTATTCATGTAGCAATCAGTAATTTGTTTCATTTTGGAAAGGGATGGTGGGAGACTAAACCCCTGGCTGTTCCACATTTAATACTTGCCACGCTAAGGATAATCTCTGTAAGGAGACAGATCTTTGAGATGCAAAGGTCTCTGAGAAACAGTAACTAAGTCTGGATTTACTGCATAAACAAATTGATTGTTTAAAGGGCTTGCTTGCAAATATCAAGGTTAAAGTTGAAACAATCATTACCTTCAGGTCACTGAGAATGTTGTAGCTGAATACAGAACATTTAGTACTAGCGGGTACAGTAGATGCTTCTAGAAAACTCAGGTGAATAGGAAGACCCTGAACAAATAAATAAGCTGAAGGATATTTCCAATATCCTGCTTCAACACATAAAAATCATCAACTGAAAATAAAATTTGGCACCTGAAAGTATGAAGTCCCACCTCCTGTCTGGGAAAGGATGCATGTTTTCTCCTTTATCCTCTGACATTTAATAGTTCTGATACTTCGCAACCATCCACACCAGTAATATTTTGTATTTTCCATAGCATTAAGAACATAAGACAATTTACAATAAATGAAAATTTTTCATGCGCCACCTCTTCATCAAGGCTGCCAGTTGCACACACGCATGTGCACACACACAAACTGTTTTTTCCCTTTTATACAGTTGTACTCCAAGATATCATACACAACTTGTAAGCATAATTCCCTTTAAATTAAATCAAAATTCACATAATTTAATGTTCAAAAATAATACTAAAATTGCAAAGTTAAGCTCCTGTAAGTTACAAAATAAAAAACCTTATGCAACCTCAGTTTTTTTAGGCACAATAACAGAATGTACTTATAAACTGCACAGTGTTCTTTCCCCAAATCATTCCCCTTACAACTGGGCAATGTATTACACAGAAGTGGAATTACACAGCTTATAGGACAACGTAGTCTGTATTAGTCTGCAGAAAAAAAACAAAAACGCTGTTTATTTATTGGTCAATCAAAAGGGAGAAATATTGTTTGCTTAGGAAAAGTGGGAGAAAAGAAAATCCTCTTGCTCTGATCTGTAAGTATACTTGTAGAATTGAAGAAACAGTAAAGAGTTCTTGAAGGAAGAGCAGAGTCCACAGAGACAAGTCTACTAGCTTACAGAAGTGGGGAGCATGATGAATTTTACTTTCCTCCCCTGAAAACACTTCTGTAATTGCATCAGGAAATGCAGAGATAACACACTTCTAATCTTACATGGGAAGTGTTGTTAAAGCTCCGACACACTTCAAATATTTTGCTGGTTGATACTAAAAGTGGTAAAAACAATATGGGAGTATTTGTTTATTTTTGTATTACTCAGCCAAACCTGAGCAGAACTTACTGAGCCAGGCAGCAGCGTTTCTTTGGTCCCAGGGTTTTCTGACTGCTGAATTTTAAAAGACGTGATCCCAAAAGAGAGAGGAAAGGCAAGATTTTCTTATTGAAAATTAACAATCTTTATCAACTTTTCCATACAAGTAATTTGCCAACACCAGAAGCAAACACTTGTAAAGACAGGACTAAAACAGATGAATTAACATGCTGCACAAGCAAGTCAACAGTAAGAAGATGCACATGAGCAATGCTGATTAATGACAGGCTAGGTGTGAACAAAACCACATGAGCAACTGACTGCACATTACATTAAGCAGAAGCATTCTTCAACTAGATGTACTTCATCAGACTGTCAGGGAAATACACAATACTTCCATGGTGCAGCACCAGCTATTAGCCCACCATGACTGGAAGAAATTTACTGATAAAGTCAACATGACTTATTTAGGCAAAGTGTTGAGATTTTAAAATTAAATCTATTTGATGACATATTCAGAGCAGAAGTTTTCCAGCTCTGTAGCAAGGTACAACAATGTTGCCAGAAACTCTTATCATGCAATATACATGATATTTGGCATGCAGGTGCAGGTTCCCACCAGTTAAAAAATAAATAAAAAAATAAAAATCCTCAGTTCTTAACATGTTGCCATATTGTTATTCAGTTATTTTTACTTTGAAAAAGGAAATGTCTTAATAAAACTACAAAACATCATTTACATAACAGTGCTACAAATCCACACTTTTCCTGGTACAAACCACTTTAAAAATAAGAATATATATAAGGAGATATTAAAATAAGCAACACCTGTTATTTGGCAAAAAGAGTATTACCAACAGTAAAACATAACAGGATTCAAACTCTGTAAAGAAAACTAACAAGGGTTGTCAAACAGGTAGCCATACTAAACATGAAAGATTCCTTACCTAATATTCAAGTGCATAGGAGCCACAATGCAGAATATTAATAGAAGTTTAAGGCTCTAGGAACATCTGTTTAACATTTATGTCCCTCTGTTTAACATTTATGTCCCTCCCAAGCAAAAATCTAAAACCTCAACCTGTATGATTTTAAAAACACTCAGTTAAAGGCAAAACATTCAAAGTCATCCTGGACTGCTAAATAAAATACTACCATAGCTCCTTATAAAAGAGAACTCTGAATCACTTATAACTGCAGTATATACAGAGGCACGGTTCAAAGTTAGCATTTGCAGCAATATCGTAACCTTTAAAGACCAAAAAGCCTAACATACCTAGGGAAATAATTCCTTAACACTGATCAGCTATTAAAATTTGGGAACACACTACACAGAAAGAGACAGGAAAAAAGTGACACAGCAAGGGGGGTTGGGGGGGAGTAGGCAGATTGAAAAAATACAGAGGCCAATGACATAATCGCTAGTGGTCACTATACAGCTAATTTGCATTTACTGAGCCAGCTTCATTCCCTGTTGGCATCTCCCTGTAGCTTCTTTCCAAGATTTAGTGACAGAAGGAAGAAGCTACTTCATGGGTCCTGCCTCTCTGAAGTGAAATCTCATTGCCTAGAATATATTAGAGAAGGATAAATGTCTTTGAACAGGGCAACTCATCCCCCTTTTAAATGCAACATTTCTGCTTTATAAACCATTTAGCAGCTTTCTATACCTCCATGTTTATATATTCATTATTTCCTCAGATTTTTAAAATTATGCAACACATTCATTTTATATAAAGTAGTTCTCACCTCACGTCAAGCACCTCAGTTACACATCTGAGTAATGCAGAACTCAATGGACTTTCCAGAGTGTGACTGGTCTTTGAGACCACAATTTTCAAAGCAGGATTTTTCAACCAGATCACTTCCCTGATCCAGTTCACTGCAAAGCCTTACAAATATTTGTGCTGGCTCAACACAGGGAGCAGAAAAAGCAGTTGGGGAGAGGGATACATGTGGGATACATGTGCTGTACAGCCAACAAATGTATTTGTGGATGTGCAGACTGAATCCTCTCCGAAGAATCCAATAGTCTAGGCTTCTAAATTAGGCTCTTGCATTGCCTGAAGTAAAGTAGCCCTGCCACTTAAGTGGCTGTTGAGAGCAGAAAATTGCTCTACAGATCAGACAGCCTCTGTATTAGACTAAGCAGTATCATCTTTTGATATGGCCACAGGACTTCCCTATAGGCTGGGGAGCTCATGCAAATCCCAGTTATTCATCCTTCTTCCAACAGTGAAAATCTCTTAGAAATCCAGTAAGTGGAAGATACAGGCATTTACTCTCAGCTGAAACAACAACACTGTAGGCTTCCCACTCCTAAAAAAAAAAAATAATAAAAAAAAATAGTTCCAGTGCTAGAAACTCTGAAAGATGTAATCTAGCTCAAAGAAAAAATAAAACAATATCTTATCAAATGGCTTCCTAATGGGAAATTTTATATTCAACAAGCCTCTCAAGAACAGGGGAAATACGAACTCAGTTGAGAACACTGTACATTTACATATATGACATCTATACTGACTAAATGCTAGACCGGGAAATACATTTCATCTGAATTTTGTATTTGATCCACAACATTAGCCTACTCAACCTCTAGCAGACAGATCTTGACTTATAATATACAGAAATACCACAGCTCCAAGTTATCAGTATGATGAGATCTGAAGCCTGTCTTTAAATTAGCCACTGCTAACCCCTTTAAAAAACAGGAGCCAGATTTGACTTTGTCAGCAACAGGACATAAAGGTTTTGCAACCTTGTCTTCAGGCTCCAGAGACAAGACTTACTGGTCTATCACCTCAAGTTTACATTTATCTGAAACCATACTTGCTTTCTTCCACATAAACGGACATCAGATATATCAAATATGACAGTACTCAAATTTGCACCAAGGTCCTTCTGATAAAATAAAAATTCCATTTTTCTTGGTTTATTTCTTTAAAGAACGGAGATTGTGTTGTTGCTTGAACTGACACAAAGCTCAAACAGATTCACATCCGTATTTTTGTGTGGAATACCCATTTGACGTTCAGAGATTTTGCTTTGTTTTTTCCTCCTCTAAATGTAAATCGTCATATCCAAAAGGTGAATACCTCACTCATTTCTGTAACTGGGAATAGAAAGATCAGACTTTACTTTTCATCCCTAGTGAAGGCTAAGCAGAAACTTATGTCAGAAGTAGCTATATGCCAAAGTAAAGCATTTAAATCTCTCTTTTAAATCTATGTCTGCTGAATCCTTTAAATTCTTCTAAGACTTGACTAGTCAGGAATTCAGAGCAAGTCAACAAACTACAGAATATTTTATCAGGACTATTGGTAAGCAAGACTGTTAACTTTCACTTTACTATTTTCTTCAGAAAGTGTTTTGATGGGGTCTTTGCTTTAGTTTTTAATTACAGTACAGTACAGTACAGTCTGATCTATAGATGATTCCTGACTCTTAAACAGGTAAGTACCAGCAAAGCCATAAGGGGGAAACTTTGTGGAAAAATCTTTCATCTTCCTTTAACTTTTGCTGTCAAAATGCCCAGAAATCCTGAAAAAAATGGCAATTTGTGATTTTTTGCCTTTCTCCATTTATCCTGGTTCTGGTTCCACTTTTACAGAAAGTAACGAGCACTGACATGTGGTTGAGAATTGACTACATGCTTAATATTATAGAATAGGCATACTATAATTAACATGACATTAAAAAAACAAAAACCAGCCTAGACAACAGTATGTGGGAAGTTCATTCAATTTACCATGAAAGCAATTATTCAGCTTGGAATTAATAACATCCCATATTTCTGAGGCATCAATACAGACATAAGTATATTTTATTAATACAAGAATCCAAAAAAAAACCAATAGGAATGTGCTTCAAGAAACCCACTGCAACATCTTAGTAATCACTACGTTACAGAGGACGTGGTGTTCTCTGATACGTACTGTCAAGTCCCCAAAACTACTTCTTACAGCTCATCACAGTTTCTAATAAAACCCCCACTTCACTGTTATATATGCATCTATGCTTGCAGCACACTCTACCTTTTTTTCCTTTTCCTCTCTCCAGACAATCACTAGCTTTGCTCTTTATTCAATGCTGTTTCAGTGTCCATGTCTCTTCAGGTCCCTGTTACATTCTACTCAAATTATTCCATACTTGAACGAGATTCAAATGATTAAACATGTTAATCATAGCTGTCATAGCAATTTGCGCTTCAAGCTTTAACAGATTCTAAATCATTCATTGACAGCATCTTGTAGGCAATGCAGCTAAAATAATTTAGTGTTTAGCACAAAGGTGCTTTTTGTGTTTGCTGAACACTTACATGTGAAGACCATGACTACTGAGAACCAAAGATACAATACATCATTTAGGAGGCCACTTTTTGTACGCGTACATTAAAATCTAGGATTAGATTTATGATCGATACTTGAACCAATGCAAGGTCACATGCAGACAAACATGACATTTATGTATTTGCTATTGGATCCAAGAGCAAGGTCACGTTCATACAAATGTGTCATCTGAGTACTTGGTATATTTTTATTACCACGTTAATGAACTCAAAGTGCTTTTACTTTCCCCATCTGCCCCAAACTCCTTATTCATTTTTGGAAGTCATCTGGCTTTTTTAAGTTTTGCATTACTGTCCACACGTCTGACAAGCTAACTACCTAAGCCAGTATTTTGAATCAATTAACAGCTAGGAACACCTGGACTTCCCAAGTCAGTGTGCTCAAACTGAGGATAAACCTACTTGCATAGTATGTCCAGAATTCAGAGAAGTTAAAAAAAAACAAAAGTCTTATGAACTGCATGAACATATTAGATGTCATAAAACCATTACCGATGCTCTTTTCTAAAAATAGTATGTAAAAGTAAGTTTTAGTGGTTAAGTCAAAGTTGGTTCCTATGTGTACAGCATTTACAAACAGCCTACACATCTGTCTTAACATGCTGCTCACTGGGAAACAAGATCATTGAGATTAATTTGAAATGTTGCAATTGTTCCCTTACATGTGTGAGTAATGCATCTCAGATTATGCAAAGTGACTTCTCAACAATTCTCTAATACCCTGACATTCCACAGAGATTTCCTTTGTTGAAGGATAAAGACATCTGAGGGTAAAAGGCAAATACAAATTACATTTTAATGTGGTAACTAAATTATTATCTCCAACATAATCAATTTTTGAGTAAATAAAATTTAAGTCTATTGCTAAGTTTCCTGCAGAGTATGTTTTTACCACATATGGTTAAAAATAAACTTCAGAGGGTGAAACATTAAAGACATCTGTGCAAATAAAATTGTCCATTAAAATTATAATCTGATACATATAGAAGAAGTTCCAGGCAGGTTTTTTGGTCATTTTCCATTAAACATATTGATGATGCTGTTACATAAACCTCTATAACTCAGAAATTGTACTTGTTCCTGTGCTTGATTTAAAAAATAAAAAAAATCACAACAAATCACTATTCAAAAGGAAATCATAACTTTTACAAGCAAAGATGTCTAGCAGCTCTTACTAACAAATGTGAGACTTTAGACAGACTATATTTATAAAAAGAAATAAAAAGCAATTGCAATTAACTTATGGAATCAAGCAAAGACTTAGGTGATTTAGTGAGAAGCAATTTCTAAACGTCCAATAACATTGCTACAATCTTTAGGGTTCATGTATATGCATGGATGTCTTAAAATGTGTTCTTATAAACTAGGATAAAAGAATTGCATTTGTTTTATCTCCTCAGACCCTTATGTGTTGAAGGAATTGGTATATATTGTCAAGAATTTCTTCCTGGCAGGACTGGTAATAACATACTCTTAAAACTAAGAATTCTTGGTGTCTTATAAATAGAAATACCTACCTTAAGTATAAATTCATAGTAAAACAAAGGCTGAGAAATAGTTAACTCATCATTCGTTTTGTGAGCATACTTACTATTCCTGTATGATTTCATCCTTGCTTATTCTTCAACAAAGAAAAGCAATGTTCCTACAACAAAAATACTTCAACTGAACACAAATGCTAGGCCTCAAATACTGCAACACAATCTACAATACTTTAAGGATACCAAGTAGTTTTGTTACCTTGTAAAGAGATTTTTTAAGTTGCATATAACTGAGTTTAAACAATGTGATAAAACGTGACAGCATTATGTTGTGACTGTAACTAAATGTGGAAGGTAGAATTCATATTGGTATTCACTGTCAGTAGCGTTAAAGCACTGGAAAAGGGGTAACCGCTTTTAGAAGAAATAAGACGCTTTAATTTCTATTGATTTGCTTCCCAAGACCTAACATTTTCATACCATTGTAACCCCACGTCATCCTATCACGACTCCCTGATCTTTCCCTTCCTCACAATACTTTCCTCTCACCACACAATGTCCCTGAACTACTGACTGGGCAAACAGTGATCACATGCTGTAAGCTGTCTCAGAGCTGCATGTTGCAACTAGTGCTCCTGTGCTGATTGGCAATTAGCAGACCAAATAGAACAGGGAATTGTTGAGTTCTTATTACGTCATTTCCTCAGCTGGGTCAATAATGTGTTTTCCCTCCTTCTGTCCAGTTACCAACTTCCAAAAAAATTATGCAATTCCAATGCCTTTGCAACCGCCACTCCTCTGTCAAATTTGGCAAGACTTGCAGGTTCAAAGTTATTGGAAGAGGAAGGCAGACCGTACTGCATGTACCTGACTTTTTGGAGTAGTAAGACTAAAAGAGATGAGAAAGTAATTCTGAAGACAGTTATCAATACAGCAGTTTATGAGCGTAACTCTTCTTTTGCACTTACTAAGGTTTGTAGAATACACAAATGGATGCCTGAAGTTGTCAGTACTTGAAGTATTGTTCTAGTTTTCCAGGATCCCTCACTTTGACTCCTAATTGCATACTTTATTAAGAAAAAGACAATTGGCTGTCCTTGAAACAGTGGTTAAATATTCACTTTGGCTGAGGACTTCTGACCTGTAGGCAAAAATAGTAGTTCTTACAGAGATTCTAATGGCAACATCTTTCCTGAATAAAGAAAAGAGCTTTTGTCTTGAAACAATATTTTCAATCGAGAGAGAGAGATGGATTCAATTAAAATCACTCAATGCAAACATGTGAAAGATGGTTTGGGTTTTCTAGAATGTTTGTTTAAGACCATTCCTTTTATCACTGAGATTATGCAAAGCTTCACTTGAATCTTCACTGTCCTTCAACCACAACCTGGGACTTGCAATCCCCCTTCTTTAGGAGCACCTTGTCAGATAAAACTTCTCCACCTGGTGAATTCCCAAATTTTGCAATTCTGACTTAATTACACAAGCCCCATCCTCAACAATCAAAACAAAACAAAAAAAACCCACAACTTTGCATCTGTATGTGGAACTACAGTAGCTCTCCTACTTATGATCAGCATTCCTTTACAAAGTACATGAAGCCCTTCAGTTTCCTTGCTTCATCTACTGCTTAAACTTCCATCTAGGGTTGGTCTCCTTGTTTTGGCCTGGGACAAAAGCAAAGTTACTTTCCTATCTAATGCTGCAACTTCTGATTCAGAGATCAACAAGATAAATGTTTTGTTGTTGTTGTTTGTTTGTTGTTTGTTTTTTTCCTCAAGTATACATCCTTTTCAGTTTCCAGCACTCTCCCCATCCCCAAATCTCAGGTTTCAGTTTTTGGCTTTACCCCAGCATGCATCAGTAGTCTTTCAGCTGTCTTATCCTTCTCTTTCACAACCAATGTCAACCCACCCTCAAATCACCTCCTTCATCCCCTTGGGTCCTCTAGTCTTCCATCTCAGCTCCTCTAGTATCTGCACAGCTGCACTCTTCTCACCATCTGCAACCCCTTGCATGATTCATCATCAAACGTAACAGACCATGATTATTCACTATTTGAAAAGCTACAGTGGAATTTACATCTGTTTCTGGAAGAGATTCAAGAAGCCTTAATTCGCATTCTTAGTGGAGAAAAACACCACTGTGTATTTTCTGTGGTTTAATTTCACTGATAAACTTAATTCTCCTGCCCGGACATACAAGCAAAGCATGTTTGATAACGTAAATTCAGCTTAGTAAGATTTACATCCAATAAAAGAGACTGACCTTCAGACAAGATATTACAGATTAAGGTTCTTTCTTCTGCAAATTAATTGAGTAATCCCAATGAGCTAGCTTTTGTTCTCTTCTACCAGTAGACTAATGCCTTCTGTAAACAGCACCTGGATTTGCTTGGCTTACTTATCCTTCAGTATATTACAATTTTACTCAGTCCTTCAGAGTATTTTTTACATGCTCTCATTGTTCAGTGATTACATTTAAAAAATAAAAAAAAAACTGCTAAAAATAAACTAAGTTTGATTTAATGGCGTGCCACAACTCAGAGTACCCAGAGTGGAATGTGCATCAAAATTCTTTCACTTTTTTTTGTTGTTGTTGTTGTCAAGAAAAAAGTCTTCAGTTTTGTTCCAATAATTTAGAAATTCTTACCATAGGAAGCTTTTCTGTATGATAAGTATATCACCCAGAAACAAAGTTTACACTGAATTAACATTGCGGACTGGAGTCCTAGCAACAGGTATGAGTGCAATGAATCTACATCTTTTGGCAAATGGACATCAAGTACTTGTGCTTCCAAGCTACTGACATGTCAGAGGATATACTTGTTTCACATGACTTCACAGTTCTAAATCAGGTCACTTGCTACAGTATAGAGATCACAAGCCTCACACTCCTGCATAATCAAAAACATCAAAATATAACCAATTATTTTCCTGACACCTAAGCTCTCTGCTCATCCTTCACACAATGTAAAGGGTATCTACTTACTGGTTTAATAGCTCTGTATTAACAATAGTATCACTACTGCTGCCTGCCAGCTATTCCACCTCGCCTCCCCACTTTTTTTTTTTAAACCAAGGAAGAAACTGAATTACAGTAAGGTGGAAAAAAAAAAAAGACAAAAAACAACCAACAAACCAATGAAACAGTCAGGACAAGAAATTTTGCTTACAGAGTCCCAAATATACTTTCATATATCAGTTTGAATTTAATTTGTAAGACATTTTGGCTGACAGAATAGAACTTTGAGAAAGCAGTTACAAAGGGTACAGCACTCACAGCCTTCTGCAGAGCCACAGAGAAGTTTCGGGTTGCAAAATAAAGTTGCATTAAGGGTACAGCCAGCTTAAGTAACTAACAGATCCATTACATCAAAAGGATATCCCTGCCACAGCTCTGACATTGTCATTCCTGTGCCTTTGCTCTCCCCTCTTCATTTCCAGCCATGCGGCTCCAGCCTACCCTTGGGCTGGCTCCCGCACTGTCTGACCTCTCTGGCCACATCTATAAGAGTAAATAAACCAGGGCCAGAGCTCAGGCTTGAGCCATACGTGTTAGCGTTCTCTCTGACATCATTTTGGCCCACACCAGCTTGGTATTCTCCCAGCCAAATGCCCAGGCTTGGTTAAGGAAACAGCTGTCAGTTCTAGGAGGAAGGCTGCTAGGTGTGTGTGGTATTGCCACTTCGCTCTGGGTCCAGAGAACAATCCCCGGCATATTTTATTACCTAGTATAGACACAGCCTCAGTGAAACAATCCGGCTCATTAAACTGGTACAAACATAACACAGGAAAAATGTAAATAGCTTGATATAGCTGAACGGACTCACTGGAGGGCAGCAAAAAGGAAGGAAGGCTGGCATCCACGTGGCTGGCAGGAAAGGAAAGAAGCACGAAGAGAGAGCATGCCTGATCTTTAACAACAGTTGGTGCATCAGATCAGGCCGTGATGTGCAGCTACACCTCTCACTGCAAGCCTCATATTTGCAGGGCTATCAGCAACAACACACAGAGGGGGACAGCTGATTCTGGTTTTTTTCATACCCACATATCAGGTAGAAGAGAAATAAAATGACTGATAGCTGCAAACTAAACTATTCTATCTTCTTCAAGGATAATCACTATTTAATTTCAACAGGATTTATAATCTTCTGTAATTCCCTGTAACAATTATGGCAGCTCAGTACACTGAAAATCAGGTGCCCAAAACGTACACTTAAAAGCTGAGAATTTGGCAGCTGTTTGAAAACATTGGCCTGTTTATGTACTCCATCCATACGTCTTCCATTTACAACAAATCTGCCTAGAAAACCCAGTAATACAGCAAACGTACTCCAAACTGGATGTTTACCTACTGGCTAAGAAAAATATTTGAAAAGTCACACTTAACCATTTCCAACTTTGCTGACTAAACACCACTGTCTGGTATTCTGTGCATACCTGTGCTGGTTATTTTTTCCAGGTTTTTTTAGGACTACTAACATTCATCATGAATCTAATTCTAGCCTCCATGAGAAACATATTTTTAAGCTGGCAATGTGTAGCTCCTGTTGTCTTCCCCTGAAAACTGCCAACAAGCCCACAATATTCACTATGACCCGTGGGCTGCAACTCATGAGAGTGGGTGGATTTATGGACTGCTGTAATGGAGCATTCCTCAGCCCAATTGCAGAGAATGCCAGCAAGCACTGCCTGGCAATAAATCCAGGAGTCTTCAAACCAGCCCTTTTTGACAAAACACTCACCTTCTCCCTCTTTCCACCCTCAAATCTAAGTTGTTTCATACTATGTTTTTCAATGTAACTACTCCAGGGAATATTTTTCGTTCATGTTGAATAAACACACGAGGAGGCTTTGTTTTCTTTTATATGAGCCTGCACTATACATTCCTGCAGAAGCAATAACACTAACAGGCGTATAGAAAGTATCAACAGTAATTGAAGTCTTCACTTTCAAAAAGATTTTGCTAATAGACAGAAGTTCTTACATTCACAGTATGGTTTAAATTCAACAGTTTCTTCTGTGAACTGCTGTATCAGTAATTTCTCGTAAATAATTAAAATGAAACAGGCATGTACAGTCTTATTTATGTAACAAAAAAAGAACTGCAATACAAGTCTACATGCAGATATTAGGAATTTTTCAGACGGTAGAGCTCTGCTGGATGTGTAGATATAGCTATTAAGACAGTAAGCCCTGCATCAAAACCTTGATAGAATAGTTTGAAATTATCCTTTTTTTTTTTGGTTAAATCTAAATAACATTAGGACAGACCGCGATAACGTTTTTCCATGCAAAATACATCATACTCCAAGCTACTCACAACAGTAAATGCTCTCAGCTCCAGGATTTCATATACATTTGGATCAACAATAATTTACTCAGCCAGCAATTTACTTGCACACTGAACATCAGCTCTGGTTTCCTTTTACATACTTAACAAGAAACTGGACTACTGAAATATGAAAATAGTGAACTAACTTGCTTTCACATGCACGTCAGCTGGCTGGAACCCAACGCCAAAAAACCTTACAACTTCAGTAGCTGCTAAGTGCCAAGTAGCAACTCCGAGTTTCTCAAGGCAGATGCATTTTTGACCAGGTTTATTTCACCATTTGGAAAGTTTAAGTTAATAATTTTTAGTTTATAAATAAATAAATAAATAAATAAATATGATTGTATATCAACATTTCTAAAGAGGGATAGATAATTTGCCAAATGCTTGCAACTACTTCTCATATTGTTAGTGTTTCCACATGTATGAGACAATTTGAACTTAAAACAATAAATTTAATGAATGTAGTACTGCAACAAACTATCCTGTTTGCTTGTTCTCATCTTTCAATCTGCAACATTAAAAAAAAAAAAGTTTCCACAACTCATGCTCACAGCACTTCAAACACAGCAAGCTACCACACAAACCAGTGATGTAACTTAAACCTATATGAGAATTAGAATTACCAGTGAATTGTATTTTACAGTTTGTATTAATCTGTGCAAAAGAAGCCCTTTGCTGGACACAAAAATTATACTTCCTAGATATTTAAAAGACACATACAATGTACTTACAAATAAATACTGTTTCATAAGCAGAAACCATTAAAACTGGTATGAGGAAGCATTTGGCAACATCTCAATGCAACATACAATCTGGTCACACAGCAATCTGCTTATATCTATTTAGTGTTTTAAAAACATGCCAGATATTATGCTTTTAAGAGAGAGATTTTAATTTCTAACAATTGCTTTTGAGTATAGAGATGATTTGGAGCTTCATCTTACAGGATAAGTACTTTTTCGCTTAGTGTCTGTTTAGCATTTTACAGACCTGGTCCCGTGAGATGCTGAACACTCTTAAACACTTTTAAAAACTTATAAAATATTAGGAATTAATCTAATTAAAAATTCTACTGGGTAGCACCCTTACACAACTTCCTTCTATGTAAAAGTCCAACATAGCAACAGACACTACAACTTAAGGAAATATTACCTACACTGTTCTCCTGATTGTGCCACCTTTCATTTGTCAACTATTTCTTTGTACATCTTGCTCAGATTTCTTTCCTTGTCAGTTGACTACACATGAATCACTCTTTACAGAAACTGTACTTCAGATTTTTTTCTTCTCTAGTTATTCAAAAATATTGCCAAGGTAATTCTCAGTCCATGTATTTACTCACCACCTCATGCAGCATCTTGCAAGGTTGAAATAGAAGCTGTTCTCCATGTGTTCCCTTTCCATTTCACGTGCACATTGGTGATAACAAGGGTCTCTTCATTAATAAAAAAGTGCCAATATTCTTTCTTTAAAATAAAAAAATAAACAATCAACAACATTTCTCATAGCTTACTAAGCTAATTTTATACTGGTATCATATAACGTACTACTTTTTTATACTCATGTCTCTTCAGAAAAAAACAACACTGTTACTTCACTTGAGCTAAACCTGTTTTGTTTTGTTTTTAAATGGCTGAGGTTGTAAATACAGTACTTAGTTTTACAGAAGGACTACACTGACATCTGGCTAACTAGGCTCTGTGACTGGTACATGCCAGTATCATTCCAAGCTTTTTTCTCCATGCTAAAAATAAAATAAAATAAAAAACCCTCAGTTAAGATCACTTCAGTCAAAGCCCTGTGGTATTTTAATTATCTGTTATAAAACAAAATACTTTTACTCCTCAGAAGCGTTCTCACAGAAGTCTAAGTCTTTATGGAGACAGACTGTTATGGATCCTGAGGTACATACACACGTCCCACAAGATGTCTTTGGGGTGTGGTTGGTACTTGAAAGGCCAATTGCAAAGGGAGAGACTTTATTGTTACATACTTTACAAGGCCCGTATTGAAAAAAAAAAAAAAAAAAAAGAAAAGACACATACATAGCTATATAAAAATAAATACTGCTTTGATTAAGTCGACTCCCCTGTCCACTCAACTCAAAAACAAACAAGTTAAATTTAGGGAGGTTTTGCAAGAGCAGACAGATTAAATTAAAAATGTAAAAATTCATGAATTCTGTAAGAACACGTTTGTATTTATAATAGATACAAATTCAATTTATTTTCCCAGGCAAGTAAGGCATTCTCTTCTTCATCTCATAACAAATATCCCAGTTGCAAGAGAAACAACAAGGAACTAAAATCACAGCATGTAAGCCAAGGCAATGTAAATAAGAAAAAAGCCCTATTTGTAATTTTGAAGAAGACACTTCTTCTAAAAACTGAGTATTTTAAAAAAATTACTTTGCCCTCCTTGACCACTTCAGGTAAACACTGGACACTGTAATCCGATTTCTAGAACAAGAGGAATATCCTAAGCCACTTATCCTACTGTGCTGTAGGACCCAATCTTCTCTAATGTTTTTGTAACACTCAACACAAAATTCTAAAAACATGACACAAAATCACAACAGAAATGCAACCCCTATTCTTTGCTTTAAAATTCATAATTTCCTTGGAGAGGACTACAGTTTTGAGGGGCATGAACAGAAAATGAAGACATAAAAAAGGCAACAACAAAAAAACTGAACTGCAAGTGAGAAAAAGGCTTTCAGGACGTACAAGATTATCACATGCAAGGAAAACTGTCTATGCTGCCTGAGTGTACAGGATGAGAGTCAATACAAGGCATCAGCAGATTGATAAGAACTTTTTTTTTGGACTATGTCAAGTGCTCCTTCCAAACACGGGAAAAGCAAGAGAGCATGCTGGCCACACAGTTGTACAAACCTCTGATAAGGTCTGGGCACACACTCATCCTTCTGAAACAATACCTTGCGCTACGTGAAATCCAACAAGTTGCCACGAAAAGTAACTGAGAGCCAAGGGCTGCTGGACGGACAGCTAATGCCAACTAACAAAGGTTATGATACTGGTTTAGCTTAGCGTAGCCTTGTGACCACATCACATGAACCACCGCTGCCCTCAGTTTCAGCATGAGACCAGGTATTCTCAGTGTTAGGGCACAAATTCAGAGTTTATAAAGGAAATGCTTTTCAGTTTTGCTACCTGCAAAGACCACGTGAATCGCAACCCTACGATCTGTGTTCGATGCTATTAGGGAAGTCAGGTCATGTTCTATAACACAAGTACAGTTTGATTAAACCTTTCCATCCCAGCAAAATTTATGCAACGTCTTATTTGAAGTGCTACTAAGGCATCCAATGCCACTGAAGTGCCAAACATCGTTAGTCCAGATAATCCTGGCTGACGATGCCTGTACTCATACGTCTTTCATCTGAGAGCTTAGGAGCAGCTACTCATGCCAGTGAGACTGTGCTAATCTTAATATGAATACACAAGGCAAGACCTTGTAACACTCCTTTCCATTTCTGTTTGAACGTTATCTTCTCCACCTGCTTCCACCTGCTTTTCAGACAGCAAGTGGACAGCCTGGTAGGAACACGTTTTGCTTGTCAAACCACAGAAGTCGATACAGGGGGAGCTCCTACAGACCCACTCCTTGCTGCACAGGTATCCTGCTCTCCTCCAGCCAACTGATCATGAAAAAAGCACACCCTGACCAGGCAAGCCAAGGCAACCTCCAAGTGCAAATCCTCCATCTGATTCCCAAACAAGACAGGCAATTCAAACGTGTCGCACCGAGGCAACAGGACAGCAGCAAGCTGGCACCTTGCGTGCCAGGACATCACCTCCCATCTCTCCATTCCCTGAGCCCCAGCACCCTGACGTCTCCCTGAAGTTTCTAGAATTTCTTTTTGAACTAGAAACACGAGCCTCAAACACCAAGGATGCCCCTGCTTGCCCTTGGGCCCCCAGGATGCAGCCCAACAGCAGAACATGGCAATAATGTGAAGTAAAACCAAACTAAACCAAACCAAACCAGTCCAAACCCAATCAACCCAAACCCATCCACAAAATCACAGGACCCCAGAATGGCCAGGGTTGGAAGGGACCTTTGAAGATCACCCAGTTCAACCCCTCACCGAGCAGCATCACCTAGAGCACACTGTGCAGGATGGCATCCTGGCGGGTCTTGAATATCTCCAGAGAAGGAGACTCCACAGCCTCTCTTGGCAACCTGTGCCAGTGCTCTGTCACCCTCACAGTAAAGAAGTGTCCCCTCATATCCAAACTAAACCAAACTGATCAAACCCAGGCAAACCAACTCCCCCCAAAGCAAAACAAACCAACCCAAACTAAACCAAACAACCCAAGCCAACCCCCCCCCCCCAAAACAAACCAAATTGAACCAAACCAACCCAAACTAAACCAAATGAACCAACCCAAACCAACCCAACACAAACTAAACCAACCATCCCAAACTAAACCAAACAAGTAAACCAACCCAACCCAGAATAAAACCATCCCAAACCAATCCAAACTAAACCAAACCAGCCCAAATCAACCCAAACCAGAGTAAACCAAATCAACTCAACCCAAACTAAACCAAACCATTCCAAACCAATCCAAACTAAAACAACCAATTTAAACCAACCCAATCAAAATTAAACCCAACCAACCCAAACTAACCCAACTCAGGCCAGCGCAAGCCCAACCCCCGCCCCCGCCCCCGGCCCCGGCCGGGAGCCCCCCGCCGCCCCGTACCGTGCTCAGGCCCTGCCCGCAGCCGCCCGTGGAGGCGTTGCCACCGCCCGCGGCCGCTGGGCGCCCATGGGCGCGGGGGGCGGGGCCCGGCCGCGATCGCGACGCCTCCCAACGGCTGCTGCCCGAGGGAGGAGGGGCTAAGGGGAGGGGGGCGGCGGCGCCGCGTCCTGCGCCCGAGCGGCGGCGGGGTGACAGGTACCGGAAGTGAGGTCGGGGCACACACCTCCCGCCGCCGCGGCGCGCCATTGGCTGGGCGCGGGGAGGGGAGAGCGGCGCGGGCGGGCGGAGCGTGGGCGCCTCGGTGTGCCAGCACCCCCCCCGGCACCGCCGCGGCCCCTGCCCCCTGCCCGTGCTCACCAAGAGGGGCGGGAGCGCCGAGCCAAAGCTCCCCGTCAAGGGCAGATAAAGGCCGGCGGCGCGAGGGCAAAGGCGGCCGTGTGGGGGCGACGTCTGCGCTCGCCGTCCGCTGGTAGCCGCTCGCCAGAGTTGCTTGTGGCGCGGGGGATCCCAGCGGGACCCTCGCCGCACCTCCGCCTCAGCACCAGGCCCCCGAGGCTTTCTCTGACCTGAGAGGAAGAAAAAGGGGGGCTGCTTCGGAATGCCGCCGGGGCACGACCCCTCTGGGGACGTTGGCGGAGCCTCGGTTCCCGGGGAGAGTGAGGAGGGCCCCCAAGGGGCTTGGTGCTCTGGGAGTTGATCCCAGGCAGCACTTAGTACACCTCCCCTCTTGAATAAAACCCCAAGCAAAGCTCTGTGAAGGCCTTTGTTTTCTTGAATCTCGTAGATCTTCAAAAGGTAACACAAATCACAAGTGCTGTGGTTTGGCTTTTTATCCCCCTTCTGCTCTTTCACTGCTCCATGCATCCTGCGTTTCTCAATTATCCTCATAATTGTTGTGGTTATCACTACAAAAAAATCACTAGGTTATTTTTTAATAGTAAATTACAATTTAACTTTCGTGTTCTTACTCATTACTGACTGTAGTAGCCAAAGAGAGGGATGTCAGGAGGAGAGAACACAGCCTGTTTCATGCATTTCCAAGGGGAAGTTCATTTACTCATATAACACATGCACACAGGGCTTCTGCTTATTTTTACTGCATGGAATCGCACTTTATGATAGCTCAGAAAAAAACAGGTCCAGAAGGGAAGGAAAGAGAGCTCTGCACTGAAGGCACTCTACTGCATCAAACACTAGATCATTAAGGTTAGAAGAGACCTCCAAGATCATCTGGGCCATCTTCAGTTCCGTACATTTCTCAGCCGATAGGTTAAGCACTTGGACCTGGATGCTGGAGCATTCACTAGAGAAACAGCAATGAAAAGAGGGTGGAAAACATCCAGAAGGCATGCCTCAGTAAAAAGTGACAAAAGGCACTATTAACAGCAGAAAACTGAAGTTAAGGAAAGCTGACACATTTATAGTAAGTTAAGGCTTCTTCAAAGCCTGACTTCTCAACCAGTCGTGCTGTTCCAAGTTCCATCCCAAACCAGGCCAACACCCAATGCTGCAAGAATCAGCTGGTTTAGAAAGTTAATTCCTAATTTTAACACCTACATATTTCCTCACAGTGTGTAAGAGAGCTCAGCTGATAACGAGGATCAGGGACTATAAAAGATCTTAACCGAGCAGATGAGCTTTGCTTTGCTTTTGTTTCTGTTTGTCCCTCCTGCCCCTACCTTCCCCCCTTCCCCCCAATATATCAAAACATAACGAACTTATGTACAATTACAAATATATATTGTTAGATTGGGTGCTTGATCAGCTCTTCAGAACTCTTTCCCCTCTTTTTCTGTTAAGGAAGCTGTGGAGAGTAAGTATCTACATTGGACTAGCTTTAGGTGGTCTGTTCACATTGCATGTGACTACTACTGGTCTTGGAGATGACAAGCACTAAAGTGAAATTCTCAAAAAGAAAGAAAGCTTCGTCTCATACTGGCTCACACATCAATGTGACCCCCAATTCAGTAAAACCATGAAAATATTTATTGAAAATTAAAATGATTTGTGGACCATTTCCTGTTGACAAACTACAGGTTCCCCACCCCACGCTTACTGACAGTCAAGCTCACAGCAGTCTCCATCTGCAGCACAGTCAGTGAAGAGGACCATAATATCCAAGACATGGAGAACTCTACTCAGCCCTGCACTGGAAATGTTTTCCTTTCAATAAGTTGTGTATGTTTTGTCCATGAAAATGGCTGGTGTTGCAGAACATACCTGTGGTAAAGAAGGAAAATACATTTCAAGTATTACCCAGGAGACCAGATTGATTCCTTTGGTGCTGAAAGTGATTTTTGTATGTACCTTGCTGAGAGGATTGCATAAATATGTATTGCATCTTAATAACATACCAAATGTCATAAACGCCCATTAGCTATTTAAATGTGCAAGCTTTTAGAAATCTGAAATTAGATTATTTACCAGGCTTTTAGATAGAATAAGCTTTAATTACTGTTATATTCTATTAATGTGCAATAACCATATTGGTGTTGCCTAACAGACTGACAGTTGTGAAACAAGCAGTCAGACTTGTACAGTAGCTGATTTTCCATCTTTTCAGCATCCAGCTGGTTTTGTCAGAGGTCCTCACTGTCACACACAGCATTTCTGTAATAAAATCTTTTCATTTGTAAAACAAAAATGCCTTTTTGGTTGTTAAACAACAGGCAGGGAGTCTTGTAACAGCTATGTGGAAGGAGATGAACAGATTCAGTCAGACCGTGGATCAGGATTTTGGGAAAGGGACGAGAACAGCAAAAGCTCGTTGTGCCTTCACCACCTCCTCCAGCTCCCGGTGAGTGCAGGAAGTGGGCTGCCCCTGCACTCAAATATTTGCTGTGGTTTCTCTTGCTGATCTAATGATAGGAATTTTAACAGACGATGTGCCTCAGTTTTGTTGTGTCATCACAAAAGACTTTCCTAACAAGGTCAGGATGAGAAGTAAAATGGGGCCTTCCTGTTTAGGTATTTATCTGAACAGAAAAACAGCATATCCAGCATTTCATAAGGTGGAATAGCACATACATGGTTCAGTTTCTCTTTATGTGACTACCAAAATTTTACTGAGCTATCGTTTACTCCATGGAAATTATTTTAATATTACTGAATTATTATTCTTAAAATAAGTGGCCAGACTCTCACAAGAACAAACTTCATGAACAGAAGTCCCTACCAAGTATATAAAAACTTGAGTGTAATTTAAGACTTTCTATGTATATTTTTGTGCAGGCTGAATCCTGACCCTTTGTGATTGGTCAGAATAGCTCAAAGACAAAAGTCCCAAGTGATAATGAATGGAAGATAATGCCATGATTTCTTTCAGTTAAATACATGGCTTATATGCATATGTGGTAGGCAGATTACTGTTAAAAGAGCAGTTCTCTCTCCAAATCAACCTACTTAAACAAGCAAATGAACTGTTGAAACAGAGGAGAGCTGTGACATGCCCATCCTTATCTTTTTTTTTGCTGAAGCCCTCTCCCATAATAGCAGTTGTTTTACTGAAAGGTCTGTGCTGCTGGGTTTTATTGCTGTTTTAGAGCACGCTGGTTGGTTTTAGATGCAGGTCTCTGGGCTAGATTAGAACAAAGTTCTATGAGAGGTAAAGTAACAGGTTTAAGATAAATAAATCATCTCAGGCTCATGTGCCTCATTTTAATATGACAGGTTCTGAAGAGAAGCAGGGTGCAGGTTACAGGTTTACACAAGTCTAATTTTCCACAAAACTCTCTAGATACTGGATTATTTTTTAGCCTAAACTAAGGCTTAATTTTCAACAAAATAAGGGATTAAAGTTGTTATTTATATTTAATTTTCATTATGGATGTTTACCATGCTGTATCATCAATGTAAAGTGTGGACCCAGCCATTCAAATAATCTCTATCCATATTTGAAAGTGACTTTACCATTACCCCTTATTTACTGGTGAAATATTTCATTATTTGTCAGAGTCTCAAGATCAGACATTCCAGATGTAAGTACATCTCTTCTGATGAGAAAATTGTGGAATTACTTTTTTTTTTTTTTTTTTTTTTTAACATGATAGTTCTCCCATCATTATAACTGTAACTATTTCATTTCTCCATTTTGAAGAAAAACACTTGTCTTTTTGAAGAAAAGCTGTTAGTGGTGAGCAAGCACCTCTCTTACAGTAACAAAGGATGGACACATTAAGGGTAAATGGAAAGAGAGGAGATAAACAGCCCCCTCCATGGTCTTCCTGAGGGAAAGCTCACACTTGACACTTCTGCAGGGGAAGGTAGGGGAAAGTATCAACTTGAAAACAGTGTATGGGAAAAAACAATTACTCCTAACACTCAGCTGTTCTGTTCCTTCCCAAATCCACCCTACAATGTCACCTGAATCCTTTCTTTGTCCAGTGTAAGACTCCTTTTCTAAGCATTTCAGTTTCATTTGACAATCTATTACCAGCTTCAGGAGGCCTAAGCAGACCGAATATTATATGAAGGTTTCCTGTTTCAAAGACAGTGTTTCTTCTCCTCTCCAGGCTTCTCACTTCCAACTTTTGCTCTGTTCATTCAGTGAAGTCTTTGCTGCCTCTTTTTCTCCAGTCTCTGTTTCACATTCAGTGTTTTATCTGTCATGCTGAGATTCTCTTCTTGGGCGACATCTTTAAAATCTCTCTGTCATCACCACCATAACTATGATTCATATCTTATTCGTTACTTGATTGTTGCAACATCTTTTTTTTGGCCTCCATTCTTCCCATTCTCCAGTTAAAGCTATTCTTTACTGTCCCTCTTTAGCATTTGCACCAGCTCCGTACCCCTTTCTGATGGCTGTATCCAATTCTCAACCCTTCTTTCCCATAAGACCGTGTGCACTGCCTGCTGTCCTTTAATAATCATGCTAAAATCTACACTTTTCCTGAAGAGCAAGACAAAACACAGAAGCAAGAAAGAATGCATGGTGGAATTTGCTTCACAATACAATTACTAGCAATTTATACCTAGTTTTCTTTAAAAAGTATACTGCATTCATTTATACCTCTGCAGCATGTGTGTATGCCCTTGCATGCCTAGATTAGCGTACACCCCAAATGGTAAATTCTCCCAGCATACTTCAGTCAATACTTATTTATTCTCGTCTGCCTTTAGTTGTAGCCTTAATCTAAGGTTCAATAGTTTCTATGCATTCTCTCATGTATTATGCAGAGTTCAGGAAGGAATTACCGTGTAGATGTCAGCTTCCTGTGATCTCAGCTGTTTGCAAGTAATTCAGTCCAGACACAGAAATTAGAAATGAACTTGGAAGTTATGTTTGCCTCCATACTAACTACATACACTTAGTTCTTCATGCACCAAAGGTATAAATACATTTATTTAGCAAGCAGATACTGTGATTTTAAAAGCTGTGTTATTGTCAGAGCACCCAAGGAGATTCAGCGTGAATCATGTGCACTTATGTTTGTTTGGGTGCAAAGTCCAGTGACTTGGCTTAAGCTCCTTTTGAAGGTGAATTTAAAGCTAAGCTCCTGGATTAATTTTATTATTATTATTTATTTATTTATTTATTAACGGAAGCAATTAAAACGAAAATACATGTTGCATGCTGCTTTGAGATTGGCAGCATGTGGCAAGCAGGTTGAAAACACACCAGGCATTACTAGGACTTTGTGTCCACTGCAATGCATTTTCCAGAGCCCATCTAAACCACACTTTCACACTGCTCCAAGATCCTTAATGCAAGGGGTTTCTCTTCCTAGTCATTTCAAGTGTATCCTATCAAGTAAAAAATTTGAGTTTGGGTGCTAGGGTGTGTGAATCTGAGACTTGCTCACAGCAATTAGCTGAGTAACTATTCAGCTTAAATTGTTTTCCTACCCTGTTTTCAGGCCATGACTAACTCTTACCGTGCTACACCCATCTTTTCCAGCATTCATGACTGATACTTTGACCATAAACTAGAAGAATACCTTATGAAGAACAATCATATATTTCATTCTGGGGCCCTTTGCTCAATCATTACATATTTAGTAGGTAGATTTTTAAGCAAAAGAATCATACATGCAGTTGGGCTTATTCTTTTCAGTTGTCACTTCTTGCTTCACACTTCAATTTTCCACGTCCTCATTCAGATATTTCTCACCATTCTTTAAATTGGTCAGCTTTGTCACGTGAATATCATAATTAATTCCCAAATATATTTTTGAAAGCAAGACGGTACTTCCAAAATTGCTTAAAATGTATGACAAAATAATTTGCAAACATTCAGGGCAGACTCATCTGAGGCCAGCAGCAGAAAGACCATAGTTTTCTGATATTGTGGCTTAAGGAGCATCCCAGCATTGAATTCTACCTTTTCTTATCCTCATGCAATGCTGCATCACCCTTCCATTTTCCCACCACTGGCTCTTTGCAGGGCCATGTTGTGAACCAGCTCAGGAGGCCTGGTCACCTGAAAAATAATTTTTAAAAGCTGCAGGAAATAAAAATCAGTTCCTGACCTAATTCCCCCATGTACCGGAGAGGTGTCATGCTGCGATGAAGGAATGCCAACTGATTCCTTCCATCTGTGGTACCTCTGAAACCTGCCTGGCACCAAACCATGATCAGACCTGACCAGAGAAACAGAGGAGAAGACTGCATTGGGTGAGCTGAGGAATCAGAGAAAAGAGAGAAAAGAGCTTGTTTTGTTAGAAGGCGGCTACAGGGAATCCTGAAAAAGGAGGTGATTCTCAAATGGATGAAGAACAAAACCAGTAGATATCTGCAGGACCAGCACATGGGGTTGCCCTCTTTACTTGGATGTGAAGAATGTAAACAGCAGCAGGAGCTGTGATGTTCAAAACCCTCTGAACTTAGAAACCAGGAAAGGAAGTATTTCAGCAACACCAAAGCGTGAACTGCTAACTCTGTATTTATCCAAACCGTAATGAACGACTTTAAATAAGAAGAGCTTATGGAGCCATGTTTAGCTGGAAGATCTGTGTGGGAGAGGGGTGGATACCTTTGGACTTTGTTAATAATTAAGTGGAGGAGTGTGCTAAAGCCTATGGAATGAATAGTATGGCAGTAAAATACCGTGACTCACTGAAGTCTGAGATTAGCAAACAGACAGAAGTAAACAATATCGCACATGACAGATCCTTGTGCAGCTAGATGTGTCTCTCTTTAGTGAAACTGTGTCTGAAATGCTTTCTTCGCTTCTGGAAACCTTGTGGAAATAATCTAATACTGAACCTGAAAAAAATAAGACTGTTGCATTCAGAGTTGGATTCAAATCTAGTGCAGGTTTTTTTTTTGTTTGTTTGTTTGTTTGTTTGGTAATAATCCCTAAGGTAGTATCTTGCCTGTTAAAAAAATACACAAAGAAGCCTTATTTTCTCAGATCACTTAGCTCCAAATGCAGCGGGTGCCAGGATTTTTATCTGGATATATAGTTTAAGAAAGGCAACAGCAAAGCATTCTGTGAGCTGCAGGCCTTTCTAATCTGTTTTTCTATACATTAGTGTCACCAGATGTTCAGTTTTTCACTGAATTGTTTTAGGGGGCCTCACCTATTTTTTTAATTGTTATTAATTCTTACCTATATTAATATAATTCTCTCCCTTTCAGCTTCTGTTCATGCCTTGAGTTAACACTCAGTCTGCTGCTACACTTGACTATAGGAACTGGCAGACCAAATTCATCCCATTAGTATGCAAAGGAGCAAATATTCAGAAGTCGTTCTCCTATCGGCTACTTGCTGCTTGCAGAGTTTATGTGCAGTTCTTATTGGGATTCCGTATTTTGACAACCATAGCTGGAGACCCCAGAGGTTTCTAAGCCACTGGGAAGCATCAAGAATGGGACATGAAAAACTATCATGTGCCATTCTATAAGAAACCAAGTACAAGAAGCAGAATACAAGAGCATTTAATTAGAGACTTTGCATAGATTTCACATCTTTTTAAAGTCATACTACCCAATTGCAGTTTCTTTGATTACCTAATCCATTTGCATGTATGCCTGCAAATATTTGCTAAAGAACTCAAAATATTTGCTGTTTATCCCAGGGAGCAGTACTACAAATATTTGTTTAATGTCCAGACTAGGATTTTCAAATGTATCAGCTAGCTGAATATACCTTTAATTTATTTCCAATTAATCTAGAAAGAATAAAATCTCTCTTCTGTATTCCTACCCTGTGTGTCTCTGTTTGAAATGTTTACATTCTAGGAGTTTACCCATTGAAGATATGCAAAAGAAAAAGTGCCCTGTCAGTCTCACACATGTCAACAGGTCTGTCATCTTAAAGAAAAAAAAAAAAAAAAGTCTTTAATGCAATATACCAATATACTTGCAGTGAGCTCCCTGCACCACTGAGAAAATAGGGTGAAGACAAGTCACTGTTATGTTATCATAGGGTAAATGAGGCTAAGATTATCCAAGGGTGTGAGTGTGCTGACTTCACCTGATTGCGTGGCACTAGAATTACCAGTGCTGTCTCTCTACTTAAGATTTTACAGTTAGATTAGCTATTACATATTACCATGCTCTAAGACAAGTGCTTTGGTGTAAATAAAAACAAACAAGAACCTTTTATTGATCCAAGAAAACTCTTATTTCAACACAGAATAAAAATTCGTCTTTTTCTTTTAAAGGGCCATGCCATAGCTTAATTTTAAGAGGGGAAAATGAGTCACAGAATCACAGAACAGCCAAGGTGGGAAGGGACCTCTGGAGGTCATCTAGCCCAGTGTCCTGCATGGCCATCTTGAGCAGGCTGCCAAGGACTGTGTCCAGAGAGATTATCATTATTTAATCATCTCCAATGAGGGAGGCCCCAAAACAGTTCCTCAAACTAAGGTGTCTCAGGCTCCAGGATTGTACTTTATGGCTATTAGGGCACCAGAGCAGTCTTTTGGAATAAGGCCAATGTTGCCACTCAGCATTACTGAAAATAGAAAACCCCATTCCCTCCTCTTACTCTTCCTTCAGGCCTATAGCTCTGCCATTTACCTTCTTTGGATTTTGGTGTTTTTCAGCCCCCTTAGTGAATCAAAATTTGCTTCACTAAACTAGCAGAAAGTAATTTTCTGTAGGTTAGTGAGTTGGGCTGACTCATCCAGGAGGCAGCTAACACCAGAGCAGGCCCACAGAAGAGAAGAGGTCCACAAGACCAGGCAAGAGGAAGCCAGATCTTCCCTTTCACAGCTGTAAGATATTACATCAGTTAAGATGTTTGTTAAACCACACCTTGGAGGAAGGTGGTAAAGGCCACTCACTGGGGATGTTTAAAAGTAGATCAAGGAGTGGTTGAAATCACTGTTGGGTGGCTTGGTTTCTGATACAACCAAGATCTGTTTTATTCCTCTTTTTCTTCCCCCTTTTCTCCAAACCCCTTGACTGGGGCAACACCCACCTTAGCAAACACCCAGTGTCATTTCCTGTCCTCTTTGGATACCCTTTTTAAAGTCCTATTTATTTTGTAATTTTTGTTTTCTTTCTATTAGTGTTTTCCATTTTTTACCATCAACATAATTATACAAGAGTTCTTGCTCCTGTTAGCCTAAGCAACCATGCCATTTTTTTTTTTTTTTTTGGGGGGGGGGGGGGGGGGGAGTAAAAATGTTACACTTAACTCAGTTTTGTAGAGTGTTGTCTGTCTATCTTTAGTTCTGCCAAAGCAAGAGTTCAAGATACCTTAATAGCTTCCATTTACACGTAGCTGGAGAAAAGACAATGATCTGAATTGGTCATTATCCCATGATGAGTCCCCTGAACCATAAACAGGAAAATTTATGTTATTAAGCAATAAAGCTGAACTATACATTTAAAAATGTCTGAGTCAAACACTGGAATCAAAGTATCCTTAATCCAAAAGCAATTGAATTATGATTAAAAGTAAAATATTAATACAACAGTGAATTTTAAAAATCTGTCCAGTTCCTCGAGAAGCAGAGTTGGAACAACTAACCTCTTTTCATTATTCTTTTTCCTGTTTCTAACTCTTGTGTTCACCTTTTTTTTTTTTTTTTTTTTTTACTCCAGAAATAGAGAATTTACAGCTGGTATATATATTACACTAATGATGCTTTGATTTAGAAGTATACCTACAGATGTTCAATTAATCTAGACAGATTTTATTTACCTTTGAGACCTAACTACAGTGTTTTCTTTCGGAAGGTATTCGCATTTTATTTGGCTCTGTGGTTCATGAAAGTCTGTCTGTCTCTTCATAAATTATGTTTGATTTCATGTTTTTCTCAGACATCCACTCATGTCCACAGATTTGAAAGATGTATATTATCTACCTGAGGATGTACTTCAACATCTGTTTTTAATTTAGTTGCTAATCTGGTGGCCCTGCATTTTTCTTCTGTAAAAAATTTTAATGTCAAATGGCCCAAGGCTATCAAATCTATTCTCTAAATAGCCTCCAGTTATAGCTACTCCATGGTGAAAGGGCAAAGCATACATTAAAAGAGAAGTCTGATAATACAAATGTATGAAAATCTACCCTGAATGTTTGCTGTGTCTGTTTGCAGCTCTCTGAACACGTGTGGCTGGACTCTATATAGCTCCAATGTGAAACACCAGGCTGTACCCAGAGCAGCCTGTACGGGATACCAGGTTTCTGATAAGCTCCTGGATACCAAATATTATTGGACAAATATGTTTCATACAGTAGTTTACTATATTATATTGTTTTTTCCATTCCTGGTCACAAGTCATCATAGGGCTAGAAAAAAATTGGTAACTCAATTCCAAGGCTTTGTGATGCTTCAGCAAAATTAAAACTTACTTTTAAAATATTATTTTCCCCACTGGATTAATCACTCAGAGCAATGTGCTAAATACACTGAGCTGTTCTTTGGGGGATTGTGAGTATCAACCCTCAGTTCCTGACAGGCAAGTCCCTCATGCCATGCATGCTGCAACCCACCATTGTTATTTTTTATTCACAACAGGAGAGCAGAATGCTCTACAGCAAGTAAAGGGATATCTCCTCCCCTAGGAGTTTATGCTATAGCAGGACATAACACCCAGGAGGTGTGCGGGAACATGAGGGTCAAATTAAAGGTCATGATGAAAGCTTGATGTGGCATGTATATTTGGCTAATACTGCTTTGAACTTCGCATGCTCCATCAATTTTTATGGGTGCTATTCAGACTGGGACTCAGCAGTGGACAACTGGCATAAGGAAGGGGAAATGAATGTACTGCTGAGGTGTACCAGATGCAGAGACATTGTGGAAGAAACAGAGACCTTCATACTCTATGTTGTTGGCAGTGGAGAATTTTGAGGGGAGCCAGGAGACACTGTAGACATATTAGCCCTTTAGTCTCCACAACCTGTCCACCTCATGCCCCATGGGGACGGGCAAAATGACAGGGTTTTATCTCTCTCTCTCTCTGTTTTTTATTTGTTTGTTTGTTTGTTTGTTTTTAAATTATTTTGTGGGGGGGGGATTGGGTGTTCTGTGTGTGTTGTGATTATTTTTGCCTTGCTGGAGTCATCAGTGTAGAAGAGATACGTACCCAGAAAGTTATTAAAAAAAAAAAAAAAAAAAAAAAAAAAAAAAAAAAAAAAAAAAAAGAAAAAAAAAAAAAAAAAAAAAAAAAAAAAAAAAAAAAAAAAAAAAAAAAAAAAAAAAAGAAAAAAAAAAAAGAAAATCGGAAAAATATATTCTCATCTTCCTCCCATATCATTACCAAAAATATCAGTGGTCAACACAGTAAAATATAGCCTGTAAGAGAGCTAATGAGAGGTCAGTTTTCATGCAGACTGTGTAACAAAATCATAATCCCTGTCTCAGGAGTAACATGTATGGATGCATATATTTCTTGTATATATTCACCTTTTATTGATATGCCTCCAAAAATCTGCATGAGAACTTAGAGAGATTAAGACAGAAGCAGAGAATATATAACACATCGCCTTATACTAACCTGAGAAGGTAGCATTAAATGTAAAAAAAACCCTTGCTTTTCAGGAAAAAGGGATAATACCTAACTAACAAAAACAGCTTTTGTTTACATCAGGCAGAACACAGCCTTAGATCTCACATGAGATCGTGCTGAACCTGAGGGATCAATTGGCATGTCTTTTTGGACCTTCAGCACAAATGGAATTTACAACTAAAGCACAGCAAAAGAAATTGCTTTGTAGTATCATGCTGTAAGCACATTGATACACTCTCTACAATATCTAGCAAATGCCCTAAACAGGAGCTCTGAATACTCTGTTAATTACAATACCTAATTGTAATTAACTCTACCTAATATTCACAAAGCTTTACCTTCTGCTGTTTTTCAGAAGCTCACTACTTTTAGTTGTGCCTCTTTCCAGATGTGTTTGTTGTGCTTATCTATCTCACAGACTGAGTTTAACTGTAGTGTAAAAGCTGCAGCTCTTTCCTATTTTTAATTTATGTTTCTGTTTTCTTTGCTCTGGCACCACAAGTGGCTTTTTGCAAGGTTCATAGTACAGAAATAAAACTGACTTTCTCTTCCTCACTGCTCTTATGATTGAATGCAGAGATTTTGGTGATGTCAAGAAACAAACTGCCAGGATAAGCATTTCTCCCCATAATAGTTCAGCATATACCCATGTGCTTCTGAAAAACAACAACAAAAAATCACCATTTAAAAAAGTAGTAAAAAACACACACAATACAAATTGCAGGGATTCCAGGCCCAGTGACAAATCAGGGAGTACTTCATGTAACAAGTGATATTTTAGAATGACTTTCAAACATTTGACAGAATTACATGACCATTTAGCAAGTACTGTCTGCACCAAATGATCCGTGCATACCTAAATTATATTCAGATTTACTGGAAAGTAGACCATCACTTTTAGATTTAATAGAACCATCTTCCTATCATTTAAAAATATTTCTCCTTCTATTTGTGTTACAGGATAATAAGAATACAAATAGGTGATTTCCCTTAAACTTGTACATTTTTCTAATAAAAAATTGTTGTCTCTACAAATAACAAAGTATACCTGCCCCAGAAATTATTTAAACCTAAAAAGAGATATTTTCTGTTTAAATTTCTCTCTGGTAGGAACAGTTTTAACATTGCATTCCCTCTTCTGAGGATGTTCTCAGATGCAGACAAGGCAGGATCTGAGCAAATCAGTCATCAAAACCACTAAAGTAAACCCTAAATCCAGTTCTGGCATACCATAAGGTACTATTCTACAGTACTCTGTGAATAGTTTCACATTACCAACAGCTGGCTTAAAATAGTAACAGGACAATTGTGCCATCCTCGAAAATAACGATCCTATCATAATAAAAATATTTGCATGAAGTAAATGGACATTGTGTAACTGTGAACTTTTGTACCGGTGATTATGTTACATCAAGCCATGTTAAAAACAAAGTAGATATACTAGAAAAAAAAAAAAAGGGGGGGGGCATACAACAGCTTGTATACTTTTTCTGCTCTGATGTTTATAAGAATACCCATTTGTCCTTTGAACAAAGACAAAAGGACTTTTACTACAAAACCAAACTAAAAAAAATACAGAACCAAATAAGCTTGCAGCACCAATTCTTCTTTATTTTCTAGTCCATTGGACTGATACTCAGAGCTTTGCGATTTTTATTACTTCACCAGAAATCATCTAGCAGAGAGTTCTGTAGCAGAAAGAGCAGCAATCCATCTTGGATATTGTTCAAGGTTTTTCATATTGGGCCAGATTCTAAAAGACATTCTGAACCTATGGTACACTCTGAGCTGTAACCCTTAGCAAAAAATTAAGCATCTCTCCATGTTGATGGTAGGGGAGACTGACACAGGCCAACACATATAACCTTGGGGTACAGTCTCCCCATGTGCAGACCCTGAAGTTGGAGTCATGTGAATTTGATGTCTTGATTCATCTTCTGCAATTTAAAAAAACACCCTTACATTCCTTTCCTTCCCTCTGCTCACTTGGAAACTGTAATTCCAGGAAATTACCATCTCCAGGTGGCTTTTTTTTTTTCTTTCTTTTTTTTTTCTTTTTTTTTAATGAAAAAGGTTTAAACCATCTCTAACAAAAGTCATAATTCACCTGTGGATGTGATTAATTTTACAGCTGGCTCTGAGGAGAACTGGGAAATACTGAATCTCTCTAAATGTTCATTGTATTGTTCCGTTTAAAAGCATAGTTCTGTGTAAAGCTAAAAAAGAAAAAAACAGGCTTTCTTATACATTCAGTGCAGAATGAAATAATCACAGTGAACCTTTCTGCAATAAAATAAAGTACTACTTTTTCCCCCACTGTAAAATACTAGCAAAAGCACAGGAATTAATTTACCAAATGAAAAAAAAAAAAAAAAAAAAGAAAGAAAAAAAAAAAAAGTTTTAAAATACAATCAGGTAACTTAGAAGGGTCTTGAGCCACCAAGGGAAATGGACAGAAGTGCATGTTCAGCTGTGTCATGAAGGTTAACAGCATGGTTACAGGTTTACCCTTTAACTACTGGCAACCTGATTGATCTGTCACAGCTCCCACTGAACTCCAGATCAGCCCTGGGGTCAGAGTGATCCTCTGATGAAGATTTTCAAAGCTACATGATGGAACCAGTTTTACAAAGAGATTCTGAAGTGCCCTGCATTTCTAATAAATAAATAAATAAATAAATAAATAAAAATATATAAATCAATTAATATATATTAATCAAAAATAATAAAGGTTTGGTTTAATTGCTGGCCTACGGCTTTACACTGTAATGTCAAAGAGTCTTATTCTGGAGCTCAATTCTCTATTAATCAAAAAGAACACAAATCAGGAGAAATTCTAGGAGAGAAAATAACTCCTTGGAGAAGACAGCAAGGCCCTCTGCAAGTTGATTGCTAGGTCTGTAATCCATTACTGTGTTTATCCAATGATAAAGTCGTATCTCTTTCAAATCTGGAATCAGCACACTTTGAGTTCTTCAGTGGTAAAATTTATACATCCCTCACCCTGGTGGGAAGCCAAAACATTGCACCAAAGATCCCCTGGAGCTTTGGGTGGAGGTACAGGGCTGGGCTGCAAATTAACATGATGTGTTTCAAGCACACCTGAAAAGTAATTTTAAAATGGAGTGATGATAGTGAATGAATGGCTGCATTCAGGGACTTGGCTAATGATAGCTGTTCCTGGCAGAAACCTCTCTGAGAGGATTTACTGCATGTTGAAAGAGAGTGAAGGAAAGAGTAAGCTTAGAAAATTGTCTCTGTTCGTGCAGTCTACATGAGGTAGTCTTCACATTGGGTGGGATGCATTTTAAAGTGAAGCTGAATTCTCTCCAAAGTTTCCTGAGAAAATTTATGAAAATGAAAAGTATCCCCAATAAAAAGCTAGTAAAACCAGAAATTTGAAGTGCTGCGATACCTGGAACTGCTCAGAACACATCCAAATGGGTGCTGTGTTAAGATGTCCTACAGATCTCAATTTACTATTGGATGTTTTCTGACAAAATGTGGAACCCAACATTTTACTTAACAAGGAAAGGATAGCAGAGATTATTTTTGTCTCTCTGTAGAAAGAAAAAAAAAAAAAAAAAAAAAAAATCAATGTTCTTGCTTAGATCTATGTAATAGGGACATGTCATGGAAATAGTTTAATGGAAGAGTTAGATAAGTGAGGAGTATCCTTTTGGTGAGCTGATGTGGTCCTTTAAGAAACACCATGAATCAGCTGGATGTCCTCTGCATGTGTTTGCAAATCGCTGTAAGTGTATTTACTAAATCCCTTTGCACAGGCTATCATATGCCATTGGTCTGTAGATGGCATTGTCAAAAGATTATTTAACAATGTTCGTAAGGAAGCACTTGATGCTGGGAGAGAAATAGCACAGGTGGAATTCTCCAGGACTAGACTGCAATTGCAGTGGTCACCCTCTCTTGCTGTTTTCGTTAATAGAATTAACATGTTATTTTAATAAATTAACTTCTTGATTTTTCTTTGGCACTTCTGAGCCTAAAAATTATATTATTGTCCTGTATAAAAACATATGTGCATCTAGTGCAGTCCAGGAAAGACCAAAGTCAATAAACTTTCTAAGTTCTGTGTATTTTTATACAAAGTAGCTTTAGTGATTGTCTAGTTAATAAAGTGTTTGGGAACAAGCTGGAAAATTTAAGGGCTTACTTTATTTGAACTATTTCTATACATCAACTAGCCATCTTTTCTTCCCCTTTTGCTCTTTCCTTTCTTTTCTGTATTATTCTTTCTCCTACACTGAATGGTAATTCTCCAATAGCTCTCATTTTGGGGATGCTGATTTGTTCCTATGCTCATGCTGCCTGTGCAGTAGGCTACTCTTTTTTGTATTAATACATTTGCCAGTCTTTGGGTAAGCACTAATTTGCATTGCTTTTGACTATTCAGTTGCCTTTTTTAAATGTATTTTTGTGGGGACTTGATTTGAATTTAATATTCCCATGGCAACTTTGGTTGACATTGAACTATGGGGTCTACATTGCTAGGTCCACATAAGCCCACCAGAACCTTGTCCAAATGCAAGGAACATGAGTATCTGCCACCAAAAGAGAAGCATCTACTTTGGGCTAGCACAAATTACTATAAAAAACTGCCATACATGATTCAAAAGGTACAAATACTGCACCTAACAATTATTTTCATCACCATTACTAATGTGAAAGCTACAATTTCTCTATTATATCTAGTATATCAATAACTCACATTAATGCACTTATCTTCTTGACCTGTTTGGAAATTCCTTCTTCATACATAGCAAACTACAACACCCCTCACAAAATTTTGTCAAGTGGCATTTCCAGGGAGACTGCTGAAATATTTAATAGTCCAGATTGTTTTTTTTTTTTTTTTTTTTTTTTTTTTTGGGGGGGGGGGGGGGGATTTGTTTGTTTGTTGGTTGGTTGGTTGGTGTGTGGCTTTTTGGTTGGTTGGTTGGTTTTTGTTTTTAGGACATCAAACTGAGGCACGAATTACACAGAAACACTGTCTTTCAACGGAAATCAAACTACAATTTTTTATTAAAAATTCTAACTAAACAGTTGTAAGTGTTCTGCTTCCTAAATGGTGTGATTCACTGTTGCCTTTATATTTGCATCATAAATATATAAGAAAAAGAATAATTTTATCCAGTTTGCCGTAATTTTGTTTTCCAAATAGATAGTGCTAATAGTCATTAATGACAATAAAGATAGTGATAAACATCTGACCTCTAGTGGCAGCTATCTCAGAATACGCTTTTAATATGAGAAGTGAAGGAGTTGAAAAGGGGAAAAATGATTAAAAAATAAGCTGGAATTGTGAAAGGTAGTCTGAACTTTCATAAGTTTGTTTACTAGTTTTTGTTTAAATATCTTTGCCATCAAGATCACAGTTCAGAATCCAGGATAGTATTGTTTCTGAAGCTTTTATTCTTGAATCTTCTGAGTTGATTACTTCATTTAAGAAATGTGTAAATGATTTTCCGAAAAGAGGTTTTCCAAAAGAAATATAGCAACATTCTAGTAAGTTTTATAACTTCACATAGAAAGTTTTTAGTAAGTTTCTTGAGCTGGTTGATTCTCCCCTCCATGCACACACAACTATTCAACAAGTGCATTTGGATCCTCACTAGACTTCATTCCTTCTCCTCAACTGACATATAACATTTTCCCAGTGAAAATACATGCTTAACTATCAGCGCTCTGTACATCAAAATTTGCATTCCTGTTGGACTAAAAATACAGTAGCTATTCCATAAACGAAGGTCATAGCCTTCCTAATTGTGTGGGTAATCTAAATATTAATCCCCTCAATGAGAACCAAGTGTTGTTTTAACCCCTGCAGGATTAAATTTCAAAGCACTAGTTTGTATCGCTACAATACAAACTTTCTCCTAAACCAAAAACATTAGTTACAATCTAAATATACTTTTCTTTACAGCTTCACAAAGGCTTCAGGCCAGTGAAACAGTCTTGTTAATGTGATAGTGACAAATCTGCAGACCAGCTGGAGCAATGTCAGATTCAAAGGTTCATTATTTTTAGAGTTCAAGTTAGAATAACTTATGCTTATTTCCTGAAGCCATAATGAAAACTGAGTTATGTAAGACTCAGATGGTTTTGTACATAAAAACAAGTTGGTACAGCTATATGAAGATATGATTTCTGTAAAAACAGCCATGGTAGCAAATATTGTAGCCCATTTAAATGATTAGTTATGACATAATAGAGGTAAGTATGTTTTTTTCATATGGTTGACAAGCACTGATTTCAAAAAGGTGTAGACTAAATTGTTTAATGTTAATGTTTCTCAATAATAAAAAAAAGTTAAATTATCATAGTTATGTTTAAACATTTTTATGCTTGATACACTTACATATTTTCCATTTAACAGAAAAACTTGTGAAGCATTTTTAATTTAGAAGTCTCTGAGAAACAGATTTTGTTCTGTCTTTTGAGACAAGTTCAAAATCTCTTTCCTTATCTTTGAGGTACTTTGGCAGAAGCCCAAGATATCCAGTGGCTTGTCCTACATAAGATGTCAAAGTGAATTAACAGAAAATATGTGAATTTAAAGTGAATATAACTAGTGCACATATAATTCCTCTATGGACACTCATTTAGGAGTCAGCTGGCTGTAATTACCTTAGCTTAATTCATGCTCAGAATGAATTAAACTGAAATAAACTAATGGTTTATCAACATGGGAGAGACATTGTACAATAAGCTCAGTGTAAATTCACAGTTCATCAGCGACTTTGCTCTGACTTCCCTTTTGCAAATATAGCGTGCCCTCAAGGTGCCTTTGTATGAGGTAACTTTTTTTTTTTTTTTTTTTTTAGGAAAAAATAAAAATAAAAAAATAAAATGGAAGCTATATATGAAAATGTAGGCTGATTGATAGCAGGTGCAGAAGTGATTGTATTTCAGTGGTTCTACATGTAGAAGGAAGGTCGTCATCTATCCTCTGTTCAATTGAAGCCTCTCTACCGTTTGGGGACCATAATGGCACTTTCTACACTGCAGGGTACAGTGTGAACTAGAAAAAGCTATTTGTGGCAAAAGCATTTTTGGTGTTTCTATAGAAGGGGGGCAGGCAGCAGATGAGTACGTGTACCTGGGGTACCATAAATTCATATCATTTAGGAGTGTAGAGAGGCCTTAATGATTTTTGAATGAAAACATGCAAAAGCAGTTACATGCTTTAAGTTTACACCATTAGCTTGCTTGGTTTAACTTTACTGAGCATTTTGGCATTAATTTTCCCCTAAATGATTTCCCACGTTTCTTTATTCATTAGATTTAATGGCATTTTTTTCTGTTACCATAAGCAAAGCAATGCAATAAGGAATATGGAGAAATATTCCTACTTGCAGTACTCTGTTTAAATTTAATCAACCTAGTCAGGCAGTCTCTGACATTATTATCCAGTTATGAAAACATCCCTGGCCCTATTCATTCAGCCTTTTCTGTTCATTTTTCCAGGCACAGCAAGTTTGCACTGTAGCATTCCTTGTCAGATTTGGAGCCCTTCCAATACCTGATGAGCATAGTAACAGTGCTCCCATTCATATATTACAGCCTGCCAGTTCTATCTAATTTTAGTTAGGTTACTATTTATAGTTAGATTGCTGTGTTTTCTCTTGTGAAGGCCTTGCAACTGCTAGGCACAGAGGGAATATATTTTTGTTCTGTTTTACTTGGCACTCGAAAAGTTCACAGCTGTAAGTTACCTACGTCCAAAATACTCTGCCATCCTCCCAAAGTAACAGTGATGCTCCATGTACTGATTTACACCAAAAAATTTACAGAACCCTATAGCTGCCTATATAGAAGTCAGATAGTACAAAATCAAAGTCTTTGTTAATATTATTATATGCAAAAAGGTTTCAAGGTCCAACGAACAGGGGACAGAGTGTAAAAGGAGAATAAATGTATTGAGGATTTATGCTCTAGCATGAACTAATATTTCTGTGAAGATACATACATGCTTATGTACACACACAGATATATGGGAAATTGAGAGACAAATGAGGGACAATCAACATTTCAGTTCATTTTATCTTGCAGAGAAATATGTGTATGAAAAGTGAGCACTTTGCAACTATTTAATTTAGAAATATGATGTTTAAATCAGTCTAGTGCTCTGAAGTAGTAAAATGATCCTTGGGCAAACACAAGGTGGCCTCTTCTGGTGAAACACTTAATTACATTTTTTTAGTAATTGGTTCACAGTTTTGTTGACCTGATAGAAAAGTGGTTGAAAAATTAACTTTCATTTTTGGAAGTTGAAATTTGGGTTCTTTTCATCTTGGAATGAAAAAAATAAATTTGGGCTTTGGTAGGGGGAAGTTTGGGTCACAGAGTTTCAGTCCAGGTTGGAACATTTAAGAGTGAGAATACCCAAAGCCAGTTGTTTTTAATCTTGTTTTGTCTCTCATATTGGCAATATATACCTTCTTTATTTCTAAGTAGTATTGTAGGGGTTATTTAGTGTTTTTCTGATATCCTATCTGGATTACATAGAATACATACTCTGATGATGCCTCATTCTTGCTCCAATAGTCATGAAAGCCTAAAAGTTGGAACAGATGCAACCATGTGAGTCTAAAAAGTCAGAACATAATCTTAGTACTCACCGACCTTAATTGCCTTTTGAGTCCTAGACAATACATTTTTCACAACAAGAAAAGGGCATTGGACCAGCATGGATTTTGATTGAGCTGAAATTCGTATTCAGCCTGGCTGGAATTATTCTGATGTTGAGCTGAACTTGAATTTAGGAACTACAGAAAAGTAGATGGAGAAAGAAACAGTGCAATAATTCTGCGGATAACATGATTAAGAAGAAAAAAAATATTTTTTCCTCTGTTAACTTGTAGCTGACTGCTCCGCAGGATAAAGTCCATATTCACCAATCCAGAGGTCACACAGCTACAGAGAACTGCCACGACTCCAACTTTTGGAGGCAGAAACTTTCTTTAGCTGTGTAGTTACATCAGTAAGAATGTGTTTCTTTCTCCCTCCCACCTCCCCCAGCTGAACACAGATGTTCCAGAAAAACAACTAGTTTAGATGTTATTGCAGATATAAGCTGCAGTGTTGCCTAATGAGAATTACAGGTAGAGCTGTAACAGAGCTTTAAATGGGCCCTAGATTAACAAATGTTTATATTAGTTTGAGCGTGATTTATGGCAGATGAAGACGTTCCTTGTATGTTACTGGCAGGATAATATTGAGAAACCTTTGCAGATGCAGTTGTGTCTGTTTTATTTGAGGGGATGTAGAAAGAAGAGACACAGCAAAGAGAAGCAATGGCTTCGGCTGAGAGCCAGGAGCCTGGAGGGCTTCAAGCTCTGGTGTCACTGCCAGACCCTAACATCTGCATGGTGGGTAAAGTGTGTTAATATGCTTTTGAACAACCTGTGGTTGGCATCATAGCTATGTCTCACTGAAGTCCTCAAATCCTTACATGGGACTGTTCTGCCAGATGTTGACTGCACACCCCTTGCAGCCTGGCACAAGAGCTGGCCCCTCACACCACAGTTGGACCGTTGCTGAGGATCTTCTGGCAAACTCATCCATCCTTTCAGCCCACGCACCACGAAGCAGATGCCTGCTCTCAAGTCTGTTCCCAAGCCACACACGATGCTTTTTCCCCTTCTACCTCCTTGCAAGAGAAGACAGAACTTTTCTATAATCAAAGCAATTTTTTAAAAAAATATTATTATTATTATTATTATTTTTAACAGGCTTATTTCCTAATGCTTTGATTTAGACACTTCTGGTAACCTACTCAAAGTATAGCTTTTGTCCCCCCCAAAACCAACAATTTACATTGAGAAACTCATTCTTACAACACAGGCTGTCATGTCTCCCTCCTTGCACCACATCAAGCCATCTTGTTTGCTTGTCCTGCATTGCTTTGTGGTGTCTATAAAGCAAATTAATTATACTCTTCTTCCTATTTGCATTACTTGACTTGAAAAAGCTAACACATTATTGCTGTGCATGCAACTTTTACTTTCTTCCACGTTTTCTTGGGACCCATGGAGATATTATGCTATTTTTCATTGTTAGATTCAGGCCCAAGTGATTTCCCTTCATAAATGCTTCTAATTAAAGCTAATCCATCACTGCCTGTTGCTCTGCACTGGATTTTGCGTTCATCGTGAGCAGCCACTGCAGCTGCTCCTGCCACTATCAAGTGGCTCGGGATGGATTTTGCAAGCACATGAGCATGTCTCCATCCTTTTTCTCAGATATTACCTGGCATCTCATCCTCTATTCATCCCAGGCCTTTAGGGTACTGATGAGCTTGATTACAGTGACTTTATAGAACAATTCTTAAAAAGTGACCAGACCAAAATTGGTTGTATTGTTTTTTCCTGTATTTGTGGCAGTTGCACTGCTGGCAAGATTTCTTTTGTGTTTTTTACCTGTGCACTGCACTAAGACACTTTCAAGAAGCCCATTCTGTGACTTCCTAAGGATCAAAGATACTATGCTTGTGGGAGCTACCCAGCCTCAAGCAGAAAAATTTATTGCCACTCTTGGCAATAAAAAGTATGATACACACTGCTGGTACTAAACGAATGACCACAGAGGTTCATGACATGAAAAAAAAAAATAACTGTAATGCCTACAGGGTATTCAAGATCCTGTTCCTGCAAAGGGCATTGCTAAAGATCACAACAGCAAGGCGACCAGTTCAATAGACTAAATGCTGGACTTGTTCCTTGGAAATCTGGAAGTTTTGTTTTCCCTGTGCAGCATTTCTCATTCCAGTCTGCACATATATATTTGACCTAACAGGCACACTTCATGCCAATCTGCAGCCCTTTCTTTGTGCTGAAGGCTCTCTTTCCCATCTTGCTCACTCTTTTTTCTCTTCCTGAAAGCACATTGTCTTTTTAGGCTAGGAGAACATCAGTTCTGTAATATTTTTCCTAACCAAAATCATTATGCATTTTTTCTACAAGCATCTAACTGAAGCTTTTAAGATTTCATACTGCGTGATTCATATGTGAATAAACTCTTCCCTTGAAATGTTAAAATTAAACCAAGAATCTTATTGCTTACATCAAAGCCAATACAAATGGGCCTACACTGGGGACTGAAGTAAGCAGCTCTGCAACTCAGATCTTAGGGGGAAAGGAACAGAAAATTGAAACAGAAATACTCAGAAGTGCCAAAAGGGAAAGTAACTCTTCTTTCGAAGAGCAGCTTTATATTTAGGCAGTAACACTTGCTGCAAAAGAGTTGAGAAACTTTGTATAAAGGCACTATTGTACATGGAAAATACATTAAATTTATATGAAGTGAAGAAGGAAGATGTTAAGACATTCATATTTTGTGATTGCAAGACACGATAACTAAGTTTCAATGCTTTTCTTTATAATTCCTATTGCTTCTTTACTGATTTTTGTAGATAATATTCCCTAGAATTTCAGGCATCTCAGTTTCTGTCTTTGCTAGGAAGCTTCACGTGCATATCCCAGAATCTCAGGTAAGACTAACAGATGACTCTCAAAATCTGTTTCCTAGTGTTTGGAAGTTGAAGCACTCATTTTATATTTCTGATGCCCTTGTAGGTGTCATACATCCAAATCCTTGTTGTGATTGCTGATGACCTAGTCGGATATTTCTCTAGCCTCTCTTCAGATCCGCTTTATTTCAATGTGATGTATTAAACCAGTATTTCATTTTCCATCCTTGCCGTCTTCATACACTCACCAACAATTTTGACAGAATTGAAAGCTTTTTCACCTTTTTTTCAGCTTCCATGTTTCTTTTCTAGTCCTGTTTGCCATTTCCTCCATATTTACTTCAATCTTCATTGGATATTTACACCTGCAAGTCAGTAACAGTGCTTCTAAAATTTCTTTTCCCTTGACTCTTTTTTTCTGTGACTCCCTCTTTCACACTAGGAACGTAAAAGCTTTAACAGCTGTTGAATATTGAATTGCAGGAGATTCTTCTGGCTCTCACTTGGCTTGCAGAATCTCACACGCTTGAGAGTTCAAATACTGTTCTAGACAACTTTTAGTTTCAAGACCATTTCAAACAGAGTTGTTTTAAGCTAATGTATACTCTGTTCACTAGATGGTGTCCTGTTGACTAAGAATAATTCATGTTTTGAAAAAAAATCAAATGGAATGATTAGACTCATCTTCAGACTCCCTCCAGCATCAGATTTCTACCTTCTGACTAAAGTGACTTCTTCCACTACTAGTTCATCTTGCAGTCCTCCTAACAAATTATTTTTCCAACTTGATCATGTTGCATATATGCAATCTCACTTACATTTTCGTCACCTCTTGAGTCACTCCCTATGTCCTTGCTTCTTCCTTCTTTTATTTTCCATTTTCAGGATTCCCCCCTCCTTTAGGAGAAAATGGACAAACATTATTATATTGGCTTTCAACCTTATCTTGGCTTGAAGTACTTCTAGCCCACTAAACATTTGATTTTATCATGAGGATGGACAAATTTCAGGGTATTAATTACAAATACTAGTCCTTTAGTGCATATCAAGACTTTATTCTTGTTTTCAGTAACTACTGTATATGCAGTTAATGCAGACATAAAAATAAAGACCAGTGCAACTTTAATACATTGACTTTATTGTTCAATCAAAAAAGCAAAAAATGTAAGAAGAGACAGGTAGAATTTTTCCCCCCCAAATCCATTAATTTTTGTATTTTAAGCATATTACTGAGCTTTGAATATTTGAATTGTATTATGATGCAGTTTGAACTCATTTTCCTCTGCTTTACCCTCGATGTCACTCTCACCATGGCAAGACAACTGCCATGACTAAGATGAAACAAGCAAAATAAGTAAGATGAAAAAGACAAAATTGGGTTTAAGGCCTATGTTTTGATGAAATAACTACTCTTCAGTGGTGTTTTTTATTGTTGTTTGTTTGTTTATTTTGAGGTCTCACTTTTGTTCTAGTTTCTTGCAAAAGGCATGAGTTAAGCTGTGATTCTGAATTTGTCTTTGTACAGAAAGAACTTAATTCCATATTTCCAAGCTAAGTTGTAGATGTTTTAAGAACTGCATCTCTTTTAATCTCTAATTCCATAAATTCTTGGTTTTGCTATTCCATATGAAAGCAAATTTGAAGCACAGCTAAAGCAAAATTCTGTAACTGTAGGCTGTATCATCTGTTTTGATTTGTGTATCTTTACTGCTGCAGACAGAGCTTCAGTTAATGCATACAAATTTTAGTGTTTTTTGTTGCTATTTTGTTTTTTTAAAAGCCTCCCTTTATTGCAAAGTGTGGTAGTCTCTTTCAGTCTAATGGTGGTTGATTGACTTAACGCAGTAAGTTTCCTTACTGAGTAAGCTTCCTTGAATGAGAGATCTGTCTTTACTGATCCAGCCAGGTGCACATTGGCAACAAATGCATCACTTTACATCCTCAAGAATGCAATAAAAGTTTTGGCTATGAAGACTTCATGGTTCACTTTTATTTAGCAGTGCAACAAGAGATTGCATGCCAGCCAAAACACCATATGGATATAAATCTACAAAGACCACTATAAATAAAACAATAGGAACAGATTAATTTTTGTTCAAAGGTATAAGGCACTGTGGTTTGGTGCCCTGTATATACAAACTCTAAATCTTTGAGAGCTAGTTATTTGAGAACTAACCGCATGTTTCATATTGTGTGAGAGGCTGTTTTGCCTCTGGAATATTGTCTTAATACACTTTATTCCAGAACTCTAGTGTCACATATACTTTTAGATATTTTTAATTTCTGAGGAACAAGTGCAGAGAAAGCAAAGCCAACTAAGCCTCATTTTATTCCCAAGTCCTCATCCTCCACCTTTTCTGTGTTTAGAAAAATTAGCATCAAAGTCGGTTCAAAGTCAAACAAACCACTAGCGTCTGAGATGGAGTCAGGCACAAGCAGATCTCAGCTGCACAATCTGGTAAAAAAGGTGTGCTAGAGCTCTTGTTGTGTTTGGATGGGGGACTGTCATGAAATCTCTTGCTACTGTCCTTCTTAGCAGGACCAGCAGCAACATCAGCAATGCTGGAAGTCTGCTTTGGAGCTTCAGTGTCAACTGTATAAGCACTAAAACTAGCATTTAACTAAACACGATTTGTCAAGAAAATGACCTTTATTATACTGCCTGTCAGTTTTGTCTCATCCAAAACATTTTTAACATGGTCATTTTCACCCAGATTTGGGGGAGGGGAGGTGGTCTGCGTTTGTTCAGTGAAACAGGAACTTTATGTGGTTTTATGAAATGCCTCAAAATAGTGCTTTCACCAAAGGAATAGCTTTTGTGTAAACTGAAGAATTATGCATGTTGTTTGTCAATCCACATGAACATACTAACAGATCACCCAATGTATTTATAGCTCTACCCAAGTTTTCTTAGGCTATACCTGGAATTTAATGTCCAGTTTTGACCCTTAGCTCAAGAGAGACATTGGAAAAATGAAGAAGGTCCAGCTGAGGGTCACCAAGACGATCAGAGGGTTGGAGAACTTGGAATACTAAGAAAAGTTAAAGGAATTGGATTTGTTCAGTCTGGAGAAGAAAAGGTTCAGGATGGATCTAATCAGTGCCTTGCAATACCCAAAGAAGGTAGTGGTAGAAAAGATGGAGATACTCTCTTCAAAAGGATGGCGAGTGGCAGGATAAGAGGCTGTGGGCACAACTTGCTTTAGGGGAAAATCCTTCAATATAAGAAAAACAGTAATTCTTCAGCCTGAGAACAACTGAGCATCATAACCGGCTTCCCAGAGAGGTTGTAGGTCCTTTCTCACTGAAAATATTCAAGACTTTGCTTGACAGTGCCCTGGATAACCTAATCTAAGTCCCTGTTTTCAACAGCAGTTTGTAACAGGTCCAGAGGTCCCATCTAACTTAGACTTCCCCATCAATCTGCAAAGCAGATATGGGATCTGCAATGCCACATCCAGCAAACAGCCAGAGCACACGGGGAGGGGGAGAAGGGGTAAGCTCAGGCCAAAGTGTGTGCAGAGCTAGGAAGGATTTAGGACACAAATCAACAAGGAACTGCATGTCATAAAAAACATTTATAGAACAGCTTGTCAAACATGGCTAATACGAGCAGAGCTTGTCTGGAGCTAAAGCATCAGTGAGACATTTCCTCAAAACTGCTAAGCTTACTTATAGCTAAAATATAATATATTGCACTAATGCTGTCATACTCATTAATTGCCAAATGTAGCTCCTCCTGAAAGATCAGGGATGTCTGGCTGTTTAGAGCACAGGAAAATGTTGCTGAGTCTCTGCTTGGCTAATTTAAGCCATTTGGCTAATTTAAGCCAAATAACTCAATAGCTGATATACTAGGCATGTAAAACAATGGGAGATCAATGCACTTAGTTAACAGGATGTCTTTATGTAGTGTGCACAGAGACTCACTGGATAATATTATTTGAGAGGCTTCTTAAGTGGAATTGAATTCTAAATCACCCAGTGTCTCCAGGAAGAGGCCTCTATATATTTCAGATGCAAGAGTGAGAGATTGCATCAGCAGATTTATATATATCAGTTTGCTTTTAATTAAAATTTGTGCTCAGCTCTGGAGCCTGCAGCATTTATTGCAGCTGGGAAATTGTGGTTTACTACAGCCCCTGGTTGACATTAAGTACACTATAGAGCCAGAAGAGTGTTTACAGGTCTCATACAGCTATGAAGTAGAAAACTAAAGCTTTATTTAGAAGATGGGTTTTTGTTGTTGTTGTTGTTGTTTTCCACATATAGAAGCCTGATCTAGAACTGCCACCAAAATAAAAATGATCATTTTCAAAGTTTAGAACTGACCAGTAATTTATTTCATTACTTCAGCAGCAGCATGATCTATATCAGAATCTTTTGTTTCACAGGAAACAGAAGGCTGCATTCATTTGAAACTTTTAAGTGATCAGCAAACCAGGAATAAAAGTTTCACACACTCCCCCTCATCCCCCACCATTCCCCTAGTCACTGATAATTAACCTATATCTGGCAGTTGTCACAATGTATTTTAGCCATACCAACAATCTTCAGGTTTGGAGTCTAAATTTACAGCAAGTTTTGGCATATAAGCAAAGAATATTATCCCTACACTACAGATAAAGACATCATGAGCCCTTTTCTATGGTGGTGCAGTATTTTAACCTTTCTTTATTGAAATATGTGTAACAGACTAGCAAGAAGTGCTACTGCAATACAGTTTAAGATATGCCTTTGTATTTCCATTCTATTATAAAATCTAAGTTATGTATCCCACTGGAACAGCTATAATTGAGCACACAAATCAAGTGCAAGGACAAGAGGCTCCTGACAGAAAGAACAGAATCAGAGGAACAGCCTCATGACTCCTGCATAAACTGAGCACCTTATTTTTAAAGGTACTGAAGCTTAATGCAAAAGTAACTAACTTTCACCCCTCACAAAATCTGCTATGAAGTTGAGATGGCTTTCAACTGTAAGTCTACTTCCTGTCCAAAGTGAGAATGCCCCCACAGTTGCAGTAGCTTTGAGATTTATCTTCACCACGTTCATCTTTACAATCTTCTTTTCAAGCCAAATCACTATTGCAAAACAAGCATGTCAAAGGGAAAAATATCTAAACAAAAGCAAGTTCAGTACTGCTTCTTGAAGAAGCTCGTTTGAGCTAGTGCTCCTACCATGAGAGACACCTTTGACAACTTTTACCTAAAGTGAAAAAGACATTTCACAAAATTAGGCTCTGCCCCTCCACGGATCTATCCCGAGCTGAGACAGGAGTGCTACATCTGCTGTGGTTATCCACATACTTCTCTCACTCATACTGTTCTTTGATTTGATGCTGTAGGTCTGCCAAGGGCACCATAGTACACTTAACAGAAAAGATCTCCACTGCTTAACCTCAACAGGTTGGGAAGAAACATCTCTTTTTGATCATTTCTAATCTGGCATTCCCTAGGGTCTCTTACTGTATATGGCAGGACACTGTTGTTCCCTGCTTTCTCCACATCAACAATAATCAAAGACTAAGCTGAGTGAAACTCCACTTCGAAAATACATAGGATCTTCAGATGAGGAAAGTCATCATAACATTGAAAAAAGGGGAGATAGCATGTTCAGACTTTGAGAGGTTTGGGCATATGTTATATTCGTAATATATTATGTTCACAATAAACAATCACTATATTCAATGCCTGCTGCAGTGTTAATATTTCTGGTGGAAGAACTGGCCAAGCTGCTTTCCATCATTTATCAGCAGTCCTGGCTATCAGGGGAGGTCCCAGTAGACTGGCAGCTAGCAAATGTGATGCCCATCTACAAGAAGGGCTGGAAGGTTGACCCGGGGAACTATAGGCCTGTTAGTTTGACTTCTGTGCCAGGGAAGCTCATGGAGCAGATTATCTTGTTATCATGCAGCACTTGCAGGGCAAGCAGGCGACCAGGCCCAGTCAGCATGGGTTTATGAAAGGCAGGTCCTGCTTGACAAACCTGATCTCCTTCTATGACAAAGTGACATGCTGGGTGGACGAGAGAAAGGCTGTGGATGTGGTCTACCTTGACTTCAGTAAGGCTTTTGACACCATTTCTCACAGCATTCTCCTCAAGAAACTGGCTACTCATGGCTTGGACTGGCATATGCTTCGTTGGGTTAAAAACTGGCTGGGTAGCCATGCCCAAAGAGTCATCGTGAATGGAGTTAAATCCAGTTGGATGCCGGTCACTAGTGGAGTCCCCCAGGGCTCAGTACTAGGGCCAGTTCTCTTTAATATCTTTATGGATGATCTGGATGAGGGGATTGAGTGCACCCTCAGTAAGCTTGCAGATGACGCCACGTTAGGTGTGTGTGTCGATCTGCTCGAGGGTAGGAAGGCTCTGCAGGAGGATCTGCATAGGCTGAACTGATGGGCTGAGGCTAACTGTATGAAGTTCAACAAGGCCAAGTGCCAGGTCCTCCACCTGGGGCACAACAACCCCAAGCAGCACTACAGGCTGGGAGATGAGTGGTTAGAAAGCTGCCTGTCAGAGAAGGACCTGGGAGTATTGGTTGTTAGTCAGCTGACTATGAGCCAGCAGTGTGCTCAGGCGGCTAAGAAGGCCAACAGCATCCTGGTTTGCATAAGAAACAGTGTGGCCAGCAGGTCCAGGGAAGTGATTGTCCCCCTGTACTTGGCTCTGGTGAGGCTGCACCTCGAGTACTGTGTTCAGTTTTGGGCCCCTCACTACAAGAAGGACATCGAGTCGCTTGAGCGAGTCCAGAGAAGGGCTACGAAGACGGTGAAGGGTCTGGAGAACAAGTCTTATGAGGAGCGGCTGAGGGAGCTGGGACTATTTAGCCTGGAGAAAAGGAGGCTCTGGGGTGAGCTTATTGCACTCTACAGCTACCTTAAAGGAGGCTGTAGTGAGGTGGCAGTTGGTCTATTCTCCCATGTGCCTGGTGACAGGACAAGGGGGAATGGGCTAAAGTTGCACCAGTGGAGTTTAGGTTGGATATTAAGAAGAAATTATTTACTGAAAGGGTTGTTAGGCATTGGAATAGGCTGCCCAGGGAAGTGGTTGAGTCACCACCCCTGGAGGTCTTTAAAAGACGTTTAGATGTAGAGCTTAGGGATATGGTTTAGTGGAGGACTTGTTACTGTTAGGTCAGAGGTTGGATTAGATGATCTTGGAGGTCTTTTCCAACCTAGACGATTCTGTGATTCTGTGATATTTGCAAAATCTATTGTTCTTGACATTATGATACACAGCATATACTGTGAGGAAACAAGCATGAGAAAATTAAGTAATAATTTGGAAAACAGAGAGCTGGGGAACTTAAGAATCCCAAGAGGGCACAGATATCCCCTTCCTGCAAAGTTACATCACTCACCATTTTTTCAATGCCATTCTGGAGGAGACCATGCATCTTATGAGAAGACCTGAGTTACAACCTTCAAGGACAAAGCCCAGACTTCAAGGCTCTGCACAAAGGGAGAAAAAAATTACCAAAAAGAATTACCAAAAAGCATCCAAGGCCTGGCCTATTTTGACTTTCCTTGCTTTAGGAAGATCTTGCAGCATGATGCATCTGAGAATTAGAGACTGTTGCTCTGGAAGCTTGGAAGAGCAGGTGCCCATTTGGATTGCTGGGTCCCTTTCAAAAACCAAGTGCCATAGGATCCTTGCTATAGCCCTAGACTAAGCAGAAGGGAGGCAAATTTCATTCCTCGGATAGAGAAATAATGATAATCTTTGATCGAGAGGGAGCTTTATTATTAACAAAGAGAATGATGCTGTAGATGGAGGGGATTATGACACTCACTTTGAAGCTCCTGTTCCTGGCTTCTGTTTTGGGGCCCTGGCCTCATCTATATGTGTTGGCTCAGGAGCCATTTGTTGGCTGTAATTACACCTTTCTTCCCTCTTTGCCAGCTGTTTCACTTTGCATCTTGACACAGAGTGTTCAGTGCAGGCTGTGGTCCTGCAGGTGACTCCATGCAGCTCTGCCCTTTTGCACTTGTCCTCGTGTGTGTGCTGCTCAGTCTCACATCACCCATCTATACATTAAGGAGTGCCTGCCTTTTTTCTATGTTACTGTTTTTGTATAATTTATGAATACATGTAAAAAATACTATAAAATAAAATTACTTACATAATTATTTTCCTTGTCACACTATCATATTGAGGAAATCAGGCATAGCTTTTGCTTTACTTCTCTGTGAAAGTCTATCACATTTTTTTTTCCCTTCAGCATCAAAAGCAGAGCTTTGAAGGACATGGTTACCCTAGAAAAACACAGGTAGGTGACGCAGTACGACATGGCACTTGTACTGTGAGATTCCTGCTTTCCTTGATGCTATGCATCTTTCTGGCACTCTGTGTGTAAATTGATTTAATTCACCAATGATATTTTGGGATTTCCTATGTGTGCTAAATCATAATAAAAGTCATCCGCTGATGGCAAAGCCTCTCAGCTCACCACACTGCAGATTCCTCCCCATCTGTTGGCTAGGGCTGTCCAAGACAGCTGAAATCCACTTGAGATTGAAAAGGTGTGAGCAGTAAATAAAGGGAAATCCCGGATCACCACAGAGCATTCAGCTCCCACACTTTGACCTCCCTTGGTCCCTTCCATGTTTTGTTAAGATCATATTTCTTCATGCACTGCCTGGCTTAAAAGCCACCATAAATCTGTGGTGTGTAGCAAGGATAACAGAGAAGGCACCGTGTAATACAAGGGGCTATAACTCCATTCGAGGTGCTCAGCAGCAGTCATAAATCAGCAAAGCAAAGCTTCAGCTGGAGAAGTGGGCTGGAGGCTGGGGTGAGAGCAATCTCCATCCTCCCCCTACCCTCTGCCCACCTGTGGTAGCCCCTGGCTGCTGGAGAGCACCCACCTGCAGTGACCTGGCCTTTCTGCTGCAAAGCAAGGAGCATCTCAGGGGAAAAAGAATAAATGAACTCACAGTTAAATAGAGTTTAGGGAGAGGGGTGAATTACAAGTGTGATGGTGGAGGTAGAGTAGTGAAAGAACAGGTATGTGGGAGAGACATGGACAGGCAGATGCCTGGAAGAGTTGTAAGGATTACCTGTGATGTACATGAGGCAAGAGAAATGAGGCCAGGTAAAAAGGCCTAAAAGGGATTACAGGGCACTTTTTTACCACTCTTAATTTCATAGTATTTCTCTTAAAAGTAGTGTTTTCCATTAAGTAATATCCTTTCAAAATTGTTTGTCATCATGGTTGTGATTTTCAGTCATTTATGTTTTCTCTCTTTCTCCCCTTCTCTCTTTTGGGAGGGGCTTTGCCATGTCCAGTTTGCTGACTGGAACTCATGTAAGCTTCCGTTGAAGTCACAGATGTACCTTGTTTGTTTAATTCTCCTCCAGCCTCAGCTATATGAAATCAACTACCTAAAATTAAATATTTTATTATTTAAAAGAATAATTATCATAGAGGGTTGTTCTTAAAAGGAAGAAAAAAAAATAGAAAAATGTTCACATCTTCTAATTTAAAGTATTCATTCAATGTTTTTAATTTCTTTATAGGATTTTATTCTAAAAAAAAAAAAAAAAAAATGAACGAATCAAATAGGCATGTGTAACATATAGGCAATAATTAGTCATATAAGCTATGATTTGATCATTATTTCTTTTCCTCATTAGGGGGAGTGGAGGGGCTGGCACCAACCTATTCTCTTTAGTGACCAGTGATAGGACCCAAGGGAATGGTGTCATGCTGCAGCAGGGGAGGTTCAGACTGAACATCAGGAATAGGTTCTTCACTGAGAGGTTTGTTGCACACTGGAGCAAGTTCCCCAGAGAAGTAGTCACAGCACTGTACTGGGTCTGGCTGGGATGTTAACTTTCCCTGCAGCAGCCCATACAGTGCCATGCTCTGCACTTGTAGCTAGAACAGTGGTGTTATCACACTAGTGTTGTGTCTGCTGCTGAGAAGTGCTGGCACAGTATCAGGACTTTCTCTAACCCTCCTGGGGGGTGGGCAAAAAGTGAGAAAGAAACATCACCAGGGCAGCTGACCTAAACCAACCAAATAGATATTCCATACCATATGATGTCACACTCAGCGATAAAAGGTGGAAGAAGGAGGAAGAGAGGAGGGGTGGGCTTTCGTTGCGAAAATGTCTGTCCTCCTTGCGAACACCGGCTACGTGCGTTGAGGCCCTGCTTCAAGGACGTGGTCAGGCATCGCTCATTTGTGGGAAGTAGAGAATAATTTATTTCCTCTGCACTTCCATATAGACTTTACTTGTTTTGTTTTTGCTGTTCCCTTTCCCCTCCCTTTCCCCTTTCCCTTTTTCCCTTTAGTTGAATTGTTAATTAATAATATTTCCTTAATATATATATATATTTCCCTTTAATTAAATTATCCTTATCTCAACCTGTGAGTTGTTCTTTCCTTTACTTCTCCTCCTCATCTGAGGAGGGGGAGTGAGAGAGCGGTTGTGGTGTTCAGCTGCCTAGCACGGTAAAACCACCACAAGCACCAAGCCTGTAGGAGTTCAAGAAGCGTTTGGACTGTGCACTTAGTCATATGGTCTGAATTTTTGGGTAGACCTGTGTGGAGCCAGAATTTGGACTCGATGATCCTTGAGGGTCCCTTCCAGCTTGGGATATTCTATGACTCTATGATTCTATGTTTACATACTCTAAGCATAGTGAAGCTTGGACAAGTCCCACCCAAGGCCAGGCAAGACCAGGGTGGCCACAGCCTAGGCATTGCCACCAGCAGCCAGATGGTGTTTGGTGAGGAGCTTTCTGCTTCTGGGCCTGCCCACTTGTGCGTGTATTTAGGGACTGGACTGTAGGCAGCCTCATGAGCAGACTGCTGTAAAAGCTGATAATGCAGATTTCTGGGTGGCATCTTCCTTCTTCTTCTTCTTCCTCCCCTCCAAAAAAATAAAATAAAATTGTAACCTCAACCCAACTCCCCATAATCTTCTCCCATATCAGTTACTGTGCAATGCCATGCTGGCTTTCTCATTATCTCCCTCAGTTGATCCCTCCCAAATTCACCAGGACAGCTAAATAGCAGAGGAGAGACCTCATGAGGTGATTTAAATTAGAAATTGCAAGTAGTAAATGACCAACACATTTTTTTTTTTTTTTTTTAGTTAGTTTTTCTTTTTCTTTTATTTTCTTTCTTTAGTGATAGAAAGCACAGTCTGTGGTTAATCAGAACCAAAACCAAACAAAACAACTAACCAAAAAAGATTTCTAGGGTTCTTCAGGCTTCGACAATGGAGATAAAAGTGCATTAAATATTGTTGAAAAATTGCACCTCATTCTGCTACTAACTTTGGTGGAAAACTGCTGAATGAGACCTGCCGCTGTTTAACACAAGTGCTGTACTCAGTGTGCATCAGCAGGCTGAAGCAAACTCCAGCCCCTGCTCTCTTCAAGTATTCTGACGTGCTTACCTCCCCTTGGCATTACCTGCACAAACTAAGTCATCATGTGCTTTGGCTCACATACAGTCAAACTGCTTCTTTTTTTCCCACTGCAGATGTTAGGCACAGTTCAAGTAGCTGTACACAGGAACACACGATCATCAGTTGAGGATATTTTCCTTCTGCAGCTATTTTAGCTTAATGTTAGCAACAACTGTTCCTTATTTTGTGTTCACTTACTTACCCAAAGTAATGTAGATGCAGCTCCCCCATCAGAAACTTGGAAATAGCTTGAATAACAGACACAGTACCATACTGTGGATAATAAAATCATCTCCTTTACTTTGATCTAATATGGAAAGTCTTTTAAGTGTGGGAACTTTCTAAAGAAGATTATTCTCATTCTATTTTTGCTCATATTTTAATAAAATTTGGGAATGATCATTTCTTTTTATTACCTTTTCTGTCACTTGGTACAATGTGACAGAAATGAATGTCTAAGACTTAGTATATTCAGAAGTTTTCTTTTTGCTATGACAGAAGATTGTAAAACTTAAACTTTGGAAAAAATACTGAACTGCACAAGGGAATGAAGTGGAAACTAATTTCTCAATTCAAAATTCAAAACATTTGAATTCTCCTCATCTGAGTTTTGATGAAGAGAGAAACTAAGAGTTTAATCTCTAAATTCAGGGCCACTGACCATTAAATTTTACCTGAGGTAAATGGAAAAAAAGAGACAAAGAAAATATAACTGGAGGACATGTTGAAACTTGAGGGGGAAATTATTTTTTTACATTCTACCTTGTATCATATGCCTAACTGCAGTGTAGGTCACTGTGATGTGACAGTAAGCCAAACCTAAACAAAAATGGGACCTCTGGGATTCCCCACCTGATTTTCAAATAGTTGCTTCTGGAACACCATTTAGCAAGTTCACAGGGTAGCTTTTTAGCAGATGTAAAAGACACAGTACCAAACTTGGGTGAAATGCAGAGAGGAGCATGTGAATGCAACCACATGGGAGTCATCTGCTCACGAAGGCTGAGATGAGGTTGGAACCCCCCATGCCTTGGGGTGCAGCAAACGGGGATTTTCTCTTCACAGTTGCACAAGAAGTGAGATGTTTTCATCACCAAAAGCAAGTCGGTTGAAAAACCTGTCTGGCAGTGTGGAAAAAAAAAAAAGAAAGACTCAGCTGCCATTTTTCATAAAAGCTAAATGCCAGTTGCCTTCTGTGAGAGCAGGAATGATTTGATTTTCAGTTTAGATGTTTACATTGAGAATGTATGAAAGGCACTTTTATTTGTGTCACTCCTAAGTGCATCAAGTATTTATCTCTTCCAAGTGTTAATTAAAAACATGCACTAATATGCAAACGGCTGCACACTTTCAGTTGATTGAGAGACCTTTTTAACACACTAATGCCTTTGTTTGTGTTATAAAATCTCACTTGGGCTGGCCAAGGATGGAAATATTATTGTTTACATCTGAATATGCAAGCTGGATAGGGAAAATCTCTAGTAAGAGCCTCAGGCCCTGGCTGGAATACAAAAATAAGCCACATCAGGCAACTTGGTTACAACTTGGTTGTCTCTTAACCTGGTTACTCATATGGTTTTGATTTGTGTTGGAGACTGGGCATGGACAGTATTCCACAACCAGACAAAAGCCTTATTACGATCAAATGCTGAGCATGACTGTTAATCATTAGTGTTAATTGTAAAACAATTAAAAGCACCAAAGTGACTTAGGAGTACAGATCTATTTGAAAATCAATGTACTTCTGGCCTAGGTTTTTTTTTTTTTTTTTTTTTTTTTTTTATGCTGTTGTTCCGCTCTTTCAGCAATGCTGGCACAGATTTTTTTTGGTAAGATCTGGATATCCAAGTCACTGAGTCCCATACCCTTGCAGACATCTTCAAATCTGCTGTAGCATTCTAATGGAAGTTACCTTAATGGATTAATGAGAACCACACCATAACAACTTTAAAATACGTTATTAATCCTCCCATCCTTCAATTTTTGTATGCTGCTCTTAGGACAGGCCTATTTTTTTATTTTTATTTTTTCCCACTGATTCCACTTGCTGCATCTGCACTGCAGCCACAAATACTTCTGCAGCTCAGCTGCCCACAGCCCACATCTCTCTGCAAAGCACACAGTGTGGGAGGTATCTAGCCCAGCCGCTCTCTTTCTTTGGCATTGCCCCCTGTGAAACAGCGGCACAACATGGTGAGAACAAGGCAGGCAGGCACAACCAAGCACTCCAGCCTTACTGTGGGCAGTTGTACCCATGACCCTTTGGCTGGAGGAGCCGGGCTGTGCTACAGCCCAAACCTGGCCACTGTGGGTTCCAGCACTATAAAAGACAGTGGCATTTGGGTGCAATCAGGGTCTGTGAGCTGTGCTCAGAAGCCATGCAAGCACATCCTGGGTGTTGCGGGCAGACACCCCTCTCTGCCACGAAGAGGCATTCCTGCCTTGAGGCAGTACAGTGGTACCAAAGGACTGGCTGGCAGTTGTAAGCAGGCACACTCTTGGAGCTTGTGCATGCGGTTAAATGGCCTTTTTCAGTGTTGTCTACTCCAACCTCAGCTGCACCTGTGTAAAATCAATGGCATCAGCAGGATTTATCATGGTTCACAGAAGTAGCTCATTGCCTCAAAGATTTTGAGGATGAAGTTGCCAAATCACAAGAGCAAAGTGTTTGGATGTTTTTCCTAGTATGTTTTTGTAAAGTTGGTTTCCAGTATTTTCACTTCAAAAACTTCCAAACACGGTCAGTGAGTGGGGCACAATTCGGTTCAAGCTGTTTTTGACTGGCCTTTGTATGTGCCTAGATGGAACTTCATTTCCATTAAGTGTATTAATTCCTGTACTAACACAGACCAATGTGTAGAGCTAGAGGGGAACAGCCCAGCAGAGCAAACATGCCTCATGTAGAGAGAGATGTGAAGACACACACACGCCTTGTGTGTCACTCCTGCAGTGCACTGACGTCTCTCCGCTCTGTGTACAGTGATGCAAGACGTGTGGGGAGCTGCTAGGCCATTGGAGCTGCTGCCCTGACTTCTGACAGGCAAAAGTACATGGCCAGATTACAGCTGAATGTCTGCTTCTGATCTGCCCATCTGGCAAAAAATGTGGTCAGTGTAAGAGGTGGAATCTCCCAGCTTGGATGATCATTGGTGGTATTTTTTTTTTTCTGTCCAAAGAGTATGTGATTTAACTGCAGACACCTGGTCAAATTCCATCTTGTATAGCCCCACCCTGCTTTTGCCAACTACTTTTTCAGTTTTAATCCAGTTCTGCATCCTCCCATCCCTTCCCACCTTTGATTTGCTGTTGTATTGCATGACAGAAATGATTTCTTTAGTAATCTTGATAACCGTTATTCCCATAACTAATATGCATTCATATTCTGAGAACTGCATAGCGTTAGTTACAGAAAACCTCCAAGCCCAAACAGGTTTCAGCTGTGACATCTCTAAGGTAACTGCTGTGCACGATCACATTCTTGGTAATTAGCAATATGTTCAGACCACACATCCTCTGAATGGTGCATACTGTTTTATCACAGATGACTGCTGCTAAAAATTTTATTTTGTTCTCATTTGTCTCCTGTTTGAAGAACAGTCCTGGGAACAGGCAGTCTGGGGAACTCTACAAGCACAAGGGAAGGCAAGCATTTTTTCACTAGCTCTCTCCCTATAACCACAAGTGCAACTCTTGTTTACAGTATGTTGTCTCATACTGAATCTGTATCAACGCTGACTGGCGTACCAGCTATGGTCTTACTGCATTTTTGGATCCTCTCCCAGTATAAATCCCCCTTATAATTTGCTCTTTCAGTGGAGCTCCCAGTAACTATTTCTGTGTTCAAGGTTTTTGTCCTCTCCACCGTGGCTCCAGAGGAACAGCCCCGCAGTGGGCACCTCATGGTACCTATGCACAGCAGTAGCACAGATTTTTGGAAGTGTGGCAGGTAGCACAGACTTTTGCTAGAGTTACCCAGCTTGTCTAAAAATATTTACATTTGTTTTAGTCTTTTAGCAAATGGAGTCAAAATTTTCATGCTGGGCATCTGTTTTTGGAGAATAAGGAGGTTTGCACATGTTAAAACAAAACTAAAAAACTTACCAGCCTTGTGGAAGAAGAAGTGTAATGTTCCACACATACTTGCAGCAGAGATCTAAAATTTGTAAATGGTGGCCTTGATGTCAGGCAGCTGGTTGATGTTTATGTTGTATATATGTGTACTTTCTCCTGGGCAGAGAAGGGGAATGAACAACTGAAATCCTGGCCTCACAGAAAGTTCTGTGCCCACTCCTTTTCACTTAGTCTGTTATAACCAAATGCACAGGCTTTGTTCCAGCAATAAACACTCTGCCTCTCTTCACTTAATACTGTTGTTGGACTAAAAAAACAATGTTTAAGCAGACACAGATTATAAAATTGCATGCTACGTAGTTCATGATTATGTGCTTTCCTCACACCTAGTGGGTCTGCACAACAGAACAGTGCATGACCTCAAAAAAAACCAAACCTAACCAACCAAAACAAACATCCCCCCACCCACAGAAATGCTGACTTGAATTAAAAAAACAAGAACAACAACAAAAAAACCTTTTCCATAACAATTCCAGCCCAGGCTACTAATGTTTTGGTACAAACTTTTTCTGTATACAACTCTGGAAAATATTTGGCACCACAGAGTTCTTTCAAGTTTCTATTGCTGTTCCCATTAGCTGTAATGACACCTACTGCTAAGGACAAACCTGATTAACTGCAGGCTTGCACACTGCTAAATATAGGCACATGTTTTTGCATTTACTGTAGATCCCAGTGAAGAGAGCACTATGGATTTTTTTGGCCCTTTGTTTTAATGGGATTGTCAGGATTACTAGAATCTGAAAACTCACAGCTCATTACCAAGAACTAAATGCTGACCCAGACAGAGGTGGAAGATTTTAAAATGATTTCAGACAAGATCTAAAAGGCTGTTGTAGAATGTGGAGAGTGCTTTCCCTCTTTTCACCTCTTTCCCCAGTACAGAACATTTGCTATGTATTTACTGAATGTAAAACTAAGCTAGAAATTTCCAGGCAGTTTTGTATTTTGGAGAGGAGCAGGATGTTTTAAGCTATACACAGTGCAATCACTACTCACACTCATCTAAGATGTTTATGCTGCAGCTGTGACTGCATTTTCAGCAGAGGAGTTCAGGATCTGCAATGCATGTCCCGGAGCTGTTGAACATGGCCAGCATGGTAAGTATCCTTACAGCAGTTTTAAATTAAGAGATCCTCTTTAAACAGCAAGAAGAAAATAGAAGATTAAAACCAGCCACAGTATTGCCTATTCTCCTACATTTTTCAGACACGTAGTAATTTTTCCTCGTCTACCAACTGCCTTTATTCCTATGAACAAGAGTCAAATAACATTCCTGGCCATTTATTAAAGGTATTAACAAATGGCCCTGTTTTGAAGTGTTGAGTGACCTCAAAAACCTTTTGAGTCCAGATATGTGTGATATATTTGGATGAGAGAAGCAATAAAATACCCAGTTTTGCTGCTGAATGTAACATCAGTTTTTTGTTTTGTTTTGTTTTTTTCTTCTCACTATGGATGTCTGAGCTTTTGTATGTATAGGTATGAGGGTAATGCTTTTTATGTGAGCAAGGCTTTCTGTTGTACAGCATGTGAGATAGGAATAGAGGATTACAACTAAAATTTTTGTTCTTCTTTACAGTAATCAGATGTTGTATAATCAAAATATACACAAATGGCTCTACATAACCAGCTTGATACCCCTGATCTTAAGGTAACCTTAAGTTTTACATGATTCGTATTTCCTGATATATTTTGCACATGGAAGAATGATTTAAGTGCCTACAACTAAAACCAGCACCTTGTTGCTATATCCCCTTTCTTCCACAGATTTTTTTTTTTTTTTTGGGGGGGTGTGTAAGACTACAGTTTGTATTCTCAAAACATCTTTATTGGTTCTAATATTTTCTGTCCAAGGTTTTCCATGTGCAATTTGTTCCTTTTGATAGTCAATGAATTCTCTTTTGGGACCATTTCAATGTCATGAAATGAGACTGCGTATGAGCAACCGAGGGTAAAAAATCAATGTCTGCTTTTCTTTTTTAAATCTATTTAAATCTACAAATTTAAATCTGTTTGAATCATTGTTACAGCTTTTTATTACAAATAAAAAGCTGATCTTTTGAAGAGTGTTGTGTGAGTTAATCTGCTATTATTTGTGAAACATTGGAAGATTCCTGGGTGGGAGGGAGGGTTGAACAAAAACAGTGCTCTGCTAGTAAAATTTGTTGCACTCAAACTAAGATGTCAAGGAAATACTAACATCTTGAATGCAAGTTCACAGCATTTTTGGAATAATTTTCCACAATAACTTCATTCCACTGAAGTGAACCAGAAACGAAACAGATCAAGAACAGACAAACTTTGGAATAAGCAAAATTTCTTTAATTCATTTTTTTTTTTTCCAGTAGTTTAAAAAATATCATTATTTTGCAGACAGTTATTAAAAACAAAGCAAGACATTAAAGTTAGACCTATTATGGACAGGGCAACAACAATTGTATGTAGACTTACTGTGCTGGTCACAGAAGTCTACTTTAGCCCTTGATATTCTGTGAATTAAGACACTGATGCTATGCTGCTTATCAGGGAAGGCAGTAGGTTGTATAGTTATCTCCTGATTGGGGCAAAATCACTACCCTGAAACCACACAACCTACTACCTCATCCTGTTAGAGCATCAAGCGGATCTTCTGAAGAATACTAGCATTTCATCATTTGCAAGTAAGATTTCCTGAACACCTTCTAGCCTATTTGTATCTTAGTCTTAAAAAGACTATAATTATGTCCTGTCAATCCTTCCTCAGTGTTTTTCCTGGAAGTTCATCAGAATTGGTTGGGTGACTCCACAGACAGAAGAACTGCAGTGGAAAGCACATGCCCTCCCAAGTCAGCATTATGTAATATAAAAGTAAGTTAAATCAGTGTCCAAGAACTGATTTTAAAAATCTCTTTACTTAGGATTTTGCTAAGGTTAGTTAAGAGACTTAGCAAGAGACTTAGGTCTTTTTACTTAGCATTTACCAGTTCCAGGGCAGAACATGAGCAACTGGAAGACATCCTCTTTGTTTTATTATCCAAATCATCACTTAGTTTGTCAAACAGCTTATGCAAAGTGGATTTAAATAACTTCTCAATCAAAAATGGCATTTTCCATTGAGTATAAACACAAATGCCACAAAGTAATGAAGAAATGGGTCAGCTTTTTCTAAACAGCCACTCTCAAGAGCATGCTGGCAATTGGAGAAAGCTGAGCATGAGCAAACCCATCGTAGACTGGGTTGTACCTCTGTGCCCTGTCACTTACACACCTCCTCTGAGAAAATGACAAACAGGAAATTACATCTAAATGACAGATCCAGGAATTTAAACAATATAAAGACATTTGTGTTCTTTCATAACCCTGCTATAAGAACCAAATTCAACATGTAGTCAGAGCCAGAGAATGTTAAAATTGAAATATATTTACTTTGCCTTTTGAAGATAAATCCAGCGATGATATCACAGCCACTTCAGGAAAGACAGTAGATTGTATAGTTATTGACAGGCAGGGCATAACCCTAAAACTATACAACCTACTACCTCACCCCAAAGGACAGTCAGACTCTGATCAGACGAAAGACAAACTATATTTCCAGACAGCTGGATGACTTGGTGACAACCTAGAAGACAGAAAACTCTGGAGATACATATTAACAGTGTACAGTCTGAAGCAATTTGCTACATACCAGCTGACATTTTGCTTAATGAGCTCTACTTTCACATTTGAAACGTTTAATAGATTTGCAACTTGTGAAGTCATGTCAGTGACAAGATACGCAAGGGGAAACAGGATACAGCATTCACTTTTAATAAATGCACTTTTGTATTTCCAGCTCTGACATGACTGCATCTTATCAAACCAGTTTTGTCACTTTAAGAAAGGCATTGCAATGACTTAGAGAGTGAATGCTGATTTAGAGGGATTGTTTAACACTGCCTTCTAGATATTCCTCAGTTATTCTAATGGGGAACAGCTGAGTTTCTCTTACTGACTTTCCCAAGTTCTGCATGGGTAAATCCATAAGACTGAATCAAGAACTTGTCCAGACTCTGAGAAAATGTTAAGGCTTACTTAAGCAACATGCTACTCCTCAAAGGACAGTAACCCAGCTCTGAATCAATGGCCATACATACACTACTGTACTACATAGACTTTGGTTACTATGACTAGCAAAATTGTCACTATAGTATAATCTACTTTAATCTCACATCTATGCTAGAGTTTGAGCAGCTTGTTATTGCCTGCTGTCTGGTTTGGTGTACCACAAGACATCCCATTGAGGAAAAATCCAAAGAAGTGAAAAAAACTGTAATACCAGTCCATAGTGTAATATAAATACTGCTTTAATAAATAAGCAGACTTTCAAAGCAAATACCCAACTTCACAAGCTAACTTAGTATTTGTTAATGGTAAGCTAAAAAAAAAGCAATAAATGATACACACAGAAAAAAAAAAAAAAAAAAAAAAAAAAAAAAAGCCATGCTTCACTGTGAAGCAGATCTCACCCCAAAGGAGGCAGTTCACATTTCAGGGCAACCGAATTGATCTTTTACTGCTCTTAGCATAATCGATATGGGAACCTAAAAAGAGAGCAGCAAGAGAAAATGCATGTATCAACTTCATTTCTGTGCATACTAAAATAATTGTGAGTGACAGCAAGTGAAAAAGCAGAGAGGAGCTTCTCTGTATACTTTCTCAAAGACAACCGTGCACAGCACTAGCTTTTTCTTTCAGATGTTACTACCCCAATCATACCACAGCCCAGGGGCACCCCCAATTTGAAAGAGACAGGCAAGAGACATAGCACAGTGAAAAAAAGAAAAGGTATTTTTTTAAGATTTACTCAAATGTTAAGAGCATTGCAGAGACAGGCAGAGGTATTAGCTCAAGGTACTCACCTTCAAGGAACAAGAGAATGCAAACACCTAACCAAATTAGAGAGCAATGTGTTAATCTATAAAAGGCAATGTTATGCTGTCAGCTTCAAAGATCACTTCACTGTAGTGGACTGCGACCACATGTAGAAAGAGGTTACTGATTGCTCCAAGCTGTACATGTTGCATATTTGTGGCACAAAACAGGAACGGTGCAACCTTGACTTTTCTGAGACCACTGCATGAGAGGGAATACTGTACAACTCCAGATTTTGCAATTTATAACATCGATGCCCTTGCAGGCCAAAGCAAATATTCATTAAAATATTCTTTGTATGTTGTATAAAAAGTGTAGCAGGAGAGATTTCAGCATCTCTTTAGCATAAACTGATAACAACTAGTAACAAAGCTCTCTCTAACCTCAATTGACGAAAGCCATTTGGAAACCTCTGCAGCAGAAAGTATGACAGTTTTCTCTATACACTTAAGTGTTTTAAATACCTGCATTTTCTGAGTGCCAGCTTTTGGGTAAGGTCAATTACTCTCTGAATAATCACTTGAAAAAGAAAAAAAAACAAACAACAAACTCCCCTGTGCCTGTTTTTTGTTTTAAAACAAGCATATTCTTTATGTGTGCAGCCAGAGATCTCTATTTTTCCTAGTAGCCTAGAATTTGTATTGGAGCCTTTTCTAAAATTCTGTGCAGAAGTTGGCAAATTTTAGAAATGCTGGGTGTGTACCTGTGTACTATGCAGTCACCTCACAGAAAGGGCTTTAGTTTAAAACAAACCCTACGCTTATATAAATATAAACCAGCACATAATAATTGGAGGAAAGCTGTGTACTGTGTGATTTACTTCAAAGTGAGACTTTCTTATAAGCATTTGTTTTAGAGTGAAAGAAGAAAAACAATGTAATACTTCAGTGTAACTGCTCTTTATGCTGGATGGTCCAGTGAAAACAGTTCAAAGAACTAACTTCTGGCATTAAAAATCATGTGTTTACAGCATTGAAAAGCTCAGCCTATCCCACAGGCCCAAACACTTCCAACCAATTTCAGATGAAGATCCTGGCAGCTGATTCCCGTGACTCCAAGAGACAGATGTGAAAATACAGACCCAAACAATGGCAAAATTTTGGAAAACATGATATGTTTTAATGATTTATACTGCTTGTCTATCTTTCACTCATGGGTGCAATGCCAGTTGGGAGACTAAAAAATGTTCATCCTTTTGAAAAAAATGTGAGCTTTTAAGAAACATTTCAAAAAGATTCACTTATCTTCTAGTGAATGCAGCTAAGCTTTTGATAACGATGTTTAAGATTCTTCTCCATACCTGAAGTTCTGACATAAAGTTGCCTTAATGTATATTCTTTCACAAAAAAAGGAATAATTTGTTACTTCTTAGACACTGAGATAATTATTTGTAAAGTAATATAAACCTTGCGTAGTTCTATTTTCTGTAAGATCAGTTATTATGGGTATTAGTAGTTTAAAGTATTCATTAGCAAACAAAAATGGAAAAGAATGTACTTTATCCAACATCTAAAATTAATTATTCTCCTGCTCTCACAAGCTGCTCATAAAATTATTTTAATTGACTAGACCACCAAACAAGGATGAACTTTAAAATACCTAATGAAAGAAAAGTGCATGTTCACTTTCTTTCTATGAAGAAGACATGCATACAAAATAACTATCTGGCAAGAGTTATGTTTCTAGTTTAACAACTGTTTAATACTAGGAAAAATATGTCATTTCCATATTCTAACTCTCACTGCTCAGTGAAAAATGTCGTGGAACAGATGTTAATAAATACCTCAGCAGTCACTTTTAAAAAGGCACAGAGCCAACTCTGCTATTTCTATGATGTAATAGGAAAGATGACAGTTTTAGAGTTGGATTGTTATATAATTAAAAGCCTTAATAATTAACAGATTTTGGGACCACACAGAACAAGCATTCTGCAATTTCAGAGCACCTTCCACCCCAAAACTCAGAATGATTTATAAATGCAAAACTTCAGTAGGATCCCAGGGGGGAGGTAAATGTCCCAGGTGCGTTCTTGAGGAAGTGCACAGTGACTGCACTGGGGAAATGCATGGCTCAAAGGCAAGCCACAAGGTAGGGACATTCCCCAGCAAGGTTAAGGGTCTGGATGTAGGCCAGATCAGCACTTTCTGGCTTACTTTCATAGAATAAGTATCTTCTGGCTTCCAAAGTAGTGAAGCCACCATTCTGTTCCTGCTGACTATTTGTTCACTATTATAAATTTCATAAACTTTTGCTGTTAAGAGTAGTTGTGAGGTAGATGGCTGAGGTTCTGCTGTGGTAGATGCTGAGACCAAGGGAATCTTTCTGACTGACTCCTCTCTGACTCTGTGCAGGAAATTAAGCTGACACATCATCATGTCAGCTAGGGATGTGACAGAGCAGTACCATCACAGGTAACTTTTCTGAAGACTTCAGACAGAAACCAACAGGTGGAGGGAAGGATACAGTTTCCTGGGATCCACATACAACAAACTTCACACACAGTATTTCCAAATGTATTTTTAAGTAAATATAACATACATAATGCTTTCATATAGCTTGCATCCTTCAAGAATTGAAAAGTATTTTACAAACACAGATTCTGTGAATCTGTGACTCCTTGGAAATATGATGTATATAGTAATTTAACACATTACTGAAATAAAGTTGTTTCTAAGATAGCAAACAACAGCTCTTTCACTGATTTTGAAACTTTACTGTAATTTAATAGTCACAGAATCACAGACTCATAGAATGGTTTGGGTTGGAAGGGACCTTAAAGATCATCCAGTTCCAACCCTGCTGCCATGGGCAGGGATGCCACCCAGCAGATGAGGTTGCCCAGGGTCTCATCCAACCTCTGTTGCTGGGGGCTGCGGCACTCCAGGTGTGGCCTCACAAGGCAGAGCAGAGGGGGGACAATCCCCTCCCTCAACCTGATGCTGGCCGCCCCTCTGTAGCTGCAGCCCAGGGTGAAGTTAGCCTTCTGGGCTGCAAGTGCACACTGCTGGCTCATGACAAGAGTTTGGGGGTTTGGTCCACCAGAACCCCCAGGTCCTCTCAGCAGGGCTGCTCTCAGTGAGTTCTCCCAGTCTGTCCTCATGTCTGGGATTGCCCGAACCCAGGTGCAGCACCTTGCACTTGGCCTTGCTGAACCTCATTAGGTTCACGTGGGCCCACTTCTCAAGCTTGTCTAGGTCCCTTTGGATGGCATCCTTTCCTTCTCTTGTATTGACTGCACCCCTCAGCTTGGTGTCACCTGCAAACTTGCTGAGGTGACTCAATCCCACTGTCTATGTTGTTGATAAAGATATTCACAAAATCACAGAACATTCAACAGTAGCGGTCCCAGGACAGACCCCTGAGGGACACAACTTGTCACCAGCCTTCACCTGGACATAGAGCCATTGTCCTTAATAAATTAAGACAGATTCTGCTGGAACTTCAGACAGGCACAATAAGAAATATTCACAGCATCAAGTCTCTACAGCCTCCTTCTACATTCTGTTGTTTTTCTAAAATTTATTTCAGTTAGGCCCTGCTCTCTCTAGTTCTCTGTACAAGCGTTTGTCTTTCTCAACTGGCTACAGCAGAACATTAGCCTCCATACACTAAGTTCTTAATATCCATAACTAGGCATTAGTATAGCGAGACTGTGACTATGAGACCAAACTTAGCTTTCTCTGCCTTTCTGAGAATATCCAAATGGGTGATCAGCTCTGGGCATGATGTTTGTTCAGTAGTGAGGTTGCTTGGTACTACAGTGTACAGATGCACTCTTCTGGTTTCTACAAACCCTGTTCACAGTTTTGCTCTGGAACAATCTCTTTGAAATCATCAGAAGACTTTTTAAAATAAAAATGCTCAGTGGGCTTGGGGAGCAATTCATACACTGTTGAAATCAACAGTATGCCTTCACATGATTTCAGTGGCTTTGAAAATAGTCCTGATGATCCAGTACAGCACAGATTATAAAGCACAGATATTGAAGGTAACATTTCTAGCTCCTCAGGAAACATTCACATCAGAACAGAATTTAGGAGCAACTGACTACTTGTATGGAACAGTAATTCCATTAAAATCAGTTATGTAATTGTTGTCCACCTTTGTTTTCCTTCATTAATACACAGAACATTATAGGTACTGTAATATGGTTCTATTACACAATTTTACAAAGTCACAGAAACAATTGTCTTTATTATGTCTCAAACTCTTTGGAAATATTTGGCAAAAAGAAGCAGTCATGAAATGAAACAGAACTCTGTGGGTACATGTCTCTGAGCTCTGTAGTAACTTACTATCCTAAAATCTTGAACACTTTATGTATGGAAAAAAAAATGACAACAGAATGTAAAAACATACAAATGTAAATAATTCCACCTGACACATTGTATCCTGACTACTACAAACCTGCAAAAGAGATTCCTTACTCTTACTTGGACCCTTGCTAAATTCAATGAAATTCCTCCATAGAAACGAATGCTCATGTAACATGTTTCAGAAAAGGTTTACAACACAATACAAAAATGGGACGTGCTTAGTAATTGCTACTTTAATATACTGAATGGGTGTATAGGGATCTGGCTAGCACTAAAGACAAGGAGCTGGTGCCGGGTGTACATCACAGGAGTTCTGCACCTTCACAGACATGTTCTATACATGTTTGAAAGGCATTTCATAGCCTTAGTGCTGTAAAATGTCTTGAATGTTAAAAAGATGCTTCAAGGGAAATGTAGTAGGAAAAAGACAGTTTTCCATCAAAATAAGACTTATTTTTTCTAGGATGTTTATCTTTTCTGTTTATGCAAACTAAAGAACCTACATTGCCATATATTTTACTTTTCTATAGCATTTATTTCTGAGTTTTGCTTATATAATACTCCAAATGCTAAAAAACTATAAAAGTTAGTATTCATGAGACTGATGAAAACACTCAGCATTTCTCAAAGCTTCCACAAAGAGAGAAATCAAACGAGGGCTAATCACCAGCTACTTTGTATGTTGCACTTAGATTCTTCAGCAAATAAAAATTTAAGGACATTTTTTTTTTTTATATATATATAAAATAAACTCCATAAGGAGAGCAGAACTGTTTAGTGTATTACAAACGATTTGCTGTGTACAACTTAAATATTTACCCTTGATGTTTTCCTAGCATAATCTTTCTGTCTGCTCACTTACCAGCCAATTTGCTGTGCTAGCCCTGGTGGGCTTTCTGCCCAGCCTAAGATGGCTGCCAGGCGTGACACGGATGGCTGCAGGAGCAGCAGCAGCAGGAACTCAAGCTGGGCTGCGCTTCCCAGCTCTTGATGGTATAGAAATGACGTCTACCAGATCCCAACGCCCAGAAATCAGGGTGAGGCCAGCAGCCAGAGGAGATGAAACCTGTGTAGAAAGGGCAAATCCACCAGGGGCAAGTGAGACATGTCTTATGAAAAACAAAAGTTACAGGTATTCTTCACATATTATCAGGTGTAAAAACAGAAAAGCAAGGGAGAATTATCTGGGAGATGAGTATCTGCAGTAGGAGGAGGTGAAGCTGTGACAAATTAGGGATTGCTTCTTGTTAAGAAAAGAGCTAAGAAAGCATGTCAGTTTTATTTTCTCGTCAGAGATGGCTAAGAATAAAAGGTGCAAATAACACCTTTCTTACAGTAAGCATTTCCTAAACATTCATAATTAATCCCCATGCTCTATATCAGATTGAATTTATGCAGATGACACAAAAATGAAGTATTAATTACTCCCCTTCCCCAAGTATTCGCTTATTTCAAGATGCTGAATATTGGACCTTTTTTTTTTTTGAAAGAGCTTAACTCCCATAAGTCAGCTGACATCACCTGGATTTACTTAACATCTTTGAATATAAAATCTGATGCTTAAACAGAATACCCTTACCTTTGATTTTACATGTAATACCCAGTTCTTCAAAATTGCATCTTTCCCACTTCCCCTTGAGCCCTGTGAAAATAAAAAATCCAACAGGGCACAATCACTGATGCAGGAAACAGTCAGGATCAGCATCTTCCAACCCATCTTGCTACATACTTGGCCATCCCACAAGCAATTATTTGAATAACGTTTCCAAGCATTTTCTGATGGGAAAAAAAAAACAACAACACAAACGCTTACTACATAGAGAATCTTAAATAAGCTATATGCTTTTTAAGACAACCAGACTTGGCTTTTTTAATAGTTCCAATTCACATAGTGTCACACATAACCTATGTGCTACCCCTGATAGGAAGCTTTATTAATTGCAGTCCCATACATAAGTTAGGTAAATAACATCAACCAGAGTTGCAAGAAATTGTCAAAACAATATTAACCTGATGTCCTCTTGAAAACTGCTATCCCCAGTCTCAACCTGCAAATTCCTTTTTGGGAAAGCTGAATTTTCACTGTCAGGAGGATTGATATGCTTAGAATTAGTTTCCTTTTTAAAACATGCAATAAACCAGTACATGCAAGTTCTGTCTTAATTAAGCATCAAGAGTGAATGTCAGACAGAATATGTTCTAAGTCTCAACAAAACTAAAATTTATTTTACAGAAATGCAGCTGCACTAATAACTCTGGTTGGTAGAAAAAATGTCTTGCTTTTTGCCCCACACTTCCAGTTTAAATTTTAGCCCTTAGTGAGATCAGGCAGCTGACAAGTAGGACTGAGAAAGTTAGTAGACAGGGACCCAGGACTATATCAGTTATCTGAATAACCCAGCATTAACGTGAATTTAGCCTAAAATTAAAATTCTGTATTTACATCAGTGCACACATACAGTTACTATCAGCACAAACACAATAAAGTTACTTGACTGCTAACAAATAGTAAATTTTGTATTATGGCAGACAAACAAAATCTGTTCCATTTGTCATGATCACTTTAGACCCGTAGCATTTGGAATTATGAGTAGCATTATGTGAAAAACTGGCATATAATCAACAACCTATGTAGTATGTTTTAAAACACTGTTAAAAAATTAAAATTAATTTCCAGCTCAGAAAAATGTTCTGAGGTCTTGACTGTATGTTGGCTTGAGCCATTGGGCTTGGTTCAACCCAACAGTCATGAAGCCAAAGCCTGGAAGTTTACATACATTAACACAGAGAAAATACTTGTGCAGTCTGCAACTCTGGTTCACATCCTCCCTTTCATCCCCTTCCTCTGCCTTCCTTTTGGAGCCTGAAGTGGGCTCTACATGTTTCATGTCTACAGCTCCCAGGGACCTCAATGAATCTACTGCTAACAACACTGCTAACTATTGAGATGCATTTTTCCTTTTAGCTACTGTTTTTCTTTGGTTACCAGCAGATGATCTCTGTGTACAGTAACAGTTTTGTTACTCTTTGATTGTCTCACATTGCGTTATGATTAAAAAAGGTACACAGGTGGGTTTTGTCGTGACTCTTCTCTTTCTGCTCTGACCCATTATTTTCCACTCAGAGTACTCCAAGCTGTGGGTATGACAAAGCAAAGAAGGCTTACATGTACTCTCACTGCACAACTTAATGAGATTACTGGTCTCATTAGCCATCCAACAAGAAGACTAGTCCATGACCTGGATCAGGTTTACATAATACAAGCCTTCAAAAAGTGAGGGAGAAATCACCAAAAAATGCTGTGCATTACCAGGGCACAATTTCACCACCGCTCGCATGCTGCAACACTTATTCAGAGGCCATGGGACCAGGCGTGCCACACTGTGATGGCCCACAGCACCATTACCTTCAAGCACGGGCAGGATGAAGCTGAGTGCCAGGGAGGCAGCTCTTGCAGATGTGTGTGCTGAGGGAGCCGAAATGTTGCACGGTGTTTGGAGTGCCCTGGGGTGAGTGGGGCAGACACCAATACGGCACGAGTGCTGTTCATGAATTGCAGGCAAGGAGCTGGAATAGCGAGACACACAGCACTCACTGTTTTCAGCTCCCTCTGTGCAACCTTTTGTTTTCTCAGGTGACTGGGCTCTCAACAGATTAACTCCAGTCTAAGTCTTTTTACTTGAGACTATAGCTTTCATTAGTTAAACATTCATTAAAGGATTCAAACCACAGCTTCAGGTGGTGGAGAGTAAGCAGATCTTTGCCAGCGTTCAATGATGTGTTAGATCTTTTGCGTCCATTATTCATGATGCTGTTGCTACAGGCTCTAATTTTACACAAACAAAAGTCACAAGAGAAATGTTACGATGAGCAACTGTGAAGAGTACAGGAAAAGAACATCACATCAGCTGGTATTAAAGACACAGTTTAGTATTACATTTTCATATTTTGAAGCCTCTTGGGAGCAAAAATATTAAACATTTTCTCTGAAGAGTGACAAGATAAAATCTAAAATCTTGAAGATGGTCTTTCAAATCAATTTCTTTATGCCCTCTGCACAACTCAATTCAAATACCCCAAATATGAAAATACATAATCTCACAAATTCATGTACCTTGCATTCCTTTTAGCTCCTTTTTAAGAACTAAAATTGTATCCTAGCTATCATGTAAGCTATTATTCTGCATCTGCACTGGGACACCAGAAGATTTCAGAACTAAAAACCTGTTGGTCAAGTAGTATATTATACCTTCTGTGAAGTTAGAAACACGCTCATTGATAGTATCAACCCACCAATACAGCAAGCAGACTTGAGGCCACTGTCCACAAATACATCAATTCCTCTCCCTTTATCAACATAAAAGATAGAGTCATTTGAAAATACCTGCCTTCCTATCTCACAGCTTTTGTAGCAAATACACTGGACAGTAATTCAACATCTTCCTGTTGAAGAAATGACTTTGAAATAAGCTTCAGGCTCAGAAGCCATGACATGTAAATTAACATATACTTCACAAGATATTTGAGGGCTTTAAACTAGGTAAGAAGGGGGACGGGGCTGAAGCAAGGACTGTTGGAGCTGTGCCAGGGGGAACAATAGCAAGGCCGGGGGATAAGGCAATGGCCCAGCTGAAGTGCATCTACACCAATGCACGCAGCATGGGTAACAAACAGGAGGAGCTGGAAGCCATCGTGCAACAGGCAGGCTATGACTTGGTTGCCATCACGGAGACGTGGTGGGACCACTCTCATGACTGGAGTGCTGCAATGACTGGCTATAAACTCTTCAGAAGGGACAGGCAGCACAGAAGGGGTGGTGGTGTGGCTCTCTATATTAGAGAGTCTTTCGATGTTGTAGAACTCGAGGCTGGGAATGACAAGGTCGAGTCCCTTTGGGTTAGGATCGGCAGGGCCAACAAGGCTAGCGTCCTGGTCGGGGTCTGTTATAGACCGCCGAACCAGGATGAGGAGACGGATGAGGAGTTCTACAGGCAGCTGACAGAAGTTGCGAAATCGTCAGCCCTTGTTCTCGTGGGGGACTTCAACTTCCCAGACATATCCTGGAAGCACAACACAGCCCAGAGAAAGCAGTCTAGGAGGTTTCTAGAGAGCGTGGAAGATAGCTTCCTGACGCAGCTGGTTAGTGAGCCCACCAGGGGTGGCGCCCCGCTAGACCTTCTCTTCACAAACAGGGAAGGACTGGTGGAGGATGTGATTGTCGGGAGCTGTCTTGGGCAGAGTGACCACGAAATGGTGGAGTTCTCTATTCTTGGCGAGGCCAGGAAGGGGACCAGTAAAACCGCTGTATTAGACTTCCGGAGGGCTGACTTTGAGCTGCTGAGGACACTGGTTGGCAGAGTCCCTTGGGAGGCGGTTCTGAAGGGCAGAGGAGTCCAGGAAGGCTGGGCGCTCTTCAAGAGGGAAATCTTAATGGCGCAGGAACGGTCTGTCCCCACGTGCCCAAAGACGAGCTGGCGGGGCAGAAGACCAGCCTGGCTGAACAGAGAATTGTGGCTGGAGCTTAGGAGGAAAAGGAGGGTTTATAATCTTTGGAAAAGTGGGCAGGCCACTAAGGAGGACTATAAGGATGTTGCGAAGCTGTGCAGGGACAAAATTAGAAAAGCCAAAGCTCAACTGGAGCTCAATCTGGCTACTGCCGTTAAAGATAACAGAAAATGTTTTTATAAATACATCAATACAAAAAGGAGGACTAAGGAGAATCTCCATCCTTTACTGGATGCGGGGGGAAACTTAGTTACAAGAGATGAGGAAAAGGCGGAGGTGCTTAATGCCTTCTTCGCCTCAGTCTTTAGCGGCAATACCGGTTGTTCTCTGGATACCCAATTCCCTGAACTGTGATATATCTTACTTATGAAAGTAGGTCATGTGTTTAGGGCATTTCTAGACTGTTTCTTGATGCAAATATTCTAAATATATTCTTGTGTTTATAGAATAATATTTTAATTATTTATCTCATTTCATTCTCTAAGAACAGAAAAGAAATTGGATTTCTAATAGTACTCATAAGGTAATAAGTCTAAGTACTTCTTTGTAACCTTTTATAAATTTATGACATATGTTCAATCCCTAAGAGAACAGCATATTTGAAGCACAACACGAAGAAGTTGATAGAGTAGAAAAAGTTGATGTGTGAAGACCACACACTGTACATGTACAGATTCTGACTACATGATATCATTAAAATTTCAAATGTTGGGATTCGTGGAATTTCCTCAAACCGGTGTTGTGTATTTGTTCACTTGGTTATGAACAAGTCATTACAGGAGCAAAGTTAAAGAAAAAAAATAAAAAGGAGAAAGAGAGAAAGCAAGAGAGTCTACATGTTTGTAATGTGAATTGGGTTTTCAGGCCAGAATGTGTATCAAGACAATCTAAAAACAAACAAACAAACAAAAAAAAACAAAGGAAATTCAAATCGGCATTACTATCAATATATCCACTAGGTGTCACAAAATAATCATACAACCAGATGAAAAGCAATTATACGTAAAATGCGTCAATGTACTACATCAATGAAGTGCTGCTTTGAAATGAAATCTGTTATAAGAGCAGATGCAGTAAAATGTCATGAATCTCATGAATATACATACTGTCAGGAGTGTATGGGAACCTGAGCCATGATACACAAAAGTTGTTGCTAACCACGTTGCATGTCACGTAATGGATTCACATACAAGCATATAAATGCTCTATTAAAAAATATTCTTAAGTAATAAAAGCAGCAGTACCAGTTCTCAGAATCACAAGTCTTATGTTACTTTTTTTTTAATGCTACAGCTAATGGACTAATGTATATGTCAGATTCTCTATGAGTATGTAAAATTCCCTCAAGACTACAGGGAAAACATTGCAAAGAAGCAAGTTCTGAAGACTTGTCAAGTAAGAATCAAAAAAATGTTGTTAATATTACTATAAAATCACAACAAATGCTAAACAGTGGAATTGGGTACAACATACTAATAGACATTTCTTAGATCTCGACTTTTCTTATGGAAGGGTATATTATGAAGATTTGGGTAGAAGAATTACCAAATGGAGAAATTAACCTCTACACTGGAGGCATTTTGCTATTTTTAAACATTCCTGGACCATTCTAAATTCATAATCATGAGTGTACCTGCACTCATCCAAAATACTGACTGCCTTGAAGGATCACACCCAGACTGCTGAAACAGGCACTTCTGTTTCGCAAATGGTTGTACAGTTGCAGTAACTTCTTCTTAGTTGCATAAAATTTTTAGGGGCCGTGTAGACTGGCAGTGTGAATTTATCACTATCCATACTTGCACATCCTGCACCTAATTAAAAAATTGTAGTCACTACTATACACAACATTATAAAGTACAATAGGTAAGTTAAGTAAGAGCAGGAAACACACCCTTGATGTTTTTTATCATATGAACATACCAACAAGACTACATACACTCTGCTGACAAGTGCCATTTAAAAAAGACAGTCTAAACAATGTTAAAAACTCTTTGCCCTCTTCCAGTAGTCCAAGTCTGTTATATCACTCTTGTTTTAGTACTAGTTATGACAGAATTCAAGAACCATAGAATAATTTAGCTTTGAAGGGACCTCTGGAAGCATCTAGCCCAATCTTCTACTCAAACAAGGTCTAATTAGATCTGGTTTCTAAGGTCTGTATTCAACTGAGACTTAGACATCTCCAAGGATGGAGATCCAATAGCCAATCTGGGCCCCTGTCCCCATGTTTGACCACTCTTTGGTAAAAAAAAATTCTTTATATCTGACTAGAATTTTTCATGTTCCAACTTGTGTCCATTAGCCCTCATTCTATTACCGTGCACCTTTCAGAAGAGTCTGGCGTCATCTCCTTACCCAGCAATTAATCAGATAGTTGTAGGCAGCAATAGGTCTCCCTTTTGCCATTTCTTCTCCAGCTTGGGCAGACACAGCTCTCTCAGTTTCTCCTTTTCACCATATGCTCCAGCCCTGGTCAGCCTGGTGGCCCTCCACTGAACTTATGCTATGATGGTTGGCTTCTAGCACTAGGGAGCCCAAAACTGGAGATAATACTCTAAATGGAGCCTCATGAGTGCTAGAAAGTTGGGAGGATCGCTTCTCTAGAACTGCTGGCTATAGTCTTGCTATTGCAGCTCTGGATGCAAGTTGGCTCTGCTGGAAGGGCACATGGCTGGCTGATGTTCAAATTGTGTACCAGAAACCCCAGATACTTTTCTACAAAACTGCTTCTTACACAGATGACCCCCAGCCTGTATCATTATTGTTTCACTGATGGCAGTATATACACCACTTTTCAAATTATCAAGATTACTTTTATTTATCTATGTGTTATATATTTTTAAATTTGAAAGACCATCCTATCCTGGGCCTCTCTTGGCCTTGAAGTACCATGAGTAAAACAGCTTAGGAATGTGAATATATGGCAAATGTATGTCCTATTACCTTAGCTTTTAATGCTATACATCTAAAACCCTTCATAGGGCTGGAACACCACTCCTAGGAAGACAGATTGAAAATTTGGGTTGTTCAGCCTGGAGAAGAGAAGGCTCCGGGCAGACCTTATAGTAGTCTTCCAGTACCTAAAGGGCGCCTACAGGAAAGCAGGAGAGGGACTCTTTGTCAGAGAGTGTAGTGATAGGGCAAGGGGTAATGGCTTTAAGAAGGTAGATATATATTAGATATAAGGCAGAAATTCTTTACTTTGAAGGTGGCGAGGTGGAACAGGCTGCCCAGAGAAGCTGTGGATGCCCCATCCCTAGAAGTGTTCAAGGCCATGCTGGATGGGGTTTTGAGCAACCAGGTCTAGTGGCAGGCATCCCTGCCCATGGCAGGGGGGTTGTAATTAGATGGGCTTTAAGGTCCCTTGTAACCCAAACCATTTTATGATAGTACTGCTAGAACAGTGTTTCCACTCAAATCTTAAAGAAGCTTCAGTTTATGACAAGGTAAGTCTCAACAGCAGCATAAAAAATCTTACTTTTGCATAGGACTGGCTTGTAAATGCACATGGTTCAGTGGTCCTACCCTTGTGCATTAGTATTTCACTTACAATGGAATAATTTTAAATTAAATCAAGACCTATAATCGTATTTTACTCTCATTTACTTCTTTATACCCTCTGCCACTAGAAATAACCTTCAAAAAAACACATCTAGACACAACTGTACTATTCTGGGAAAGTTTAGATTTAGATGAGAACATCTAAGCTTGTAACTACATGTTTTTTTTAAAAAAAAGCTTAATTCAATATGAGTAACTGGTTCAACTTGGTTTCTTTTCATTAAAGAGCGCTTGGAAGGAACTGGTTAATCATTGTTTGCCATCTTCTTTAGAGAATCAACACTATACAGACTCTTCTTTGCAGCCAACATAAAACCACAATGCACAAAGAGAGCAAAAGGAAAATACCGTTTTCAGGTACATTTTTTTTTCAGTGCACACTAAAATGGTAAATATTTTGTGGTTAACCCCCTCTCAGTCTTTGACAGCACTTTCCTCTGGATGGTGGTCTCTGTGGTACATACCACATCATTTAGCAGTCCCTATAAAGGTATAGCAGGTGTGCTGTGGAGAAGCATTAGTGGTCTGCTCAGTAACAGCTTACTCATAGACAGATAACCTATCAAACCATAAGGTCACCTTTCAGAAGGAGGACAGAAGGCTGCAAGCCACATACAAGATGCCACCTGTGAACTTTGCTGCAATAGACATTGTTAGAACACAAATTTGGAAAAATATTAGCAACGTTAGTAGTTTCAGCTTTTTTGCCATTTCTTGACTAGTAAGCTGCTCATGTGCACTCCCCATCAGATTTCCTGGCCAAAAGCCCCTTTCTCTCAGTTCTTTAAGTAGTTTTGCAGTTATCTCAGGTAGGCTCTGAGTTCTCTAAACCTGTTCAGGCTATTTTATCAAAACCAGTTCTAAGTTCTTCTAATCATAAAAGCCAAGACTTAAAATGCTGTATGAGTTAGGAAAATCTAAAAAAAAAAAAATTGCCATCTTACAGAGAAAGAGAAAATGGAAGAATAAAATCAGTGACTATCCATGCTACTTTCTGGCTTATCTTCCCTAGCTGGTAGGACTGACAGGGGCTGTGTCATAGAGAGGGAAGCAAATTGCCATTTTTAGATTGATTTTGGAATCTGCAGTCTTCCACAAAAAAATGTAATTGTTTTGAAATGAGGAAAAACATATGTGAATGATGTAAAAATATTCCACTTAAACATAGAAAGATTGCTGGGAAAAGACACTTCATAAACCATTAGAATATACACTGCTAACAAGTGGCAAAAATATCAGAAGAAAAGCTGATCATGAGGAAATCAACACTGCTAGAGTCACACCCCTACCAAAGATCCAGCACTGGGGGCCAGAAGTCAGGTTATTAAAATACTTTTTCAAGATTGATTAAAGTTCATTTTAGTAACATCAGCAGGGAGCCCTGGCTCAAATGATCTTAATATTGAGAGTGCTAAAATTGCAGTCTTCTAGCAGAAAATAAAAGTGCGTTCCTCTAGGCCTTCTTGCAAATACAGAACTCACAGCGCATTCAATCATTAGAAAGACCTGTCAGTGGAAATATTTTTCCTTTAAAAATTCTCATAAAAAGAACACTGGGAAATGTTCCTCCTGACTTCCTTTTTCTCAACCCATAAACTTTAATCATCCTCTTTCTCTTAGCTGATCTCTTGAGGTATATAAAAACTGCAGAGACCTGGTCTTACAGATTTCTGAGACCTGCCAATATTTTGAAATTTGGGACAACTGGTACCAACAGAGATCTTAAAAGCGGATCATCCAGTAAGCCTTTGGAGACTTCAGGGCTCATGACCCAGTATTGTTTAATGTGCACTAGGGGATTTTCAAGAGAGCACTCTATTACAGCTTGTAGCAAAACAAATAAAGATTTAATGAGGACAGTTCAAAGAAGAGCTGTATGGTCTTCCAAGAATTTAGAAGAAAAGTCTTCAGAATGGGGAAAAGAGTAAGGTGGGAGGAAGATACTCAGAAACTTGAGAGTGCTTTATCCATTTCACAACTATACAACAAATTTTCTTCATCCTCTTGTGCAAATAACCTGATAAGGATTTTAGAAAAATCCAGTACTCCTGCCTTCAGATGCTTCAGTAGCTAGTTAGAGTTTCAAAGGCAAAATACAGACCAGCTGTTGGTCTACCTGAAAATGTTACAAAATGAGCTGATCCATGCTGAATGCTTTTAAGTATCCAGCTTAGACTGTCCAGGCTATACATCTTAAAATACTCACATCTGTGTTTCACTTTCACACCTGTAAAATATTATGTATCTACCTTTATGAACTGAGGAGAACAGATTTATAATGTCCATGAACCAGCTTCAAGAATCTTCAGTGATAAGATCACATCAGTATGTAGACTGATGGGGGGAATCTGTTTCCTGGGGACCCACATCCTACTTCTGGCTTTGAACTGTAATTCTATAAACCTTGAAAGCACAATCATGAAATGCAATGGTAGGATAGGCTGTTGTAAACTCTGCAGGGAGCTGAGCCTCTGGGCCAGTCACAGGAATGAGGCAGACACTTTTCACAGCTTTAAGTGAGAAAAGTGCCCCTTCTCACATGCGTCTGTCTTGAGTTCAACTGTTCACTGTGCATGTTCTTATTATACTGTATCTTATTATAAAGCAGAGGCATTTAGATCAAGATGTGATTTGTCTTCCTAAACTCAGCAATGCTCTTTGACAGCAACAGGATACTCAATCAAATGTTTCAAATCCTTGTTTTGAGAGATTAAGTTTCTATGTCTATATAGACATCCTAAACTATCTTTAAACTCCTAAAAAAGTCTTAAAATTCCCTGCATCTACCTATAAAGGTCTGTAGCTTGCTTAAAACCTAACGAAAAGATTTGGGCTTGCATACTTTAGGAATAATGTGTCAGTTCTCAAGACCAAAATCCTGGTACTCCAGATCATCCTGGGAGCTTAAAAGTAGCATTCCAACAGAAGGAACATGGCATTTCTTGAACATGTTTTTCCAGAGCCATTTGGAAACACTTTAAATTCACTGCCCATAATGATGATATTGGCACAGGTGGTAACCTGAAACACCTGCAAAAATCCTCTTTCATGCCTCAGCTGGATCCAGCAGAGGCTACAAGTAAAAGGCCATGCCGATAGGAGTTTAACACCCACTGACTCCACATTCTGCAGCCATTTTTTTTGAGATATTGTTACGTTTGTTAAGTTTGATTTAAAAGGCCCATCACAAAGACCTTTCAACAGCTTTCTGCAGACATGTATGAGTAAAAGGAAATCAGATTATTAATGCTAGAATATTATCCTTAAACCAGGCAGGAATCAGGCGCACTAAAACAAGTTAGGTATTTTCAAACTTAATCAATGACAAGACAGAGCTATATAGGGCTGCACTCTTGTAGACAACTCAGGGCACACATAAGAAGTCCATACATGGATATTTTGTTATGGACAAATCCGTGTGAACATCTTTGGTTGATGATCGCATATTTTATATATATTTTCCATTAAAAATAACAGCCATTTCTGTAGCATTCAACTCATTATCCATACTCTCTACATAACCACATCAACATTTTATTTGAAGTATTAGTGATAGCATCCCATCAAAATTTAATAGCAACTGTCTACAGCTGAAGCATATTGACTCTTGCTTTCACCCATGGTATGATTTATTTTTCACCTTCTTTTAAAATGTTAATGATATTAAAAATAAAGTACCTTTCTACAGCATGACTCAGAAATGCATAATATTCTTTTTCTCAACTCATGGTAAAGGAAACAGGTACAAGCAAAGGCAAAATAATTCTCTATTCTAGTCTATAGCTTTATACTGAAATCTGAAGTGTCAAATGAACAGGGCTTTTAGGGAAATGTCAACAACTGTAACAGTTACATAAGATACAGTTAGAAAAATATTTTGCAAAGAAAAGTGACGGTTTCTTTCACATGAGAAGATGGTTTATACTTCAGTTTTAGAATGCAAGCAGTCAACATGTGACCTGACATTTACTAAAGGAATTAAAGAGACATTCAGCAAGATTACTAAAGGAAAAACATTAATCGTCCTACAACAGCAGTTCCTCTCTGCACTAGGGAAAGATCTCAGCATTAAGAAAATAAATAAATAAAAAAAATAAAAATATAAAAAGAAATAGAGAAGTCACAATAACAGATCTCCCTTTTGGCATTTTGTACTAACTTGCTCAATTTATCAAGGCCATCTGGTGCTGTTTATGCTGCCCTTTTTTTGGCATTGTGTCTTATTTTGTTCTTTATGGATGAGCATGATTTACAGTTCACATTAACTGTGTGTTTTAAGTTACTCTGCAAGAGAGTATAACTGTTAAAGCTGTGTGTAAAGAATGCATAGCTGTTGATGTACATGCTCCACACCTGAAAGAATATGGTGAAAAGAACGCCAAATGGGATTATTTTGGATGTCCAGATAAGAAAGACAGTAGGTCAGGTGAGCTGGCTTAGATTGCTAGCTCTATTATATACTTCTGAATGACTTGAAATGATTACATGAGCCCTTTGGGGCTCAGTTTTATCACTTGTTAAATCAAGTTCATAATTCCCTATCTCACAGTGATACTATAAGCTTGTTCATTAATGGGTTCAATTCAATGCTGGGCAGATGGTCAATACAAATTTTATGCATCACTAAAGTACTGTTTAACTTCAGATCTTAAGTGGCATATAGCCTTTTGCCAGCCTCTTTGCAGCCACTGTATAAATGTTATATATTCACATTACTGAAAATATTTGAGGGATATGAGTTGTCAGTAGTGCTGATTTTGCATTCCTCAAGTTACAAATATGCAGAACAACAAATGTAAGAGAACATATTCTTTAAAAGCAGTGCAAAACACATGCTAGCACATCTCTTTGTAGTGGTTATAGACAGAGGAAAAGAGGAAATAGTGTAACTCCTGCACTGAGTGTCAAAGTGTAGTGATTTAAATGAATATAAATGAATAAAATAAATAAAACGAATATTTTAAATAATCCCGAAAGCCTCAGGAATGAGCATTGATAGTATTTGGAACGATTTTATTCTGGTGTTGGGAGAAGGGTTGTTTTTCCTGGCCTCTGCCAAAAACACAATTCATAGATGTGACTGCCTCTTACCTCTAGAAATACAGCTACAATTCAACACAGTAATGATTTTAAAGATGTTATCTTAAAGATACTTATAAAGATATATGCTTACTATGGCAATCAAACAAAAGAAAAAAGTTACTTTCAAAACACCTTTTTCAAGGTTTCAGAGGACTGTTTTTAAACTTTATTGCCAGAATTAATCCACCATGAATACGTACATGTCGGCAAGAAATAACCTCCAGTATGATTGCTACACAAACCTTGTCATTTCCTTTGCATAAGTGACCAATCTTCACATCTTTCATCTTCTAGCTTGGTTAGCATTCATCTTACAACTTGGTTCCCCAGTAGGTCATTCTCTGTTTCAAAAAGAAAGAAAAAAAAAAAAGTATGTTCTCATTATGAGGGGAAAAAGTGAGAAACTGACATATAGACATTAAATGCAGGCCTTCCAAAGCCTCTTTATTCAAGGAATGTGCTTCAGTACAAGGCCAGTATCCCACTTCAAACTTATTTTGAAAGCCTTAATTGAGGATAAGTGAGGTATTAATGGCACTTTAATGGCACTGAGGGTGACTTTACCCTCAGGGAAGCACTATGAGTTAAGATTACTGAGACTATTCAGTTTAGCTGTTACTAACCTTGAGAGCTTCAAGTAAAATAGTGTCCCTTACTTTTAGAACCAGGTGATTTTAAAGAAAAGTTATCAGATACAATTTTTTCAACCTTTACTCCTGAATACTGGACTTGTTAGCAATCATTTGAAATTACTATGCCTACTGCTAGTAGAAAGATTAACTGTGCTCTGACAGGTAAGGCAAGGACATCAATACATCAGGTATAAATTAGTCATAACATGTAGTATTCATTAGCTTAATCTCAATAGTGAATGATACTAGTATTTTTTGGATAACGCATTTATATAATTAATACCTTTGAAAATACATTTTAATCATACTTAAATATAGAAGCCACTAATTACACATAAAAATACATATAATATAGTGAAATCTGTTTTCTTGTATTGTGATAGTGATAGAACTACTAGGAATGTGACACAACACTAGATAAATTATTCTAGGTCATCCCCAAAGAAGTGATGCTATGGTTGTTCTCTGCCTGTTCACCAGACTGCATTCTAATTCTACTCACTTATTATTGACTCCTGTCAATCAGCTAATTCTGCTACTTTTTTGAAGAAAGGTTACTTTTACCCACAATGTCCTTAAAATTTGGATACATACAACAGCCCACCAAATCTTGAAAACTGATTTCCTCCAAAGAAAGATTGAAGAGATTGGAATCCTCCCATTTTGGCATTTCTCTGCCTATGACCACCATAATATGCAAGTGCCTCACTACTCCTGCTACCCTCACAATTTCACAGCAGAAAAATTATTGTCTTTGCTCATGGAATAAGAAGATGAAGAGAGAGAAAGGATGTACCTCATCTAACTTTAGGCACTTAACTGTCTAATTTAAGATGATAGAATCGTATATCGTGTCAGTTGGTACAGGGTCCAGGGCAAAATCTGTAGTACATGTCTAACACAGGTAACCTGAATCAACCCCTTAGGAGTCGCTCTCTTTTTCTGTCTTCATACCGGCAGCTTAGGAACAGCAATTACCTATACGTGCACCTAAGCTGCATCTGAACTCAAGTCAATACACCCTTCACTGCAAGGCAAAGAGCTAAGTCCACTAAGGACTTAAGCATCCTAAAGATTAAGTTTGAGTTATCCACTGTCAGATACCTGGCCATGGAATGAAATATAGTAAGGCATCAGATTTCTCCGTACAATCTGCAGGGAGAGCTAACGACTTCAGATTGGCAACCCCATCATGGATATTAGATTTTCACACCAATATCTATTCACTGTTCCAACCCTCTCTTTCCGTGAAGATATCAATCATGTTAATGCTATGTTTCTATAATCTTTTTTTTTTTTTCTTTTTGCATTATGTCCTAAACTAATTCTCAATTTTATTCTGACCCGTATCATTATTGCTCTTTCATTCCACAGTTTACCTTTATATGTCTCTCAAATGTTTCCTTTGGTAAGATTTTTATCTCTTTTATTGATGCTTCCATAGTTCACCTAAGTACTAAAATAGTTTGGCTTATTTTTGTCAAAGCCAACATCATAGCAATGCTGAATTTCGCTTTTGTGATCAGAGATCAGCTCCTCTTCTTCTACACTTTTGGTGATACTTTGCTCTCTATTTAACTTACTCTGAAATGTGCTAGTACATCTGTGTGCCATCCTGCACAGCTGAAATAATTTATTTAAATTGTCACTCAGTTTATTAATAAAGAAGAAAAATGCATGCGTATATTTTTCCTTAAAAGAGAACACAGGTACTATACAAAATGTATATGATATAGTCCTTACCCTCAGTCAAACCATATAGCAAATGGGAACCCACAGAAAGCGAACAGTCCAGACACAAGATGGGACAGAAATACTGCAGATAAAGAAACACTTCAAACTTGACTGCCTTAAAGCTTTATAAGGAATACGTGTTGATATAGTGCCATACTCAGATTTTATAGACATGGTTTGCAGACTGTTCCATTATTACAGTAGACTATAATGTTTATGATGTTTAGACATGAAGAACTTAGTCATGTCAGTATTCTCATGACTGTGTCTTAAATTCCTTCTTGTGAGAGTTAATAAAAAACCACCTCACCTCATTCATAATCAAAGAGCAGCAGTTGCCAGATATTTCTTTTCTTGAAGCATGAGAATGTACAACAAGAAACACCATATTAAACTTATGTCTGTTTTCTGATTAAGCATTAAGTCTATGCTTCAAGGCCTTTAAGGACTTACTTATATATGCAATTCAAATTAAACGTTTCTATATATTGTTCTGAATTGGGACATTACTGAACATCAGAAATATTGCTCCCTGATCAAAAAATACTACGTTCCTTAGCAAGAACTGTATTACCGTTGTGAGTAAAAGCAAAAAAGAGAAGGCAAACAGCAGGAGTGTACAGTATTTGAGACAGTAAAATGATACAGCCTGAGAGCCAGGAAACTCACAATAATGCGTATCTGGAAAAGAGAGTAAAATTGATTGTCCTTGGTACTAATATCTGCACAAGGAGGTAGTTAAGCTACTCTACACTTATTTTTACTTGAAGTCCCAGAGCTGGTGGTGGTTTCTCACTAATCCAAAACACCAAAAAAGGGTGCTAAACACAACCTCATGGATTAGTGGCTGACAGTGGAAATTGGTGTACCTGTTTTAGGTTAGACTGAGAATATTTTTGAAGGTCATTGGGATAAGCCATCCTTTTACAATGGCAGATTTCAATAATGAGAACTTTTGGCTTCTCTGCTGTGCACAAACTTTTACATTTCCTGTCTTTTGTTTTTATTTGCTTATTATGTGCTTAAATCCATATTTTAAAAATATCTGGGCTAATATATCAGTTTGGTCACAAAGAGGTATTTTTAATAGTAGCTTACAGAAAAAGAAAAAAAAGACTAAAATATTAGGGGGAGGGAAGGATTGTGTACAATTTGAAATACTGTTGATTTTATGTATGATGTAATGAACAATTTTTCTTTTTTAACTCTGCAAGGTTAATCCATACTTTCTTGTTAACTGCTACTGTTTGTAACAAGACATATGGCAAAAAAAAGAAGAAAACATTGTGCATGTTCAATGTATTATAAAAATTAAACCTGATGGTGGCCATTTTGTTCAGTTAATTAGCAAATTAAAGATGGCTTGTTAGTTCACAACATCCTGAAATAGCAACCTACGCCCAGAATAGGAACCCAGCAAAATGTAACTCAGGAGAACAAACTCAGGAGAACAACCATTGAATAATTATACATATTGTAGTGAGTATAAAGTTTTTAAAATATGTTTATATCCTAGATCCTGATGTGAACAGTTACTTTAAAAGTCTACTTTAGGAGGATATGTTTTTTAAAACAAAGAAAATTATCTCGTTTGTGACTTGAAGCATAGCTAGTCCATTTCAATGGACACATGCAGGTACATCAGAACATGCAGATACATGCAGAGCCACAATCAGCTCTTCCTTTTTAGTTCATGGTTTTGTTTATTCACTTTTCACAAATAACGATGGAAGTGCAATGCGAAATGCCAAATATGTTGTATACCTAGAACATTTAAGTGGACATACCGTCCACTAAAATGGAAAAGCCACAGTTCACAGCACTGTATTGGAAGATGTTCATTTACGGACAGAAATGAGAGAGTATCTTTCTAATTGATTAAAAACAAACAACGACAACAAAAACAAACAAACAAACGAAAAAACACACCGCCACAAGACTGACCAGAGCACCATTGTTATTTCTTTTTGTCCTCTTAAGGAGTAGCTTCCAAGCTTTTTTTTTTTTTTTTTTTGAGGACTTGACACCAAGAAGAGTAAGTTTCAATTTATATTACCTCTCAGCTTACTTTCAGAAAGCAGAACTCCATTTCTTCACTTTTACTTGAATTACCTCCTCCATGCAGCAGAACATTAGTGAGCAGCAATTTAAAGTGAGCAGACTATTGCATTTCACAACTTTCACAGGTTCTTCTTTTCCCTTCTCCTTCTCCCTGTACTGGCCAGACTCCTTACTCACCTATTTTGAGGAATTCTAGAATTTTTCCTCCCATATCCAAGGCTCCCTGTGTATGCTACCTGATTAATGGACTGAAAATACTTGCTTTTCTAAAGTAGAAAATGCTAAGATTGATATGAACAACAAATTTGTACAAAGAACTTGCTCTGAGTGGTACTCTTTAGGGAAATTTTTCTTTTCAGAAACATACAATGTCAACATAGCTTGTAGCAATTGGGTTTCAATTCAATCTAATACATCACATGAAAGTTTCACAGAGTCACTGTTTGTTGATTATCTTCCCACAGAAAAACTCTTGCTTCAAATAAATAACTACTATTAAGAATATTAAAATTCTATTAAAAAGAATTTCCTGAACTTATCCAACTAATAACACTCATGTAAAAGAATCAAAATGCTCATTTCTGTTTCATGTGGACTAAAGAATTTATTCACTGAGACAAACTGTGGTTCACTTAACCAACAACCTAACCACAACTGGAAGTACAGATCTGTATTACCAATTACAAAGATGTTACCCCTACTGTCATGACTAGAATGGAGTTTATTGCTCTAAAATGGTTTACTAATACCTGCTATTTTGAGATAGGAGTCTGAGTCAACAAAAAGTGATTTGAGCTCTAAATGAGCCATTTGGTGACCTCAGTGTCAGGTTTCTGGATCTTATACTTTTGTTATTTAACTTTATGGAATATTATTCAGCTTTCAAGAAAAGCAAGGGTGATCTCCTAAATATATCTTGGGAAACTGTAACCCATTTCTAGTTAACCTGTTCAAGATAATCTCAGTGGAATTAAGAAAACGTCTGAAGAGCAGAAAAGAGCATTTGTGGTCAAATGCAGTCACATGACTGACATTTCAGATATGAACCCTACTAAAATGCAGTAGACAATTTTCAAGCAGGACCTCCATGAAGTGGCACTGCTAATCCCATTTTAGGAAAGTGCTGGCTATGAATCTTTTTTGGAATAAGCATTCTGATATTTGCTCAAAGACATAATGGGCATGGTGACAGCTATAAGCTGCTTCCTATGCCTGTTTAGCTCTCTGGTCTGCCCAAAAGTGTGCAACCTTACTAAAACACTTCACAAAAGGAAAATTTTTGTGACATGCCATTGCTTTTATCAACAACAAAAAAATGCTTCTACAGTCAAAGTCCACAAAACACCCACAAATACTAAAATAATTCCTGCACATTGAATACTGTGTTCAGTTTTGGGCCCCTCATTACAAGAAGGACGTGGAGGTGCTGGACTTGGAGGTGAGGGGTCTGGAAAACAAGTCTTATGAGGAACAGGTGAAGGAATTGGGGTTGTTTACCCAGAGAGGAGGAGGTTCAGGTGTGACCTTATTGCTCTCTAAAGGTACCTTAAAGGAGGCTGTGGCGAGGTGGGGATTGGTCTATTCTCCCATGTACCTGGTGATAGGACGAGGGGGAATGGGCTAAAGTTGCACCAGGGGAGGTTTAGGTTGGATATTAGGAAACACTTCTTTACTGAAAGGTTTGTTAGGCATTGAAATGGGCTGCCCGGGGAAGTGGCTGAGTCACCATCCCTGGAGGTCTTTAAAAGACATTTAGATGTAGAGCTTAGTGATATTGTTTAGTGGAGGACTTGTTAGTGTTAGGTCAGAGGTTGGACTAGGTGATCTTGTAGGTCTCTTCCAACCTAGACAATTCTGTGATTCTGTGAAGAATGGGTCTTATTCTGACATAAAAAGGAAACAATCAAGACAAATCAAAACCATTACGTAAAGAAGCAGGTTACTAAAAATAATTAAGAGTAAGACAGTTATTGACCGTATTTGAGCAATCTTCTATTTACTGTCATTGAAGATGAAAGCTCATACAATTAGATCATTTGCAAACAGCTGGGATGTGTGGACTGAACCCCAGACACATTTAGTGTTTGACAAGATGCATTGTGCAGGTCCATAGGCTAAAACAAGATTTTAGCATAAGAATCCACTGGCCAAAGGCAACTATAGACCAAGATGATTTCTAATATGCAGTGTGACTAACTTGAAAAACCACATCACTTCTGCCTGTTTATTGCATATACATACAACTTTTAGTTTATCATACTTATGCATATCATACAACTTTTAATTTATGCTAACCACTGGAAACATGTCAGTAGGCCAGACAGACCTTTGGTCCATTCCATTCCAGACTGGCAATTTTTAAGTTCTTAGGATTTTTAACTGAGGATATTGTGCTTCCCAAAGTTGTGCTTAATATAAATGCATATCAAAATTGCCAGATATCTCTCAGGCTGTAGTAATTCACAATCAACTGCTGCAACAGAACACAAGCAAGACCATCACTGCAGATGGAGAAATGCTAAAACTGAAGTACAGTTAATTCAGTTCCTATAGTGCCTCTCTCATTCACCGCAGAGCACATTTCACAGCAGAAATTGGTAGCTGTCAATGTCTAGTGCTAGGATTCATACCCTATTGAAATTTTCTTATTTTTATTTTATTTTTTACAGAAAAGGCTTTGGAAACAAAAATAAAACAGACATTATCAAGTGTGCATTGTGAAAACAATTATGAAAAGTGTGAATGCAATAGCAGATGTGCCTGCTTACAGAAATGTTGTTCTACACATGGTGTAACAAGGGCCACACAACTACCAGAAGCGTGTCCCCTGTGACCAACCCCTGTGTGGCTAGGAGTGCCTTGCTAGCTCCTGGATGCAAGTAACAGAGCATCACTATTTTGCAGCATCTTTGGACCTGCCTGGGGGACCACCATGCTTTCCTCGAGAGCTGTGTGAAGCAAACTTATTGCTCCTTTTGCAAAATATGGCAAGGACCTATCAGAGGTATTGACGCAACTGATTCCCTGTGCACTGGTCGGGAAAACCAAGCTAGGCAGCCAGAGGGAACATGGCTCAGTGGGTTTTCTAAGGCTTTGTTCCTATGCTGAATCAGCAGTTGTATCTTATACCACTTTTTTTTTTTTTTTTTTTTTTTTTTTTGGTCTTTACAAAGAAGATATGTAACTTGGTGAGTTAAAACCCTATTCTGGAATGTGCTGAACAAATAATTCATAAAAGAGGAAAAGTTCAGCTTAGAGTAATTTTGCTGTCAAATGATTTCTTAGAACTCAGAGCCAAAACAGGTAACAGCCCTAAGGAAGTGCTGCATTTTTCAAAGAATTTAACTTTAAGAGGAGATATACTCCATAAACAAAAATGAGAGTTAGGGTTTGGGGATGAAGTTTTGGGAGCAGACTTTTGCCAATCAAATAAAAAATTCCCATGTTTGTCAATGTAATTTCCTTCATCGATACCTGATAAAGGAGTAGTTAAATGTATACTTAATGAGGCTATGCACTAATGAGGCTAATTCTGTATTACAAAATCTGACTTAGTTAATGAATCTTTCAAACTATCTAACTTGAAAAATAGTGTTTGGCAAAGTCCGCTGACATCTGCCACAACTTTATTTAGCCTTCTGCATTCCCTGGAGATACTGCATACAAGTTGCTTTGCAGTACCACACTGGAGCAACTGCAGACAGAAGGGAATGTAGACAGACATGCAAAGTGTTTAAAATAGGAAACACAGGCTCTGTGCTGGGGGCTAGCAAAACAGGTGTATATATATTGGGAGCTTTCATTAATGAGGCTTCTGTTACACATGCACAAGGCTGCTGGGAGCCTTTTCAGAAGTCGATGGGTATTTTGGTTAAAGTCAGACAGAGTAACCTCATAGTAACTTCTAGTCTGGCTCACAGTCACTAGGGAGGATTCTGCCTTGGTGCTGCATTAATTAGATTTCTTCCCATAATACATCCAGTGTTTTTGCTCAACAAACCTTACTGACAATTGAATCAAGAATAAAGAGTGAGGGGGGACATAAAAGCTGATCTCCATGTGAAAATGGGCCATAAAATTAACAAGGTTCTCAAAATGGAGTAATTCTCTCTGCTTTATTGTGGTCAGAAAATCAGAGCTGGTAAAATAAAAAGCAAGCAAGCAAGGAGGAAAAAGCAAACAAAAAAAATCCAGAATGAATGCAATGTCAAAGTTCAGCATTTAAACACATAATACCTAAGAAATCTAAAAACGTAACTTCCCCTACTATCATTTGTTTCCTTGTCCACATACTGTACATGCATCATTTTTGTATATCAGTTATGTTTTCAAATGCACATCTTCCACAATCTTTTATAGTGCTGTGGAAAAGTTAAAATGCAAATTTCCTAATTTCCATGTCTTGCAGCATCAACAGTGCACAGAGAAAGCACCTTCATCAAAACAAACAAAAATGCCACACATATTTAAATAAAATGTGGATGATAAGCTGGGACATAGCAAGTCTGCAGTGGAGTAATTTTTCTTCTAAGAACATTAGTACTTATATGTGCTAGGGTATGATAATCTCTCACACCCTGAACACTCTAATTGAGTTGCTGGATACTGCAGGTGCAGTTGTCCACTGGATGGACAGACTTATTTCAGTGAAAGCTGACTGAACCTGTCCAGTAGGAGACATCTTGAATGCACAATACTTTAATCATCACTGTAAACAGACTTTCACAGAATTTTTTCAAGTGAATGAGAATTTGTAAATGCAAAGATTCAGCACAAAAGTCTCTCAGACTTGCTGAATTCTTCAATAAGATTTTAGTGTTTTGCTTTTTGCAGCATGCTAATCTGACTCCTCCAAAAAGAGCTGATATTGTCTGTACAAAAGGTTAGGCTGCTAGGAAACCAGGAACCTGCAAGGTTTGTTTGTGGCTTACCAACAACTTTTGCTAGAATGATCCTTAGCTGCTAAAAAAAGAAACCAAACCCCAAATCGTCATCATTGGAAACACAGCTATAACACTGAGTGTTGTAAATAAGCAGCCCATTCATTTAAGAAGGGAATACCATATTCCATCACTACTGAATTATCTGAGCTGTGAGTAACAACTACAACACTCACCTACTTGGTAATTCATGGAAGAAAAAATATGATCTTTCTAATGTAAACATAACCTACTACAAAGTATTAAAGTAGGAAGGATGAATAGGACTGTCATGACTTCAACTATCCACAATGCATGAAGAATGATGAAGCAAGTAAATGAGGTATTTTATAATATCTAGAGTAAGATAGGAACATAATACATAGGATTAACTCAATAAGACACAAGAAAATACACAAAGAAATCATTTATATCTTCTCTAATACGAAAACTGCTATCAGAACTATCTGTTATCCAAAAGCAATCCATACAGATAGGAAAACTGCTAAAGCATACACAATAATTTTTGAAGTTTTATAGCTATATTGGGATACCAGACTGGATCTAAACTCTGTCTACTCAAGCTACAGACATTATTATAACTGGGACCATGATGAAGTAGAAGCAAAAAAAATGCTTATTGCTACATGAAAACAGGTGTCTAATATCAAGGGGAAACAATGGTAATGACTGGCATTTGTTTGGGGTTTTCTCCCTGAGATTTTTAAATTAATGATTTTGGTAAAGTAATGCCGAGAAGCAAATAATCAGAAAAAAATAAAATAATTAAAAAAAAAATTAAAAAGTTGTCACCACAGGAAGCCTAACACAGCCAATGCTGAATGTTGGCAAGCTTTTTTACTTCTGGAAATATAGTCACTGCAATTTTTACAATTTTTGTTTAAAAAACTGATGTGATCATCTCTGACCCTTTGACATTAACTATGGGAAAGGAATGAAAGCTAGCCATTCACCTGGCACTGGCTTACCTTCCTACCCACTGTTGATCTGTAGAGACCTTCTGAGTGTCCAAACACTGTGCAAGCTAATTGCTTGCAAAATCCTGGCAAAAACTTGCACTCTACATTCAAAAGGGGAAAGTTCTTACTTAACTTAAAAAACAAAAACAAAACAAAACAAACAAACAAACAAACACAATCAATTACAAAATAAACCCAAGCATCTTCATTATTTTTTTTTTATTTGGTGGAAGTTCTTTATGTGTTTTGGAGCTTCAGACAATCATTTAGTAAATATATCTTGCACAAACAGGACTTGGAATATTCAAATACAATTCAAACTTTTGAGTGCCTCGCACCTTCCATATCCAACATCTTCTCAGAAAACACTCAGAAAAAAAAATCAAGACATTTGATTGACACTCCACCATGACAGTCTGTCCTTTATCACTCATGCAAGCAAAGCATGTAACTGTATGATGAATATCAGAACATGTATTAACAGTATACCCTAGTATACCCCAGTCTTTCATTTATGCCATAGGTATTTTTGTATGATGAACTAAAAACATATCATTTTAAATTTATCTGATATACAAAAGTACAATCACATACAAAAGCATAATGAGCATCAAAAACAGTAAAAATAAACTATTTCTGCAAACATTGGGAAAAGGCATTTTCATATGGAAACAGAGACTGTGAAATTTTGTAGGGAATCTACACAGTTTTTCGTCCTTTCTCCTGCCCTGTCAGTTAGGGTGAGAAACTGCAGGCCTTCCTCTTCCTGCTTTGGGCAGAATAATAATCAATAGTCCTTAGAATTATATAATGGACCTCAGCTGAGAGACCCAAACCCAGAGTTATCTACCTGATCAGCTACCGTATGCATTGTTCTGTATGCATGCTCTGTTAAGAGAGTATCATTTCTATTAATTCAGAACGGGCATATTCTGGCCGGCATTGTCCTCTAAAGTTTGTATGTGCTCTCATGTGCCATGAGGGTAACAAAAACGACAGTGTAAGTCCCACTTACATTTCAGTTTGTCAACACAGAACACAGTTTGCAACACTGTATTAATGAGAAGGAGGCAAGTCACAGAACATGTGTGTAACTCACCCTCGAACACTGCAGCCATTGTGCAGAGAGAAAGCCCACCTTCCCTCTTTGAGTGCCTGCCTATGAGCCACACTCTTGGTGGCTTACACACAGTAATGTGATGTAGTAGAGTTCAACTAAAAATAGATGGCAACAAAGTTCTGCCAAAAGAGGTGTCTGCTCTGGCTCATTCCACCAGCAAATGGTGTTTGCAAAAACTATGTGTGGAACCTTGTATGGCTGCTTTCCAGATGTCAACATATCAGACACATCTCAAGGAAGCAGATGAACATGCTTGATGCCTATTAAAATGAAACATCCAATGGGAATGGATCAAGTGAATCCAGTCCCTTGCTGCCATAGACAAACAAGAAGTACAGGCCCTCATTATTGCTACTTAATAAAATACTTCTGAGATACTGCCTAAGATACGAATTTTCAAAGCGGGAAATATTTTAAATAAGTCTTGGCATCAATGATCATATTCTTCTTGCTGAGATAGCTGTCCCTAGGAAGGATGATTTTATATGTAGAAATCATGAAAAATTACAGTTATAAAATCATAAGGCTAAGAAGTACTGTCATAAGCTGCCTTGTAGTTCCAAGGTGGCTATTTTGAATTAATGGAAAACACACTTATTAATCCCCTAAGGAAGCTAATTTGAGACACTGCATAAAAAATGGCCTTCTGTAAGAAGAAAGCAAACCTTACTAACTCCTAGTTATACCTTCAGAGAATTGACTAGAAATCCAGATGTCTTATCTGTGTAGCCTATGATCTGATTCCAGATCATTCATTCCTTTGTCACTAATTTCACCTCAAGTGAACTTGCTTTGCACAGAGTTATTTTTTGTTATTTAAATTCCTATTTGTGGAAAATACTGTTCAGCTGAAACCTAAAATCTCTTTCACAGTTTCTCCCTTTACAGAAGAGGTAACAGAAATGCTTGAAATTAATTCGTAATTCATGTGAGATGATTTTGGGCAGAGAGTGACTCAGAAGTTCTCAGACATTACAACTAGAATAAGGGGGAAGACACAGGCCCACAGAAGTGCACAGGCATTTAAAGGAAGTTTTTAAGGGAATTCAGGCACTCAAGTTAAAGAATGAGACCTGCAGAAGCTTGGAAGCCTTTTCCACACTTGGAACACCAAAGATGCTCCAAGTTTTGCACTCTTCTTTTACCTGTACAACCAGATCTGCCGCTATCCTGCAACCTAAGGCATTTACAAACTGGGCAGCCTTGTGCCTGAGTCTTCAGAGAGGCTTGATCCAAACTACATGCATTTGTTGTCCTTACTATTCATTGACAGCAGTGGGTTCAACACATCTTTCATCAAAATCTAACATTAACACATTTTGATCTTTAGTGCAGTATTTAGGTGAGTATACCAGGACTGCAACATATAATGGATAAAACTCTTGAAGAAGGAGTATTTCATACATATAGAAATAAAAAAAATACCAAATGAAAAAAAAAAAAAATCAGAAATCAACATAAAATCTGACTCAAGTGCCACCAGATTTTCATTCTGTTCAACACAGACAATAAACAAAGAATAAAACAGTGGCAGACAAAAAAACAGAGTGAGTTTGCGAAATGGAAGCTGGCTGAGATGCATGTGGAACATGTAAATGAAAACACTTGCTACCAACTCTTTTATTATACTTGTACATAGATAACTTTACTTAAGAAACTCCCCACAGTGACTGTGCAAAGCACACTACAGCCCTGACGTAAGAAAAAATTTCTTTAATTCATTAATTCAAATTAAGCCCTGATTTAAGAAAAAAACCCATACCAACAAAACAGAGCAGCTATGGTAACTGTAAATGAGAAAAAGGCAAATCATCTACATATCTTCTCTGCCTATGAGAGCTCTTCAGAAACAAACAAACAACAACAACAACAAAGAAGAAAAACCCAAACCTGAAAGAAGTATTATCCTAGAGAACCTAAGAGAGAACTGATACAGACTGGCAATGACTTCTGCAGACATAGAGGCCTGCTGACATGGAGAACTCTTGTCATGACAAGAACCTGAAAAGACAATGAAAAAATGAAGGATGGTCCAGCACAATGGTCCTATCAGTTTGATGACTGAAAACATCATTGTATCTTGCTGATAGTTAAAAAGCACAAACCCTTTGATCAATATATTGGGTGAGGCTTCCTTTTTCTTTTCTTTCTTTTTTTTTTTTCTGAGACTTTCTCAGTGTCAGAAAGTGAGTGACCGAAGAAAAGGCTCACTTTTGAGAGAATCCACACATGAGTAAAAATGTAGATAATACACTTATATAAGTATGCTCCCATTGTAGTTGGTTATTCTCTTAATATGGGGCTGATACTTTTACATTCAAGTATTTAAAAATCCTCCCAGTTAATACACCACTAACATGACTGAGTCATGTAGTTCACATTTTTATTGCTAACAGTGATAGGTGATTTGGAGTGCATGGGAGGAATTTCAGCCTAACTTATCAGCACTAATGATACGGAAGCATTAATCCTTATTTTGCACGTGAAGAACATATGCATAATCGAATACTGTGCAGAGGCAGAAACTGAATTTAAATTACCTACAGTCTCTATTACATCCATCTGAACAGCTTTCTGAAAGAGCATGGTAGACACAGGAAGCTGTCTTGAGAAAAAAATGGAAAGAAGCAATTTTCAGTGTAATCCTCTTAAAAGAAAGTCAAGCATCTGAATGTACCTCCTACCCCACAAGCCAACGAGAAAAAAAAAAAAAAAAAAAAAAAAAAAAGAAAGCCCAGCATATGCAGTTTTTCTAGAGAGATCTTCAGTCAGTCTGTGACTCCTCGCTCAGTCTGTGGCCACATTCCTTACACGGCAACTGGTCTTGTTTGGAGGACTTAGTCACTATTACATTCCATTCCAGATTTTTCTTGCAGCTTTGAGATTTTACTGTACATGTATGGGTGAGGAAGAAAGGAAGAATGATTCTATAGAAGCAGTTTCACATGCTTTATTTTCACTACTGTACACACTGCTTTCTGAGATGTTTGGCACTAAGGGCACAATGTATCAAAATGATTGATTGATTGCATTTTAAAAATAGAAGTACTGTTCTGATACTGGGATTAGCTATTATCATTAAGATATGGCAGAATTTTAAACAGCTTTGAATATACACCCTACTGTGAATGTAAAAGAGTCCTTCCCCATCCCCCCCTTGCCCATGTTCTACACGCAAAAAGGAGGTTTTCATACAGGAATCACATAAATTCTCCTATTTGCACTCCTGACACAGTTAGCACCTTGTCCATAGGACCACAGTAACAATTCCATAGTATCCTTTCAATTCTCGTAGTGCATTTTCAGTTTGCTTTCAGCAAACTTGGAGCCTCCCTTCCTCCCCTTTTTCTGAACATTATATGTTGTTCTGTGGAAGAAGCTTAATGATAGTGATTTTGAAGGTCCTTATTTTCAAACATCCTATATATTCTAGATCAAATCTCTGTTATTGAAGGGGCTGTGAAAAATATTCAGAAGAAACGGCATGATTTGGTGGCCTAGTGCAATGCAAGAAGGTTCTGATTCAGAGCCGGGTTAGCAACTGCAGCTACAGGGAGATCCTGCCAGCAGCACGTTTGTGCCAATAGAAAAGAACAGTTGATGGCATCTACCCAAGGTTAGCTTCTCAAATTCGGGAGCTGGTCTTCTTCCAGACACTGTAAAGTTGCTTGTTTAAATGCAGCCAGTCGGCAACAATTAAGCGTCTAAATAAAACATGCAGATTTTGTACTCCTTTTGAAATCTCTTCCATGCCATGCTGTTTATTTTCTATTTCTCACAGTCTTCATTATCCAACAATCAGGCTACAAAATGGCGGTCAGAGTGAGGCAGACATTTTGCAACTGTCTCATTAAAAGCTAAACGCAACAATGGAAAAGCACTGAATGAAAAGAAGAAATTTGAGGAGCCAAAAGGAGCACGTAACATTACAGCTACAGAGCTTTTAAGCAGATCCTTTATCTTTGCAGTAAAGTTGAAACAAAGCCACACTGAGATGCAACCCAACCATATTTAAGCCCCATGCAGGTAAAATATACTCTACCACGGCCTTTTTTATCTTGAGTAGAGCTTTTCACCTATCAAAGCAAAGGCTCTTCTGTGTCCCTATCTACCGTGTACCATATGGATTCAAGACCACCCATTGACAGTGACTCAGTTGCTATAATCCTAACCACATTCTTCCCTTGAAAGTCCAGACACTAATGTTTTCTATTACAGCTCCAGGAACTTTAAAATGCTCAGCATAGCTTTTAAAGCACTTTCACCACAACCAGCAAATGAACATTTAAAGGGAATCTACCTCTGTCTCTGCAGATAACTTTTCATTCTAATGTGTAATAAGCTAGGAATAGCAAAAGCAAAAAAAGGTAATACCATAGTGAATGAAAGAAAAAAAAAAAAAATCCAAAATTTAATAAGCACCTTTTTTTTTTTTTTTTTTTTTTTGAGTGCCTACTACCAGACTGTTCCTAGAATATTAGCGACTGATGAATCCTAAGAAGCAAATATGCAAATCTTTAGGAAAAAACTGCAGAGCACTTGCAACTTATTAAAGATTTAGATACCTGCCAAATTTTAGGTTTAAAGATTCAGACATTTTGACATTTTTATACTGTTCCCTAAGGAAAAGAAACAACAACCTAACCCAACCCAACAACAAAAAAACTCAAACTACAACATTTAACCCAAAAAATATCTACGTTTTTGTCATCCTTCTATAAATCAAACATGGTTGAGGGGATTTTGTTTACATTTTTTCATTATAGAAAACAAGCAGAGTGGACTAATGATGATGAAGGATATAGTTTGGGGATATAGTTTGGGGATATAGTTTAAAAACCACTCAAATTATATAACAAAAAGTTATTCATTTTAGTGTATTTCTGACTTTGATGTATCTGTAATAGATGACAAAAAGAGCAGGTAAGGCATAACTACAGAGGCTTGCCAACATCACAGGCACTATACAGGTATATTGACATTAGAAGAGGCTAGGCTAAAGCAACATATCTCTGTTTTTGCTTCTCTTTTCTTACAAAGACTTGCACTCCAGCATAACACTTGATATTCAACAAACCAAATCACAAAGCTGGCAAGGAAGGAGGTCAACTGAATGGGAAGATATGGCCAACACTCAAAAGCCACAAGTCAGGTCACCATATCTGGGATGCAGGCAGCAGAGTGAACCAGCTACCTGCGTGAATACATAAATAGTCTGGGGAGGCATATTTTCAAACTTTGTCCCTTGGTGGTAAACAGGAGAAAGCTGGTGTGCCTGGCTGCATTGAAAGAAAACTACTCTGAACCCCCAGAGACAGGGAGGTAAAATGTTCTCAGAAAAAGCAAAAATTTAGCCTACAGTTTACATATGACTGTGACAAATCTACCAGTAACACTGTGTCTTTCTGTGCCTTCACATGTCAGAAATTTCCAGCCTACACTGAACCTTCCCTTACAAGTAAGTAAGAGATAAAGCAAGTGAAAGGAAATTTGTTTGGGCTGGCTAGACCTGTAGTGTATATAAGAGGACAGAAGGAGAATTATTACTGCAGTCTGTACCTTCATCTGAGCCAGAGCCATCCAGGATGGGCATATGTGCAATGCTGTTAACACGTGGTGGAGGTCCCACTCCAAACGGTGTTGTAGTCAGCCCTGTGAGAGACATGTCTGAAGAGCCCAGCTGCTACACAACCCCCTCAGCACTCCAGTGAAGGCTGTCTTACAACACAATATAGCCCTCTGTGTTTTATGAGAGATGTTATTTCCCTGAGACATTTATTTTGCAGCGTCCCATATCTTTGTGGTGGGGCCAGCAATCTGCCACACTGCTGTGACAACAGGTGGGACAGCTCTTTCAAAACTTGAACAAACCTGCCAAAATAAGGATGGCTGCCAAGCTTAGTACACACATGCTATGTACAAAGGTTATGAACCATCTCTAAACCAACTGATTTAAAAGCTACATGGATTACAGTTGTGCTTTGCTTTTCTTACAAAACCCCAAAATCATGGAAAGAATTCTGCATTTTGTTACAAACTTGAAAACAGGTCAAAGTTCATGAAGAAGTTCCCTAAGGGTTGTGTTCCTTCAGAGGATCTGAGGTGGGAGAAAAAAGCTCTGAGTTAACATAAGGTTTCATGCTGGAAGTGTGGGAAACTCGTGGTTTCACAAGATTTCCTTGCAAAGCCAGGTGAAGTTCAGTGGTTTCTGTGATATTTCAGAAAGAGTGTTTGGGTTCCTTTGAACTTGAGACTCAAAGCAGAATCCAGCAGCTGCAGACTTAAACACAGCAAGACAAAGATTAAGAAAAAAATGTTTGCATGAGCTCCTGGGAAATGAATACACTGAGTTTCACCTGTTGACTTTCAGAAAACCAGAAGTCTCCACACCCCACCGTTCAACTTCTGTTTAAGTAAAAACATTAGGGAGGTATGATGGAGGCACAGTTGTATTACACTCTTGACTTACCTAAGTGAGGAATGTGTGGGTAGACTGCAGAGTCCTTGTTAACTTCCCTGCTTGCTCCTGGTTTTGCAATTACTCACATATTTCTGGAAATTACGCAGTGCTATCCCCACAGGAAAACCTGATGTACTGCAGCTTACACCGAGGCTACCAAGGCTTACTTTCAGCAATCAGGAGGACATGAAAGAGAAGTTGGTGTTAGCCCTTAAATTTGGACAACTGTTAAAAAGGCAAAACAATTGCATGGGTTTAAGGTTTGAAGCAGTATTTATCTTAAAACAGCACTTTTCAGTTGTCTCCTCTGTAAATGCAAGTTTTCAGGGCTGATGAAACAAGTACTTTCAGCATTTCCATGAGGTGTATCATATTAGTTCCTGACAGTGTGAATCTCTGTGATACCTGGTGTCAGTTAGCCAGCTGATGCTGAACTTTGCACAGTCCCAGTTTTCTGGTCACAGGAAAGAGCAGGCTGTAAGCCACAGGGAAATGAGTGTGGAAGAATACCATTTGCATTGTGACCAGTGGTCTAAAGCCATACAACCTATCAGCTTTGGTTTGCTGTATGTTAGAATAGGAATAATCATACACTGTAAAGCATTTATGGTATATTTTGAAAGGAGCTTTTCTTACTAGTACTGAAAACAGGAAGATCTTACAGTTGTAAGAGAAAAACAAAATGAATTTCGGCATGCAGAAAAAATAGTGAAGGACTTAAAGTGGAAAAATGAAAGGTAAAATTTGAAGGGAAAAGAGAAATTATTGTGGACAGATGAGAATAGAGACTGAAAAACGACAAGCAAAAATTAGGGCAGCAGTTCAGAAATCATACTGAAAATAAGTAATAGGGAAAAAAATATTAAGGATGTTAATTGCAATACGTCATATTTCTTTGACACATCTTTTTAAGTGTAGTAAATGCTTTCAGCAGAAAAGAAATACTAATATTGTTTAAATTTGATTTTACTCTTAAATCACTACAGAAAGAAAAAAGTCCTAATTTTGTCAGCATTGTTTTGAACTTTGGGGTTCCACTTCTTTGGTGAACTATTCCTTAACCACTTGTAAATGCTGGAAATCATATATGCTGATACTATAACAGCATCCCCCTCTAAGCCCTCCCTAGTCTCCAATTAACTTTTAACACAGCTAAGTTGTAAGGAAATTAAATATTTGTTAAAAAGTTCTTCAAACTGACAAGCTCAGGGTCACTACAGCATTCTTCCTCATGCTGTAGTTGCTGCCTATCTGACTAAGTGAAGTTTTAGGAGAAGGGCAGAGAAGTATTTTGCAGACAACCACAAAGTATCATGTCTGGCTTTTTAGTATGTAGTTCTACATTCATTTTTGATAAATCTGTTTTCTAATGGAGGAGCTTAATTGTTATATAGGCCAGAGAGAGCAAAACTGATATAACTGTGAGTATATGAGTGCTGTAATTTCGACTATGAACCTAGATAATACTCAAGTTGTAAAAATAATCTGGAATAAAATGAACTACAAAACCAAACCCAAGCGTGCCTCCTTGTTCGTTTAAACAATAGTGGATTTATCACTATGACTGAATGTATCTCTTTTTATACTTCCTCTTCATCATTTATGTAAGACCTGTTGCCGTGACAACTAAAAGAATTGTTTTAATAAAGCAATGTCCCCTTATATTTTAAATACTGTAGGTTCCTGTGACAAAGAAATCTATTCTCCAACTCCAAAGACACAAAATACAACACAAAAAGAAACCAAGAAGTAAAAAAAAAAAAGGAGAACCCTGCACAGTGAATTAATTTTGCATGGAAGTGGTATGTCTGGTCCACAACTCCAAACACAAGCTTACTGCTTATTATAAGCTTTATTACCAATACCTACTACATCCATAACTACATTCTGTGTCCCCATGGCAAACTAATCAAAATCGTGTCTATTAATTGAACTCCAATAAAATATGCGTGACACAATGCACAATGCAAGTGTTGTAATGCTACAGTCTTAAACACTAAGAGCTCTATACCTACTGTGCATAAGGCATCAGTTAAACTCTGATCTGAGCTAGTGATGAAAGCTTTGTGAAGTGCCGAGGCAGAGCTGATCCTGAACATCTGAGCAAACAGCTTTCAAACAACACTACGTAGATGAGCTAGAAGAGATGGAGTTTTGCAGGAAGAGGTCCTCATAGTTTAAGAAGGAATCCTAAAGTTTACTCTCAGTTACAGAGACATAGCAATGTATTGGTCAGTGACAAAAAACAAAGCCCAGTGGAAAATTATGAGAAGGAAAATGTGAACATCTTGTTCACTAGCTCACTAGGGTGAAATGCTAACTTTCCAAATTGTCCATGCATGTTGGCATTCTTCAGAGACTTTTGTGTGCTTTGTGCTGGCCTATAGTAACTGCTACCTATGCTACAAAGTTACACAGTCCACTAACAGTTAACAGAAAATTTACAAAAGAGAACAATGATACATTGTCAATGGAGATGAAACTAAATATCCCAACAGACATTCCTGTTCATATGACATTCTAGCCAACAGGCTTCCTCAGATACTCCAGTGATAACAATACAGCTACTTTTATTATTAACGCTAATTTAGTGGGAATTTAATGGAATAAATAGTTCAAAATACCAGTTTCTTTTAGGAATTTTGGGACGGCAGCAGTACCATCTGTCTCTCTGTAAAGCAACAACCGCCCGCTTAAACTTCTTATCATACAGCTTAAACTAAAGAGGTTTGCCTCCTCTGCAACGTTAGGAATCACATTACTAACCCGGAACTAGGTAATCATTCTCCTGCCAACCTTAATGAGTTTAACAACCTGAGTGGGCTTCAAACTAGCAAGCATGGCTACTAATAGCAGCAGCACAGCCACTGTAGCATGGTGTTTGCAAGGGACTGGCTTATCTGTCTTAGAAGCTGATCCCTTGCACTGCCACATGCAGACAGTTTCTGGGACCCAGACTGGCCAGCCAGAAGCTGGTTTGGGTAAGTTTTGCTAAGACGCACTTTTGGCACAGACTTCAACCTAGTTCTTACTTGTGTGACAGTGACTACACTGGAAAATAGAGCTTGGACTACCAGAATGATTTGATTAGCAGCACAGCATGACCGGATTAGCAGCTGATGCACTGTGTTAACTCAAGTTTGAAGTCTCTTGGCACTTCTCTATTGCATTACCAATTTAAACATCAGTAGCACTTGTTCTTCCAAACAGGCTTCCGAAGCCGAAGAACTAGCTGACTCAAGTGAAAGCACCACTTGACAAAACTGGAGGTTTTTGTGGGTGACTGACAATGAGTTACCAGTAATAATTGATTTGGGTCTCTAGTTAACACTTCAGTGAAGACAGATCCTTATTTATTTCAGGACTTATCCTGAGACTACATATGCAGACTCTGCGTAAGATTTTTAATGTTCCTTTTTCCCCCATAAAATATTTATTTTCTGAACTACTTTTATGAATGTATAATTAACACCATGTTTCTAAGTTTACAGAAGAGGCTGCTTTTAAAGATATTTTGAAGCATACATTTTGCATAAACTATTCCACATATATATATATTTACTTTTAAAAGGTTCTTTCTCATACATTACACATTTCTGAGTAGGAATCACATACAGATTACCTAGGTTAGAATCCTTACTTGCAGGAGTTTATCTTCCAAATTTCAGTCTTTTATTCCTTTGCAACAGTGAAAGAGTTAATCTCACATCTAAATGGGAGTTTGCTCTTAATAAGAAAGCATTAAAGCAAGCCAGCAATAATAAGCTAAATGAAGGCCATTCTTTTGCCTTCTGCCAATATTTTCATAGCGACAAATAGATCAAACACAAGATATTTTTTTAAGACTCTTATTTTTTCCCTCTTTGTAAATCATAAATGCTTTGGTGTATTTAATTTCAAAATGATCTCCCCGTGGATTTGGATAACACGATGGATTAAAAACCTTCCCAAACCCTGTTATATCTTAGATGGAAAAGTATACATAAAGTTCTTTTGCTATTTCCCTCCACTCATTTGCTAGCTGTTCCTCTTTCCCCTACAGCTGAAAGAACCAAGCTGTCTGCATTAATCAAAATAGTTCCACAGTCCTGTCCTGAGACTTCAAAATGCTGTAATACATTTTTCTAAGTAAACAAAATATTTTAGATTATATTCAGAGAAAAGTATTCCAGTGCTAAAGTATTTTCTAAACCACACAGATATAGGTAGCATATTCATGTGGAAAGAGGAAGAAAATTCACTCCTGTCATATAAACTCAGGCCTTGAAAAGTACCATGAATACCTTCATTTTGTGACAATCTGCACAAGCACTACTTGGTGTTTGTGGGGAGAAAGGCTTAAAATGTTCCTGAAGACCCAACAGCCTGTTTCTCTTGAATCTCTACTAGATTTCAACCACCTTTCTAAACATGATCAGAAGCTTCCGATCCCTGAGCAATATTCATAAGGCATAACTAACTTTTCCACGCAACAGCTCACCAGCCAGACTTGGAAAAAGATCCCTCTTGCCTATCAGAGGGATTTATTTAGTGGACTTGAACATCCTTTCTCCTGTCCTTTTCTCCTTGCTGATTGGTTGTACACCACTGGAAACCTCCTGAATGATCGGTACAGCCCTTAACAACAGGGAGCTGGGAACGGCTTTAACATGTGGCCACAATCCTTCCGATAATGCAGTAGGTTAGCAGTTGTTTTTTCCCATATCGTATCTATTTAATGATAAGCTCTCCTGGAAAAGGCTTTTGTATGAACATGAACTCTGGTCCAACTGCAGACAGAAGTGAAGGCAGCGGTGGCAGCGGTGGCGATGAGACAGCCCAGAGGTCTCCTGGACGGGGTTACTGCCATGGCCACAGTCCAGAGGGCAGGCCTGCCTCCTTCCTCATGCAACCGCATCAGAGAAGAGAGCTTTAAAAATAGAAGTAAAAGTGGCAGGAAAAGGTTTCTGCTTTATAAGCCACTGACTCCTCCAGCTGGCCCTGGGCAGCAGCGATGCCCACCAGCACGAGAGGGCCCTGGGATCGCCACTTCCCTGCATGATGTGAGTCCCACCCCGCTCTTGTCTGAGGTGAAAGTGCATCCTTGGGAAATTTTGCAAGAGAGATAAGAATAGAAACAAATCACAGGCAAATGGTGCCCTAAGATCTAACAAATTTCTTTGGAAACAGTGACATGCAGTGTGAGCAGAAAGTAATGCTAAGTCTCCGAGAAACAAAAGCTCCAAAAGCTTATGAATTCCAGCTGTAGGAAGGATGCAGTTTTGGTTACTTACCATGTATGTGAAACAATTGAAGTGGCTTTTTTGCTGTGTTTATTTTGGAACTGGCTATTTTTAAGGTCACAGTCCCTGCTAAGGGAGGAAACTGTATCTCTAGGGTATTGGGAATTAAACAGAGGAAATAAAAGGGCACAGAGAAAGTAGCTGCCTTACACAGAGAGCACAAATGCCTTGTTTCCTTCCTTGTTCAGCCTCTAGTCCAAAAAACTGTAAGTAAACACTGACTCATGCTTTTTATAAAACAAATGCAATCCTGAGTTTCACAGAAATTCTGTTTTAACTTTTTCCCTCCCGGAATCCCTTCTGATAAACTGCAATATAAGGGGACATTACCACTTGTCAAGCGGTTTTTACAACTTCAGAGGTTAGGTTTACCACTCTCATCTGTGGTGACTACTGTAATGGGACCTATGTCAAGCCAAAATTTTCTGCAGTATTTTGCTTTGGAGATACAAATGAGGAGGTGTGGAGAAGACAGCAAATGTTTTCAGAGTCTTGGAAAAGCAGATTTTGAGACAGAAATCAGATATTGCAGAAGACACACACTGCACTGACACCAAAGACTTCTGTGCTAGGAAAACAGTGCTGAAGGAATGGTGCAAGAGAGAAAGGGAGCAAGAGAATGAAGAGGATGTGAGGACAACCAACGCAACTGCACTGTAAGTAAGTGCAGAATTTACTACTCTTTTTAGCCTGCAGTCTGCTCTGTCTGTGCTTGAGAAGGTCACAAAAGGTGTTACCACAGTAAAGCTATGCTGCATGGCTGGCAAAAGGAATTCACTCTGGAGTCTTTGGTGTTAAATAATGCAAAGAAACAGCGTGGCCAGCACGTCCAGGGAAGTGATTGTCCCCCTGTACTCAGCTCTGGTGAGGCCGCACTTAGAGTACTGTGTTCAATTCTGGGCCCCTCACTACAAGAAGGACGTGGAGGTGCTCAAGCGAGTCCAGAGAAGGGCTACGAAGCTGGTAAGGGGTCTGGAGAAGAAGTCTTACGAGGAGCGGCTGAGGGAGCTGGGACTATTTAGCCCGGAGAAGAGGAGGCTCTGGGGCGACCTTATCGCACTGTACAGGTACCTGAAAGGAGGCTGTAGCGAGGTGGGGGTTGGTCTATTCTCCCATGTGCCTGGTGACAGGACAAGGGGGAATGGGCTGAAGTTGCACCGGGGAGGTTTAGATTGGATATTAGGAAGAACTTCTTTACTGAAAGGGTTGTTAGTCACTGGAATGGGCTGCCCAGGGAAGTGGTGGAGTCACCATCCCTGGAGGTCTTTAAAAGACGTTTAGATGCAGAGCTTAGGGATATGGTTTAGTGGAAGACTTGTTAGCATTAGGTTAGAGGTTGGACTCAGTGATCTTGGAGTTCTCTTCCAACCTAGACTATTCTGTGATTCTGTGTGAAAGCAGGATCAATGCCAGCAGCTATACAAAAATAAGCTTCATAATTGCTCATTTGCAAAATACCAATGTTATTTATTTAAGCAACTATGACCTTTTTTGATGTAGTAGAAACGTAATGATTGTATGTGGGTGTCAGAAGAACATCATGACAATACAATGTTAATATCTTAGAACGGGAGTTGCCCAATTAATTTTTGCTGGGGTAGCACCCCTATAGAACACAGCTACAGTTTTATCTCACTGTACTACAGAGTAGTACTTACTGTACTACTGCAGCTGTACCTCACTGAGGCAGGGTTTACAGCTGTTACCAGTTCTGTCCCAGGCTCTGCATTTGCATTGGATGCAATCCTCAGATGTCTTTTTCTCATGTGAAAACCATGAGAAATACACCAACATTTTGGGAATCCTCTTATCTAGCCTCTGTTCTTCTGGTTGCATCCCAGATTATGGTACATGTCGGGTATGTTCTTTCAACTGCACTGACAAGAAGCATTATTTTATGGTGCACAAGATGTCTTCCATGCTTCTATTTAGACAGGTAAAGCACGTACAGGGACGGAAACACATATACACAACAGTCCAGAGGACAACTAATGTCAACTAGAATAGGTTATGGAACAGTGTGACTAGGAGAAAATCAGAAAGGCTAGAAAGTGTAGGAAGACACTCCCAATAGACATCATCTGTTCTCCATTGCTTTTACGAAAATGTCATCAGTAAGATGTAATGATTAATGGAAAGTCTGTACTTGCTACTTGGGCCCAATAGGGGTAAAGAACACCAAGAAACTGCAGCAGTTATCAAAATGGGAAATGAAAAGAAACTCTGGAAAAGGGTGGGGTGGGTATATCCTTGTACAGGAGTTCTACAGAGTAGAAAAGTAAGGAAGAATTTATCCAGATGATTTTCAGACAGGGTTATTTTGCTTCAGAAACAGGGCTATCTCATTCCCAAGCATTATAGTAAGAAACTATCTATGTATACTCAATTTATCTTTAGGTGATTGCTATATGTCCATATGCAGGCTGACTTGAGTACAGTACACACCTGTACCCTGCTTTTCAGTGACATATAGAAGTTAAACAGCTTTTTCTTTTAATCACCTGTGTATATATATTCTGCTATAAACATTAATGTAAGTTTGTAAAAATACAGATCAGAACTGACTGCTGCTGGTGTAAAGGGAAACTGTGTGACCTCTCAATCCCTTTTAAACACATTAGTAGGCTTTAATAAAGTCAAGCAACATTGTTAGCTATATTAGCACAACTAAACAACCCTTAAGGTGTAAGGGAACTTGTGCATGATAGTATAAAAGTATCAGTAAATTTAGGAACCAATGGTATTAGAAACCATATGGCTACCACATTTAAAGTCAGCCTTTTATGAGTTCAGGAAGGAGCTTAAAAGCCTGTGAAGCATATTTAGATAGTGAAGACCTAAGAATTAGTTGTGTGTTGTGGGAATAGCTTTATTTCAATTTTGCTGTATAGTAGTCAATACATAGGTCTAAAGTAAATGAGAAACTCCTCAAGCAGATGATATTATTCAATGGAGTTTGAATATGAAAATATTCCTTCTGAGATATAGAGTAATGTAGGTTGGCCAAGAAAGATTCTGTAACAGAAATATGCAAATAGTTAATTCTGAAAGAATGTGGAAGCTTCATAAAAATGAAAAGCACTGTGTTACGCGTAAACAAAACCATAATGAAATGCTGAGGGGCTGTTACGTTTTCTAGAAATTTAGGCTTTGGCTAGATGTTCTAACTAAGCATACCTTGCAGGAATATGCCATTTTCATTCACCACCTATCTGAAAGCATAAACACTTTCCAAAAAGTGAATAGCCTACTATGTTTTTATCTATGTTTCTTAAAAGTATGCTTTAACTTCAAAGCAGCAGAAAAACAATCTGCTTGTGTGAAAGATCATTTTCTCAACTTCTTAATGGAGTTAGGTGACTGACTTACCAATGCGTCTCTTTGGAGTCATGCTACTTCTCAGTCTCCCTTGTTAGCTTTGACACTGTATCTGGAATAGACAATGGTAAGCAGATTCTGGTTTGCATCTATCAGTGGACCTAAAATAAATAAATTTATTTTTTTAAATAAAATTATTTTTTCAGAATTATTTTTATTCTCCATGCTTCCAGGAAATGGAAGCACTGTCAAACTTCAGCAGTGATGTATTTGAGAATCCCACTGGGATACCAAAGACAACATCCCAAATCATCAGAAGCCAGTTCCAAATGAGTCTATACAAGATGGAACTAAGTGAAGGCAATTTTAAAATAAGGTCTCATCTACGAAAGCTTTTTAACCATAACACTTAGAGCTCAACTTATTTCCAGGAGTAAGTCTGAAGCTCAGTTAACTTTCCTTGTTAGACGTGCTTTCAGTGACATACTGTTAAAAACATGACCATTGCTTAAAAAAAAAAAGGAAAAATATCAATTTCTGAGTTTCAGATTTTCACTGTGACTATATGATAGTTTCAAAAACTATCCCTCCTTCCACATTTTTTATTTATGAACAGCATGGCTTGTGCACCTTCATACTGACCAGCATACTTTAATAAAAGCAAAAAGCTTTAGTTTTTTGTGTCTGAATCAGGTAAGCATACAAGGCAGCAACCTTAAATGTCAATCTACCTATGCTGTATGGTCTTGATTTGATACCTTAATAATTTGATCCACTGTTTTTACATAAATCAAAAAAGAGAACATACAGAGTTGGTATTCAAATAATGAATCCCCTTCTCACACAGCAATATTGGACTCTGCAGAAATAATAGAATATTCTGATGATCCCTTCAATAAGTATGTCATTTACACATTCTATTTTTCATCAACTGTTTTCTTAGTTGCTAGAATATCTGGCACAAGTATGTGAAGTAAAGAAATCCTGTTGCATTGCATGCAAGAAACTAGATTGTGGAAAAAAAAATCACCTGACTTCTACAGTATGCTTTGTTACCTAGGAACAATCCCAAACTACCTCTCAGAACTGTTCAAAGGTTTTATAGTAACTGCTTGGTGCATTTAATGTTAGATCACTGAGCTGCAAAATCAAATCATAGAGACAAAAATGTTTGCTATGTTTGTAATTACTCCAAAAATCCCAATACCAAAAACAAAAATACACCTTCTTCCTCTGCTAGAAAGTTGTGAATGTAGTTTTAGCTTCAGGGAACGAGGACTGCTCTTGTTAAGTAAGGACACATTATAGTACTTTTATAGTCTTTTCTGTCATCCTCAAATCTGTAAACTTGTTAGGAAGAAAAGAAACAATAAAATTTCCTTGAAGAAACACCTAGTGCCAAAATCTAAACTGAAAACAAAATCTAACAATCTTCTATACAGATTAAGTTATATTCGGGACGTGATATCTTCCTTTTTCCGTGACTGAACTCTCACCTTATACCTCTTTAGAATGTCACACAGAAATACATTTTCTCATTCTTCCTGTGAGAGAGATGTTAAAAAAAACCTGCTGCTGACAGAAGCAGCAGCAAATCCAGCAGTGAAAAAGCCAGTAAATGTAATTGCTAAAATATTTTTTAATTAACAAGCAAAGCACACCCAGGATGGAATCTGATTTGTGTTTTACTACTTTTAAAACTCCACAATTTACTAATTTCAAAAAATGATGTGCTTACCATTTTGCTAAGGAATTACAGATTTTTAACATATCATCACCTAGCTCTAGTTGCTATATTATTCACATGTTCTTCAACCTTTCCCAAGCTATGGCTCATTAGAAAAAATAATAATGATAATCTGATGGAGCTTGCTATCTTAAAGGAAAAGGTTTAAATAGCACTACAGCAACAAAACATAATAACTGCATTCATATTTCTTTTTCTCTTATTTCCTTGTTTCTAAAGACGTGAAGTAGTATTAATACTCTAAATAGCAGTTGCTGTTATTATTCACCAGAGCACCTGAAAAAAACGTCCTGATGCACCTTACAATGTATTAAAATAATTCAAAATTAGTTCGATTGTGCCCTTCACGTTAAAGGGAGTATACCAGGATCCTGAGTCCTAAGATATAATTTATGACACAGTTTTCATTAAGCACCTGCTGCTGCAGGTACTGAATAGGTAAAACATTTGTTATTGCTCAAAGTACTGCACTGAAAACACACATATGAATTTAAAAATCACATGAGGTTGTGTATGTATCTAACTACATCTGTGTCATCCAGACAGAGATTTTTGTATATTCCTTGCCTAGACTCTGGTAGTTACCTATGAACAGTTACGGTTTGGCTACAAAAACCAAAACTCACTGCAGGGTGCTTTACTGTGATTTAATTTTTAAGGGAGGAGTAAGTTGTCTTGCTAATGACATTTTCCAGAAACTGCTTCTGATACATTCTTTCCCTCCCAAAAATCATGTTTACGATTATCAGTACAAAGTGGGCTCTCAAGAATAGACTGTTTTCTTAAACATACAATGTGAAGTTGAACAAATCAAAGTCTCATAAATTTTCTTCATACATTTTTTTCACAATGGATTCATAAGTATTTCTGTAAATCTATATTCTAAACACTATTATCTCTAACGAACAGTATTTTAAAAAGATACTGTAAAATAAAAATAAATAACAACTTTCTAAATTATAAACAATAAATTAAAAAGAGAATTGATACTTAGCATCCATCATCAACCCTATCACCTCTAACCGCTCTGTTTCTATAAGGAAATTATAGTTTTATGCCACCAGTACTGAGTACCCAATATGAGCCTGATCCTTTTTACCTAAAATGCGTTGCCTTTCCTTGAGAATCTCAAAGCCAGCTTTGTTATGGTTATCACCTTCACCTGCCATATGTGTCCTGCAACCCGTTAAGTACTACAACTTCTTGCTTTCCCTAAAAAGGGAGCGCCGGTGTTTACACTGTATTTTGCATGCCTACAAACAGCAAGTGCTCATTTCACAGATTAAACAGGTCTTCTTCAACTGTAATCATAATGTACATATTGCAATGCTTCTGGAGATTTCCTTCTGCTTCACTCATTTATATCACAACCCATTATAACCAACATGCACTTATCTGTGCATACATATATCCATAAAATAAGGACATCCTCTGAAATACAAATTAAGGAACTGTTGTTGGTGACAGTCCGCTCTTTTGTCTGTGCATTACTAGCAGAAGAACAGCAATGCTTGATGAAGTTCAATCAGGAATTAAGAGGAATGAAAAGTATTTTATGTATTTCCCTTTTTTCATATGTGTAACTAAATCAGGTGTGTCTTCTTGGTATTCATGCAGATAGACATTGTTTTCATGGAGTTATAAATCATCACTGAGACTGTCATCACAAAAAGAAGTGAGTAGAGAGCAAACACATAAAAAGCCTTAATGATTTTGTTTATTTATACGCTGTATTTCACTGTACTTTTCCTATCATAAGTCAACCAGCTAGGCACTACTGAAAGAAACCTTGCTCAATACCAGTAAGTAACGAAAAGATGCCTCGGAATTATTCTCTCAAAGAAACTAAAAGCAAACCAAAACAGAATCACAGAATCACAGAATAGTCTAGGTTGGAAGAGAACTCCAAGATCACTGAGTCCAACCTCTCACCTAACACTAACAAGTCCTCCACTAAACCATATCCCTAAGCTCTACATCTAAACGTCTTTTAAAGATCTCCAGGGATGGTGACTCCACCACTTCCCTGGGCAGCCTATTCCAGTGACTAACAACCCTTTCAGTAAAGAAGTTCTTCCTAATATCCAATCTAAACCTCCCCGGTGCAACTTCAGCCCATTCCCCCTTGTCCTGTCACCAGGCACATGGGAGAATAGACCAACCCCCACCTCGCTACAGCCTCCTTTCAGGTACCTGTACAGTGCGATAAGGTCGCCCCAGAGCCTCCTCTTCTCCAGGCTAAATAGTCCCAGCTCCCTCAGCCGCTCCTCGTAAGACTTCTTCTCCAGACCCCTTACCAGCTTCGTAGCCCTTCTCTGGACTCGCTTGAGCACCTCCACGTCCTTCTTGTAGTGAGGGGCCCAAAACTGAACAGAGCATAATATTCAAATGACATTATATTAGAAATTATTAGAAATGATATTATATATAATGTCAAATGACATTTTATTAGAAATAATATTCCAGAATTTATCAGCTGGGGGGATATAGCAAGTTAAGCATATCCTTTTAGCTCTTCCATTTTGTTAATTTTTCACTAGCACATCTACCTAACATGAGACTTAAAGTGAATTCCAGTTTAATTTCTCCCTAGACTGTAGTTCTGTATGGAAGAACTTAGAAAACTATGCCCTCTGGCATGTGCATCCCTCAGATGCTGCTGAGACTATCACTCTGCCTACTGCATAGCTGGCGTGAGATCTGTGGCCCAAGGAAGAAACAGAATGAGTTCTATGGCAGGTGGCTCAGAGAGCAAGTTCATACATGCTAGGCAGAAATCTGGCCTTTCTAAAAACCTAGGAAGATCTCAGTATCCACTCGTCTTGGGGAATGTGTTTAGCAGGTACAGAGTTTCAAAACTACTACTTTAAACAAAAGCTAATCCACTGGCATGTGCCAGGTTTGGCAACTTCATACTCTCAAGTTAAACAGCTTACCTCAGCCTTGACACCCAACAAAAAAACTCAAGAAAGCATTCCTGTAGTTGGATGCCTGTTTTCTTCCAATGTTAACACATTAGCTCTTGAATACTGCAACATGGATGAACATCTGAAAATAGTATGGCTTTGTGAAAATGGTATGTCTGCATTTTACACATTTTTACTTTAATTATCTAAGCAGAAAGAAGATTAAGTATCTAAATTTAGAAGTTTAAATTCATTAGATTTGTAAGTTTATTTATCTAAGCAGAAAAAAAATCAGCAACAGAAAAATAATTAAGAATATTTTCAATAATCAAAGTGACAGTAACTAACATTAAGTGGGAAAGGGAAAAATTATATTTTAATATGCAATATTAATATAATACCTGCTTAGGATGGTATTTGAGAGTTCACATAAATATTTCAACATTCTAAATTGTACCTTCTCTGAACTATATCATACTCACATTTATTATCTTTATCATTTTCATTAGAACAGAAAGCTAGTAAATATACATTCAACTTCAATATCCTTAAAGTAATAACAGAGATGTATCTTTTCCTTCACCCTCTGTCCATCTCTGTTGTGCCCAGGACTATTTTCATCAGCAAATGATTCCCTTAAGCTATAAAAGCACAGTAAGATACATAACTGGCTGCATGACTGAAACAGCTTCCGGAAGGAGGATGCAAAATCTGAACTGTCACCTCCAACTCTGTTTCTCAGTGACACCGAGGCAGAGTTCCACAAATAGCTGGGAAGTTAAATTAAGAGGTTGTGTGATGTCCTGCCAGGGTTTTTACTAGGCTTCTAGAGTACAAAGGTTATATACTATTTATTTATAGAGAAGGATGATACTGTACGAACCATTTGAGGTTTCAGTAAGTTTCAGCTTCTAATCTAAGTGTTGCTGTGATTCTGTGCAATAATGCAATGTAGACGACTACATTTTCAAAAATGGTATTAAAGTACACCTATGACTGAAGTGTGTCCTTTTTAGCTAATGTATGATCTTGATTGGAGGCAAAAAAAAAAAAAAAAAAAAAAAAAAAAAAGACATATACTTAAATCTCCCTCAATTTGTACAGAGCTTACCTTGTATTATGGTTTAAAAGAAATTTACAGGAGACTTCCGTCTCTTTCATACAGTTAGACTGAGCAGAGCTGAAATGATGATTACCTCTATGCGTTTGTACAATGCTTAGCACAGCTATATAGTTTTTCTCCAGACATAAAATGACTTACTCTTCTGCATTCAAAAAGCACACTGATTGAGATGTTCTAAGTATAAACAACGTGAGCCCACCCTCCTCAGCGGTAACATATATGACTTTATAATTCAAGAGTTTGTAAGATTTGATTCTCATGCCAGTTCTGCCATCCAGTAACTTCATCCGCTTGGTCACAGCACTCCTGCTTTGCCTCTGTTCTCCTCGGACAGGGTAGCACAGCGCTAATGTTAGCTAGATAGCTGTTGTGTGGCTTAATTATCACCAGAAAGGAAAACAGAATTACTGCAAATTGTTATTCAATTACTTGAAATGCATGCAATGTCTGTCAATAATATCAGCAAATCAATCGGTATTTTGAGTACATACAAATACAGGCTGTTCTCTAAAAAATAAACATCGTTTTTCCCTTTTTAGTTAAAGAAGGAGTAGACTTAAGTCTAAAGTAGACTTAAATCATGTGGTGAACCCTGCTTGTCTTCCCACTCTTCACAAATAACTAGGCTGGAAAACTAAAGCATATAGTGTCTCTCCCTTCAGACACTGTTTTTATTTTGACATTAGTGATTTTCAAACCTGACAGAGCCTTTAATAAGACATAATAGGAAAGCTGAATATCAGTCCCAAGAGTCAGAAAAACACTCCATTTTAACCTGTCTGAAGTGCAGCAAGCAGCTTGATGGACAGAATTACATAAGTATTCTGGGTTAAGATTCTTTCATTGTATCTGTACAGACCTTGAGTATACATGAGACATATATGCTCACTAGAAGATATATAGAGACACTGGTTTTAGAAGTTTGTATTAGAGATTTTTTGCTTAGGTTGCATTAATTGTGATAATAAAAAGTATTTTAACAATTCAACTTTGAAATAAACTCATTTCCTCCCTTATTTGAAAATAATACAGGTAATAGTGATCTTCCTTATACAACAAATCTGGTCATTTCTGGCCCTAACCAATCTCACAATCATGTTTTTCATGGTATCTTTTTACAGTGTCTTGATGGGCACTAGCATTTTCTGAATCTATCAATCCTCACAGTTTCCTTCTGATTTCCCCTCAACAGGAACACATCATAGGAATAATAATCCCCATTTTTATCTCTCCTGGTATCTTTAGCTACTTTTGACATCTCTTTTGATGGTTTCCATCTTTCACTGCCAGCAATGTACTTGCTCATGGCATTTTCTTACATTTTTTTCTCCATTTTTTTTTTCCATCTTTATGACAGTTTTCTATTCCTTCTGAGGTGTTTCCTTTCCCTTTACTGTTTGCTTCTTAAAAAAAAATACAACCAAAACCCCAGAAACTAGTATTTAAAATATAGGTTTGAATGTCTAGGTTCATTTCCTGCATTGAAGCATAGTTTTTGTGTTACCCGAGGAAATTTAATTGCAGGCAGATATTTCAGTGCTAAAAGCCCACTGCTGATGTCAGACTTTCAAGAGCTCTCTGCATCAACTAGTTCCAGCTTCAAATCTTATGATCAGACAGCACCAATAGAGCTGAGCGTTTTTGAAAGTTCAGCCTTTTGTTCTGCTGTCTAAATAGGATTCAAATTTTTTGACACTCTCGTTCTAATCTTTCAGCGTTCCAGTATGCTGTATGAAAATAAAAAACAGTATTTGCCTTGTCCCAAGTTTTATCTTTGCATTAAAGGAATTTAGGATACAGATGATCAAATGTTGTACTACACACAGCTTGTCTTGAGTTTCAACCTGGAACTCTACTATAAGACTCATTTAAGAATGCCACTGTTACATAATGTAATGTCATATGTTCTACTTACTATAATAATTTGCCAAAAAGAAGGCATTTGACATTTAAGACAGTTCAGTTTCAGTGCACTAAAACTTACAAAGTCTGTTTGCATTAAGAAACCTTCTCAAAATGAAAAAAAGAAGGAGAAACTCCCATAGCCAGACAGACTTTACAGTGATTTAGTTAAAATCAGCCTCTCAATGTCATGATTTTGTAAGGATGTGTGTTTGGCTGGTCATTTGGTTTTGCAGGAAATATCTTAGCAGTCTGAAAAACCATATGAGTAAATAGTAATTTTAATACTTTGCTCTTTACACTGCTTTGCATTCAATGCTCTTAATAACTTTTACAAACACAGCAAAGAGACATTCTTTTTATTTAGCAGAAGATGCTGCAAAGGGGTGACTGTGTCTGAGAACAAATAGCAGCCCTGGCAGTTGCAGCCTGCTCATTTCAAGCTCTGCATTATGCCCATTCTGAAGGATAGTTAAACCTGCTCACTCTTTCTATCCCCTAACCTAAGAGTTCATTGATGGACAGAGGCAACATTATTACACAGATTCTAATGTTATGCACCAAAGAGCTTAAGAACAGTCTACCTTTAAACATGCCTTGTGACTTTTGGCAACGTCCTAACTCACTATCCATGAATATGTCTATAAAACATCTGCTTTACAAAGAAAGAAAAGCTACCACCAACACCTTAGAAAGTAGAAAAATTGTTAATTTAAAAGTCTCTCAGATCTTCTTTGTCTACTTAAGTAGTATTTAAGCATTTATTAGCACATCCTAGGGAAATCTGGTCTCAATATTTAACAGACTGATGATTCATGTCTTTCCTATCTTCTTCAAATGGCAGTGTTCACGATGCACCCTTCCTCTCCTCTTCCCATTTCTCTCTCCTGGTTAGATCTCAATCACTGGAAAACTGGAAATTACTAAATATGGTCTCAATAAGATCTCAATATGTTTGGGAGGAAGGAATGAAGGAAATCATAAAGGATGAAGGATGATAGCAAAGTTGAAAGTATATGGTATTTATCAGGTAGGTATGAAGACATAATTTTAATATACATGTTTCAGCAAAATTCCATTTTAGAAATACAGAAATACCTCAAGAATAAGACCTAGATTCAGTAAACTACCCTAGCACATACTTAGTCTGAAACACAGCAATGGAACTAAGCGTGCTTAAATACTTCCTTTAACTAGCACCTATCATGAATTTTGCTGCTGTTTCCAAGGATGTTCATGCTTAGAATTGATATGGCAGCTAAGACATAAATTTTCTTGGAGTGCAGACTTCGTAGGCTAGTAGTTATCTTATTTACAAGGCTACACTATCATGGATTACTTAGCTGTGCTTGATCTACACCACTAATCTAACATCTTCCAAGAATGAATCACATTTCAAAATATAATCTCAATAATGCTACACCAGCTTTGCTGTCAGATTCCATAATGTATCCTTCCATCTTTAACTAAGAGGAAGTAGTTGCAAAATAAACAAAAAAGAACTGGTTCTTCGTAACGTGTGTTAAGCTGTGAGACTCCTTGCTAACGCAGATGCTCGGAGTTTACAGGGCTCAGAGAAGACTGCACAAGTTTACAGAACAGGAATCCACTGTGGTTACTAAATATAAAGAAGCTATGCCTTCCTGAGTACACCTCTGGGATGGCTGAACACTGAGGGATTACTTACTAGAAATATGATATATAATTTCCTCATTCTTACATGCTTCCTTAGGCATTCAGTTTTGGCTAGTGCTGAGGACAGGTGACAGTCAGAAGGAGTGGACAGTCTACCTCTCTGCTGGATGAGTGCAGGGACTCAGCTCATGGGCTCACACTTATGCTCACACCTTCCATCCCTTCCTAATGAGGTCCCATAACATGAGCTCGTACTCTGCACACTGCTGTGAGAGAATGATGAGGAATAGATAAACCAAATGTAAAATACTAAAGACTAAACTTTAACCAATCCTGTCTCAGCCTACTGGTTAAAATTAAGCAAAAATATTTCAGCATTTTTAATTTTCCTGTTTTCAGAAAAAGACTATCTTTTTTTTTTTGTTTCACCCAAAACTAAGTAGCTCCAGATGCAATTTTAGAATAATACATTTTCATGAATTTTAAATGTAGTTTACTTTTATACTCAAAATGAAGATTAAAACAAAAAGTCAATGACATTTTAAAAAATCAAAGCTGCTTTATTGACTACCTTCAGTCCTATGTGTCAGTTACTAAGTTTAATGAGTTTTAACTCAATCTGACCAGCAATACAGATGTCCCATAATATTCTTAGTGAAAACATAGAGCACAAATGATTGAATCTGTGAAAATCTCTCTTTTCTCTCTTCCAAATTCCAGTATATTCCTATCAGAACTAGATGTAAGAAATTCTACCAGAATTTTTCCTCGTAAGACTGCCAGCTGATTCTACAGATGCAGTTAAAAAACAGACTTCTGTGCACTTCTCTGAACAGAATCTCCTAATCACTCTTAACTGGATATGAGAATAAAATTAGAAAAAGGGTGTGTGTTTGGGATGTGTTGGGGGAGGGGGTACGGGACTAAAGAAACACAGAAACTTGACAGATCTGTATGTGCCATTTAATACTTTGCAAGCAGCCAAGTATTTATTTTCATTTTTTAGGTTGAAATTTTAAGATGCTGAATCTTGAAATGGATTATAATTGTGCCAACTGAAATTTCATTTGAATAGACTTGGCAATAAATTCTACCACTTATAATCCATAAGAAATGCTTTGGCTGCAGTGTAACACAAAGGACACAGTTACTTGGAAACATGCTTTGAGTTTCAGGAATGAAAGGCAAATTTTAACGTTTTAAGAAATCTACTGTGTTGTTTAGATTGAAGGCGAGAATTTTGCCTCCTGTCTTTATTCTAAGCAATGCAGTACTTTCCTTAAAATGCTGAGAATTGCCTTTCATTAGCAAAATTGAAGGCATGTTTATGAGATCTTAGGTGGGATTACCATCAAGGTGCACAGATTCCACACACTGCTTGAGGTTCAGGGTCATCCCAACTGTCATTTCTTCATGTGTTTTTTTGTTGTTGTTGTTTGTGTGTGTGTGTACTGAGAAAAAAGCAAGCCCTTCTGAGGTTTGGAATCTAACCTATCTTTATATTGTTTTTCATATTGATTTTCTTGTGGCTTAAATCAATCCTCCTACCAAAGGCTACTGGGACCTGTCCTGTGAACCCCCTTCTTTTCCCCTAGCATACTTCCCTGTGATGATCTCATTCTCCACTCATATATTTTCACATTCCATCTGTAGGCTGATAACTCATAAATCTGCCCCTTCTTTCATGTTGTCTCATTTCATCTCATCCTGTCTCATGTCTCTTCTTGGGTGTTTTGTTGTCAGTTATGAGTCATTATAACTCAGACTTAATTCACATCTGAAATTCTCTTCCATCCCCACATTACGCTTTACTGTTCAATAGATGATACTTAGGTCCAATGAATACCCTGCCTCCCAGAAAAAAAAATTAAAAAAAGCGAGAGGGGGCGAAATCAATTTATCTTTTTGAACATTACCAAGGAAAACAAACTGTTACACCACAAGTTCAGGAACTTGCAGCATGAAGGCACTCAACTAAATCATCCTTATACCTTAATTTTTATTTTCTTCTTCCCCAGTGTCTGTTGCATTTGGATTTTACAGCTGAGATTTAACTACCATTGCTACCTAGCCTTCATTTTGCAGCAGATCTGCTCATGCTTGGGCTGCATAATAGGTGCAAAGCTGTCATTTTAAAATACAGATATCTGAACATCATTATCAGCTTAACAGCACCCAGACATCTCTGTTACCATTCAACACCGAATCAACTTCAAAAAAAGTAACCAATACTCCCGCACTTTTTGAAACCATTGCCTTGGTTACAAGACACAGCAAACAGGAATGAAAGCAGTGGTTAATACAATTAACTGGAATAATCCTGTATCACATCCTGTATTGGTACTTTAATACTAATTCTTTTTACACTCAATGCAGTGTTTTGAAATGAGATGGATGAGGGCTTTAAGAGCTTCTTTCACAAAGTTTTCCTCTTAGAAAAAGTTCCTTTTAAAATGCCATCATCTTCTGGAAATACTGTGATAATATACCGATTTCAAGTTATTTAGGTCCCAAAATTACAGAAAATTTGTGTAATAGAAGTTCTCCTTCTCTGAAAACCAAAATGAACAAAAATTTCCATCTCTAGAATACAGGAACACTTCTGAGTAGCTTTGTTATACTATAATCACAATTTATTTAGAAAATAGTGTATTGGGGTACTGATAGAAAAGGGTTGCAATGAGTATTAAATGCAATTTTTTCCTTCAAGAAAGAAAAAAAAAATCTTCCTTTCTAAAGTAGCTTGTTACCTATAGTTATTATTATTATATATATTTTGAGATTTCTAAAAGGAAAATCTGACTTTGAGGTTTTTTTTATTTTGAGGGAATCAGATGTGCTATAATGATCACAACCTGAAATTCAAAGTCAAGTCTATTTTCCCCATAAGTATGAGTTTTTAGAACTAATAAGGTCAGTAATTCATGTCTAAAAGTCTGGATGTTTGATTTGACCACCAATTTTTCACCTTTGGTTACAGAATTGATGCTTAATCTTAGGTTAAAGAATGTTCTCAGACATTATTCTTCCTGTCTATTGTCAATTGAAATTGGATAAGGGTCATTTCTCCTGTTTTAGAGTGTTAACTCTTCTCAAAGAATTATGTAACCAAGTAGTTCAATATTTTTTAAACTTAAGTATACTTATTTTAAGAAGGTTTGAAAGTTAAAATTATTTAGATACAGTTAATCTTCCTATAGGAAAACATGACTCTTAAAAGTTGAAGAGAAACATTTTCTAAGTTTACATTAGGAGATTCTGACAGCAGTTTCCTGTTCTTACAGAGAAAACTGGAGCTTCAAAAACAGACTGAGGATGTTTCTGAAGGCCAGTCATCAGGCTCAAGAGTTCAAAAATAATTGGAAGAAAAACTGGATTTTTCACCACTGACATTACATTTTAAGAAGCTGCTGCTAGCAAGTGCTTGCACTGGAGGCCCAGTGTTACAAAAACAGCCAGTAAAGACAAAATCGTGAAATGAGAAGTGCTACTAATGCTGCACCATGACTCACTAGTCCCTCATCTTACATCTGTAATATGTGTAGCAAGATCTGGTGCTCCAGGATTTAATATCAGTTTTGCATACAAGGCATTTGAGGCTCACTCAGATGAAATAAACTGTACAAAGTCAAACAAGCAGTTTAGTAGCAAAATCCAAAAGTGTACATCCATATACTGTCTACCAACATGCTGCCAAAAACACTGGAATGCACACATAATAAAATACAAACTTGAATAAATATCTGGAAGCTGATACAGTGTGTAGTTCAGGAATTAAAAAAAATATATATTTAGGGTGACTTTGCTATTTACTCATATTTACTTTTCAAACAGTTGCATATGGTATAACATTTAACAAGGATGATTTTTCACATATTAGTGACATAACTGTTAAATATATACCCTTAGGAGGTACCCTCTGCTTCTGTGGTTTTGTTTAAAGCATGTGATTATGAACAACAGTTTGCAAAGTTCATTAAAATGATTTAATGATTGTACTGAGATAATATAAGACTGTAATGATTAGAAAAGTAAAGCATTTTCTTTGTATGTGCTTTGTATTGATGCATTCTGCAACTTTTACCTTCAACAACTCTTACCTTTAAGCCTGTTAGCAATCCCACTTGCTTCACTAAATTAATTGGTTATAAATTGACCTAGCTGTGTACAGGCAATATCTCTACACTTTTATCATAATACAAAAATGTATGTAATTACTTGTTAGTGTTATCAGTTTGCACATCCATAGCACACCTGTCATCACCTGCTCACAAGGAGCTTTGAAAAGTAATCACACAATTGTTCTCCTTGCTTTATAGAGATACGTAGCACAGACTAAAAAGACACTTCTACTACTTTTCCCTGTAGGTACTGATAAAAAAAAATCTCTTTTCCTATAATCTAGAAATTCACAACCTTTCTGCAAATTGTCCTTCCTATCCAACTGCAAAGTCCCATTTCTACATTGGGAATAAATGCAAATGCCTAATTTCTTTCCAACTGTATATAATACATTTATGCTATTAAAATCTCAATAAAATCTTTGAGATACACAAGACCTTCTGGGCACCAAAAGCAATTTCACCCTTACTGTAGCCTACAACTTACACAGTTCCCAGAACCTAATTCAGTGCTCCCAAGATTACTGGGAGTTTGATAGTGCCTTCTTCAGGTGCTGAATGAGCCCTTCAGCAGAGAAAGCCTGTACACTTTGCTCCAGTGGGAGTCAGAAAACAGCCAGCTTTATCCACAGCTCCAAGGATGGCCATCAGTTCTCTGGGTAGTAATGGGGTAAAATCTGACCTAGCTAACAGATTTGATGGAACATCCAGCAGCATAAATATGTACTGAACTTCAAGCTGCAACTCTTACGCAGTACCTTTTGAAAGCATAGCTTCACCTTTAAGTTGCATGGTGGCATTCTAATTAAACAGCTTTAATGCTTCTTGTAACTATTTCATTACTTTTATGTTGTTTTATCATCATGTTTTGTGAGTCATCACAAGTATTTTCCTTCAAGCCTGTAAGTGCATAAACTGCAGAGTACCTCACACCGTGCAACAATTACTGGTATACATAATGAAATCACAAATACCTGAACACCTTGCAGATCAGTCTCTGATGACTTCTTTTGAGTTCACTTTGCCAGATTACTACATCTTTTTCGGGACAGCCTGAGACAGATACGCTGTAACAACAGAAGACAAAGCTGTCTGAGTACCAGTTCAGTCAGAAAATGCAGAATAAACAGAGCAAAAACCAAAACATCATAAAATAAACATGTTATATATATATACTGTTACCCCCTCTACAGTCTGTTTTACTGATAAATGTGGCATATCATACAGAGCAGATAAACAAGAAACAGTAAACAAACAATGTCATTTCATAGAAAATGATTGAAAACATTTTCACTGTTCCTTTAAGCAGTGGTTTTGAACTTTTTGAACTGGGCTGCATTCAAGATTACTGGCGGTGCTTGATGCTTTGCTTGATCAGTGCTTCTCTGCCACCCCTTTTTTCCCCCCTCTTCAGTTGAACCAGAAAAGCATATTAGCTCAAGCACAACTTCCCTTTTATATACAGACACCTACCTGGCTTCAGACTACTGACCAAGGGTATTCACATTAGGGCATAATTACACTTGAAAGCAAATAAAAACTTTCCTCTGTTCAGGAACTGGGAGAAGCAGAAACCATTTGCTGCATGCCAAGGGCAAATTGTCTTCCATGTAAACTGGTGTAAGCTTGCGCTGAGTAGAATGATAGTCTGCCAGTTCATACAAGCAGAGAACTTGGTCACTGAATGTATAAAAACCTCTGTGAAATACATTTACATTTATCACCAAACACCACAAGACCAAAGAGAATGCTATTATCTCCAGGACACTGAGAAAATTTTTGTGAAAGAGTCAGTTCCCTGACTTAAAGATAAATCAGCACACATCCAAAAACTGGAACTTCACATAGATCTGGCTGAGGATGAAACTGTTACAGTGTCCCAAGCAGACCTCGATTGTTCTTCTGTATTTTCCTTGCCTTCCGTCTTCTTTCAAAAACCCAATCCAAAACCTGTCTTCCCCTTCAACATCCCTGGGCCGCAGGCCACTGTGAGCTTTTCCCTGATGGAAGCAACTTGGGTATGACCTACTGAAAACAAAATTTTGAACATCCAATAAAACACACTCCCCTTCTCACTGCTTCCTCCAAATCCTGCTAGCCTGTGGTATAGAGCAGTTAGTAGACATCACCTGGTGCAGAGCTGAAACACTCCCCCAACAGAGGTCAGCAGGCTAGACCAGTAATCATGCGTGTATCATAATCACTTCCAGACTGCTTGTGTCGATTTACCTACACAAGCAGTTATTGCTGACATGCTCTAACAATTTAAGGTTCCTGTTCATCTGAAAAAATCCATGTCATCTTCATTTGAACATTCCTTACTGTCATATCTACTGCAAGTACATTGTTAGAAAAACATATATATTGCAATTACAACTACTAGATGTTTATAATACTTGCTTTCTTCTACCTTCAAAAGTTAATTGTCACTGAAGGTAAGCAGCCCTCCATACCAGGCACTACCAGGGCCCATAACAGGCACAAGCTTAAGTCTCTATTACCTGCTGCTGCTTCAGGTCTCTGCCTCTCCTTATCACTAGATATTGATTACAACAGAGGGAAGACCAATGTCTTACATGCTCAAAGGTCACACAGCAGCATGTAGGTCTAATTCAAACCCAGCTCCAGTACCAGATGACTGACATGTTAGTTCCCAGTTCCAAATGCTTCTGTTTGCTTAGGTTTGCCTTTATGGTAACATCAGAATCTGCACATGGATTTCAAACAGGTTCTAAAACACATCCACCATGCAGGCAAAGGACTTTCCATAAGAGTATTCTTTAATTAATGTTGGTGATTTTGAATTTCTTATGAATACTGCTGCAAGCCTAAAATTTTCAAAACCCAGGGCACTTTGATTTTGAAAAATGCAATCTCCATTAACAGCAATTTCTGAAGATTTTAGAGCCTTCTGAGGATTGCTGAGGCTGACAACCCAAATTCACTAATTATTTTCCAATCTCAAGGCTAGACGCACTGTGAAAAGTTCTGGAGTGGACCATATTTGGAAGAGATATGATGACTTACACATCAATAACATCTCATGGAGTTCAAAACCCTATCCTTTCCTTGTAACCAAATTCTGAAATTAGCAGCAGGTATATAATCACATCAAAGTAAACTGTAAGACTTGAGTAGAAAAGGATAGATAGTGAAAACTCTGAGCACTGAATAACTGTGGGGAGTCTAAAGCTGAAGATCTAATAATTGGTCTTATCTCTATCAAGGTGCAACAGAATAAGCTGAGAAGTGCAAGAACATCTGACAAGGCCCTAGGGCTCTTTGCAGCTTGCAGAGAAACTTCATTGTTCTGAAGGATTTTAAGGATGATCTCATATGGAGAGAACAAGAGAAATTTCTTTCTCCTGCCATGCTGCTGATGTGAGTTTCTGGAAGGTGCACTTACTACATGCTTTTCCCTTCATACGAGCCACAGCAGTGCTGAAGTTTCACTGTTGGGTTCTCCTTTACATCTCTTCTCAGGCACAGTAAGTGGTAGGTGCACAAAGAACAGCTGCTGATGGAGCCCAAGTTCTGCTGTCTCAAGGTGGAGAAGCCCATGGGGAAACTCTAAAGACAGATACCTTCTCCTTGAAGTTTCTGCATTACAATCTGTTCTTTGCCCAAGCCTTACTCAGGATACATTAGTTCATTATTGCATTAGATACATCAGTTCATTACTGCAATTATTTAGATTTAGAGATTTATTTGTGATTATTAAATACTGAACCAGTTGCTGAAACCTCACCTTCCAAATTGAAGGAAACACCCAATTTTGTTCAGTGGGAAGAGGAGGTGGTCCTTCCTTCCCTAAACTCTAATACAAACTCAGAACACCAACAGGTAGAAATGCAAACACACTTTATGTCTTTCTCTGGATTGTAAGTTCCTGAGTAAAAGGTTTGTGAGACTCGTCCTCCAAACGCAGAGCAGCTTCTCTCTGAAATATGCAAAAGATATGGCACCAAGACATACAAAAGTCCACATTGCATCAGTAATATCAAAAGATCCTTCTTCATATTCCAAAAGAGTTTCAGTATATCTACTTCACAATCTCTTCTGATCCAGACATTCAGGAAACAGTTTGCCTTCTAATGAGGAATGCACAGAGAAGGCCAAGGGAGAAGCAGAGTGGTAAGATAACAGGACTTTAACTGGTAAAAGCTGAATAACAGTGCTCATTACTCACAGTGAGATACAGCTACTGCCATGTGATCTGTTACCTCTTCAGAGCATCAGTTCTTTCTGGGTAACCTCGAATTTACATATAAAAAGGCATTTGAGTGAGCAGGCTGTAGTTGATTGAAGTCACACTCTGCATGGTAACAGAGTGGAGATTACTTTGAGAATGCTCTTCATGCCCACCCTCTGCCCAGACCTGAACAGTACACAAGATTTGTCAGAGAAGGTGCCAAAAGCAGACTCGTTTATGTTTTCCATTACAATATCTAGTTTAGAGAAGAACTGTAAGCTTTGCTTATGGGGATCATATATTTCTATAGGTAAAATTTGCATCAATGCGCTTCCATTTTAAGACATGGTAATAAATAGAATAGACATTACATGGTTGCTTCTTCTTTCTCTATCAATGTTTTACCAAACAGGCATGGCTTTCTAGAAACAGCCAATTCTTGTTTTACAGACCATCCCTTCATCTGTCTGGAGGAATAGGGATGCTTCTGCAAATCCTTGTTATAGCTGTTTTCAGTGACCAACCACTTCCACATTCCCTGAAACATATATATTATCCTAGACTGGGTGATGAAATCCACAAGGAATACCATTTAAATAGGAAATCTGACCCATAATGCGACTGTCTGAATCCATAGATCTGTTCTCTGCCAAACCCAACGAGTCCAAGTCTGCCATCATTCGTCCCATCTGCCCTTCCAGTGACACTGTACCAGCAACCTCATGCCGATAAAACACCTAAGGAGCTTGTTCCAGGAAGAGCCTCTAACACTGCATGCAGAGAGGGCAGATGGGATTTGCAGCAAGCCACAGCTTGAGCATCCTGAGAAAATGGCACTTTGTCGGCAGCCACTTCCTTGCCTGTCATGGTAACACATGGAAGGGAGCTAACCATAGCCACTTGTCTCCAATCCATTAAACAGAGTAACTGCACTGTACTGCCTCACAAGGCACTTCCAGTGCTTGACATGAGTAAGGTTTCAAGGGCTGTGAAAAACTCAACTGCTACAGGAATGGCATCCAAAAGCTACAGGCACAGTCTTTATTACTACTGAATGCAATTATTATTACTAGAAAAAGCCAACCTTACCATTTATAATCTTACCGATGGGATTAGGACTTGACCAGAGACATGGAAGTTAGAAAATGCACCTTACAATAACACAATCCTTATAACAGGTACATCTAGTTCAGTGAGACGATCTATACCAAAACCATATTGCTATTTTTATTTCCCCACTTGAGATGGCCACTGAATAATCACGTTAGCAAAAATTCCTCAGAAATAATTTTAGCCATATGAAATGCCTATGCATGTTCCTTCAAGAAACAGTTCACAACATTTTGCCTTGTAGGTTATGTTTATTACTCACAAGTTTAGAAAACAGGACTTAAGACATGTCATTTGTATTTTAAATATAATAGACTGAAGCATGGAATAAGAAAAATGTTCATTCCGTCCTGAGAAATATTGCAAAAGACAGTCCAAAGTGCATTTTGTGAAATGTACAATTTGTGAAATGTTATGCATAGGATTTTTTTTTTCCATTTAAACATTTCTTTCTTAATCCTTTTAGGACTAGAATATCATTAGTCTTATTCAAGACTATGTGCCTTATTTCCTCCTTCCCCTTTAGAATAAGGCTATATCAATCAGTATGTGTTCATCTTGCAAATCAGCTTCTGCAAGTGGCTTGGCTTTTCTCTGCAGCTGTATGCTAGCTTCATCATGGAGTTGAAGTCAGCTGCTCTAATACTTGCCACTAAAACACAGAATGTCAGTCACACTACTCATGAGAATTAGCACAACACAAGTCTAATTAGAAACTAAACACTACGTTATCTGCAATGATTGGGAGATGGAGTAAGTGGTTGCTTGTTTTAGGAACCTTTCTTGCTGCACAGTAGTTCATGATAACACCCACCTCACAGCTCATTAACAAATCAAAATATTATACTGTATAAATACTACTTTGCTCTTTAACATTTTACAGAAGCCTCAGGTCTCAGAAGCCTCTGTTACAGCGTATATGCGATTTAGTTATATTGGAACTTTGTAGGAAATGGAAAGCAGCCCTGACAGTCCAAAAACAGCAAAATGGCAGCCAATATACTGTATACTTTGGTCCTCTCTCTATAGAAATAGTCCCAACCAGCCTCAAGACATTTTAAACTGAAATACATATTGGCAGAACACAAAGAAACCATATACTGTATGATGCTGTACATGAATTCTCAGTACTTGTGCACTGGATTTCTTTCTTTCTCTTGTTCTTTTTTGAAGAAAACAATGTAGCCCAGTATTAATATAGACAGCACTACTGCAAGATTCAACCAGAAATCAAAACACAAGGAGGAAGAAACCCAGCAAAGAACTGCAATCAAAGATATAAATGTTTAATAGCAAAAGAAGGACATGAAAAGCTATGCAGCTGGTTTTCGGCATAGCTTCTCAAAATAGGAATTGGAGAGCACAAACGTAGACCACATTCTCACTTCTAGTTGAGATAAACATTTACAAGCTATTCATTTGAAACAGGAAGACATAACATTAGGACATGACCTTTAATTTCACTGAGTCTGTGATGCCAAACCACCACAGCTCTACTGCAATGCAGTTAAACACCCAGGAAGAGATGCATAGTATTCCCCTGCTTTATTATTACAGGTGTACTTGATTTTATATTCAATGAGGAAGGTTCAATTTTATGGCTGTGTGGAAAAATCTTTAAAATGCTTGCAGGTGGATGTCTAATGATGCCAGACTAGTGTTGCAAAACATAATATGAAGCTAAAGTATTGAAGAAATTGTCTACATGCCAATGAACAAGCTTTTAGGTAAATAATACTAAACCGTACATGCATAAATTTGGTGTCATTACACTGTTATTACAGATGTGTACCCTTCTATTGTTGGTTTAAAAGGGTGCAATTCTGATGCTTTATGTTCAGCTTTCTAGCTGGAAGCTGATAGAACTTGAAAGATACTAACAAAAGATAGCAAAAATTAATTTATAGAGAAAATCCACACATTTTGAAAATCCATAATCTACTTGTAGCTTGAAAGACAAAACATTTCTTGTTTGAATAACATTTCCCACATTTCCCATAAAAAAATGTATGCAGATTATTTTTTAATGTGAAAAACAAACATAGAAGACACTGCTTATTATTAATGAGCAAGTACACCTTTATGGCACTTTCTTGTAAAAGTGATCAGAGGCCAAAAGCTGGAAAGTTACATGTTTGGACTTTTGTATCCCAACTTGAGACACCTCATCAGTGAAACTCCTAGGAAGAGCTGAGTGCTTTGAAACCTTTGGAAGGCTCCCCAACAGTGATGTTTCCAGAATTGCTAGTCATTTTTAAACCTTGGCTCACAATCTTTAAAGGAAAGTCTCCTAATACCCATGACAACCCAGGAGAGAATGTGCTAATTACTTAGGGAAATAATATCATAAGCATTTATTAAGGGCAAAATTCTTCCCCATTGTGTAACTGACTTCTCATCATTAAGGCCCTTAAATAGAGCCTCTGATTGAGCTTACTTTTCCTTTCCATCGGGAGAGAACTGAGGATCTCTTCAAGAGCTGTATTTTAGGCTTAGAACACAGCTAGTTCCACCACAGGTTGCCAAGAGAGTACCAAAGCTATAGAACTAGAAACTCCAAAAGCTTGGGATTATTTTTTAAGAAGTACTAAACACAAAGATGCCTTGGAAATATGAACTAACTGTACTGAAAAAAAAAAAAAAAAAAAAAAAAAAAAAAAAAAAAAAGTCTTTTGCATTATTTAAAAACCTGGTAAAATGCTAATGCTTTATTTTAATTTCAAAAATACTATTTATTGAAAGGCAAATACATTGTTTTCTGTGAGACAAGTATACAGCCCTTTGTGAGGTTATAGAATTTTCAGATACGCCAATTGTATGAAAAATGATTTTTACTGGAAAGTTTTTTCTCATTCTAGTATACTTTTATTGACATTTATTTTTCCTCAATAATAAAATGTGCAAAACAAAGATTGCCTGTAACTCTAGCAAGTATTCCAGACTTTGAGACTGGAATTGCAGTCCACAGCAGTCACGCACTGGACTGAGATCTCAGATCTTATACACTAACTTGATGAAAATAAAAATAATGTTTCTCTCTCGTTACATAAATTGCAAATGGCCTTCTTGCATGTGATTTCTTAGTGCATGCAGGCAGCAAAGAACACCCAGGAATGGTATTTTACATTTCTACAGCTCTCCACCTGAAAACGTCCATGTGCTCAACAAACTAACAATGAGATCTTCCACAAACCAGTAGTGTACCATGATGGTGAAACCAAGGTACAGAGAGATGCATGGCCACACAAGGCTGTGCAGGAAGTCTGTAGCACTACTGGGAGCACAGCCTTCGCCACCCCAGCCCAAGCCCATTGCTTTAATCTCAGAATCAGTTTCCCTGTTTGGAGAAGAGCACAGGACGTGTGACAGAGAAGTCTTTTACCTCACCACTTAGGAGGACAACTGTTCAAAATTTTACAAAGAGAAAAACACATCCAGCTGTTACCAGGTTTGGTTATCCATCTAACACATGACAAGCTACTTGAGGAATAGGAATTTTTTTTAGAGTACCTGGACTGCACCTCATTGAAAGCTGGGGTTCAGGTTTTTAACTACAAATATAACTCTCTTTTACATGATTCTAAGCAGGCACAGGAATTATGTGGAGGTTTTTGCTAATTTTCAGGTGAGTCTCAAGTGACAATAACTGAAATTACCTAACTTGCCATATCACAGAATGGTTGGCCTTGGGTTGGAAGGAAGCCCTGTAGTCCAATGGTATGAATATTTGAACACAGTGTATTTCTTTGGCCCAGGCCTATTAAGGAACAAAACAAAGAATTCAAATTTAAAGCAACACTTGCATGCTGGAAATCCATATCTAAGCATTATTATAGCACATATACTAGCATGTATTTTTTATTAGAAATTCAGGAACAAGCAGAAAAAATATGATTCTGAGAAAAACACAAGTCACTGAACTTGCCTTACTCCAGTAAGAATGGTCCTGGTTGGCATTTCTAGGCTCAGTAAATTGTTTTATGAAATACTGTCCTTAGTTAAAAGTTTTTGTTTGTTTTTCCCATACGGGATTCATCTTCAATTTATATGCAGATGAGAAGCATCTAGCTTGAGATAAGTTAGTCTTACGAACAGGACCCAGAGATATTGAAAAAAATAACAGGTGTGTATGTGGGGTCTGTTTTGTGCAGAAAGAATAGTATAGTCCATTTGCAGTTTAACAAAACACAAGGATATTTTCTCCAGTGTCTAAAGCTAGATGTTCTTCTTTTTGTTCTAGGACTGCTTTTGGGCTATAAATATTATGTGCTGTTTTTTTCTGAAAATTAATTGCTATGAATCCAGGCCAACATGCTCACATGAAAAGCAGCATGGTGCAGGACTGAGTAATGAGAATTTCAGTGAAGCCTCAAAACACTTTAATAAAGGCAACATCTTAAAAAATATGTACATACATACATAATGTATATACATTTTAGATAGTTCTGTATTTCTGGTAATAACTGTGGTTATTACTAGGAGAACAGTAATTTGTCCAAACCAAACCATAAATAATTAAGGCCAGGATTTGGAAATCGGATCTGTGTGGGTAGATTTTTGCACCCCTGCGGATTCAATTGCAGGATCAAAGATTAGGAAAGCCAGAAATAAATTCATAATCTGAATATTGCTGAAGTAAAGCACCTGGCATTTCCAGTACAGGGAAGGGTCTGTTTTCACTGACACCCTCCCACTCAAATGCCTGACTAACAGAACACATTCAAAGCAGCAAAAAATCATATTATTTTCCCACCTTTTCCACAGTAGCCAATTTCTACTACATCCAGTTCTTTGAGTTATGAGTTTGAGCTAAGGGAATGACAAAGCTGGCATCTTGAGCTTCACTTTTCTTTACTATTCCAATTAAAGCTGGTTTAGCTTAACCCTCACCCCTACCCAAGCTATGTATCAAGCACAGTTTTCTTTCTCCTTTCCAAGAGGTAAAGTGTTTATTGTAATTTCAGCTATTCTGAAAGTAATCAGAGAATAACTACACCCGTTACTAGCAATGACAGCACAGAAAAGAGGCACATCTGCTGGCTCCTACTGAAGAAATTGTTGACAGCTGTCACACAAGAAGTCACTTGATGCTGACAACCAGGCAGTAACTGCCCACAAACAACTACTTTTGGTCAAAAGTGCTGAGAATGCTGTGACGTGTCAGGTTTAAGCATCTGAGCAGATTCACTCTACTTGCCCTAGTTCTTCACAGGACAGACATGGAGATCACAGCTCTGCGTGATCACTGTGGTATGTTCTTGAGAACTTGGGACAGTTGGGTATTACCTGATTGTGTCACATCTATCAGCTTTTAACCCAGGTGATCAGGACAAATTGTGGACCCTGTCCCCCACAAATCCCAAAATTGTTGGCTGTCTTTTTCTCTTCTAGAAAACTGATTTATTTATTTATTTTTTTGTCACATGTTGCTTTTCCTCTTGCTCAGTATATGGGGAAGGTAACTAGAGAGGTTTATGTCCAGCAAGCATCCACTCAGTCTCTTCCAATTCAAATGTGTTTCTGAAATATGCTAACAGTCTCTGGAACAGAAAAAGGATATGATTTGCAACTCAGTCTCACTAAAAATGTGGTTGATTGGTAGAAGAAACTTAAAAGATAAATTGTGATGATGATTGCAACTGTACTTGTTTTTTTTTTTTATTATTTATTTTATTTTTATTTTTTACTTTTTATTTTTTTTCCCATCTGACTTTGTGTGTTGCCAGGATGTTAAGCATGTGTGTACATGTATATTATCTTTATTTTTGGTAAATCAGTTGATACAAGAGAATTTTTTAGAGATGCATTTGGGAATCTAGACATATACTGTCCTTAGAAAAAAGCTCTCATTTGTATGCCTTAACAGATTAAATACTGTGGCCAATATTACGGACAGAATCAGCCTAGATGACGTCCCCAATTGCCTTGATTTCTGGGAGAAATCCAAAGCTGATCAACAATTCAGCTGATTTCCATGGAAACAGGATTTCAACTTATGAATCAAAATTACATGAGGACCAAAAATGCCAAACAGAGATTATAAAAATATTTTTCCACAGTGAGATTCTCACAATAAAAGGCTAATAGTTAAGCAGAATCGGAATAATAAATTCAAAAGGGACTCGTTTTTCATCATCCACACTATCTTTCCATTAGTGCACATCTACCTTGTATCCACACGGTTATATTTGAACATTTCATTGGATGCCCTAAGTATCAACACATCCTCGTGTTTTTTTGTTTGTTTGTTTGTTTTGTTTTATTTTTAATATCTTTAATAATTCAAAGAACAGAATGTGCTTATATTTGGAAAAGACTTATCAGTGGTTAAATTTAGTTCAGCACCTTATCCCAGGCCACCTCCAGATGTGGGCATAAAACTCTGGTGTTTTAGGGAAATAGCTAAATACATTTTTACGGTGTTTCCCAGTAAAAACATTATCAATAGCATTCTCTGTTTAAAAATTATCACTTCTCTTGAATACCCACAAATAACACAAGATTATTCTTCTGGAACCCATTTGTAGTATCTGATTTCCCTAAGCAAACAGGGCTCACTGTTACACTTTTGTCTTAGTAGTAACTGAGGTTCCTGCAATAAATACTTGCAGTAACATTTAATATTGGCAGAGACAAAACTGAGTAAGAATTAGATTATTTCATAAATTTTAAAGTATTTTACTGAAGGAGGTTTTACAGTCCCCTTCCACTTTACATCCATTTCTTACGATCTGTGCAATAAAACTAAATCTGCAAATATCCATTTCAGCTCCAAGGATAAACAAGAGCATGTGGTATTCTGCATAATACCCAAACTGATTAATTTAACATCACACTGTCTATGAAGAACTTTTTCAGAGCACATGCATTTGGAGAAATTGTACCACCTCTGGAAGACTCTGTAGAGTTATGTACATGACATAACTCAGATCTTAAATCTGTGGAAAAAAGGAAAAGATTTGAAACTTTGTTTTGCAGGTTGTGAAATAAACTGATTCCTTTACATATCAAGTAATATAAAACAGCTTCTAGAAATGAGCAGACTGATGAATGAATTCAATAGCTTTAACTGGAAGTAATGGGAGCCATTCCATCCCACTCAATGAAAATTTTATCCGGCACACAGTGGTTTGTTTGTTTGTTTATTCTTCCAAATATCTTTATTATTTGGTCAGAGCTTTTAGATGTCTGAGTATTTTTCCATTAACTTTTCTGTTTTATGCACAATTTTCTTTTTGAAAATACCAGATGTACTGTAGCTATATAATGGAATGTAGCAGAATACTTCAGAAATGTGTATTTGTTCTACTATGGTTTTTTTATTCTTTCTACATATTCCTAGGTTTAAAAAAAAAAACAAAAAAAAAACTTCAAAGCACTACCCAAAATCAAACTCCAATATTACATACAACTCTCTAAACTCGAGGAATTGGGGTTTCCTAAAGACAGCTTCTAACGAAGCTCAGTGTGATTTTTTTTATTTTATTTTATTTTTGATTATATTTTTTAAACAACAGCTCTATTAATGCAATTAAATTTAATCACTGTTAACAGTCAAGGTATACTTCATCAGCTAGATGAAGTATACTGTATTAGCTTAATAACCATGCCCTTCTCAGACTTTTTAAAACTTGTTTTTCTTTCCTATTGGAGCAGAGAGCTCGGAGGCTGAAAACTTCCAGTGATCCTTTTGTAGACTGAGGTGGTTTAATTGTGTCTGCTCACCTAAGAAGTCAATTCCAATTCTCACTGCTCAAGAAAGAGAACAAATAAAAACTGTATTACCCTTCTACATTGGCCAGAAGCACATTCTAAGAAAGATAACTTGACAGAAAACATTAGATGCTGTACCAAAAATTTTCAGGCACAAAATAAAGTCATTATGGAAATTTGAGACATATCTGTTCAAAGAAAGCACACACATTTAGAGCTAAACTGGATGAATCTATCACTTGACTCAATACCCCAAAGAAAATGTGGCGCACAGTATATTAATCTAATAAAAAACAAACAAATGTAAAACTAATAAGTCTGGAAATTCAAAACTTAAGTTCCTCATTATAAAAGCCACAAGTGACTTTCTAAGCAGAACTATTCAAACCACTATTCTGTGTCCCTTGAGACAATCATTTTTCCTTCTCATCTTCTTTGCTCCTTTTGTACTGAAAAAAAAAGTATAAAAGGTATAAAAGTATAAAAGGTATAAAAGTTTAGTTGTCTGTGGCCCAACTATTTTCAGGCAGCTTTGAGCAGTCACCAGTCTAGGGATGAGACTGCCATATGTGACGAAAGGACAAGGCTAACTCACAATTTCTGGTTGTTGTTAGTGTTTCATGTACCACATGATGAATAACAATATGAGAGGCATCTATTCTTCCAAGATATCATTGGCTTTTCTTTAGAGAACAGCGTGCAGAAACACAGCAAATGGGGGTAACATTCAGGTCATGCTCAAACAGATTAAACTTCCTGGCGCCTCTTTCAAACACTATCCTACTTGTCCTCTCCAAGCTCTAGGCAGGTCACCACAACTTCCCTTCTGACAGCTGCTGTTGTGACTTTCAAGCAAGCATTTGGTTACTAGCCAGGCCAGGGGCTGCTAACCAAAAGACACCTACAAGCTGGCCTTTACCACCAGCCCACCTCTACCGGTTTGATTTCATACTCCTTCATACATGCTGAACTCCAATACTATCATCTGTATCCCACTGAAATGCCCATTGGCTTTGCTCTTGACCTCCTTGTCTTTGACTGAGGGTGGCAGAGCCCACAAGGTATCAGCCATACATGCACCAAAGTCCTGCTGCTCACTGCTGAGTTACACTCTTGTGAATGTGTTCCCACAAACCTTTCCCATACCATTCATTGCCTTCATTTCCCCACTGCCTCACCATGTCGTGGTAGCACTTGTCGTGCCCTCTGCTCCTCAGCACAGAGGAGCAGTGCTGTGACTTGCAGCAGCAGTGCTGTTGAGTGGCTGCTGATCAAGTAACAGTGCAAATGCAGTTGCTGCAATCAGTAGCTGAAAAAATATGAGGCAGCTTGCCCTTTCTGCAGTGGACATGTGCTACAAGATGTGGAATTTACTCACGTCTTGCTTTAGATACTCTCCCGTATCTTGGCAATCTCTCCATAACTGCACGTGCAGATGTTTTTTCACAGAAAAGGCTGCACGTAGCACTAAGGCCTGAGTAGGGATGGTTTCCACACTCCTTCCAGTATCCGTTCAAAAGACAGTACCTGTGCACTATCGCAGTGGCATCTTCCATGTGCCTATCTCTGTCATGTCTCCTGGTTTCACTTTGAGTGTATGTAGCACATTGCCTTATTCCCTGCCCTGGACAGTTAAGCTGCTTTCTTTTTTGATTCATTCCTCTAGGGTTAGATGTCTTTTTCTCTGCAATTCCTTCCATAAACTGGAATCACATGTCCCACAGATAATCCTGTCTCTAATTAGGAGATCTTTTATGTCTCTAAAGTTACATGCGTATGCCAGAATTCTCAGTTCCATGATGCAAGTATCTTTCCTTTCCTCTGCTTCAGGCCTTTGGGATTTAGAGAAAAGTATCCCGCTGCTACCTTGCTGTATGTTTTCCTGAAATATTTTTCTCAGCTGTTCCAGAGTTTGTGTACTCCCAGTGATTTTATTTTACTCATTCATTTTATCCTATGGAAATATATATATATATAAAGGCCGTACCTGCATTTTGCCACTTTTATTCCTATTGTTGGTGTCATGTAACAGTCACAGTTCTCCCATATATGTCTGAAGTCTTCTTGGTCTGAAAGTTTAGTGTTCCCAATGGTCCAGTTCCTTGCAGAGGATTTGTTAGCTCACTTCTAGGTGCTGTTAATCAGACTTTTCTTTGTAGGTCTTTCGTAGCTTGCCTGATGCTAACCATCCTTCCATGCACAGCATGGTAGGTAAATAACATGAGGACTCCATATCTTTGCAGCCTCTCTCTAATACAGATATTTTGAGAGCTTTAATACATACAATACATAGGTATATCAGTCAGGTGCAATGAGAATAAAATTTCCACGTTTTCTAACTGGCAAACTGTGTTTCTCTTTCAAAGTTCCAGTTGGGTTGCCACAGCCACAGTGGTAGGAGGTTGTTTTGACAAGCTTAGCAAAAACCTCAAAATCTTCTGAAGTTTCCCTCACCTCCTTCCTAAGTAAAACATTAGAAGTCTATGAAAAGAAGCATAATGTCCATGCTTAAGGAAACTTCAATATTGACTAATGGAGAGTTTCCTAAGAAAATGTGACAGTCAGTCCCAATTGCAGGTAAACAACCTTTCTTGAAAATTTCTGGAAGCATTGCTTAAGCCTAACAAATGACCTAGCAAAATGATTTTCCTTTCTGCAGCACAGCTCCTCAACTCTGCAGCAGACAACCCATCTCCCCATTAACTTGTGCCTCTAAGAGCATCTGAGCTCCATAAGCAGAAGGCAAATTATGTTTCAATCAAGTATATAAGCTCTGAGAAACAGTAAGAAGCTCTGCTCAGAGAAGATGGTAAAACCCATAAGGAAGAGGGCTTCACTTCAGTCCTTCCTACTGGGCTGAGTTGCTCCACAGGTGTCGAGCACCTCACCTCCTCCAGCCAAGAAGCTCTGCTGAAGCAAGGGTGCATCTGTCAGGCACAGCTTCACAGCAGTCTTGGGCTCTCGTGTCAGATGTGGAGGTGGCCATTACCATTCCCATGACACCCAGCACATCAAAACGTACCGCACTTAACCCCCAGAAGGCATGACACAGTACAGCAAATACAGCATTCCTAGGTCAGTAAACATGCTATGTTTCAAAGAAGAAAAAACACTGATTAATGTTCTTTAGAGAATAAGTTGAAATACTGAAAACAAAGATGTGAGAATGGATATTGTTTTGAGAGGCTACTGTATGCTTAATTTGACTTAGCCACTGAGAAATATCAAGCCAAAACAAGAAAAAGCTCACATCTAACTGGTCTTTTCTGAGAAGAACAAAGGTGTTGGATTCAATCCTCCAGTGTCTCTCCTACAGAAGTGACAGCAAATTTTAAAGCCTAAGATTTGAGATTGATGCAGGCCTTTCATTTTGCAAATGCAATTTGAAGGCTCAAAATAATTGTTGCTAAAAATACTATAATAGAAGGGTTCCAGTCTTGCACTATAATGAACTGCAGGCTCAATTGTTTGAAGGATTAAAATTGCATTGATGAGATGGGATCAAAGACAAATGAAAAATCAGACATTTCCTGTAGAGGGGAAAAATTTTAGGATGGTCATGCTTTTTCAAGCAGTCCCTACTTCAGTTTAAAGGCGGAGAGAGCTTGTAGTCAGATTTATTTTATTATCAAAAGAACAACAAAAGAAGCGGACACATGAAAACTCCAGTGTCAGAAGACACTTGAAAAAAACAAACACAGCAGTTCTTATTACCAAGTAGAATGTGCGACCAATATTTCTTTGTTATAGAAATTAGATGCAACACAGCCAACAGAATGGCCTTAGTAAGCTCAAATGTCTACCATCTCCAGGCAGTATACTTCCTGCAAAACTTCAGATGCACCACCATTTTTCGTTCCTTGCCAACATGTCATGATTGTTGAGATGCCAACCATTTCATGACAGAATCCAAACAGTAAGAATTTTAAATCAGTGAATACTCAGAGCAACTAATGTCAGTTCCAGTGCCTCTAGAGTCTTAGAAAAAATTGTTGCAGTTAACTCTAATATAGATGTAAAATTGTTTAATATTTCATTATTCTATTTATAAATAATTTTATTGTGGCCAGTTTACTGAATCTGATCTTTGTAGACACATAATTATATTGCCCAACAATGCCCACCTCAAGAGAACTGAAATCAGAAAAAGAAGAAAAGCCAGATAATTCCTTGATCCTGAGTTATAAAAAATCAGATTTATAGATGTACTTTCTGATTATGTCAACTGTTTTAGCAGACTCACTTCCTATTTGTGAAGCTCATCCACAAATGGCATTAATTTCATTTCTAGCTGCTAAGCCGTATCTAAAAATGAGAAAAGAACACACTGCACTTTCTTTACACTATTATCCTATAATCAGTATTTGTAGTCAGAGCAGTAGTGCTGCATGAACCTATGAATTTAGAGCAGTCTGTGCATCTGTGACCATGGCAGTTCCACATTTACTTCAGAAATAACATGCCCTTAAATTTACTTTCCAGCAATGTCATGCAGTCTGGAGCCTTCACTTAGCAAGAGCAGCTCTCAACCATTAAAAACAAATTCATTAAAAATATACACAAAGCATATCCTGAAAATCACATCTAGATCTAATCAAAGAAAACCAGATACTACCTACAAAAAGGCTCCAATATCTTCAACATAACCACCCTCTCTTAGTATCCTATCAATCTCAAGAATTGCTACAGTCCACCATGAGCCACAACAGGCTAGAACGGTTTAGCGTCTTCAAAAACGAGACAGCAGAATGATAATGACCTCAATATAGTTAGAGCCCTACCCAGCATATAAAGCTGGTTTCTTAAAAGCATACTTGAACTGTCCCTCTTTCTCAGGCCTGCTGAAGACAGCTTACTTTTGATCTTATCAAAGCTTGAAAGTAAAGGAAAAATTAAAGACTAGCTTCTGGGTGGTTCTTATGAGACAGATTATCTGAAGTAAGTGTCAGTGCTAGGCACTGATTGGTAACTGAGACCAACGATAAAGTTCCTAGTAAACCATCTACAACTGCTTTTTGAGGTAGGTGGCAAAAAATCACCTACATCACCTCATTCCATACACAGAAATAATACCTAGTGTTTTAAATATAACTATACACACGTTTGATTTTTATCTACCTCAGGTTCCTCTTTAGGTTGATATGTAGTTTCCAATGACGAGAATTCATATATGCTAATCATTGTATTGTTTGTTTAATAATTCTGTTTCATTAGTTACTAATATAAACAAATTATTGGAAGTACTCAAGTAATACTGAGAGACTGAAAATACTGTTTGATAATTTATAAAAAGATAAGTTTTACGGAAAATGAAAGAAGGAATATGACTTATACCAAAATACTTCAAAGCAAATTGCCTTTCTTCTTTTCTTCTAGTTACATAGTGAATCTAATTACCTTTTTAACTTTACATCTTGCAAGCTTCTTTTGTTCCTTGAATCTTCAAAATAAATCTCTTATTTTAAAAGTTAACTATAGCTCATCCACTTTTTCTCAAGGGTCCTCTTCCACTGGCACAATGTACAGAAAAAGTAGCTATAGATTGGAGACCACTGCTGCATTTATTTCAGTCAGCCTTCTCCTGTTTGAGCATTCAAGAACATTGTGCTCCCTCAGTAAAAAACCTGAGAAATTAGAGTAAGCAAACTTAAACTGAATCTGTGTTTACATCTGTTTTCAAAATGCCTCATTTCTCACTTTACATTAGGTGAGATAAGATTGGTCTTACTGACTTTGCTTTCTATTTTTATATGGAGCAATGCAGTATCAGCAGTACTGCTGACAGAGTCAACTGCACCCATCCAGGAAACCTGAAGTGTGGAGAAAGTTTCTCCTCCGCTGAGAGTATCCAGCAGAAGTGTGTTTAAAAAAGTTCATTGGCCATTAAAAGACTTTTGAGCTATGTTCCAAAAATAAAAAAATAAAAAAATCAGGAGAACCAACAGAATGAGAAAGTAACAACAGTACTGATTGTCAGATAGTTAACCAAAGATACAGTACTTAGTTTTCAGAAATAAACTAGATTATTACTAAGCAAGTTGTGATACAAAATAACCACAAAGAGAGAGAGTGTTACTCTACTGCTCAACAAGTTAGCATCTGTTGCTACAGCAGATGGTTTACTGGTAAATTTATTTTAATTATTTGTGGCAATATCACTGGGCTTTACCTCCTTTTAGCACTTGGTACATTTCTTCCTCAGAGAATGAACCTTAATCTGCAGACACTAACAAAACTTCATGCCATTAGAGTTCTTGTAATAGATCACTTCACTATAAACATATAAGGATCAAGTTTTAAAAGACTGCAATCTAGTCTCTGATATTCCAGTTTATTCTGAGATTTATTTCTGAAGAGATGCATATATTACTAGGCTTATGTACATCACAGGTGTCAGTAATACCTATTTTTTAAATAGGAACAATGAACCTCTTAACTGGACTGTTTTTCCTCTCTATCCATTTTTTTGTTTGTTTATAATCATACTCTATGGTGAGCCTTTTATATATTAAATTCAGTGTAAAATATAGGGGGACACAAATCTCTGCTGTTTAACATCACTGGCACATAATTCAGGACATAGAACAAGAGAGAAATCATCAAACTGATAACGTTTCATCAACAGAAGTCACTACCCTGTCCAGATATTTCCAAGCCTTGAAACTCAACCCCACAGTGCCTTTCGAGTAGAGATCCAAGCCCCAAAAACCATCCCTAGATTTTTAGAAACATGATCCTCACAGCCAATGAATACATGCTGTTTAGGGCCAAGCAGTGGTGGAATCAAATCATAGACTCAAATGGCCCTTAGATAAACGGCATTGCTAGCAACCCTCTTTCTCGCACACCAGTGACAATCCAGGTCCAGTATTTCTACCGACCTCTGTCAGTACTGACACAAAAGATGCACAACCCATTAAGGTACAAGGCCTGTTACATATAGGGTTTTGTTCTCCGACACAGTGAAACCATTACATATTTATACACACATGGGCATGCACACACATGTAACCACCTACCTATATGCCCTCTACTAAACAAAGTGTGTCAAGATTCCTGTTCACTTACAGTTTTATTCAGTTCTTGATTTTATCTATAGTAGGACCATATAGCCAACAATCAGTGCAACAAATTCATAAGCAAAAGAGAAATTCACACCACACTTTTCTAAAAAATCAGACGCTGTTGTAATGGTTATATAAGTCTTTTAATATAATGTGCTTTTATATAAGCACATTTTCCTTAATATCTCTGGTGGTCTGGGGTGTGCCCAGAAAGTGGTACCGGTGTACAGCTATCATTTTCATCTACAGCATTTGGAATGATAACAAAAATGCAAGCATGTTTTTCCTTCATTGCAGGCATACAGATGATAGGGGGTAGAGGATAATCAGATTACAAGAAAGGATGCTCACACTATTGATTCTCCCACAAACACTTATTACCAACTGCAATGTCTTCTACCACAGATATTCCCTTTGATGTCAGCAAGAAAGATGAGATGCAAAGGCTGCAGGAATGTGTATGCCCACTACTGTCTTAATTATAAACTTGTCTGACTACAAACAAATGAAAAATAAATTCTATGCCCTAGCCAAAATCCTAAAGCTATAAAGTGAGCATTCCATTATTTGTTATACTGCCATGAATGTAAATGCCTGCAGTATTAAGAACTGTATACATTTAGACAACAAAGTAGTTGGCATGAATTTATATATATATATATAAATATATATATATACAAATATATATATTTATATATATGTATATGATCTGAAACAGAAGCAGAAGAAAGATCCATGTATATGAGAAAGTACTACTATCCTTTGGAAAATGTTTTGCATGTGACATACTACAGTCATAGAGAAGGTATCCTGATGACACCTCAAACTGATATTGCAATAAGCAAATAAATCAGAAGAATTATCATATGTTTCTATGATAATTTAATTCACCAAATGTAAGATAATGGATATTATCACTGAATACAAAACAAAAATACTAAGAATGAGACTGATATTAACTACATGAAATGCAAAAATTTCAGCTATTTCTCAGGAGCTAAGCAAGCCAAAATTTACAGTATTATTTATGCTCTCCATACTTACATTAAAAGTTGTATTTTGTAGTTCAGTATTTCTGTACTTTGAAATATACCATAAAAATAGAGAAAACACAATGTGTATGTCCAGTTTTGAATAACAAATAAAACACTCAAATATATATATGTAATCCTGGTAAAAATCTTGGACTTATTGTTATTTCTGTTTTCATCATATGAAGAAATACCACATGAAAATTTTCTTACATGGAATTGTTCTGAAAGACATTTCAGTACAAAGGTCAGTCTACAAACAGTATCTTCTTCTCTGCCCTAGATTATACCTTCATACTTCCTATCAGCTTCTACTTTACAACTAAGTTGTTCTGTTTGGTTTATAATCTTACCCCAAGTTGCAGGATAATTTTCTGGGAGTCCTGCAGATGATGCAGTAGGAAACCTCTTCAGATACTTTGATTCCTGCATGTTGAATGATGACTCTGATGAGGAAGAGCATTTTCAGTTCAGAACTGTAGCTCTGCTGCTGCAGATTTCACATAGACAGGGAAGCTACACACAGGCACTGAAAAATAAAATAAAATAAAATTTCTCCATGCATAAACTTGGAAATATGTATCAACTGAATCAGCAAATGTCTATAAGGGTTTTCTTCTTCCTGCTTTTGTGTTAGCCATAAAAAGGATACCTGTGCACTGCATTTATATCTCAAATATATAAAGAGATAAGTACAAAGGTGCAAATCTAAGAATGAAAGTTTTACAGAAACACCCATTTTTAAAAACTGGGTCCCATATCAGAGTGTAGTCATGAATGCACAAGACTTTCTCCAGTGCACACATTTGAGCTGTACAAGGGCAGCAATTCTCAAACAGCTCCCTGTACAAAGATTTTATTCTTTTTGTGTATATATATATATATATATATATTTTATCACCACACTGCTAGATATTTCTCTATCTTAATCCATTAGCTTCGTGATCGCACTGCACAGAATGACAGCCTTTGTCAGGAAGCTGCCCTGCACCACTGAGGAAAATGCAACAGATCAATCAGTGTGCACATATATTTCAAACTGCTCTCTATACAGTAAGGCAAACTGTAAAAGAAAAGAAGTTATCTGCATTGTAAAGCAGGACAGCAGAATTGTTTTGAACTGTATGCCCCACGCATTTCAGTGACGTGAAAAGGACAGACACCTGCTTTTTGACTTACAAGTCACGTCGTCTGAGAAATAACTGAGTAAATCTGATCTGATTAATTGTCCAGCATAGGAGTAACATAACCATTTCTCAGACATGCCATGGATTATTTCTTACAGGGCTGTTTTCCAGCATGGAGAGCGGCTGTGTTTCAGACAGCGCCAGTACCTCTCTTGGTAACCGTGCAGTCTGTAAATTCAGACTGGAGATATCCTAAGGATGCAGCGTTCAGGAAGCCAGAGATGGAATCAACATCACAGGCTTGAATCTAGCTCCAGATAAGACTAATTAACAGCTGAAGAACAATCATGCTTTTTAACAAGAGAAAAGCTTCCTCCCCAAGGCTGCTATCTACGTAAAAATTCAAAATCCATTCTGCAGTTTGCCAGAGAGGGGCCAAGCCTGGTGTGCCATGGGAGACTCATCTCCATCTGCACTGTGTATTGGAAACTCGTCATGATTCAAACCTAGCAGAGAAAGAAATTCCCATCACACTGCTCACACAGATGCATGTGGACAACTGAGGACTCACATATATTTGATAAAATTAAATACATTCTTCTATTTAAAGTATATGTTTAAAATATAAAATATTAAATTTAATGGTACCCACACATAATACAGAAACATATAACTTTCTATAGAACCATACTTCTCTACAGAAACTAGATGCTGCTATTCTTGTCACAGAATTTATATAGTGTCAGGGTGACTAATTTCAATTCATATTTCCAAATTTGTGTCCCTGAGTATTACAGTATACCTTAACTACTGTGCCAAGAAGATGAGCACATAACAGCAGCTACCATTTAAGAACTTCAGACATAGTTCACAATTTGAAAAATCCTCATTAGATGAATATTTGTATTACAAAAATTTCAACTAAACAGAAAAGCATCAGACCCTTGATCTTATAAGTGTTGCTTAATTTTATAATGAAATAAATTTCATGGTATCTGGTATTATTCTTAAAGACCTGTCTCCTGCAGTTATGCAATTATAAAACTGCCAATTTTTAAGGCTAAATATATCTCTAACCCTCACTGTTATGGATACACACTTAAACGGTGCATCTCAGCCACCCAAAAACCACCCAGCAAATTAAAATAAATGTTAACATCTTACAGCATTTGAACTATGTCATGAGTTTTGAATCCAGGCTACTGACCTGAAATCAGTAAAGCTACGTTGTTAACCCAGGAACCTAATGTGAAGACCAAGACGAGGCCAGGCAATAGTGCCAGATCCTGTCAGTGCTTCCAGCAGATGGTCAGCAAAAATATCCATATAGCTTAGGCACACAGGGCAAGAACAGCATCTTTGTCTTGCAGCCACCAGCCCTCTTTTACCTACAACAATCACATGGACCTGCATGTGAGAGGCCCAGCAAATGCCCTGATAGGCCTCCTGTCACTCCTCAGCTTGCTTAACTAGAGCCCTCCTGAGGTCCCTCCATGCCTGAAGGATCCCGTCATCATTTTGTGTTGCTCATTACCACTGCCTACCTGGTATCTTTTCTGGAGTTAACCTCTACTGAGGAGATTTCAGTTGCTCTATTCACTCCTTAGAGCTCCTGCAGTGACACTCCAAATGAGAGTCTTATCTGACACCGCTGCATTTTTTTCTGAGAGAACTATTCTTTCAGGCACTTGAATCCCAAAGTATTTCAGCAAATGCTCTGAAATCCATTAGTTGTTTCTGAACTGTATTTGTTACTATCTAATGAGTAATCATACAGCATCAAGAAGCGAAACAGAGAAGGAATTAAATACCTGTAAATTTTTTTGCCTCATCATGATCCAACTTAGTTCTGGTTGCTTTTCCCTATCTTTTCAAGAAACACTATCCCATACAATCATTTCCTGGGGAGGTCAAATCAGCTGCTAAAACTACTGGTTTAAATGTATTACCATTATTTTTTCCTGCATGCATTCTACATTTTCAGCTCCCAGAGAACACTGCTTTGCAGACAGTCAGGCAGCTTCCACACACAACAGAAAATCACAGCACATGAACAGCAAGACCTATTAAACAGATCTTTACACAAGTACCTGTTTGCATGACTAGTATAATACAGAGACTGAAAATGCAAATATGACAATATACAAACAAGCTGGGAACAAAGACTGTTGAGCTGCAACCACCTGACATTTGAAAATGCTCTGGATTGACTCTTACCTAAAGATCTGGGTAAATCTTGATTCATAGCTTATTACTGAAGTCTAAACATAGTGCAGAGCAGAACTCAAAAAAAAAAAAAAAAAAAGTCAGAATACCCAACTCCTACTACAAAATACAAAATCCAAGCAGGCTACCCCAAAGTATTTCTGAACACAGTAAGCTCAAATCTGCTGTACTTTTATTAGAAGACACCTTCCTAACCCAAAGGTTTTTTTCCATCAGTTCCTGGAGTGCTTTTGTTTTGTTTCTTCTTCTTTGTCTATCTGCGCCCCAGCTTAATTTTGCTAATGTGTATATTTTTCCCTAAGAAAAAAATCAAGAGGACAAAACAGGTTTCTACCTTTGGCACCAAGATGCTACTGAGTTCCATAAACTATTAAGAAGTCCCCAACAAGTCTCCCAAGGCTAACTTAGAAAAAAAATGCAGAAACACAAGTCTAAGCTAGACAGAGTGTCCTGCTTCTTACATTTATGGAAGCCTGCCTCAGAAGAAAAACTCTTTATTATGTATAAGGTACAGACCATCTGCATTGGGCTCCAAGAGCCAGATTCAAAAATGTCTGAGGGAGGCCGTGTTCCCAGCTGCATTCACAGTCAGTGAGGATCCTGAGACCGAGGAGCTGCCTATAAGCAGGAGAACTGGTGGACTGGGATGAGGAATGATGTACAAGACCTGTCATTGTAAAGGGTGCAAAATATGTTGTTGTGTACACAGTGTGCATGGGGGAAAAAGGTACATGGAGCAGAGAAACACGAACAAAGAAAAGATGGCCATGACAAAAAGATGAGCTCACAAAAAGTTTTCTAGAAGAGCTCTCTCCGTTACTGTGGTGGGAGGTAAGAAAGGATGATATTATTTTATTGGTTGTAAAACAGAATACTGAACCCTTAACAGAAGAGGTAAGAATGGCAATGGCAGTAAACTGGTAGCAATGGAAAATTTGGGGAGACCTTCTTTTTTACTTTTTCTTTTAAAGAACTAAATACATCTTTCTAGTTTAGTCCTATACATTTTCTTAATGCTCTTGACATCTCTCTCCACTTCTGCCACAAAACACATCCCTATGAACTATTTGCTACTATACTTGCCATAAAGATTAATAACATTTCATTTCTGAAAAGGAAAAAATAACCATTTTATGTTTTCAATTTTAACCACTGAAACTTGAGTCACATTTAACCCTCGCACCAAAAAGTAACAGCTTATAACTTGAAGCAGTCTGCCATGCATGTATGTTTTTGCATTTTAATAAACAGGTAAGAGATAGTTACATTGAATATAAATGAATGGTGACTAGGCAAACATGAATAAACCTTTGTAAGCGACTGTTGTTGATTCTGATGGAAAGCAAAACTGTTTAAGTCCCTATTCAAGCCAAAATCATCACAAGTGTTTGTCCTGTTACATACAAATGTGTTAGCTTTTTAAACACTGCAAATGAAACTATGGGTTCACCGATATATCTGGCTAAAACACTGTTCATCCCTCTGGGGACAGAATTTCACCTACAATTTTAGTCTCTGTATGGACTGATCCTGTAAATACTTGCATGTGATAGAAGGGACACTGACATTTGTGCTGTGGTGGATCTTGCTGTCACACGTCTAAGTCACTTTTCCCAGTGGTATGCTCCTCCTAGCTGCTGGAGATTGTGGCTCTCCATGCTGAATCAGCAAGCACAGACCAACGCAATGCTCCAGCAGCATAAAGACATGAATTTTGCAGGGTTTGAGCTGAACCTGTGGGTTTTGCAATGAGGCAGCTAAGGTGTTGGCTCATACTCCCTTCTGCAAATTCTGCTGAGGAAGCACTAATACCTAGTGAAAGGGTGGAGCAGGGAGTCTGGGGCAGGAACAACTTAAACCACTTCAAGGTTTGCCAGAGCTTGTCTGTCAGCACCCCAGCTTTGCTCCTGTAAAGAATCCTATTGACATCAAAGGGACTGTGTGCACTGATGCAATTATTGACCTCCGTGTTTACAAAGGAGACCGAAGCCCAGCTAAGACACAGATTTTTTTCAAATGTGTGCTATGACATCACTTTCACTTTACTAAAATACTACACACCTTTGCTAGGAGAAATTACTGCTCATTTATTTAAAATATAGTCAATGCTGCATGCATATACCAACATCCACACAAAACTTCCTAACTACTCACAAAAATCAATGCTAATCTGTATACTCCAGCACAAATTAAGACAAAACCTTGCTATGAAAATGCCTTTATACCCATTTATCTAGGAATACGCTTATGCCTAAACAGGAATTTTAAGTTGTTTCCCAGATTGTTCCTGTATCCAATGCAACCTGTTTATTTTGACCTCAGTTCTTAGAAACTGTTGATGCCACGGTAGAAATATGCTGTGTGTTCCAACCGGCAACAAACAGTCCTAATGACAGAATACTCCATCTGTGCTGCCAGAGCATACAGCCTCATATAGCTTGTATATGCTCTGAGCATGAATACTCGAAGCACAGAGAGAGCAGGAATGTAAATGGCACCGTAGCTCATGTTGCAATGTGTGTTCTGACATAACAAATCTAGCTAAAATCTTAGGCCTTTCTAGATAGTCCTAAATTAGCTACTTTACATCAATATAATCCAAATGCACCAGCAGCACTTTTAAGCAACCCTCCCTATTCTGATTTTAATAAGTACAGGCTTCTTAGTTTTTAAATGTTTCAAAATACAAAGTCAAGAAAGCTGACTTAAAATTATCCAGTGCTATCAAGGTAAGAGTTGAAGTGTGAAGAACATATGGCTCTATTTACTGCAGGAACAAACCGAATTCAAGGGAATTTTCCACCAACCTTGTACTCTGGAAAAGGTATATTACACAAAAATGCATGTGGGAATCCTTTAATTTTTCTTGCATCTTCTCATCTTATATGATGCAGCTGTGGAGCAACACCCACTGGTATTGGTAGCATGAAAGGGCGATCCTTTTACCAAGGTCTGGTACCAATTACCATGGATTTAGAGGCACTATATAAAAGACAGTGCTGATTTGTTTCTAAATTTGTATCTTGATTAAACTGTCAGACTATAGCACAAAAGCAGAGCTTACCTGACTTTAAAATGCTACTACAATAAATTATCCAAGAAGTGCAGTACAATTTTAAAACCTTACGAACAGATCAATACTACACTATGTTTAAATTTTAAATTTTGGTCATGCCAAATCAAATAGAATAGAAGCAGCATTTTATATTCAAACTGTAAACTCAGTATGTTACAAATAAAAGCTGTATGTGAGAGAGACTGTGAAGCAGGATTTTAAAAATCAGTAAGTTGGCCAAGAGAGTAACAACTGCATTAATATTTCCAAAATTATTTTGATACAAAAAAAAAAGGGGGGGGGGGGGGGCGGCCCCGCAGAACTAATTTCTTAGGAACTCAGATGTAAACCTCCATGGGTTGGAATAGCGTTGTTCAGGTTCAGGATTTACCCCTGTAAACAGAGCAGAATTTGGTCTCACCCTGTTAAAGATAAGTCATTTCACCCCAAAGCGCTTCAATAATACTGAGTATCTTTTAACTATCTAGAATTTCTATATCCAGGATTAGTGCTGTAAACATGCATAGTGACTGTGGTCTAATGAAAGAAAAAGTCAACATAAACATGGTGAAGCAAAAGCAAGATCAGCCATGCAGAACTTCCAAAAAGTACTTTAGGAATTAAACTACTGTTATTAAAGCCACTGTTATTAATGCTTTATAGTACACTAAACCATTCTGTAAAACGTAAATATTACCCAAAAGTAGCTATTAGTTTTCAGTCATGATTAGAAGACCTCTCTTTTCCTAAAGCTCCTGCTCCCCCCCACCCCCACTGCTTTACTATGTTCTAACAGAACTTTCTATTTTTACACAGCCTCTGTGTAAGAAAACAGCTATTGTACCTCAATTAATCAGCAAGCACCCTTCCAGAGAGGGAAAATATGATAAAAGTATTATACTGTGAAGATCATGCATATTTTTATACCCTCAAAAGAGGGTAATTGATCCTCCCCTCTCCCCAGTTTCAAACGTGGAACTTGGCTGCTATGGGTTCTTTCCCACGCAAATCGAGCCTTAGCTCTTTTGAATTGAAACAATATGGGATGATTATTGTGGGAAATTTTTTACTGTTACTGTAATTTAAAACTTTCTGTACCCAATTTTGCATTTTCTATAAATCAAAAAACCATTTCACTTAGGGCTACAATTAAACAGAGGAAATCAAAGACTAACTTCTAAGCAAGTCTTGCTATTAATCATAGGATGAACTAGTAGTACAACTACTTTTATTGCAGTTGCTTTCTGCCTGAGAAATACATTTTAATCTAAAGCTTGAACTCTTCAGAAGAGCCTGCCACAGAAGAGACAATTAAATAAAGGTATAGTAAATGGTACAGCAATGCATGCTATACATAGGGGAAAAAAAGCATACTGACTTCTGTAGTAACTCCAAAAAAACCCACTAGTGACAATATAATTAATCAAGGTTATTTATGGAAGCCTCTCTCACCTTCTGACACAACAGAAGCCTGCTAAAAAGTATAGCTCTGTCAACGTATGCCCTAATGCTACTGAAGAGACAACTACTTAGGGTCTGATGCTGCAATTACAGAGGCTATTGTATTTTTTCCTTCACCACAAGAAGCCATGGAGTCACATCTTTTACTTTATATCTCTGAACACAAGAATATATTTTTATCCTTTCTAAAGAATAATTTACAAGAGCAGTTGATTTCAACATCAAAATTTAAATACAAATTATAAGTTTCAAATGCAAAAATTAAACACTGGGGAAAATATTCTACTCTGTGGAATATGTAAATGTAGGGCTTCTGTTTTTTCAAACTTGAAGCCAAAAATTTATTTATTTCCTAAAAAGAAAAATGCATCCTGATTGCTAGACAAAATGAAATATGAACTCTTAAATCACAGAAAAACATTTCACCAAGCCACCTTGACTTTTTTTCCTCGTGTCTCTCTTTCCAAAAAAAAAATAATGTCTTTACTGTTTGAGTATCTTCAGTGCCCAAATATCTCTGGGGAGAAGTTTAGTGCTGTAACAGACAAAATCCCTCATGGTGCTACTCCTTGCAAAGCCCTTGCAAGTCACCACATTATCTGCAGCAGTATATCATCGTAAGACTAAAAAATACTAGCATTTTTTCACAAAATATATACTTAAAATAAAACTTGACTTTTAGTTAAACACATTTTGTATTGTGTGCATCCCATACTAAAGAGGAACCCTTTTACTAATTGTGACGTAGAATTAAAATGTTTCCTGTAAAAATTCCTACGTTTTTAAATCAGATACAAAGAAAGTAGCTGTGAAGAGTTTGGGGAGATATTGGAAAGGCTACTTACAAATATAAAATCCCTCCCAGCACTAAATTAATATTAAAATGTTGTGCTTCAATGAAATACTGATATAAAAGTTGTCACCTCTGAGAAGAATTACATCCAAGTAAGTAAATGACTTACAGAGAGCACACATTGAAACTCTCTTTTACTGTTGATTTTCTCCCCAGCTAAGATTTCTAATGTACTTGCAGAACTCATTAACTCTGACAATAAGCTCCTGGAGCAATCAACATCTCTGTTTCTCAAAAAGTGCTTTAGAAACACATAGGATGGCCTGTGATACAGTGAGTTCCCAGGTCTTTGCTTCGCTGTGGTGAAACTTGCTCATCATTTTAAGCATACCATTTGCCTAACTGAAGGAAAGGGTACTTCTAATTCTGTCTTCCTTTCTGATCTGAGCTTCAGGCAAAGGCAGGCACTGACTACAGAGGAGATGCACAACCCCAAAACAATTACAGCAGCCATAATAGACTTGCCTACCAGTAATTTTGGGAAGATTGGATACGTGAATTGACGTAAAGAGTGAAGAAGGAAAGAAAGGGGGTGGAAAAAAAAAAAAAAAAAAGTTTAAAAATTTCATGTGAACAGCACAAACAAACTAGAGCACTTGCAGAGGATTACTAGGGAACATTTCAGAAAACTCTGGCTATAAGTGCTTTGAGCCAAAAGTCAAAATACAGGAGACTGTTTTTTATACCCTCCTTACCAGCTGCAGATGGAAGAAGAGGGCAAGCAGTGGTAAGAGAGGGAAAGGACAAACTAGCTCTACAGTCTGGGAAATGTGATGTGTCCTCGTTTCAGTTAGGACAGGGTTAATTTTCCTCCTAGTAGCTGGTAGAGTGCTGTGTTTTGGATTAGGATGAGAAGAGTGCTGATAAAATGCCGATGTTTTGGTTGTTGCAGAGCAGTGCTTGTACCAAGCCAAGGACTTTTCAGCTCCTCGCTCTGTCCTGCCAGTGGGCAGGCTGGGGGTGCAGCAAGAGCTGGGAGGGGACAGAGCCAGGACAGCTGACCCAAACTGGCCAAAGGAGTATCCCATAGCATCTGATGTCATGCTAAACAATATATAGGGGTGGCTAGCCAGGACAGGGGGGGCCAGCTGCTCGGGATAGACTGGGCATTGGTCAGGGGGTGGTGAGCAATTGCATTGTGCATCATTTGTTTCATACACACTATTATTATTGTTACTATTGTTTTCTATCTTAATAAACTGTCTTTATCTCAACTCTTGTTTCACTTTTCTGTTTCTCTCCCCCACCCCAGAGAGGGAGGGGGGAGGGTGAGCGAACAGCTGTGTGGTGTTTAGCTGCCGGCCAGGTTAAACCACAACATGATGATAATTCTGCTGAAGATCTCCACCAGACTACCAGTGAGTGCAGAAGTAGGTCTTATGCATATACATCTGCAGGATGTAATTGTCTCAGACACACTTATTAGAAACATAGAGGAAAAGATCCATTTTTACAGTACTGATTAAAACAGAGTTGGCCTTCTGCAGTGACTGAAGCAGCACAGCTTTAGCTGGCTTGAAGCTATCCACGTGGCAGAACCAGTGTGGCTCCCTGCACTCCGTCCAGTTGCCACCTGGTTCCCAACACTGTGCATTGTGTGTGTCCAGGGCACTCCCAGGTGTAGCAGTGCCTTGATGAGAATGAAAATTTACAGAGTGATTGAGAAAGCCTGCTCACTTGAGTTGAGAGTCATTTGCTACAGAACGCCAATACAGCAGAAGCCTAGGGACACTTACGTCTTCTGTAAACTAAACTCTCACAGTACCAACAGAGCAGAGTTTGCAGTAAAAAATAAATAAATCCTAAACTACACTGAGACAAGCAGTAGGATAAAAATAATGGAATTATTAGAGAAGAACAGTCAGCAAATAGAAGATTTAAAATATATTTTATTATTTTTAAAAGTTTCCTCCCAGTTTGCTGTTCTGTAGGGAGCACGCAAAATGTTATAATTTGTAAGTTTTCACTTCCATGATTCATTATTATTATTATTTAGCAGTCTGTAAGGTTATTTTTCTGTTTTGTTTTGACTTAAACAAAACCAACAACAACAAAATGACCTAAGTAATTTCTCCATACAATCTTAAGATGTACTAGATTTTAATTACTTGTACAGCAGAATCCTAAACTAGAAGAGCCAGGCCATATCACAGCATCTTCCTATGAGCTGTTCTGATCAGACTGAGGCTTGAATTTGGGCTATTTCTATGCATGTTACAACCTCTCCTACTACTTACGAATGCATAAAACGGAGCAACTAACATACAAGGCAGTGGTGATGAGAAAAATGCCGTGACAAGTAAGTGCGGCACATAACCTTCCACTTTGGTAAAGAAGACTACTGAATTTTGGGAGGCAGAGGAGTCTCCTCCTGAAGCTCTGAGGGAGTCTCCATTCAAAGGAGCAGCTGCAGCACAGACCAAGACTAGAGATGCAGCCTTGTGCAAAGCAGTATTTAACCCCTCAAATTCTGTAAGCACTGCCTTTCAAAAACAGGGCACAATTTAGCCCTTCTCAATCTGGTATTCTCCATGCTTATGTCATACTTGGTATATTCAGACCTCAGCCATTTCTCACAGAAGAAATCTTGTGCTCAACATTAGAGTTATCTCCAACTTACAAGTGGAGGTGCTCAGCCAGAGGAAGTTTGAAAAGGCTCTCACTGTTGGACCCAAGACAGCGTACAAGTATCTCCCAACTTCTTACCCATTCTCACCCATTCTTCCAGACAAGGGCACTACAACTCACATGTATTAATATTTCATTGCGGCCTAGTTTCTAGACCACAACATATTTAAGAAATATATTTTACAAAATAAACAATACTATATATAGAAGAGTAAATAGAGAAACTCAGCGCACTGCAGCTTCTGTTGATCATAAACTTAAACTTTTAAGTTGTTGATCATAACCATAAAGTCAACCCCACTGAAATCAATGGCACAACAAAAGTTGTTCTTCGTGCTTTCTCCCAGTGGCTTCTCCAGAAATAGTGCACAGATTTGTTCTTTACATTACGTACTGTGAACTATCTGAAGTTGTCTTGAGTGGGACTTCAACACTATGTTGGCCTTGAACTAATAATCTGCAAAAAGTTGAAATTCAAACTGCAAAAAATGGCTTTACTTTTTTTAAACTGCTATTAGAATTAATAGCCACTAGAAAGCAATGTAAAATGTAGCCATTGACCACCTGGATAAAACTTCATTATGAACATTTTTCAAAAATACGCATACAGAGCTGAAACAAACTCTGCAAGCGCACTGCTGAAGTAATTTTCCAGCTTGATCTCTCAATGCTAATTGAATTGTGAGACTTTCTATTTGTTCATCCACTATCTGCACAGTTAGGCCTAAATTTTCACACATTTTCAGACTGATCTTCAGGAAAGCTTGCTGGTGCTTCTTCCTGAACCCTTAATTAATCTGTATTTTGGGTTAGAGGGCATCTCAGGAGGAAGAGAGAACGCAACCAAAGTTACAAAATTCAGGGATTTGATACTCACTACCTCACTTCCTTCTTCATGTGAATTTTGGTGCACCACCACAGAGGTATGTGCCCTTTAACATATTCAGCTTAGCAGGTTTCAAAAGCTAAAAGGATTATAGCAATTATTTTGACAATAATGGAATTGTACCATTTCTGTGTCCAACCCAGAACCTTATATAGGTGCAAGGCAGCCATATCCAACCAACAGTCTAAATAAATCTATTCAGGGAAGAGAATTATGTGCACACCAAGTCCCTTCTAACTTGCTAAATTGATTGTGAAGTCTGGGCTGCAATGGCATAGACTGATTAAATATTCATCAGCAAATATATGCCTGTACATACATTATCTCCTATATGCCTGAAAGTATCTTCATGAAGTTAAAGCTGATTTTTTTAAAAAAAAATCCTTTGATGAAACAAAGTAGCTCAGCCACCTTCTGTGGTCACTCAACTAGTTTGCTCTTAATAACAGGTACAACCACCTTTCAATTTGCTTTTCTTCCCTACATCAGGCCTTTTTCTGTACTCAGGAAAAAGCCCTAGACCACCTCATTCTCTTTTGGCTGTATCTGCAGTCAAGTGCTATTCCTTATCTGGTTGCCTTCAGCAGCACTAAGTTTTGACTACTGTAAACACTTTGGGGCAAGAACCACAAGCACTTGATGACTACTGTTTTTATCCTGTTAAATATGACCCCCTGAGAGCACTTTGTGTTATAGAGAATAAAGTAATCACCACTCTAGATTACTACTAAATAACATCTTAAATGTGTACACCTGAGCATTACATGTTCAACTTCAGTTTTATTTACACCAAGTAAGAGAGCATCCATACAAAAACACACCAGTTTCATAGGTTAAACAGACATATATTGTAGAGCAGGTTATATTTTAAATGAAATAATTTTACAAATACATTCCGAAGGCACCAAGGAGACAGTGGAAATAATTGTTTTAGTAAAATTTAAAATGTAAATGTCAAGTAATATGTAATTTAAATGTAAATCTGCACCCTAAACCTTCAATCCATCAATGTAAATCTCCAGTTAAGAAACAAAATTTCCATGTGATTGTGTTAATTCTTCCTTCTATAATAATTATAGAATGAGAAATGTATAACCTTCCATTAAAAAACTGGTAAGTATCTTCATAACAGACTGAATCGGAAAACTATTTAAGAAAAAAGGTTACTAATAAAAGTAGATTTTAAAATGTAAATGGTTTGTTCCTACATCCAAGCAGAGAAATACCATTTTTCACGCTGCATTAAAAATAAAAACAAAACCCATGATGAACCCTTGCAGCAGAATTTCTACGTACATGCCCCTTGGGTTTCTTACAGAGTTTCCATCCATTTTGAGATAACATGATCAATCCCTTCCCATGCATCCTGAAATTTATAAACACACATTGGAGGAGGGACAATACCAATTATGTATTCCTTAAAATAGGAAAGCAAGACTTTGACACTCCTCAGATTAAACTAGACAAAGAAAGAAGGAAAAAAAGCTAACTGCATAAGTCTACAAGGCATGCAGAATTTAGCATTCTTTAAGTGTACTTTAAGAGTCATTCAAGTTCAGGCTTCCTGCATCAGGTTTTTAAATTAGTATTACTTTGGTATAAGAGTAAAATACAAAACTCTGGTATCTGTGGGAGACTTTCCACTGACTCAAAACTGAATAGACTATTTTGTTTCCTACAGACAAATAAGACAATAAATCTCATCAGCCAAAGGTAACAAAAATAATAATAACTCTTTTCTTTCTCAAGAAAACAAAACAACAACACACCAACAAAAACCCTGCCACCAGATAGAAAAATAAACATTAAAAAAAAGAAGAAGAATGACATATCAAAGAGTACTTTTTTTTTGTTTCAAAATAATGCTTTTTGGATATAGAAATGTAAAAGTAAATATACTACATTTGTTTGTGTATAAGTAGAAAAATAAATACAGTGAACAGAACAAAAGAGAACAAAATCTCTGGAATATAATCAAATAGCTTTCCTACCCTTCTACATACTGAATTCCAAAAACAATCAAGACCAATTCTGAAAAGACTGAGAATGCATTTAAAAATTTATGCCAAAGCTTTGTGCTATTCCTGAACTGAAAAAAGTAACTGCCCATACACTGTAAATATTTGTGACTTTATCACATCTTACAGATGAAAACATAAATGAATACTTCTATGTTTTTATCTTCCAGCCAATGCCCCTTCTATGACCTTGCCTACTGCAATTCTGTAATACAGGTTAGTGTGAGCAATATATTAGAAAAAATAATATGACTTGTATCAAAAATATCGGTATTAAGTGTATTTCCAATAAAAAAAAAAAAAAAAAAAGACACCTCTCTGATGAATTTAACTTAGGTCTGAAGTATCTTGGCCTTTATCATAACTGTTAATCACAAAAACACTATCATATTTTTCTCTAAGCTACTCCATGTCACACACACACACCCTCATTCAACATTAATATACAGACTTGATGGTGCTGCTTCTGGTTTTCTAGTCTCTAGATAAACCTTCCATTTTGGAAATTAACTAAGACAAGGAGAAATAAAATAAAGAAAAATAAAGAAAACAAGGCTGCTTTTAAATAATTCATTTTTTTTCCCCAGTTTGGCATTCTAAAAATATTTGTCTGTATTTATAAAAGCACGTGACCTCTTATTATTAAAATTGAAGATGGGTTCTCCTTTTGGAAATGTCCATTTACATTGACAAAAAAATGTCAGGAGCTGAGTGAATGCCACCGTAAACTTATCTGCATGCAGGTATCTGAATACATGGGCAACATGCTGAGTATACATCAGCAAAATATCAGTGAGCAATTCAGACACAATCAGTCAAGGACTATAGAATATGATTTAATTAATATTTAACAAAGGTATATTGGTTATTATAATAACAAATTCATTGTTTTAGCTCATCTTCCTTTCCCTTTGCAAAATCTTTAATGAGTATCTGAAGCAATTTATTTTTCTATTTTAGCTTTAACAAGTTTGAGAAGGACAAATCACTTTAAAACTCCAAAGAAACTGGGCAGGAGCTAAACATTTTCCTTGGCAGGTAAGAGGACATGACAGTAGAGGTAAATTTAAACTTACAGATATAAAAATAAATTAGCACACTGCCACCTTAAACCTATAGACACCTAAAAACACTGCCTTAACTTAAATAATGCAAAAGGTAATATGAAGTCACACCTAACATGAAGTCAATATTAATTCTTCTTTCATTCATATAACTCTCATTCGGTGCATCAGTGAAAAGCAGCTCTTTGGAGACTCTCCCTGCCTGCCTCCCCCCCCTTTTTTAAAAAAAAAAAAAATCATCCATGCTTTGACATGTAGCTTGGAGTATTGTTCCTGGACAATTTTTATAAGAGTTTTGAAAAGTTTTATGAAAGACCCAGAAAACCACTGCAGCAGTCAGATCATTATTGCTAACTATTATGTATATAGGCTTAATCCAAATCCCATTTGAAGTCGGTGGAAAAACCCCTGTCGCCTTCAGAGGCCTTTGGATCAGACCCTTTGTTTCCAGAGGTACAGCATAGCAAATTTCAAACGCATGCAAGAGGGAAGAGCGTGCAACCACTAAATAACTGCTAACACTAATCTTCTGTGGGGAGAGGAGAAAAAAAAAAAAAAAAAAAAAAAAAGACTGTTCTTACAAAGAGCAACTCAGAATGATGAGAGCTTACATTTGATGGTATGTATTTTTAAAAGCCAGGCTGCAAAGGGCCCAATTCTGGGTGTTTTATTCCTGCACATACACCTAGGAATTGAGGCATCATAAACAGAACTATGTTCAATTTTAGAGATCATACTGCAAATTTTCATGAAAACCTGATAGTACTGGGATCACTAGGAGATGTAAAATATTCCATATGAATGCAGTGATAGCTGTGGACATATTCCTACAGCATTCTTAGGAAAATAAGAAACTGGTTCGCTTGCTAGTGGTAAGTTACAGGCCAGATTTACTAGGGATCCCCCTGAAACACACATACTATGCTAGTGAATATCCGAGTAGAGGGGGATTGATCCCAAATCCATCAAGCTCAACCAAATTCACCCAGGCACGGGGTTAGATGCATAAACAAGTACAGATTTACACAGTTGGTACGGTTTACAGTAGTATAAACTTAGGACTTGCAAAAGTGCGTTGTGCACTTGAAAAAAAACAACCCCGCCATTTTACATCTACTGGGATCACTCTCCTCATGAACATCTATTGTGCTGGCTACAGTGATTTCAACTTTTTGTCTTCCGGCTGCAATCCTAAGTCTAGCTAGCTGCACACATTCTGAATAAATGAATACCTATCTTTGCAAAAAATCAAATGCATTGTGTGACTATGCACACTATACAAACACATACACTACTATGACGAAATATGTTCTACAATGTGTCTTATTTTGACAAAGACATGCAATCATATTTCTAAATTTATTTTGTTTTCTGTTTGGTACAGGCTCTATAAGCCAAAATTAAAACCGTATCACAGTACTGCTTTGTTATATATATTAGACCCCCCACAATAACAACCATTGCAGGGGGAAAAGGAGGGAGTGCTGATTACCTGCACCTGTTTCAAGCTGAGAGCAACTGATGCAGTTAGCAGGAAAAATACTTAATTAGAGTGCATTTCCATTTTCTTGAGGGAAGGTGTCGCGATCACAGGCCTGCCTGTACCAGGAGCAACCGTGTGCACAGAGACCCTGAGCACTGCTGCACGGGGTGGAGGACCCTGCCGAGGTTTGTTACACCACAGGAATATGCCTCATGTGGAACCAGGGCCAAATGCAGTGAAGCCAGGCTGTCTGTAAGGGAGCTGCTGAAACACACTTTGTGGATGTGAATTACACACACACATACACACACACAAATAAAGAAATCTGGATGAAACAAGGCATTTCTTCCACTTATCCTTTTATTTCTCTTTTGCTGCTACAAAACGTTTAGGAATACTTGGCACACATCAGGAGAAGGCAGTGCCGTACCAACACATCTGTACGAAATATGATCCAGCCTTACGTTACTTCCTATATTCAATGAAGACAACAACTCAGGGCTGCACCTACATTTGAAAGCGGGAACTCCTGCTCCATTCCCTTTCTTCACTCCACCTCCTCCTTTCTCCCTCCCATCTGCCCACAATAAAATCTCCGTTAACCTGATCCAAACCTTGCAGTCTTCACCCATGCAAAATTCCAATTCATTTCAGAAATTTTAGTCTGAATAAGGATGCCTCACATCCAATTTAGTATCTCTGAAAATAACCAACGCATCGTAATCTATCAACTTGTGTAAAACCTCATGGGCTGTGCTCAGTCTATTGCAAGCTGCTCTCTCCCTTTCATGTAACTGTGCTCTCTGTAGAGCACTTTGTCTTACTCACAGGCCTAGAAGATACACACCTCTCTGCTGTGTTCCCTGCTTCGCCTGCATTAGTATCATCTGGGAAAAAACATCCTTTTAGAGAGCTTAAGAATATAATGCTCATTTACCACCAACACTTTAAACACCCTTTTGGAGGCTAAAAATCCATCTGGAGGAAGGGGTGGGGGTGGGAGATACAGAGTTTGGAGCAAAAACAGCTTCCTCCTGTAACAGTGCATCTTAGATTATTGTCACCATCTTTCACTGTATTATTAACTGAACATATGCTAAAATTCATCCTAATCACCTGTAAAAATTCTTCAAATTTGGGAACTATTGCCTATGGTTTTAATTTTTCATTCCATACACCAAACTTTTTTTTACAAAAACACTTGGCAGTCCAACACAAAACACTTTCCTAATGTAAATGCTTTAGCTCACATGCATAATTCCTGAATGCATTCATCTGAGGGCCTGAACATTTCTATCAGCAGATATATTTCATGTTCTATACTACAATTATTTTAAATTCAAAAAACAGAATTCCCCAAACTAATGAACAGATTTTAATCCCTCTTCTTTAATTAACATACACACGTTCTTTATGCACTGCTATGTCCATATTCATCATGCTTAAGTAAATCCTCAAAGTGACCCAGTAATAAGTCAGTTCTGCTTCTTTTACTTTCACAGTGACCATTTCTGGCAAGCCACCCCAAAATAATGAACTAATACATCAGAAGCTATTTTATATTCCTTGAAGTGCTACCACTTAGCAACAAAACAACCCCAGCAAGTGTTACAACCTAAGAAAAAAATCCTCTTTAGATATGCAGCATCATTATAGGCAGTATCATTGAGCACTCTGAAATTTATCAGTGAAGAGTGTTTAGGAGTTTCTGATTTTATAACAAGTACTACAAGTTAAAAACCTTGACTAATACTCAATTTTCATTGTCCTGTGGAGCTACTACAGGCCTCTAAAAGGTACTTTGAAGAAATTAATTTTGGCTGAGCTATCACGAAGCCATACATTCCATTCCTAAATTTCTTTCTTAATCTGCACAGTTCACCAAAACATTCTCTACTTACATTGAGCTTGATCAGCCAATAAATACTACTTTACTGCTTAAAGTTATGAGTTGTTTTCTGGTTTATGTTGCCATAAAACAGCTCAAATGCAATGCCAATACAGAGACAATTTTGATATAATACTGTCAGTGGCCTGAATTTAAAACTATTATTGCACAGGCCACTAGGTATTTTCTAGTTACTAGGGCGGGTGGGGGGCGGAAGGGGGTCATTTGGATTTGTTTTCTTATTTACTTAAATTCGTGGATATAAATAAAATTAAAGGAAAAGACTCAAATATTTTACGTACGTGTCCAGTTTTTTCAGTGTAGAGGAAAGCATTCTTTTTACAAATACATATGAAAGGACTAGATTTCTCACAGAGGGTATTTAAAATATATTTTTTTCTAGCTACTTTAATTTGCACATGCACTTGTCTAAATAAAGCATACAGAGTAAGTATTACAGGTCTGCCAATTTCAAAGTAGTTATAAATCTTAAATGTGCAACCCTCTGCCAGATTGTACCTAACTCAGAACATCTATAACTGTATGCTGCTTTGCTCTATAAACTGCATTACTCAAATATGGAAGCAATATACTTAAATAAATTCCTTCGTTAACACCCGAAGTGCAAGAGAAAGAGAGTGGAAGTGAGTGTGAGCATGTGCCCGTGCGCGCACACAGGAGATAAAGGAGAAAATACACTTATGGACCTTTAAAGGCTATCCAAAATAGTATTTTTAAAACAGATGATAAAAATGGCAATTATAAACTCATCCTGAACAATTCCAGGTACTACAAAATTTAAATACGAACCCTGGAAATCTTCACGTCCAAATTCACGTTGCTAAGACAGGCAGGAAAGGCAACTGCAATGAGCTACAGTTACTGAAGATCATCACACAGTTACCTCAGGAATATTAGTCAAGAAAGGCAAGCGTATACACTGGTGCACAGGCATACGAGTGGCAAAAAAAAACCACAGCCGTGTTACCAGCTGCGCTGTAACTGCTCTGCACACTGATGTTTAACAACGCTGCGAGCACGCTGAAATATAAAATGGGTGTAAAAAAAAAAAAAAAAAAAAAAAAAACAACCACAAAACAACAAAAAAAACACGCCCAACTTTCTTTGTATCTTTCCTTGAGCTTCCTTCTATTAAAAAAATAAAATAAAATGAGGTGGGGGGGGGGGAATTGCCACTGAAGCACGAAGCTACATTGCAATCAATGAAGGCGCGACTGGCACAAGTCCTAGAACATTTGCATTCAGAAATAAAAGCTGTGATCGACCTTTGTCTGCGCAGAAAATGAAGCTTCGCCGGCTTTCGACAGCCGAGCGGAGGGAGGGGCCGGCTCGGCAGGGAGGGCGAATAACCCCCACCGAAAAAAAATAAATAAATATATATATATATCCCAAACCCACCGGGGGCAGGGAGCCCCGAGGTTGTTGAGCCCCGCGTCCCTCCGGCAGCCGGCTGGAGGCGAGGAGCAGCGCGGTGCACGCCGACTTTCCCAAACTTGCTGCTGCCGCCCCGCGGGAGCTCGGGCAGGGGGCAGCCCAGGGCCGGCTCCGGCTTCACCTCACCGGGAAGGGGAGGCAGGCAGGCAGGCAGGAAGGCAAACGGCGAGCCGGCGGCTCCCCCCGGGCACACGCAGGCCTGCGAAGAAGGGCAGGCGGTCCTTACCTCGGCGGCTCCTCCGCACGCTGCCCCTGCCACAAGTGCCCCTGCTGCCAGCTCCCCGCGACAACAATGGGAGGCTGCGAGGGGTGGCATGAAGGGGAAGGGAAGGGAGAGAGGAGGGAGAAGGGGAGGGAGGGAGAGAGGGAGGGGAAAGAGAGAAGCGTGTTAAGCTTGTCTGGTAGTTAACAAGTCTTGAATGAAGAGTGTTAGCAAACAGACAAACAGCATGTCTGATGCATGCTAATAGTCCTGGCTTCACCGCTGACACTATGAATAATTCAGCAGAGAGGAAGCAGGAAAGGAGGAAAAAAAAAAAAAAAAAAAAAAGGCACCCTCCACCCTGCCTTCACGCTTTCAAACATCTGCAGAGAAAACGAGAATAAAAGTATGCCGCAACTCCCCCCTTTCAACCCACGGCTACGGAAATACTCCGAAAAAAAAAAAAAAAAAAAAAAAAAAAAGGCCGGCTAGACCACCACTCTCTCAGAGGGGGCTGCCTCTCAGAGATCTGCGACTCCTATTTTTGTTGGCTATAAATTCCACCCCCCCCCCCCCCCCCTCTTTACCGCCTATTTTACTTCTTTTGTCTAGGAGCTGGCACCTGTCCCAGAGACGGCATTTTACTGCACATCCCCTCTTCCCTCCTCAGCAGGGAGAGGCTCGCAGGGACGAGGCAGACTTTGTACCTCCTGTCCCCACAGCAGCCCCCTCCCCCCCCCCCGTTTCCATTTCAGATTGCAAGGGGCTTGGAGGGACATCAGCCGCCCTATTTCACGTGGCAGTGATACCTAAAGCCACTTTAGTACATTCGTACTAAAGAGAAAGAGAAAGCCAGAGAACTAGCGGCTTGTTCCATAGGGAGCACGGTGCACTGATGCTCGGGTGGGGGGGGGGAGTCACAAGTAAAAGGCTTCGTTCTCACAGCATACAAACAAGCAAAACCCGATTCATCGCTCAGTCAAAGAAATCAATTTCTTTAACCAAGGAAAAAGAGAGGGAGATGAGAAGGAGAGAGAGAAAAGGATCAGCAGAGGGGAAAATACTTGGAGCTTTAACCTCCACATTGCGATGTACCGTACAGCCAAGCAAAGGCCACAAGAGATGGAAAATTAGCCCAGCTCTTACATAGTGAAAGAGAAGGGTTAAATAAAGCAGAGAGAGGGAGGGAGGGAAAGAAGGGGGAAAAAAAAAAAAAAAAAAGCACCTATTTGCAGCATTTCTAAAAGTTCTGCTCTGGCAAAGGCCGTCTGAAGGGGAGGCCCTTGCAGCAGGAATGCGAGCAGCAGCCTTTTTCCAGAATCCAGCCTCCTCCTTGCGAGCGACTGGAGCAATCTGGCTCGGCGAGAGGAGGAGGACGTGAGCTAGCGAAACGCAGAGGGCCAGAGCTGATGATGAAAGAGAGGCACGGCCCTGCGTGAGCAGGCTCGGCCTCAGCGCCCGCGGCCCGGGTCCAGGCCCAGGGCCGGGCCGCGGGGTGGGCCAGGGCCGCGGGAAGAAACGAAGCGGCACCGCGCCGGGATCCACGGCGATGCAGCTCGGCTAATGAAGCTTTTAACTGGGGGGTGAGATAGAAAGGAAAGCCCTACGAAAATATCTTCGGGATTTAGAGGGGGGAGTGCCGGGCTCCTCTGATTTGCCTCACCTAGGTATAGAAAAGCACTGCATGAGGACTGCCGAAGTGCGGCACGAAAAACACACTGAACTGCAAATGGAGATTCAGAGCAGGAGGGAAAGAGAGGAGGAAAAAAAAAGTATATGCTCTATGTGACAAAAAAGCTTGGTGATTTTGTTTTCTCATGCTCTTACTTCTAAACCAGCTGCACAGCCAAATGTAGGCTGCTTGGCCCTTATAACTATCTTGGCACAGAGTCAAAAGCTGATAAGCATTTGGGCGAGACAGCTCAACTGCTGTGCTGGAAGAAAAACAGCTGCCATGATTGCTGTTTGATTGAGAGCGCTTACACATACTCACAAAAAAACATATCGGACTGCAAAGACGGGCCACAAATGCCTGAGGATTCAGCTTCAGAGGAGCAATGCACATTTCCTTTAAGGAAAAAAAAAAAAAAAAAAAAAAAAAAAAAAAAAAAAAAAGTTTTATATAGTTTTTCCTCTATTCACCCTCCCCTTTTTTAAAAGAAAACGTACTGTGTAGACTTGCTTTTCTTCTTCCCATCCCCCCTCCATAACCTCAAGCAAACTCAAGGAATTGTGCCAAAAGTCCCGTTGCTAGTTACCAAGTGCATTTTTTTAAGCGTCCCTTTGATACTTCTTTCCCTCATGCTTGCCATGGAATATGCAAGTAAGATAATCTTTCCATTACTTAAAAAAAGTAATTAAAAAAGGAAAGGAACTTTGAGCGAAACCTTTCTTTTTCTGTTTTTTTTTTTTTTTTTTTTTTTTTTTTTTTTTTGTTTTTGTTTTTGTTTTGTTTTGTTTTTTGTTTTTTAATTATTTCTCTGAAGGGGCAAAAGAAGGGAAACGAGGGGGTGAAGAATAATTTTTCTCTTTGCAGAGTCCAATATTTGGCTTTTTCCATTTGTGGCAGATCACTGTAACGCTATTGTAAAACAACTTCCTGCCCCTTTTGGCTCCGGTTCCAGAAGCTGCTAGGCTAAGTTCATAGCACAAACTTTTTTTCCCTCTTGCCGAAGAAGAGAGACAAAAAAAAATCCTGCAAATTATTTTCCCCCTTTTCTGATTAATGGACTCATAAGGTGAACTCATGGCAGCTCTTTAAGAATGTTACACAAGAGACAACGCTATCTCAGCTGGATAATTCAAGCTGAAAAGGTGGGGTCATTATAACTGTACGTGTGTCTGTGTATGTCTATCCATTTTAATTCTGTAATTTTAAGTTGCAAGTCTTAATACCATCAGGTGGATAACGAGCTAAGCTACTTCATCTGTTGTACTAATTTGTGTATCTATCATAGCACAGATCATTGGTTTAGCATATACAGTCTCCTTCTTTCCAATCGCTTTTGTTCTCTAAGGTGGCCTGCCACTCTCCTTCCTCCCCTCCTCTAAATGCTTAGTCCCATGAAAATACCCACCTAAGGCTTCTAAACCCTTCCTGCTAGAAACTGGAGATATTGCAGTCTCTATGCTATGAGCCAAAAAGGAGAAAATAAGGCCTCCACAACTTGCTCTCTCACGATCTCTCTCTCTCTCTCTCCCTCCCTCTGTTTCTCTCATAGCAACAGCATTTCTTGGTACGCCTGCTTGCCTGCTTTGGCATACATCAGCATTTCTACCCGTCCAAGTGTCCTTTTGCGTCACATCTCGCCATTTCACTCAACCAATGAGATCTCCGTGTTGCAGTAAAAATATATATACTTTTTCTGTTATTGGTATATTCAAAAATTTTTATGTGCTTTCCTAACAAAAAATGTTCTTCAGCATTTGATTTGCCCTGTGTGAAGGAAAAAAAAAAAAGAGAGAGAGAGAGAGACTGTACAGGATTCAACCTTGAAGAGACTCCTTTGTGGAAAATATGTTACCACAAGAAAAAAGGGATTGCATGGTTACTTAAGGAAAGTCATAGTTGTCCCCCCGATTTAATATTTATTTTGCTTATGCTATCACTGCTTCTCTGATGTTCTTTTAAAACAGTTAGGCAGTTTCAACTAACTAGAAAAGTCAATACCATGCATTTCTAAGACTTTGTAAAATATTCCGAGGAAAAAAAAAGAAAAAGATATTGATGTTTTATTCCTCTAAATATTGATCAAGAGATGATAAAAAAATGCAATGGAAAATGGAGTTTCTATTTCTCACAACTCTCAGATCCCATCCAGAGAGGCTGCTCTCCAACCTTCTGCTTAGAAGGGCACGATCCTGCAAAATGGAGTAGAGGTCTTTGCAGGTTTTTTCTACAATGTATTTCCCTCTTACATAAACTCACTGTTTTTTAAAATAAAGTATTTAAATGATCAGCTGTGGTAAGGACAGTGACAAAGCCTTAATGCTATTTACAATAGCTTGTAAAGCAGCCATCCCAAGAGCTGCATGCACTCTACTTAACTGATAAGACTGGCAAAAGCAAGAATTACTAAGAACAGTGTATCCTGCGTTTGACGGGACACACCTTCTACCTATACATCATAAAGTACATTAAAACCCTTTTCATTGTTTTCAGCCATGACACAGTAACTGTGAATACATTCTATTAAAACACAATATTAGCTAAGTGTAGAAAGCATAGTGTGGCACGTGGGTTTTTCAGAACTGGCTGGCTGTGCCACATCTTGAATGACTATTGCAGTGACATATTTAGGGAACCTCTGTTGCACATTTTTATCTAGCCTCAAATCTCAAGAAAATGCACAACCACTGGCATCCTGAGGAGAATAAACATTTATTTTGTAAGCCAATTATATGTTTTATGGTTTACCCCTACCATCTTTTCTCTCTCCCTCCCCCTCTTTTTTTTTAATACTGTGAAACCACAAAATCTTTTTAATATTTATTTTTTGAGAATTACAGTAAAAACAGACTCGAGATTATCAGGATGTAGCTGACAAGATATTTAAACAGCAACTTTCCCACAAAGTTTTATGTCACACCTAGTAATTCTGAACTCTTCTTCTAATAACTGAGGTATCTGTTGTGTATGGGCTGTGGAGGATAGGTATTCATACATTCTGTGTGGTTAAATAGTAAAAGCAAGCAGAACTTCTGGAGAACAGACTTAGCAACAGATAGGCATAGTGTCCAGCTAAAACTCATATCATTTTTGTTTAAAAATAATGACATTCGTGATAGTATTTATTTTAACAGACATGCACAGATGAGAATGTTAACCCTGCACAGAAGAGATTACATGGGATAGTGCATTCAACAACTTTTGATGCCAATGTAATATAGAAGACAGACCTATTTTTTAAGGAAGGATTAGACTCAAGTATAGAAATAACTTAGCTGGCAGTGTTTTACTTGCATTTAATAGGATTGCTGAATGACTCTTCACCCTTTCTCTCGGACACTATTTTCAGCACACTATTTATTATGCTATTTATATATATGTAAGAATATAGATCTCCCTATTCTTTTACTTTCCATACCTATCTCTTTCTTTCTCACTTTTTGTAAAAATGTGAAGGTACCTGAGTTTCGTCTCTGCTTCTGCCTGTCTCATAACTGAGGTAACTGTACTACGTTTGGAGGGTTAAAGGTAACTAACTCCTTTACACAGTTGTGGCTGAGACTCATTCACTGTAAGTTATCCTTCTTTACACAAGATATACAAATGCATTATATGTGTCACCATAGCTGTAAAATAAGATTGCAAGTCATCTAATTTTAGGTTATTACAGTACTAAAAATAAGGATTCAGAAAAGCAATTAAGTGAAGTCTAACCTGCAAGCTTCACTTAAGAGAAATAAAATTCCAAAAAACAAAGTGGAGGAACTATTTCAGCATTAATTATCCATGAATAAATTGAAAGAACATAAATGGTAACATGGTGATAGTTTTGCACTGAAGTTTGTTTATACTATTACATAATTTTATAACCCTTTTCTTTCCTCTTATCACACGTTCTGTCTATTGGAAACTCATTAATAAATACTTCTGCTAATACACTAATTCATCGTCTTGTATTTTAACAAGAAAAATAGTCTATGTTTTATGAATACAGGCAACAAACTATCTCTGAAGAGATTTGTGATTTTTTCTTTCTAAATAATATATAGATCATTTTCAAGATTGGATGTTTTCCAATCTAACAACCTCCAGAAATGTTTAATAAAAATTAGCAGGTATGTATCTTTTTAGAAAAATAATCCTATTAAACCTGTTAGACTTTTAGGATAAAGCTATCCATAAGAGTGCAAACTTACATTTTTGATTTTTTACTTATCATATCATTAAAATAATTCCAGTATAAGAATTATCACTAAGAATAGCTATACTTAACATTTGGAGAGCATTTCTTTTTAAAGATACTTTCCACAAGTGAAATAAATAAATAAAATAAAAGCAGTCTTGCTTGTTATTCTCTAAAGGGATCGAAGGTGCTCTGCAGGATTATACCTGTACTTCATAGAAAGGACACTTCATAGAAAGGAAGTAATTACATATTGTATAGGTTGGGAAAGTTCTATTCTACTGTTGAATTAACTCACATTAATTCCAGTGAATCACTGGTGTATTAAAGGGGGAAAAACATTGAAATACCAAATAAAGACAATTTTGAAGTAAGCAAATCCAAACTGTAAAGGCATTGCTGAAGAAGGATGTATTTCCAACATCCTGCCCTACAAAAACATAATGAAGCATTTTGCAAAAACATTTCTTTCAGTACACTGTATTTTAACAGTAATGTTTTACAGCAAACTTGGCATTAAACTGGTATCAACAGAAATGAAAATCTGGCAGTAGGACAAGTTTTTATTTATTTATTTATTTTTATTTTTTCAAGGAAAGGAGGCATTAAACAGTGCATGGCATTAGCAGTTTTTAAAAGTGTTACGAACACAGTTTTGTTTATCTTGCAACTATTTATTTATTTTTTACTATACAAAGCTGTATAACCGATGGTATTAATATTTTGCTTATATACCATGCTTACTGATGAAAATTTACATCACAAGCAACAAATCAAAGCCCAAGAAAAGATTTTATTTGCTGGCTTCTACTTATTTATCATAAATATGCTACAGAGTTCCTGGAGGCTAATGTAACTGCCGCATATATTTGCGAAGGAGGTGCAGGCTGGAAGCTAAGCAGCGGTACACTCACATCTAGTTTTATCGCCAGATAAGAAGAAAGCTCCTCAGCTGTAAAGCATCACAATTTTGTTTTATTGATGATATAAGTAAGCTTTACAATACATCCAGTTTCCCCTGGTCATACCAATTCATGCTCTGACAGACTACAGCCTATTCTTCACACCGAGCACTGACGGTGCAGCTCCACGCTGCAGATTGCTGTCTCCTGCTCTTTTTTTGGGAGCCCACAGCACTCCTGACCCCCCGGCCCCGCTCACCTGGGCCGGCCTGCAGCCCCTGCAGGTGCGAATGCCCTGAAGCCCCCAGCTCCCCGCGCCACTCGGAGGGTGTCCATGGGCTCTCGATCCCGGCTACTACTCGCGGCAGGCATCGGCCAGCCCAGGAGTCAGAAATGGCCACCAAGGGTTTGTAACTCCGACAGAAAAAGCAGAGACTTCCCTCATCTGCAGGACCTCCAGCTATGCTCAGAGGGAAAAGAGACAGCACTCTTCCTGGGAAATGCCACATTTCACATGCAAAGCTCACAATCTAGAAATGTCAAAAGACTCTTACCATTCACTATTACTGCACCTTCGGCAGTGACTGACATCTCCAGTTTCCTGACTACAGATATTCTGTTCTGTCAATACTTTTCTCCCAGATTCACTAGGAACGTGGAGTTAAAACGAGTTATTGGATTTTAAGCCACACCACCCCTCTGTTTATTTAAATGGGCAGGTCTGCTTAAAGTTGGATGCCCTGCAGAAACAGCTACTGGGGGGGGGGGGTTTAAAAAAAAAAAAAGGAAGGAAGGAAGGAAGGAAGGAAGGAAGAAAGGAAGGAAAAAAAAGAAAAAGAAAAATGGTAAATATTGAAATATACTAATTTTTAGAGAAGGATAAGCTGCAAAAAGTAAGCAAATGCACACAATGACATCTGTAATGAAAATTTAAAATTTCTTAGGTCTACAAAAAAAAGGGATTAAAATACTTTCAATATTGCAAATTACTCACAGGCTTTTCAACTAGGCAAGAAATGTCAACCGACCAAGTTTTTGTGATATGTTAAGAGTATGTGATTTTTAATTGCAATAGGGTGCTACAGTGCTTAACAAAGTAAATTGCAGTGGGAACAAAAAAGGGAACATACGAAGGAAATTGCCATATGCTTTTTTGCATTGAAATATTAGTAAGGGTGAAAAATATGCATATGTTGAAAGAAAATAAAAAGGGTTGTCCATTGTGATAACATATTCATAGCATAGTTGCAATTTAGTACATACAAAAATACTTAATCGAGAATGGTTATATACAGAGAATTCACAGGTACATTATCTATTTATGAGCTGAATATTAGTATCATACCTATTTTATATAGGCAACTATTTTTACAGTTAAATGAAATATTTCTCTTTAACCCTTTAAAACTAAAATATATGGTACGTGGGGTGCACCTTAGATACATCTGTCTCACTTGGCTATCTAAAATATTACTGGAGTCTCAGAGTGTAGCAGAGTATATTGGCACTGGTAAATTTAAATCCCTCTTAGAAAAAAATCTCATAACATGAACAATATTGACACATTACTGTTATTACCATAAAATATAATGTCAATGGTATAACAGTCCCATTGAAAGTATTAATGTATTTATCTGTGCAGATAATACAGGCTTTACATTCTTTACTGCAAGCATAGATTACATTTGTGAAATAAAACCCACCATCTTTGATTCAATACTTTATAACACTTGTGTTCCATGAACTGTCTTCCTGGGAATCATTTTTTTCCCCTCTGTCATGTTATACATGTTATGAAGTTGTCACACTTCATTATCAAACTTCTTACACTTTGAAAGGATGTCTAAATTTACATATTCAGCTTTAACAGTATTCTGCAATTTTTCAGTTTTAGTAAACAAAATGTCACCCACATATGCAATTTTGTATTTCCTTTGTCTAGAAATATGTATTCCCATACAGAGATACATTTAAACATTCTGTGATGTATATACACATGCATTTCACATTTGACAAAAATGACAGAATAAAGACTCTTAGAAGATTTGAATGGGTTACCGCCCGACTCCCAAATACATGCTGTGAACAATGCACAGCATTAGGAAACTTGCAGCAGTGGAAGTTCAAGCGAACTCCACTTACACCAGCTGCAGTAGTACACTTTTGGCTGCGGAGCTCAAAAGCAGATGTAGCAGCAAGGCCTTTGTTTGGAATATCACCGTCTCAACCACATCAATGTCTCTCGAACCATTTATGTTTGTATGGAAAGAAGAGACCTTTGCATTCTGTTACCTTGGCATTAGATATTGTGTAAAATATTTTTAAAAAGATAGTGGCATTTTGGTACTGCCAGCAAACCAGGAGTTTATGGCAAAATATATTTCTTTGTAATTTCTCATTTTACTTTGTAAAAGATTAATCAGCATCTATTGGGATTAAATGTATGCCATAATTTAATACGCATTATTTTAATGCAGCTTATTGCAACCTGACAAAGCTTCTATAAAACACTTCTATAAGCAAAATATTTACTTGGGTTTTACTATGCTATCTACGCTAATAAAGTGCAATACAAATGATAACACTGGCATCACCAAAAAAAAAAATTAAAAGAGAAAATTATGAAAAACTGCTTCCAGACTTTCCTAGTGAGCTATTTTTTGAGTTGTTTAAAAACACTTCCTTTTCAAAATACTGAAAATTCTCAGGGGATATCAGTGACTAATCCATGGAAATTTTAAGTTTTAAACTTAACCATTTTTTGCCAGGGTATAAATACGTGTTACTGGAGATTTTAGGTGGATGATAAAAGCATTGAGATCTTAAAAGGTCAGCTCTTAATTTTATATTCCCAGAACACATTATTAACAGAAACATCAATTTTTCTTGGTCCACTAAAAAAATTAAAGAAAACTGTACAGTGTTTTTTTCTAGTGCAAACAAGCAACTTAATAAGAAAATCATGGAAGAAAAAAAAAAAAGACAGAGACCTTTTGTCTCCTGGCAACAAGACAGTGAGACTCTCCCTGACTCAATTAGAAATATATCTGCTTTTCAAAAACTTTTAAAGCCAAATACTAAAATCAAAGCTGTCATTCAAAGCCTAACTAGCTTCCATCATTTAGCTGTAAGAAAAGGAAACAATTCCCCCTCCACCCAAAAACTGTTTTAAAAAAATGTCATACTTCATGTATGTGTGCTGTGTGTAACATGGTAGACCTACTGATGAGATACGTATTTGTGTATGTGCTTGTATAGTCTTGTGTTACAACAGGCCAGTAAGTGTAAAGACTATTAGAGTAAGACTGTTCTGTTTATATGGTATTGCTCAGTATAAATCACACTAATTTAATAATGCAGCCTAAAGGTTACTAATAAAGGGTTAAATAAACAGGAAAATCGTGGGAGACATGGTTTAGGACTAATTGTTTTTTCTAGTTATACAAATAAACGTGGCCTTTAGAGAATGTCAAAATATCTAAAATGTAGCATAAGAACTATAAAAAAAAAAAGTTTGTACTATATCCGCATATAATTATTACCGTAACAGCTCACCACCACATTCAGGGAACATGTACAACCAACTAACTGCTCTGTAACTACTTGAATTTAAGACCTCATTCCCTTGATAGATTTGAAACAACTAGGGAAACTGTCATAAAGATCAGGTATTTCATCTACTAACGCACTGCACGCACAAACCAGAATTTTGTTCCAGCACTCAGCTGGCAGTGCTGTAAGCTTTCAGCACAGAGGGGAGAGCAAAACAGATACTTGAGATCCATTGTGGGGATTTGCAAAACACAATTTTGCTTTAATACTGTACTTACACACATGCTCAGATAGCAAATGGCTATCCCATTCGTACAGAGGAAAAATTTTATAGGAATATCAGATTTACTGTATTAGTAAACCTTTTACTAGCCAGCAAGTGGCCAAAACCTTAATCAGGGTAAGAAATTTAATCCATTGGAAAAGGCCATTTTGTGCTGGAACTACTGTGTTATTCTAGCTTTTGTCTTTGCGTTTCCCTAGCAGGGAACGCCATTTTGAGGCTGTCATACATTTTTCTGTCCAAAGAGGATAATGCCTGTGGAAAGCATAAGGATGGTATTCTCGTACTGCAGAAAAACGTAACACAGCAGTATCACAGGGAAGAAGCATTTTTATTTTTACAGGTGCAACTAAAGTCTCTCTTTTCAGTTCACACCAATATTAATTTTAAACCCCACATATATAACTGTATGCAGCTATCTATACATGCAGCATTTTGAAACTTTAACATAATATGCTTTAACATATTTATTTTCAATTCAAGTACTTAAAGGAAAGAGGTAGAAGAAGACAAAAAGGGCAAATAAGCATTTACTTCAAATGAACTTTACTAAGTTACAATGGGCCTAAACATGTATCTGGTAGTCCAGTATTTAGAAAAAGGTTAAAAAAAAAAGGTAAAGAATAGACTCAGGAATTTCTACAATACATCTGAAGCCTGACCAAACTCATGTTCTACCAGACTATTTTTTAATTTTTGATTTTTCTTTCTTTAGGAATACAGCAAATTATTGTCCAAAGGATCCAAAAAAAAAAAAAAAAAAAAAAAGATAAAAAAATCAATGGGTAATAGAAATGGCTTAATATTAAAGGCAGGACAGGTGAACAACAGTTGCTTACAGAGGATACTGTTTAATACAAATAGTTTTTACTTTGTTTTCACTGCAGGGGTCACATTTGGGAACAATTTTGATAAAGTAAGTTTAGAAAAAATAATGTAGGAGTTCACATCCCTAATTTCAGTAACATTTTCCAAGGAAATAAGAAAGGTCTTGAAAAGACAAAGACACAGTTAAGCTTTATAAAGTATTCGAGACGGATAAATACTGACAGAAATAGTAATGCTAAGGACTCAGGTTCACACAGTAAAATAGACTATATCCTGCTCTTTTCATGCAAACTTTGTCAGGCATAAAGCTCTTTTTAAACAGTAGAGGGGGGTTGGAAAGAAGGGAAGGAAGGAGGGAAAAGATAACTTTATCACAAATACCTTGAGAGTTTTTACTCAGGTGTATCCAAAGCAGAAAAACTCCAAAAAGCTCCACTCATTAAGAAGGTTTTGGAAAAAGCACTTTTACTACCACATCTTAGATTATCATCATACATATATTGAAATATTTAATGCACTCAGAGAAAAAAAAAAAAAAAAAAAAACTTTTTTTTTTAAAGCAGGCACGTATAATATATTTATTCCAGGGTTCCAATATTATTTTGAGGGAAAAAAAAAAAAAAAAAGTATTTTAAAATTTGAATACTGGTGAAATGTTTTCTTTATTTTTATTTTACTCTAAGCAGTTGTCCACATTAAAATTCTCCTACAAATCTTTAACTCCAGACAAAACACAATCCCACCAGTGCTTTAAAACAAAACAAACAAATGAACAACAACAACAACAAAAAAAAACACACAAAAAACCACAACAAAAATAAATACAACTGACATTGCCCTGACACTTTCTTTAGCCTTTAAAATCCTGCAGATAACATAATAAGCGAAACCAGTGCTGAAGAACACATGGTGAATGCGGGTGGACCTTGTATATTCATTAGTAAACACATTAATTTTAACTAATCAACCTAAGTGAAGAATATATGCATGCTAACCTGACAATATTATTTTTATTGGACAATGGGTACAGTACGCATAGCTTTCACCTCTAGCTTCCATTAAAATCTGAAACTTGGAGTCTCAAATTTCAAGTAACGAATTAAGGGAACAGAAGGGTTGGTTTCAGTATTGCTGTATTCAGCGTCACTTGCTACTTACATACTAACTCTGTGCTGTTCACGTTTGACTCAGCTTTGAATGTAAGTTTTCATTAAAAGGGAGTGATATTTGAGTTGCTTGGCCACTTTTTTTTGTTTAAATAGTTTATTTTGCTGTATTTCAGAATAAATGTAAGAGCAGACAATTGGGAATATTTGCTAAAATAACAGAACTTCAAGAAAAGTAAGTGAAATACATTACCATTTTACTTGAAATGACTGGAATGCCAAGAAAATGATTATAACAAGGAGAGAGAAAGAAAGAAAGACAGAAAGAGAAAAAAATGCTATCTCACACAAGAGAGTTACAGTACTCTGTATTGAGCAAATCCATATTGCAGCACATAATCTGAAGGAGGAGCAAAAAGAAAAAAAGAAGGCTTGGAAATCTTCAACAGTTAAAGAAAGCGGTGCGCTCTCTTTAGAGAGGAGCATGGTAGAGAAGGTAGATCTGTGCAGCAAACGCAGCAGCACTACCGCAGGTTCTCTTCACAGCCCTGCCCTGCGAAGAGCCAGTGGAACGGGATGCTCTGGGCAGGGCAGCGGTGCTGTGGACATCCAAGGTGGCTAAAGCCTCCTGCTCCACCAATGTGGTATGTGTCCAAAACCATAGAGAAGAGGCAGATGAAGAATCATCTATTATTGCACAGCTTCCCGCTTGTTGCTCAAGCAGCCTAAAAGGAGTCAGGAGAAACACAACTGCAGACACCGCAGCAGCTAGTATCAGCAGCAACATCCCCAAAGCCGGCAATATCAGCTAAACCCACCCTGCACTGCGTTATGCCAACAAGGCAGCCTGTCAGGGATTTACAGCAACATAAAAAGAGAAAAAAACAGTAAGCCCTGAAATGCCTGAGTCTAAGAAGTAACATGTACTATAATGCACATTTTTACCATGATGATATGTTTAGATATCGTTTTGTCCACAGTTGTACGAGCATCAAAGCTTATTACTGTAGTATTACTTATTTTTGTGACAGCAACATTTTAATTTCACCCCATGCACACACATCCCTTCTGTGCTCAATGCTAACCCTGCTGGGCTTTAGACAACTAGCCTGTCATCAGCAATTAAGGGCTTTTTTTTGTTTTGTTTTGATAAAAGAAAGGAATGTGGAAAAGAAGTATTTCAACTGAAGGTGTATCTCAAGATATATGTGCAGTTTATTTTTATGATCTATCCTTTTATTTCACAGATATTACTGCTGAAGAAGAAAAGCATATGGAGGTGAAAAAATAATAAATATTTTCCAGTGAAAGGTGATGGTTTCCTGTGCAAATTTTCCAGATAATTTATCTCAGCTACTATGTTTAGGTATGTCCACTGGTCACAGCAATTAAAATTGAGATGAATCACATTCTGCCACCAATTGCTTTTGAGACCAACAACTAAGACAAAACAAAACAAAAAACAGTATTTTTTTGCATAAAATTAATTATAAATGTGAGGAATCTGTAGTTCACTTTGGCTTAGTATCCTACACTTAACTAAGCTTAGTTTCACAAACCTCCGTGCGTGTATTTATGTCACACAACACAAAGAAAGTTATGAGAAAGGTGATGAGTACAATCTGATAGAACACAGCATCATGTTTCCTTGCAAGCTGAATAACAATGTTTGAAAACAGTAATACTTTGAGATGCGGCTCTGACTTTGGAGGCCTAAGTTCAATGCTGCAACTGCCACGCAGTTTTTCTCTTAAAAGAAAGAAAGGGGGCATTTTTGCCCTCACCTAACACACCTTCCCTTGGAAAAGGCCAGTGGGGGGAAGAAGCGAAAGGGTAAAAAAAGAAAAGGGAAGGAAAAAGAGCGAAGGCCCCAAGCAGCGTGACGGTCTCTGGCGGCGGGGTGGCAGGCCTCAGCGAGGGAGAGCCACAGCGCCTCTGCGGCACGGCCCAGTACGCTGCCATTCCCCGCCAGCACGCGCCGAAATTAGTTCTCGATTTTGTGGTGGCCCTCGGAGAGCAATTCCCATTGAGCGGGGAACAAAGGCCGCGACCCCGGGGTCAGAGTGTAATGCAGGAAGCATGACCTCCCCTTTGTTCACAACAGCACTGTTTACTCTGCCTAAGTAAAGATCACCAATACATTAACTAGAGGATTTAAAAGGTCATATCCCCAGGGATGGAGCTCACGCAAGTGGCAACTCTCTTCAGTCACTAAATCATTCCACTTTTTTTTTCTTCCCTCCACTCCTTCAAAATAGATACACCTTCAGCCACAAGGCTCCATGGCATATTATTTCCTGGGCAAAAATACATGCAAAATTAATGTGGTCTTCCTTCCAAATCCAGGCTTCTTTCTGCAGTTAAGTGAGCTGGTTTGAAGTTGTTTTTAAAGTTAGCAAAATATTTTAAGTTAAAACGACCACCTCAGTACACTTCGTTTTCACATCTCCCTTTGAAAAACTGAGTTGATTTATGAAACTGTTTGGGTCTTAAAACACTTATTAAAAAGCATAATCCTTTGTAGCTATCAAAAACGTGAATTTTAAAATAAGCTGCAGTACATAAATTTAAAAAAAAAA
>CM021765.1:70951104-70996104 GCA_011076525.1 Nettapus auritus
CCCCCCCCCCCCCAAGAGAGGAGAGAAGAGAAGAGAAAAAAAGCTGAGAACAGCAATTTGCAGACCTTTTATTTATTTATTTTCCTTGACAGCAGCTAGCCACGCCTTAGTCTGGCCCTTCCTCCAACCTCTGCTAACCTAAAAACCAGCGCCAACCTGGCAGCAGGCCATATATTCAAAAGTAAACATTATTCTGCCATTTTTCAATGTTGTTTATCACAGCCTGATCTTCCTCCTCTTTTTTTTTTTTTTTTTTTTTTTTTCTTTCTTTCTTTTTTCCCTCCTTTCCCTCCCTCCCCGTAACTTAAATTTCTGATTTTGCCCCGGTTTGTTTCGCTTTTTATCGCCATCAAGACATCAAAGTCACGCTCTTATCTAACATGGCAAACTCGCAGAAAACGCGTTTTAGGGATTTTACCTGCGCCCAGCGAAGCAGCAGCCTATTTTGGAGTGCAAAAAAAAAAAAAAAAAAAAGCAATGGCAAGCCAGGCGCATCTTCAAATGCTGCTGTCCCATAGAACTAGGTGGTACGTCCTTCTCCGTCACTACAGTAATGGGCTCTTTCTGACAAAACGCATACACTCCTTGCAGAGCCCGTAACTACCACTAGAAATCTGCCTTGCTCTCGCAAAGCCTTTCTATTTTCTTATTTAATCGCACCAGGAATGCTTCGAAACCAGAGAGCCCGAGCACGCCGGCGCCGCACCCGCAGCACTGCACCTGACTCTTTGTTAGCCCTCGCCGCTCTCTCCCTGTCCCTTCCGCTCCTCGCTGCCTCCTCCCACCTTTGGCTGAAAAATAAATAGATAAATAAATAAAGACAACTAAAAACTAGTTGCCTATTGCTGATTTTTTTTAACCTAGTTATTCGCTGCATCAAATGGACAGAAGGCAGAAAAAAAGGGACAGGGGAAAAAAAGGGTTAAACATAAAAAGGATAATAAAAAGAGGGGAAAGAAGAAGATGAGCAATTAAAAAAAAATAATGGCGGGGGGGGGGGTAAAAGAGGAGCACGGGAGGGAGGGAGGGGACGCTGCGGCGTGACCCCCGGACCGTCGCCTTGTGCGCCGCGGGGCCCCGCTGCCCGCCATCGGCCATGTTGTGCGGGCTGGTGGCGGGCAAGGGCAAAGTTTATTGTTCGGCCTGGCTGCCCTCACCCATTTCACACACAAACCAACCCCCCGCGGGCCCCTTTCGATTTTATTTGGCACCCCAACTCCCACCACCCCTCGCCGTTGCGCCCGCCCCGCAGCGGGGATACAGGTGGAGACAGGCGGGGGGGTGGAGGGAACAGGTAGCGCTGGTCTGGGGACCTGCCAACCCCTTCTCCTTCATCTTCTTCTTCGTTGTCGTCTTCTTCCTCCTCCTCCTCCTACCACCCCGTCCTTCCCTCCTCTCCATCCTCCTCTTCCTCCATCCCCGCCGCAGCGAGGTGCTCGCTGCTCGGCGCACAAAAGCTCTTATTTATTTATTTAGCGTGCGCAGAGTTAAGGAGGAGCCTTTGTGCACATCAATTTCACACCCAGCAGCCAGGAGATGCCATGCTACTGCTACTCCCTGCCGGCTGACACAGCTCGGCTGCAAGCGCCACAGGACAGCCTGGAGGCTCATTAATAATTGCGAGCGGCTCGCCATTTCCATATTTAAATTGGGAAGCAGCGTATGATTAATTAAGAAGAAAAAGGCCAGGGGGAGAAAAAGAAAAAAAAAAAAAAAAAAAAAAATAGGCCTGCACTTTCTGCCCAATCTGACTTGCCAGGAGCCCTCACGATTTAACCCCTTCCTCCCCGCAGCCGTGGGTACCCAAGCGGGGCTGGCCGGACTCCTCCCTCCGGCTGGTTCCTGGGCACTCTCCGTGAATATTAACTATGCCAGTTTTGTGTCGGTGAGACCACGTGAGGTCTTTTGCAAGGCCCTGAATAGCCGCAAACTAATGAAGGGAATTTACTGCAATCCACTCATCATTAGCTTTTCGTTTTGAGGAGGAAAAAAAAAAAAGTCTTACAGGCGGTAGTGTGATGGTAATATAACGTTCTTCCATGCAGTTAATATTCGCGAAGCTATTTATATCGAGAAATTTTGCAACGAAGATGCAAAGACGCAGTTGCAGCTCACCGGGCAGGAGCGGGGGGCAGCGGGCCCTCAAAGTGCAAGAGGCACTGCAGGGCTCGGTGACAAGGGGACAGATCCCAGTTCCCCCCGCCCCGGACCTGCCAGCTCTGTTGGTGGCGTTTGGTGTCGGGTCGGGCCGGGAGGGCGAGCTCTGCTCTGCTCCTCGCAGTTTTCACAGGGCGTGTGGTCCCTGTCCCCTCGGCTACCTGCAGTTTGCTTGCATCCCTGTGGAACTGTCACCGTAAATAAAAATAAAAATAAATATCACCTTAATAGATCGGAATGGATGTTCTGATGAATACGAAAAGCGATTTGTTACACCCAAATGTTTGGCGTTTATGGCTGGCAGCTAAAAGCAAACAGAAAGCACACTGAGCACCTCCTTGCCTACAGAAGAAGGCAGAACCTTCATAAGAAGGCAGGCCCAAACTCTTTAGATACGTATTTGATTTTAGAGGCCATGTGATTTTTTGGAGGACTCTATAGCTATAAAAATTACTGATAAATCCTTGGTTAAAAATGAGTTAAAAGCCTGCTGTTCTCTCTTAAGACTTTTGCTAGGTGTAGTCACCATGAAAAACCCCAAATACTTTGTTAAGAGGAGCTGCACACCTATGAATGCTGCTCATCATCAGTGCTCCTATGTATTTATTGCTTTTGTCTTGTTTAAAGCAACATGAGGCTGTCAGAGCCAGTGCAACCCAAGCAGCCAAACAGACCTGGATGAAAATATCACTTAAACTTTAGTTTCTGGTTTCTAAAATAATTTTTACAACTTATGAGAATACATTTTTTAAATAATTCAAGGTATAGCATGGGTATTGAAAGTGACAAAGTCAATGACGATTGTAGTGTACTTTCTCTCTTTTCTTACACCCATGTTCATCACAGACTTCCCAGTATTATGAAGTCTATGTTAATAGGCTAGCAATTACAAACTCAACATGCTCACTTAAAATGATGCATCTATGCTCTGTAGCTCAAAGGAGCATGAAGAAGCTGCACAGCTGTATCTTGCTGAATTTTAATGGAAAAAAAAATATTCCTTTAAAAACCTTAACTGCATTATTAAATGATCCAAAAATATTGTAGGTGGGCCTGGCACAACTGCCAACTGTTCCTGCTGCCAGATCCCTCCTGTTATAAGACTACATTTTCAATTGCTAATAAACTTTGCCAAACTTAAACTGTTTGGCTGAAAATTTCTCTTACCAGGTGTGTGCCTCGGGGATAACTTATCTGAAAATCTGCAGCCAAATGGCTTAGACCTTTCCAAGAACAAGCCTATCGAAGCACTGATTGTTTGGTCCATGTTGCAAATTACAGAATCCTTTTCTCTGCATCTCCATGCTTGGCGCAGAGATGAGAAGGGAGGGAGCCTGATGGGGAAGCACGTTTTGCCACTTCATTCCAGTTAGCTTGTAAAGGTTTGAAAATGCCAGTTCATACATACTTGCTAGGAACTTGCTGAAGTTAAATAGGAAAAATTCCCAAAGATTCCACCTGCACTAAACATGCTGCTTCCTCTCACAGAGAAACAAGGCTTCGTGGCTGTGGGAGCAAATGGAGCAGGCAGAATGGAGACCATGCCAAGAAGCCAGGACATAATTGAGAGAAAAGCAGGAATCACCAAGATCTGTACATGGTTTCTCTATGGAAGTGCTTTAAATAGAGAATTATCTTCTGACTGCCATCAGTTGGCTCAAGCCACAGCACACTGTGGGATGGCTCAGGATATTCCACTCCTGGTGACTCGTTTGGATGTCAGTAGACTGCTACAAGATAAATCTCTGTTAATGCAATTTGCTCTTAACCTCCTTCACTTACAAAAAAAATTACATGCACAAATGTGCATTCATACATGTATGCATGTGTGCATACATGTGTAAAAACTTTATTAAAACAAGGGTCAATCTTGTTCAAACATGATTAAAAGGCACAGAATCAAACAGAAAAATTAGGAATAAAATCTGCCGTGTAGCAACACTTCTTGTATACAGCCCTTGTACAATACAGTCCTCAATCACAAGTCTGTTTTACATTTTTCTGCTGGGTCCTGGCTTCATTTAATGCATGAAATGTGAAAATATCAGTACTAGCAGCTTCTCAGTGTTTCATATTCTCATCACTAAATGATGTGAAGCCCTACATCTTGTTTACTGGATGCTTCTCAAACAAGCTTTTTCTGTGGCACTTTTTTTGCCATTGTGGTCCTTGAATGCTTCCCAGAGACCTATTGCTTTATCTTCCCACAAATCCCTTAAGTTGAAGGAAAGGTACTACCCACATTTCAAAAAGTAAGGATTTGACCCAAGTATCCATCCACTGTGGGTGCCCAAACGGAGAGATGAAGAACCTGGCTTTTCGAGTGACTCAGCTGCAAACAGTACTGTATATATATTGGCACTGGATGCTGAAAGATCCAGTGCCTTTCCCCCAGATTTCACTGCCAGTGGCAAATGCTTGCCATAATTCACAACCAAATGAGAAAATGAGGAACCAAACCTAATAGATTTATAATTTGTGTTAAGAAATAAATGTAAAATACCTGACCTAGTGTATTTCTGCCAGATACACACACCTGTCTCTTTACAAGACAAAACTTTAACCCCATAACACGTTATGATTTGCTTTATGTAGTGTTTTCCATTCCCACAGTTTAAGAAAACTGTTCTATTTTCTGTCCTCTAAGATCTTCATTTAAAGCAAAAAAAGATCTGTGGAAGGTTTGACTTTTACGTTTTCACTTGTAGACTTGGCAATACCAGTGATGCCTTAGGGGGAGGTGTAACGGGCTGCTGAGTCTTCCACTTTTTTGTTTCCAAGCTGAATACAATTCACACTGGTTATGACTCACAATTGCTGTAACTGATGAGTGGTCCACATAAACCAAGTGCTCAGACTACACAGTGACCATCAAATATACTTGCCAGGCAAAAGTTCCATCAACTTCACTAGTAAGTTCCCCCAAAAGATGACTGAAAGACTGCAAAGAATGCACATTTCTTTTACACTCCCAGAGGTGAGAGGATATGTTATCAGGGCAGCACAGGGAAACCCAGAAGACTCTTACTGGAAAGTCAGCTGCTACCAGTTTGTTGTTAGTTCAGACAAATATTATTTTAATAGTACTTTGTTGAATTTGTTCTGCACCTTCTGAATCTTTATCCTTTTTCTTGAATATTTAGAGCGTTATGAAGTGTCCCTAGAGCTGAAAAATCACTACATAGAGAAATCTCTGTTAACCTGAATGCCAATGTTAACTTTCACAGATATCTTTGAGATATTCCAATTGCAGTAGTGCTTTAAACTGGTGCTGGAAAGATAACTGTTAAGTGCAATGAACCCCCAAATCATGGATAACATGTTGTGAAGTTAAATGTGAGGGCATGGGAAAAGAAAACTGTTTTGCAAGATGAGTGATCCCCTAAGTATTCACTGCAAAGAGTATGGTTAGATCATTAGATCATTTCATAGTGACAGGAAATCTTGAACACCTAAAGGCAGGTTGGGTCTTTGGAAGAATGAGCTTCTACATCATGGTGTAATGATGCCAACACCAAAGAACTGAAGTGTGGTCAGGTGACAGTTTCCAGTAAGAGTCATAGTGTGCTATAGTGAAGCAGAGAGCAGTTGTCTGAAGGTATGCTAGACATTAATTATTCTCAAACTGTGATGATAACAGGCAAAATTTTGATAACATTGTTTCCAATACAATGACCAGCATCTTCTCAATGGAATAGTGGTGACTGCTTGGGGTTAAATGTCTTTAGTACAGTGCTATAATGTGAAACCAACCTTACTCAGGGCAAATTTGACAAGGCTAAATAAATAAATAAATTTACAGGAGAAACAGTTCAAGTAGTCCAAACTGACTAAAGGCTTGTAAAGGACTCAAGTGTATTGTTGAAGGGACTCGTCTGATCTACAGAAATCAAAAATGTAAGCTCCTCCCTACAATTTTTTTTCCATTCTTTTTTCATCACAGGTTAAAACTACAGGCCAAAACCTAGGTTAAAATTACATTCTCAAATCCTAGCTGTCATATATCAGAATAGCTAACTTACATGTAAGAAATGCTCCAAACCAATCCAAACTGCTGGCTAGTGAACATTTCAATGAAAAAATAAACCTGATTATGAAAACACTTTATTACAGAATGTTAGGATACTTCTGATAATATTTTTCATTTTTAAAAGTCTATTTATTTGGAAAAGGTACATGGCAACTCTCTGCACTGTCATTATTAGGGAAAAGTTAATCTGGTTGCCATAGTTAAAATTTAGTTAAAAGTTAACCTGGTTGCCATAGTTAAAATGAAGTTAAAATAAAGAAGTAGGAAAACAAAGGGTTAAAGATGTTATGTTTACAAGGCATACCGTTAATTTTGAAAGGTTAAAAGGAAAGTGTGAAAAAATGTGTATAGGAGATGAGGAAGTGCTTGAGCTTCCTTCTTAATGTGGTTCCCAACCACACAACTGTGGTTTAAACTCTGAATAAAAGTCATATTATTCTTATCTTAACCATCTAAGAGCAGCCTTCACATATTCTGGAACAAGCCATACACTACTGAGAAGTAAGGCTGGTACCTACATGGAAAAACAAACAAACAAACAAAAAAAACCAGTCCTCTCCTTACTGAATCAAAGAAGTTAAAGTCAGCCAACCAGAAATTTAAACTGATCTAGTTAAGTGTTAACTTATTTTCTAGCTTTTGTTTCTTTTTTTCACAATGTTGATTGTTATTGAAACATGGCCTTTAGTTTATGAATTTACTTCTAGCACAGGACTGCTTGACAAGCAGTGTTTATGCATTTTGTCATGTTATTAGTTTCTTCCACATAACTGTGCATTCTGACACTATAAAGGTACCTCTCACATTTTTTTAGTCTAAATAGGTTAATTTTTGAATTATTTTAAAGTAAAATAAGTAATGAAAAGTGTAGTGGAGTAACGAAATCAATGCTAATTCAATTCAGTTTTTAAGGTTATTCTGGCATTTGAAAAAGTGGCCAAACACATTCTGCCTGCTTGTTTTTATACAGATACATCTGTCAGAAACTCATGCACAAGCTTGTATGGGATTCCTAGTACTGTGTGTGCTGTAAAATAAATCTGTATTGGTCTGCTCCCAACCTAAATATACTCGTGACTAAAGCTCTCACATGCAGATATAAATCTAGCAAATCAAAAACTATTGACTAGCTCCACCATAATACACTTCTACCATTAGATTTTATTTCATTGAATGATTCACGCCTAATTGTTTTTTCTGGATTTTCTTTGATATTTCTGCTTCACAGTTTCAAGAGATATTATTTTTAATCCCCAAGCTGCCATCTCACCTAAATCAACATATAATTTTCTATGATGAAATATCATTGAATCTTTCATGGGGCACTCTGAGGAAACATACCAGCACAACATAACCTCAGAATGTTTTACCCATATTTCAATTTTATAATATCAAGATTTAAAACTACAAAATAGGAGGGATTTTTTTTTTCTTTATAGAGCAAAAATAATACAAGAAAATGCTTTGTGTTCAGCTTTGTGTAACAGAGGGTGTACTTCATAGCATTATTTGTGCTATGGGCAGAACCACTGCAATGGTGAGTTGCTTCTGTAGAAAGATGCTAATAGGGTTTCAAATCTCACAGTGGAAGGGAGCTTACAACAGGACAAAACTCATCTGGAACTTGACTGCTTTGTAGGAAATTCGCCTATTTAGAGCCACCACAGATGTTTTGCCTGAATCTGTCTGCACATGCAATTAGCAGAAAATGAACAGAAAATTGCAATCATTTAGGAAAGGCCAGGGCAATTATTTAAAAAAAATAAGCCAAAGCTTTTATATCCAGTACTTTCTGTTCAGTCAAGATACACAACCACTCCCCATTTAAAAATTAAAAGAAGGTTGTTGTTTTTTTTTCCCCCTCCGTCATTTAAAGGACACTGCATTATACTGTGCAGTTTGAAGTTTTCAGAATCACTGACCATTTACATTGCAGCAGTGTACAGGGACTATATCTTTGGGCCTGACCACATGCCGAACAAAGATGAGGACAGATTCTCGAGCCTTCAGGGCAATTGTGCATTTTACAGAATAAGTAGAAAAAGCAATCTTACAGATTTGCAACAAACACTTCTCAACTTTTACTTGAAGAAATAAGACAATACAGATATTTTTTTGTGCAATTCAAAGTACTTAGCAGCTGTAAACAATTAGGTATGAATTTGAAAAGCACTAACTTCAGTACCTCATTGATTGACTAAATTAATTTTTTTTTTATTTTTTTTTTTAAATATTGGTTGCTCTGAAATTTTCCTCCCAAATTCTGTCTTAGTGCACTGTTATGTTTTTAATAGAAAAATTTCAATAAGACTTTTCTGCAATAAAAATATTAAAAGATAAAAGTCTTTTAAAGTATCTTTTCTTACATTGGTAACTGCAACAAATAACAACAAGGTACTTGGGTTTGGTACTTTTATTTTATATTTTCACACTCACCATATTAAGTTCAGTATTTTTTACATAGAAAATCTTAAAGGAAAAGAAATCAGCATGTTTGTGTTTTGTTTACAAAAAGTAATCCAGTTATTACTTGCAGTTATTCTTTATATGTGCAGCCAGGGAACAAGTTCAAGTTCCTTTGAAACAATGTTTTTTTGTTTTGTTTTGTTTTCTGGAGATGTATTTTAGAGGCAGAAAATACTGCAGCACTAGAAGCTCTTGATATATTGAACAGTAGAGGAAATAGTCTCAGAAACTATGTAAACTGCTTCCAGCCTGAACTTAGCAGGCCGCTTTTGCCAATATTTCAAAACAAGTTTAGCTGAATAAGCATCTTTTAGACATTACAACAGGGTGTAATCACTTTTTCATCTGATCTGCTCTTTGTGTATGCTTTATTACAAAAAGGTGGAAAGTTATACATAATGAAAAAGCAGACATAAAGAAAGAAATTTAAAATAATAAATTACTCTAAAACATTTTCCATTTCCCCCGGCACTCTCCCCACTAAAGTCCATGAAAAAAACTCATGTAAATAGTGAGTGTATGACTCATGGCAGAGTTTCATGTAACTTCCACATCTACCATAAGCTTTCATGGAATTCTTTCTCTCACCGGCACTAGCCACCACATGGTAGAGGATGCTATTTGAGATGTTTTCTTTCACCCGAAGTGAGCTAAATGGCTTGAGCAGCACTTGAGAATTCGCCTCTTTCCCTACCCCCCCCCCCCCCCCCAGTTTGGGGAGTGAGGGTGTGAAAGCTTGGGCTTCCTCTAAGAGGAGAGGCAGGGGGAGGTGCTGGCACACAGCTCTCCGTGAGGATGCTTTGTGCCAAGACAGCCCAAACACCCTCCCCAGTGTAGCCAACCTGAGAGGACACTGTGAGTACCGTTTGTTTCCTGAGGCTCAGAAGAATACTGAAGGTTGTGAACAGGACATAAAAAAAACCACATGCCAGTATCTAAATGCCACAGGTCTACAGATCTGATTCCCTTTTCCAGGCAATAGGCTTACTCCTTAAGACTTGAGAGGACTGAAGATTTCATACAGTGCAACACTTGTTTGGCTGTAAAGGGGAAGGCGTCTAAAATGGCAAAGCAGAACCCACGTCTGTACGAAGCAAGCTGCAGAAAACAACATCCCCACTGTTCTCCTTCCAGGCTTCAGAGGAGATGCCTTGGCTGGCGTAAACATCTGTAATTCAATCACAGTAAGATTGTTTCACATCAGCGTGAGGCCTTGGCTGTACATGGAAAGGTAGGAGGCAAATACCACTGAGAGGGCAGCTTTGATGTCATCGAGTTACCTTGCTGGAGAAAGACAGTTTCTGGGCTGGAAATGTCATTGAGTTTAGTCATCTGGTACGGAACAGCAGAGCAGGTGGTTAAGAAACGCAAGCTCATGCTTGTTTCTTAGTGATCTCTGGCTAACACCTCCATTCAAGCCCAGTGATGAGTATTTGAACACTTACACGTGCCTTGTGCAAAAGGAAGAGATGACTTAATAGAAATACACCTGTGTGTATAGATTATGGGTTAAAAAAAAAAAAAGTTGACAGTAACTGACTATTACCCGCTCTCCAGAATTTCCTATTGATAATACTTAGCGCTATGGGAGTAGTTCAGACCCCATCTTCCTTTTAGAGGACTGATGTGAAAGGGTCTGCTCTGGAAAACTTACAGCACTAATACAGATATTAATGAGGAGAAATATAATGCAGAGAAAGGCTGGGAGCCAGAATAATCATTTGTGGATGTTAATAGCTGGTCCCAGGCAGCAGTAATAGTGGCGCATGGAAGCATGAGGAGTATGGGGTGGGAGTGAAAAGAGGAGAGAAAATCTGCATTGTGATTGTGCACCAAGTCAAAGAAAATAATCCATTTATTCTCAAAGTAGGACTAATGTAAAAGCTGTTAATGTAGGTATTAAAAAGAACAATCATAACTTGCTGCAGTTTCACCGTCTCTTTGGTAGGAGCTGAGACTAAGGTGCGGGGGGTTGGCATATGTCCTAGGTCAAGGATTTAAATGCCTGGGTATAAAGCAAACTGGAAAACTTGCTCATATATTGTCAGTAATTGTCTCTGAGATCAAGAGCATGGTCATCACCCAGTAGTACCTCCTTGAATACTTGTTGAGCAATACAATCAACTTTTCAGACAGCTAGTCATCTTTCCTCATTTTCTCAGATCATATTTAGTGCCAATGTAATAGAGCAGAAGAGTACAATTGCCTTTGCTCCATTATAGCAATACCTGCCCAGCTGGGTTTACATTTATACATAGATTCAATTTATTGCATTTAGTTGTCTGTGTTATTGTCGCTGTTTTGCATTCCTATTGTGTCATGCTCAGTGTAGTAAATACCAAAGACGTCAACCTGATTAATGATGACAAGACTGAATTAGGGATGTGAGGAAGGGCTGTGTGATCTTACAGATTCAATGATTTTGCATCAGCAAAATGGGAAAGGGGAGACTAAGAAGTAAACACATGAAAATGCTATATTTAAAACAACCTCTGTAGTCCAGCAATGCAAATATGGAAATAAAATCAAATCACTGATCTCAGGGCTCCTTTTAATTCTAGAGCTGTAAGTTACATTTTATTGCCATCTGTTGTTATTTCAACTTTAAGTTCTCCAAATATTTGTAAATACCAATTAAAATTGGAGAGGAGGGACAGAAGAGCTAAAAAAAAAATATATACAGGTAATTAAAGACTGCTCTCCCAAAATGTGGAGGCTGTTCTTTACAAAACTTAAGTCAAAGCTAACCATGAGACCATGACATATGGCGCGCTCAGCACAGTTGGGCAAATAATGCTAATAATGCTTTTTTCTGCTCATTGTATGAGGTCATGTTGAGATTTGGAACCATCATTACAGCAACTGAGTTTGGTTAGGATGACCAGGAGCAATTAAAAATGTTTCACTTGAAAGAAAACTCATGTAACTCTTACTAGCTAAATAATGGGAGGGGCTGTCATCTATAAATCTTTATCTATTATTTCAAAAGGAAAATTCAGTACAGTGTTTTCCTTCATATATCAGACTATTTCCTTAGCTGTGAAGGCTGATTATTACCATTAATAAAAGGATAAAAATAGCCTCTGAAAGATATTATGGTATTTTCCAAGTTACAAACTGTGTCTGTAAAAATGCATTATGCACCCAAACTCTCCTCTCTAAAATACAAGACAGTAAATAAATAACACTATTTCACATAGGGAAGTTATGATGTTGAATATATAAACATCTCCATCTGCTGCTTATAAATAGACTGTGTGGAAGACTTAGCTTGAATCACCAGCTTTGTGCACCTCCTTAGAACCATCTCGAACCAGAAGAACAGGGCAAAATGCTTTACCCTGATAATACTGTTATATGACTTCAGCTCTGGAAAAAGTTGGATTTTCTCCTATGCTACCTGGCTACTAATTAAGTTTCCCTCCCATATTACTTTTTAATCAACTGAAACTCAGTCTCTTTGCCCTCTGATGCATCAAAAACTATGGAACTAAAGGCAATTTCTACACTGGTCATTCTGTTCAAATACTGTCACCCATTGCATCAACATGTTATTTCTTGTCTAGAATTCAGCTACAGTGCCTATCTGCATAAGTGTACGATAGAAGAGCCAGTCCTCAGATGGCCCCCAACTTTGCAAAACAAAACCCAAATATATATAGTTATTGCTTTCCTTAGAAGAGTTCTGCTAGCCTCAGGTTTCTTTAACTTCCTTAGAGGCTGAACCAGGGGTGAGCCCTCTATATTTGAGTCATTTCTTCCTTGTTTTCCATCTGTCCTTTGCTAAGCCAAACTCAAACATGCTGAAGGATGTTTGAGAGATTCATGCAGAGGATTCATGCAGAGCTTTTGCAGAGAAGCCTGCTTCAGAAGGAACCATCAAGCATTCCATCTGAAGAGGCTCAAAATTCTCCCTGCCAACTAGTGGCTGGAAGGCAGAAATCAGCTGAGATAAGTTTTAAAAGCACATCAGAAGGCTAAGAGCATACCTTGTATTTATAACATTTCATTCAGGAGGTTGATTTACCAATTTTCAAGAAGATACTTAAAGCATCTTCTGCCTTTAGAAGGCTCCAAAGGCAGTACACACCATAAACATAGTCCAGACCACTTCTATCAAGATTACCTTTATAAATCCATAAATATTTATAGTACAAACACTTCCAATACAGCCCTTGGTAATTTTGCCTAAACTCCATCAAGTATATTATTATATGCAAAGACTGTAGCCAACAGCTATTCAGAAACATTTGGAGAATATGTTAGCAGTTAGTAAGTTAATTCATTTTTCTGTTTTAAAATCCTTTCAAGAAACGAATAAACTACAATGACAATAGAATCTTTAACAATATTACTCAGACAAATGTTTAGACATCTGACACACTGGAGTGAAGCATGATAGCATCTATCATCAGCCAATGCTGTACAATTATACAGCATTTCCCTGCAATCAGGAACTGCGTCAGAATAAAACACTGTGCTGAAGAGGCAGACAAAGAACTTCCTTGCAGAAACACAATCCTTACAGCTTTCCCATACAAACATCAGGAATGGACATTAAATGCGAATTTCAGCTGTGTAACTGGGGGCACTGAGCAACTGTCCCTCACTGACTCTCCATGGGAGTTAGACCTGTGAAATAGCCTTTTAGATATTTAAATATAGATATTTTAGATATTTAGATATTTAAACACAGTATATTTAAACGCAAGACAGTTGTGGCATAGACAAATTTATGGGTATGAGTTTCCTTAAGTGAGCTATGCAATGCTGACAGAAATGCTGATACAAACTAGCATAAAACTGTATGTTCCTAATAAGAAGCAGAAAACAAAACAAAACAACAACAGCAACAACAACAACAACAAAAACACAAAACAACAACAACAACAAAAACACAAAACAACAACAACGACAAAATACTTTAAGACAATATTAGGACATTCAGTATTTTCACTGGGCACTACTTTGGCCCCTGTGTTTTAAAACCAGTTAGTTGAGTTACCCAAAGTATTGCTGTGCAAATATCTGGAAAATGTTAAACTCCCTAAAAATATTCTAAATGTTTCTTACGCAATGGAATGCCACAATTTTCCTAAGTCTGATATCTGGAGATGTTTAAAGGCTTGAAGCCATAATTTGCACTCAGTCGAGTGCCACTTGAGGAATAAAACTCCCTGTTTCTATTCCACAAAATTATCGGATCTTAAAACTCTGCCACTGATCTGAGACTGAATACCGCAACTACTGTACTTCTTTATTTAGGTAATAAAACACATTTGTGGTAGATGTTGATTTCTGTTAGATTTCTGTCTTTCTGAAGTAAAAGAGAGTTCTGGATGTTAGAAAAAGGTATTAAATAGATGTATGAATGAAAAAAATGCTTGAAAAACAGTTTATCACATGGGTATTGCTAGACAGGATAGTGCACAATAAATCCATGGCATGCACATAATACATACATGTATACCTGGAAGCTTACATTATCTGTACATAAAAGTTCATGTTTTTCAGAAAAGATCAAACTACATTTTTTTTTTCATGCATTTTCACTTGGTTTGGAAGTATACATTTTGAGGTGACGCATTATAAAATGCCTCTGAGAGTAAAGCATTTTGTTCACCTCCCTCCCTTTTGGAACTTACAATTTTCTAGCAATGTAAGCAGGCACAGAAAGAAAGAAAACGGCTGCAGAATGAGACTCACCATCATTAAAGTAATTAAAACACAGTACTAATCTTTAATAGCAATTATTATTTTAATATCCCCTCCAAATTATAAGAAGCAGATACCTAGAGCTTTCCCTTCAGCAACAGCACTCACCAACGGAAGAAAAGTACTCCTTGCGAGGCCTGCCAGAAGGAGCCCCAACCAAGCATTGCATCTTCCCTTTCACAGACACCCAAAATTTACACAAAGCGGTCAGAACTGGCCCCACTCCAGGCCAACATTCCCTGCAAAGTGAAAATCCTTTGGTTATGTCAAACAAAATCCCAGAGGTATTATATACAATACCTAACTCAGCTTCATGTCTGGCAAACACAAGCCTGCTAAATGCAACAAGTGCAAATCCTTCTTTTTGTAAGAAATGAATTTTTTATGGCTGGCAATGCCCTCACTGACTTTTCAGCCTACTTCTATACCATGAATTTATCTACTCGTGTTCCGTCTGTGCTTCCACCTTCTCACAAGCTGGGTGGAAGGTGCAGTAACTGGTATTAACACAGTGACAACAGGAAGGACAAGGAGAGATCAGGCTGCTACAGATCTCGAGACAAGGCAAGTTGCATTTTTTCCTCTGCCTTACCAGTTTTCTACCCTGGGATCTCCTCCAGGCCTTGACCAGTAACCAACCCTCTGGTACTCCCTCCCACCCATTCCACAGCAGCTTCCAGCTCTTCCATGCAACTGCCCCATTCAGATCTGAGTGGCACATTCCAAAGAACAGTGCACTGGGACAGGAGGACCATCTTCACAATTAGCACCCATTATATTTAATTTTTTATTTGAACTACACAACACATTTCCTTATTACAGCAGGAAATTTGGTGTGAAATACTGCAGAACAATAGTATTAGCAAGGAAGGTATTTCTTACATGGGATATATCAGGGCTCCCTTTGGTTACCTTTAACGTGGTAACGTAATTCAAGGTGTTATTTTTCAGATTTATCTATCACTGCATCTGCTTTAGATTTGAACTTCATAGAAATGGACAAAGAAATGTAGGTCTCATGCTGGCATTCATAAGGCAACTGTTCTCTGCAGCAATTCCTCAAAAGAACCTTTAATTACTTGTGTCTACACAAGAAATACCCTTAAAATTCTACTACATGTAGCAGAAATGAAAGAGGATTATCAAACGGTGCCATGATTATCACTTTAATAAAAATAAATATATTTAAAGCAGTGTTGTGTAGAGTACCCACCTACTTAAAAGTCACACTTCATTATGCAAGTAGGCTACATACACATGCACCATACAGTAAAATACTATGACAAATTCTGCCAAAGTTTAAGTTTTAGATTGCCAAAAGTTGAGACTGATGCTTTTTAAACATAATTCAATTTTAAACTAAATTATGTTCTTAGAAAATTAAACTGCAAAAAAATAAAATCTGTATTCACTTCCTAGAGCATCTGGATTCAGTGAAAGCAAGTGCTCAAGATTTCCTATTTTAATAGGTCAATGAAATACTATTGAGATAAAATAATAATGTGGGGGTGAGATGAGTAAAACTACACTTAACTACACAGCACATTTTTGTGCTGAGGTCCACATGCACAGAAACTGTGACTAAAACTTTTCATAATGAAAAATAGTCCCTATATAACTTGAATATTCATTAATTTCAGGCCTGTTCCTTGCTTATTCAACGTAATTTTCTTCTCAGTATGTGTGGAGTACTCTCAGCATTCCCAAAAGCAGGAGATATAAGAGGGTACACTAAATTTAATCGGAGCAAGAGTCTTTTCTGATCTTTCATAGATTTGACAGGGGAGAATATGTCTCCTTTGCAGGGATCCAAGTTCTGTTTGTCAACTGAATTTGTCCTTTAAGTTTCCCACTGTGACTTAGTCATAGCAAGAGATGAATGGAGAAGATGAGACTTCCTGACAATTCTTCCATCACAACTAAAGTCTGTCATTAGGTCCTCTACTATCCAACACAGAGAAATTCTAGCAATGATACCTTTGCAGGATCTAGCTCATGAACTGAACTGCATGCTTCTGGATTTGCACTGGGCAGGAAACACAAAAGAGTTTTAAAAAAAAGGCCTTGGGATCAGCCAGCATCCATGTGAGCAAATTGCAACTGTAATATCCAGAGAGACAGACAATGACAGGCTGTCACAGCTCTACAAGGAAACTGGGGAGAGGCAAGATACACAGCTGAGGAAGAAGCACCACATTGGTGGGGATGAGGGCCTCTCCCAAGACAGGGGTAGCATGCCTGGAGAAAATGAAGCTCAGTAGGCTGCTGGCAGTATCAGGGCATGTAAATACTTGTCACATTCATTGGCTTTTCTTAATGTCTATGAAATGTGTAATGACACAATGAGGAAAATAGCCATTTGTTCTAATGGTAAAATATCAAAAGGATCCTACCTCCTCAAAGCAATGGTATACATATTGTTGGACTCTGGACATAGCCATCAATCTGCTTGCAGAGCTAGCAGGAAAAAAACACAATGCGTGAATCTCTCAGAGACAAAATCAGCATTTTAAAATAAAAATAATAATAATAAAAACCAAGTAGATTAAAACTGAAGAACCAGACAAGAAAATCCCATTTCTCTTTCTTTTCCTACCTTAAAACAAACTGTTGAAGGTTGATTTGTTAAGGTTTTAAAATTTTTCTTTCTGGAAAACTCTTTCTGGAAAGCTCACAACAACCTCAGCTATGGGATCTCTGCAAATATCCTCACACTGCATGTACCTAATTAAAAGATTTGTCTTCATCCAAAATTACTGCAGTACATCAGTATTCTACTTGCTCTTTTTTTGTGGCACAGAAATCTCAATAAGAGAAAAAAAATCTCAATAAGAGATTTCTGTCTTTTCCCTCCCCTATTCACAACCAATTCCATAAAAACAAACAAAAAATCCCTCTACTGGACAGGGTTGCAACTCTCAAATAATACACAAAATTGCAGGATACCCCATGACAACACAGGCATCCAAACTGTGCCTGCAACTTTTGCTTTCACTTGCCAGAAATCCAAGGGGTTTAGTAACTCATAGAACCCACCTGAATAAAAGCATGTACTAACACAACAATGCAGTTTGTACTACATTAGAGTCCTTACAAATACAGTGTCTTTCACACTAGGTAAGAAAGCAGTGTGCATTTTTATAAAAATAAATCTCTATTCCACAATGAGTGAACCAGTACAGAAAGTAAAACTAACCATCCTGTGTTTAAGGAGGAGCTTCTTAGCTCCTTAAAATTCTAGACACAACTGAAGAGCACATACACATACACACCCGTGTGTGACTTAAAAAGAATGATGCCAAGATATAGTTCCATAAATTTGATGTGCTATGCAGGAATTACTGAGTTTTTAAGAGTAAAGTAACTGACAAAAGAAAGCTACTCTGAAAGCGTATGTGGGAACAATACAGTCAACAGGATTTGAGAGAAAAATGTGATTTCTTTCTTAGTCTAAAATCAGGACATAATTACATGTTTGTAATGTAGTCTATAGTTTTGCTATCTGTCAGTTTTCAGAACTAGCTATCAGGAGCTTCCCATGTGCTGAACTGCATCTGTGATTATGAAAATACTTAAAACCACAGAAAGGACTCGTGACCATGCAGACGTGCTTTCTGACTTATCAAATTACCCTTTTATTACACTCAGTGCTTCACAGATCGGTCACTACTTGCATGCATCCAGGAGTTAATGGTAAATGAAATGATTAGTGAATGAAAGAACTGTTTTGACACATGCAGAGTACTTTATGCCTTGCAAATGGTTAAGAAAAAAATAGAGGTGTAATAACAACAACAAAAATCACTTATAATTCCAATATGATTTAATGCAGCTATTAACAAAGATTATCTATGTATCAAATAGTGTCATAACTGAGATGCTTGTCAGTATGAAGCATTGGAGGGGAATATTCATCAAGTTAGAAAAATGTGTTTGATCAGCATAAGGGCTACAGATAAAAAACTTCATAATTGCAAGTTTCTTTGTCTATACACAAACCTAAGCAATGAATGGAGTTGATGGGATTCTGCTTGCTTCCACTGCATGAACAGTAGTCACCCACATCACTGTATGAAATATTTGCCCATTTTGAAGCTCAGATTCAAATTTGATTTCAGAGTATGCCCACAGTTGCAGTTAGTTTATTATTGCTCCTTTAGTAAATATTAAAGCCATAAAGCAATAATGTATCTAAGTACTGAAAACATTCTTAATAACTCAGTCATGGTTCTGTTCTAAAAATGATTTTCTATGTGTGGCAAAATATTTTGCCTATGAAAATAGTCAGAAATGAAGTATGTATTTGCTAAAGCAAACTTTTGATAGAACTGATATTTTAAGAGTTAAATATATATATATATGTATACACATGTATATGTATATATAAAAGTTATTCCCAGATGGATTTCCAACTCCTGACAATTTTATGCTGTTTCCGCCAGTAGTTGAACATTTGCCACAGGCTAAAAAGCCAGGCTCCTAAACAATTACTTTTTTGCTTATTAGTATATTCTTTCTAACTATGAAACCTTTTTAAATGATTCATCTGTTAAACAATGTATCTTCCCAGTAATATATTATGTGATCTTGAAAATGTTTATTTTAAGAGTATAATTTCATATTTGTAAACATTTCTATTTAAAACTTGCTTTTTCTATTTGCATGTGTCTTACCCAACACAGCATTTTAAAATAGCATTCTCAGCTGTATTTCTAAAGGGTCAGATGCAACTTGGCATGGATAAGACAATGAACTGATTATACCTAAGCATTTGTTTTGGGGTAATTGTTTGCAGCTAGTGCAGCTGAAGAGTTAAAGCCATGTGCTGAATTTAAATCTATAAACATGAAAGATGGTGCCAACTTGGCAGCGAATCTTGCATTCAAAAGTAAACGGGTCTCCCTGGCAGTTTCAAATGGAGGCATCAATATGAGTTTTAGCTGCAGCCTCTCTAGTTTACAGATGCAACCTCCTTTGTCTCTGTCGCCTGTTACTCAAAACAGGCCATATTTTGCAGAAAGTCTCTTTAAAACAGACCAAGAAAGGTCACAGTTTGCATTTCAATGAGAATATTAAAAGGAGATCTGGCATGGTTTATGACTTCTGTAACAAAAATATCAAAACTCAAGATACAACTATAAAAACAATTTATTTTTTTAATTGACATATAAGTAAATCAAACTCAAGTAGGGCTTACTGGTTTCAGAGCGATGGGATACTGTAAGCTAGCCTGGAAGTGAGATGTCAGCTCCTAGCAGACCTGCAATAGTATCTCTCACAATGTATTCAGACACACCATTTAAAATTCAAAATGCAGTTTGGAAGGAATCTAACCACAATGGATAAATCTATATTTCATTTTAATAACTGCAAAAGGCCAAAACTCTACTAAAATTAGAAGCTGAAAAACAAAGCTAAGGAAATATGTGTTCTTTGTGGAACACATTTTTTTTATTATTTTTTTTTAATAGAGATTTTAAGCTTGGCATACAAGTTGTCAAAAGACCAGGTTATCAGTGATATCCCTGGATTGTGTCCATAACATATCTTTATATGTGACTTTTACAGCTATATCAACAGCTTCTAAAGTCATGAATCCTGAAACATGCCTATTCTTTGTCAGTCCGTGTATAAATGATGATGTCCACCTAGTCTTTGCTTGTAGTTAAGCAGGAAATATTTCAGGATGTAACCTAAAAGTATCTAAATAAAAACTGGGAACACAAAACAAAACAAAACAAAAACCCAACAACCCAAAACAGAAGGTAGATTAAGCTAATGCAATGTTTTCTATGAAAGGACAAATATCATCTTTTATTCAGCTGGACTCTTTTTCATAGAAGAGAAAAAAATAGCGGCAATACAGTGCACTGGTGAGCACTGCCCTCTCACTGTCTCCAGATGTACTGACATTTGATTTGCTGCTGATTAGTATGGGCAAAAGAAGAGAGGGAAAAAAAAAAGCTGGCATCAAGTCACGTCCTCCATCTTAGTCCCAGCTGGTACCAAGCTCCAAAGAAACAAAGCGACTTCAGACTGTGCTATCATATATTCATGACCAAGAAGAAATATAAAAACCAGCATGTTTGAATTCCTGACAACCATAGAAGAATAGTGCATTGGCATGTTGAATTTTTCCAGCCAGCCTTTGCTGACCTATAAACCTTTGTGACTGGAACAAATGCAAATAGAGCTGACTTGCCTCACAAACTACTGAAGGGTATTCAAACTGAGTTGTGTCTAACAGGCTAACAATAGCCCACTGTCCCACCCATGCAAAACACACAGTCTGGGAAAAACAGCTTTAGAAAAGCACTTGAGGGAGACGTAAAACACAGACCACGCCAGAATAAAAGCCATCTTTCTTCATATTTCTTTACCTAAAGTGCCATAATAATAAATAAAATGCAATACCAAAAAATGGAGTAAAATTATATAACTATATAACTAAAGTGACCAATTTTAAAACCAGGCTGGGATGTAGGAACAAAAAGTATCAAGGACAGCTTCATTTAATGTCATTATCGGGCTACAACCACCAAATTTCATGGCCCTTTAAAAAGAAAATCTACAGTAAATAGCAAAGTCTAAATAATGGTTGTATGCTGATGAATCACATATTAGTACTGAGCTAAATTACACTTTGGAAAAGCATGTATCCAGACTAAAGGGTCTCCTCCACTGCAAAGTCCCTGGATTACATTTCTCCTTTAACAACCATTCTTCTTGCACTTTTACTCAGGGAAGTGAGCTATCTGAAGGTTATCAGCTTTGATATGACCCCAGGAATAGCTACAGACAAGGAAGATCAAGCTCATATAGTAATTCAGCAAAATCCTTTTCCATCAGAGAAAGGAAAGAAGGCACCACTGCAGGGCATTTATGCAGCAAAACAAATAATTTCTTTTTGTGAGGGAGCTAAAACAGGAAAGAAGTAGATATCTCTTTTTCTTAAGCATCTGCATGCCCTTGCTGTCCTTTTATTTTACTCTGCACAGTCCTGTGACTGAATGGGCCCAAGCAGCTATCCCTTGGTCTGCTTCCAGCAAAGGACAATTAAAGCAGCCTCCCTCTCTGTGCAGAAAGGAAGGGATGAATGAGAGCAAAGTAACATAAGGGAAAATGTGGTGCTACCTCAGTGGTCCTGCTGTTTGTTCAGTAGTCATTAGTGCTCTAGTCTGACCCTTGGCTTTATCCTGCACTTGCACTGCTCAAACATTAATTAGGAAAGTTGTATCATTTTCACGTTAAAGCTACCAGATAAGTTAACGTATCTAATTTCTCCCACTTAGACTCAGGAATCTGGATGTCTAATTTTCTGAAGCTGTGTATGTAAGCACTGCAGAAAAATGGGCACCCACTGATGAGAACTCAGATCACTGACTGCCTATGCTGGAAGCCTGGTCTGAGCAAGCTCCTAATCTGCTACTTTAATTTAGTCCCTAAATCTGACCTCCCTAAAGCAGGAAGAATCAGGCCACAACACCAGTCCCAGAAGCAGCCACCCCTAGCCTTTTGCATTCAGCAAACTACATGCATGTATAAAATTGCTTGTGTGTAAGTTTACAGATTCTGCTCATGACAGACACATTTTAAAACCTTTTCAGTATCTCGCCTTTAAGAACAGAGTGTTAAGGGTAATTGCAAAAATTTGTCTCAGTTTCCATTAAAGTAGGTATTATGTACAAGCGTTTCACAAACATCCCCCCATGTTCGCACAAATGCGGAGGAAACTAGCACTCCACATAGCTTAAAAGAGAGCACAAAAAGAGAACTTTGTATTTCTATTACCTAATAGCAAAATGTAAGCTATAACCCTTGTGAGAATGTGAACAAGAAGATTACAGTACCTTCTGGAATGAACTGCTATATATGCATACATTCAAAGTGTTAAAATGGAGCTTAGTAGCATGCACAAACACTTCAGAGTATCTGATTTATATGCAGTGACAGATGCAAAAAATGCCTAAAAAGTATCTGTGAGGAATTCCCAATGACGGACTAAAACCCTGCCATTATGCCATGTTCATTAAGAAAGGTGACCTGTATCCTCAGCTCTGTTGGATATTTGGGAGATTTGGGCCTGTAGTAGTCTACAGGCTTATTTATCCTGGAATTCATCCTACAGGTAGCCTATATTAGGTACCAGGTATAACTTGTCTTTTTGGCCGCAAGTACAGTTAGTGGAACAAAGCAAGATTAGCAGGAGTTGTCTTCCAAGATGACAGAAGGCCTCTCTGCCTCTATAGCTATTACAGGAGGATCCCTGATGACCTCAAGAGACAAGATAGTCAGCATCTAGAGGCTGAGTTTTTTCTCTCCTTGGTCATCTGTTATAAAGCCACCATATATCCCCAAAATAAATTAATTTCCACTAGGATTAAATTACTTAAACAAAATCACGTATTTCATTAAAACTCTTTGATACCTCTTCATGGCATTTCTACATAAATTTTGAATCTCCTAATTTTATTTTGTTCTTAAATAATTTTTTCAGTGTCATTAGTATTGATTACAATATTGATTCTAAATTATCTGGATATGCAGGTTTTATAATCATTGCTGGGCTAAAGCATGCAGAAAGGCAAATAAGAGAATAGGAAAGACAGTGACTAGCCTCCTTTTGCTTCTCTATATCAATAGAATATAACTTAGAACAGTGTTAGTGTTGCACTGGGTTGGCAATATTCTGCCACATGATGAAATGGAGGATGAAGCATGAAGCCAAATTATGTATATTCTAACATAGAAAGAACGAGCAGATAATTTTGAAGAATTATAAAGATATGTAAAAGATCTTTTTCAGATTTAATGTAAATGCAGCAAAATAATTTTATGGATTAAAAAAGTTTACAATTTAAGTGTACAGTAAAATGCAAAGAGGATTGTCTTTTTTTTTTCTTTTTTTTTTTTTTTCTATAAAAATTGAAGAACTCACAGGGACAAATAGATTTTAAAAGCACACAGAAATAACTTCCCTAGAAATCCCATCTTATCCTGTGAAACTCTGAAAAAATTAAATCAGGCAAAGTATGTAAATAATTGAAAGCTGAGTTCATAATTCTGGTCTCTAGCTATGATGTTGTCCTGGTATGACATCTCACACATTTTTTAATAGGCTATCATAAATATGCAGGCTGTGTTTATCCAAAACAATAAAATCAGATGCAGAATAACCTCCCTTAGTTTTCCTCAGTCTGGGGTATTGCTTGCTTAATGTAACTGATGCACTGGTTTTAAGGTAATACAACCTCCAGCTATTTAATATTATATCTTACTATAAAGTGTAGAGTACAATATATTTTCCAAAAGGTCTACTATATTTAACAGCTCCATCAGCCAGCTAATTACAAATAGAACAAAAAACAGAAGTTTTTTGACATGTAAGCTCTTTTTCTGGCTTTAGAGCTACAACCATACTGCTATTTCTCAGTTAAAGACAGCAGAATGGGCCCTAGGACCTTAATTCAGAGTCAGATTGACTCAAATCAAGTTCACAAGCCTTTGAAACCAAGTCAAGTGCTTCTCAGAGCTAAAACTGGGACAACACTGCTGACATTTTCCAAGGCTGCTCATCAAGTGTGGTCTCAGCACACATGGGCCCTGCCCACGAGTGGCCTGGCCGCCACACAGTCAGAGCTGGTATAATGCAGCCAGGTGCTTGTGTTACACACCCGTGTGTCCTGGGCTTCAGGAATGGAGCTGGAGGGGCTGACATACACACCGTACACACCACACCGTACTGCCAAGCAGGAGGGAGAGCCTCCTTGGGGCTTTTGAAGCAAGAGATGCATGCCCAGAGCTACATACCTTCAGGGGTCATCCACCCAGATCTGCCTGTACATCCCTAAGACTCCAGAGTTTTTAACCTCTTTGGGCAATCCAGGACCATATCAGTAAGGGTGGAGAATGCTGTGTGATCTCTACTGCCAAGGCAGATTACACATAGACAATACAACACCCAGAAGCTTCTCTTTATTTTCTATAATATATCAAGGCACAGTTTAGTCCTTTTTACGCATTTTTGGATCACTAGTTTTTTGTTGCTTAGCATAATCAGAATCATTACAGATTGTGCTTGAACGCCCTTTTAAACTACTTACCCTCCTCATCTCCTCCTTTGCATGTTACCACCTTGCCTTTCTCACTCGATTAAAGTAATACCTGGTAATAGTAATACCATGGTAGGTATGCGTAGAATACCATAGTAATACAGTAGTAATACCATGGTAGGTATGCATAGAAATAGTTCCTTTTAGGATTACTTCTGGGCTGTGGTTATGGAAGAGAAGGATCCTTTCTTTACAAATAAAGTTATCATTGCTAAAAAAAAAAAATTAAATATGTCTGATTAGATAATGTGAGAAATAGCTGTGTTCTTGTGTTACTGTGAGCTGGCAAATTTTGTCACATGCTGTTCAGTTCTAGCTTAATTTACCACTATTTGAACATAGGAACATTACCCCACATGGGCACAGAACAAGTAAATCTTGCTCTCAACACACTATTTTGTCCCAGGATGTATAAATAAATAAATAATAAATCTCTGAAATCAGGAAGTAGTAGTCTGACAGTGCTGCTTACAACAAATAAGTTTGGAATTCAGCATCTAAATTTATGCAGACAGGCTTGTTGAGACAAGGAGTAAAGAAAAAGCAAAACAAATAAACAAGGACTCTAGAGAGGATTTTGTTCAAACTTGGCAATAGATATGGCCTAAAATTCCCAAAGGAAGCTTCTGGTCGTGTTGCTAGCAACAACATAGTTAGGATTTAATTCCCTTCCTAAAAAACAAAGTCTATCTGTATGAGTATATCATGGAGAATGGTCACCTCCCCACATAAAATCATATGAATTTTGTAAATCTTAAAAAAAAAGTAAGATGTAAATCTTTTGCATAAAAAGGACAATCATATTTCTTGACATCGTCTTTATGAGGATGTTATAAACAACCAACAGATAGAAGTATAAGTGACTTAAATCATTTTAATTTTAAAAGGGTAGTAAAGAAGGTATTCTTTCGGGATGACTGCTATAAAAGGCTTTTGCTAAGGGATTTGGGTTGTGTGCATTTTTTGGACCAAGCAGTGTCAGTAAAGTTCTGTCAGATCAAGCCACACAGTTATAGATAAAAAAAATATGGGTATTTATATATATATATCTAAAATAACCTTACCAAGTGCAGCTGGCTTAAACACAATAAGGACCCACAAATTTAAACATTAAAACTTAAGGAAAATATTAATGTCAAGAATTCTAATAATCAAATTTTAAACCTTCAGCAGTTCAAATAGATTCCAGTAAAAAGTGTGCTTTGGACTTGTTTTGAGTTTGCATTTGATTGAACTCCTAAGGGTTTTGCGTCATAGTCAATACTTTAAGAAAAATAAAACTGGTCAATTTTTATTTTAGTTTAGTGTATTAATCTCCAGGAAACACTTTTCCCAGTTACATTTGCTAATATTTTTCTAAGAATATTCTTTATATTCTTCATGGCATTATACACTGTTTCCCTTGGGCTGTTTGTCCTCTTTTGTGAGCCAAAGGGGACAATAGAATTCTTTAGAAAAGAAGAAAAAAAATGCCGTGTCTCCCTGGAACAATTTTACAGCTCATTTTCTTATTTTCAACACAGCAGCACGGGTAGGAGCATGGAGATCCTGTGGCACTTCAAAAAGCTCACAAAAAATTTTAAAGGATCTTCCTTTTTAACTATACATTCTGAATATAATCTAAGCACCCTTAATTAGTCAACCCCAAAGTCAAGTTTGGGGATGGTGCTGCGGCATAGACTTGTGAGTGATGGACCTAGTATCCATGCAGGGCCCAGACCTATTATGAAAATTGACCAAAATGTATTTAACTATTCTTATTACATTGATGCCACCACTGCTACAGTTCACTACTGGAATCACACTATATTGGAAGAAAAGACAAGAAAAATGGTTTATGCTGAAAATACTGTCAGATCCTGAGGAATACTATGTTGTCCTGTAACAGCGAAATCAGTTAAACTTTTGCTGTTACTTTTGATGAAAGTAGAATCCATCCTCTTAATTTCTGGTCTTTGCTGTAAATCAGGTTGTTGTCATGAATTATAGATCAGAGCTTTAGGAACTTATGGGTAAATGTTAAGAGACTTGCACAATTAGCATGAGACTCACATATGTGTGACTAGGGAGACAAGTCTTTCTGATTATTCATTCTGTTAATTTAAGACACTTTCTTGTGCTCAGATACTTTCTCTAATACCCCCATAAGTAAGTTTAAGACTGAAGTAAAAGACTGTTCCACATTATTTTTAGAAACAGAGTCCAAAACGGTGTAACAAGAATACAATCTGTAGTACCACAAAATGGGAAGCAACACAGGGTTATATACCTAGTTGTACAAAAGGGTTGCATGGCCAAAACATTTGGAATGGATCATTAGGAAGTATCAAAATGTTGAGTTTAACAGCCAAGCAATACAATTACATCCATTGTTCTGCACTGAGGCAGTTTGTAGCATGCCTGTGAAGTGGGAGGCATTTCCCACGCCTGCTTTGGGCTGCAGTAAATCACCTAGGTTGTTCCACAGCACTGTGAGCTTACAGTTTGTCACAGCGTGCTGTAGATGCCATGATGGAGAGGGGGGAGGGAGTGTGTGTTGCATACGTCTAATTTCCTTGACAGAGATGGCTATTAAAATATTGTAAATTAATTGCATGTTTAAGGTAAGTATTTTAATTTTTAGGCTGTTCTCTAACAGATGATAATGTAGAATAAATTCAATTTACTTTAGCTGAGATTGTGGCAGACCACACTAGAAAAAACTGTATCAGGAGAAAAAAAAACCAAATACTTCATATACTGTCACAAACTGAATCCCAGAGTAAATACGAGAAGTTACACCCTTATTTATTGCAAGAAATAAATTATTTAGTTATTGCCATCACTGAAGAAGCTAGCACAATAATATGTTTATGCTTCAATCTTCTTGATTGTTTTACATGCAGACTTGCAGACATGCATAGTCGTATTTATTCCAAAAATTAATTTACCTACTTATTTCATTTATTTGGTAATCTGATAAAAGAACGGTATGCTCTTGCTGTAGAAGATCTTCTGGATGGTTATAACTGCAGACTTCTACCTGCCTTTTAAAGTAATACTTCTGTATGCTGCACTAAGATCATTTAAAAAGAAAGCATTAGCTAAACTGGGAACTACAGAAATGATGAGAAATTGAAACTGAAATTCTCCAATACTGTCAAAAACTACAGCAGTCTCAAAAATCGTTCTCCACTGATGTCAACATACTCTCTTTGACAACTTTCTCTTCTGGAAGGTTTATTCATCCTGACATTGCTTCACTTTTGTGTAGCATGATAGCAACAAAGCATTGCCTTCTCTCTGACTGCTGATCATTTTAGTTTATTCTGCTTGTGTGTGTGTGTGTGTGTGTGTGAGTTGATTTCATGTTACTAGGTTTATGTTTTGTCACATTTTTATTTCTAGCACAACTACATAAAAACTCATGGATATTTAAGGAAATTCAAAGTTGTATTTCAAGAGCATCAAAATGGGCTTTGGACCAGACTCTTTGTTTATACATCTGAAATCACTGTATACAGATTTCAGGTCTATGCATGCTGGTAAGAGTTTTCCAGATGTAGTCTCTCTCACATGTCTAGATCGAATATCTGATAGCTGGATAACAGTCATTTATAGTAAAAGCCTACAAAAAGAAATAAAGAATCATAGAATCATAGAATGTCCTGAGTTGGAAAGAACCCATAACGATCATCAAGTCCAACTCCTAGCACCACACAGGTCTACCCAAAAGTTTAGACCATGTGACTAAGTGGACACAGTCCAATCACTTCTTAAATTCAGATAGGCTTGGTGTAGTGACTACTTCACTGGGGAGCCTGTTCCAGTGTGCGACCACCCTCTTGGTGAAGAACCTCTTCCTGATGTCCAGTCCAAACTTCCCCCACCTCAACACTGTTCCCGCGGGTCCTATCACTGGTGATTACGGAGAATAGGTCACCTGCCTCTCCACTCCCCCTCGCGAGGAAGCTGTAGACTGCGATAAGGTCCCCCTCAGCCTCCTCTTCTCCAGGCTGAACAGGCCCAGTGACCACAGCCACTTCTCATATGTCTATAAATTCTGTTCACTGTACAAATAACAGTATTTAAAATAAACTGCCACAATATTCTACTGTCATTAATGTACTGCAGAATCCTTTGTCTTGGAATGCTCTTTTTATTGATCTGAGAGAAAGCAGCATGGCTATCTTTATTGCAGACAATACTACTACAAAAAATGTGTCACACGGCAAATATTATTTTGTTATATTCTCTTTGTGAACTACAGGCTGAATCTGAAGGCGTTAAAATAGCCTTATATCCCATATGCACATATCATGCTACTTGAGAACTTCATTCTTTGGTCTAAAACAGATGAGGAAAAGGAAGGCAAACAAGGTAAATATCTAACGTGCTTCTACAGCATAATTTATTCCAGCAAAAAGCAGCATCAGTTTAGGCCAGTAATATTTTTATATGCCCTTTTTTCAGATCATGGACTGCACTTTATTTTTATTATCTGGATGCTGTTTTTGTCAGGCCACGCTCCCTCGGGTAGGAGGGGCTGTATCCCAACACAAGAACAGACAACTCAAGATTTTGAACCTCTGCTCTGTAAGTGGAACAGATTCTGCCAAGCCCTTTAGGGTCACATTTTTTGAAAGAGATCATCTCTCTCAGTCAAGGCTGGCTGTGCAGAAGCACCCAGCTCTCACACACACACATGAAACAGAGGGACCATATTTTCTAAAGGGCTGAGCTTCTGGGTCTTGATCTATTTGGAAAATCCTGCTCCAGCTCCAGGTTTTGAATACTGTGGATACTTAGCTTTTTTTGGCTTTTTTGGCTTTAGCACACATATGCCATCAAATCTCAGAAACCTGGAACATAGGTGAGGACTGACCACATGGGACTAAACACACCAGTGGAAAAAATGATGTGGAAAAAATATACCCTTGCTGTCAAGGGTATAGCTGTTACTGTTAAATGAGCATACATCCCAGATTTAAAGAATACAGATAAATGACTTTGAAATACATAAATTAACATGTGTGCATCAGTACAACTACACAAACTGGTTTTATACTGGCACAAATTATTCACAAATGTTCTGAAATCCTCCAAGGACAAAGGGGAGGGATGCACAGGGAATACTTTATTAAATGTAACAATGCCTTTTCTTTGCATTTATTACTTTCATATAAAAAATATATCTTCTTCATTAGTCATAAAGCAGATTTCAAAGATCTGCATTATTTTTCTTGAAGCTGGAAATCACCATAAAGGTGAATATCTGCTTAAGTGACATGTACAAGAAGGACTGAACTCTGGCTTAAAGGGAAAAGACAAAGGGAAGCCCAAGACTGAGGGAAGCAGCACAGGATAAATATAAGACTGGCTAGGTCAGTTTTGTTCATCAGCAAATGCTACTGATCTGCAACTTCTGTTCCACTTTTGACAAGTTTCCACAACAAATACCTTCATTTTATTTAAGTAACATGCATGAAAGTATTTAGAAGTCTGTTGCTGGAACTAAGTGAAATTTGTTTTGACTTAGAGAAAAAATCTCGCAACTGAAACACAACATTTAAAATGGTTTGTAAGAGACACCATCAAATGTGAAAAACATGCATTTAATGCATGGTGGATAATTCAGTACTTACATGGAATTTCTGTTCAGGCCAATAGCAAGAAGGTACACACAAGCAAATTTAGATAAGTATTTGGGGTCTTGGAAGAAGAAAGAAGATGCACTCATGAGAAAAGAGAAATTGTTCATATTTATTCCTCTGAAATTGCCTCATAAAATAATTATATACAAAAGATATCAAGGTTCATCTGGCACAGTATATGTGCGCTAAAGTTTATACCATGATATTTATATTTTAATACTTGACTTGAGCAGCTGCTTCTTAAATTTCACTACTTGAGTGTCCCTTCACCCCACTTACACTTCCTGGTTTTTCCTCCTCATTTTAAAATGCAGACATCTGAGGATGGAGGAGAACATTCTGTTTCATGTTATCTTTAATAAAAAGTCAGTTTCATGGCCTTGCTAGTTTAATACAGGATTTAATACAGGATTTTTTCACTGCAGGCAGATTTCACTAAATATAATAAAATGCCTTACTTCTGTAAGGCAGTTCCCTTCATATACGTCACCTTCATGCAGCTCTTGTGCCATCTTATTCCAGCTTTGGAGTGTTCTACTGTCCATTACAAGTTTGAGACACTTTGCAGTGCATTACTAAAAGGAATTCCACAGGCCAAAATCTTCTGCTGTGTGGAAAGGAAGAAAAGCTGCTGCAAGACACAGACACCTAAAAGTCTTCATTCCTGCCTTGTTAGTATAAAGCTCCACATACAACTAACTTCTTAGTTAAGGCATTTAGAAAAACAATCATCATTTGCTTTGGAGTGTCATCTATATTTCAATTATTAATTTTTAACCCTTTACTTCTAATTAAGCAGGTAAAAAAGCTGCCTTTGTGAAAGATGTTGTGCATATTTATAATGCAGTTTATAAATAAATCTTTTTCATTGCTCTTTGTGCTTAAGGTTGGGAGAGACGTGATGTATACAGTGAGTTCTACCTGCACACTGTAAAAATACTGCATAAGTTACAAAGAATGCAAATGCTGTGGAATAGCAGCTTTATCTCTATTATCGTGCTAACTGCAAGATCCCTAAACTGTAAAGCCAAGAGCAATATAGATCATCAGGAATGAGTGCCAATAAAACATTAACACCAACATCATATCATCAAATATTCTGCATACGCAATTAAAATATCAAGAGTCATTTTTTCTCTCTCTGGTTTCCTACAATGTAGTATGTCTGCCACTAAAACCTTCAGAGTATTAGTACTAGTAAACCTAGTATATATTTTTTATATTATTTTTATTTTTTATATAACTCATAATCTTAAAGCTCTGTTTCTCTTGAGAGAACTAGTAACAAGTGTCACGTCCCCAAAACTTTGACTTTCTTCTTTCCAACAGCTTTCCAAGACTTGTTTCATGAAGATCTTAAATATGCCACTGAGCCATTGACTGTTGTGGACTCCTGGGCACTAGGCTAAAGTAATTTGGGGGAGAAATTCCACATATGCAAGGGGGAAAAATGAAATAGTTCCCTGGCAGAGATATATGTGTGGGTATGCATACAAGCCTTGTTAAGAATAGCTTTAAGTTACTAAAGAAGATTATGGAAGCTCTTCCAGAGATCACGTCTTGATAAGCCAGCTACTCAGTCAAAGGTCTATGACCAATAACACTTTATTTACAGTCACTGTCCAAACGTATATACGTATGTATGTGAGGACATTACATACACACACAAGAGTAAACCAACATTCTAAACTTACTGAGGAAAGTAGAAGTTGCCTTTACTATGGCTCAGGAAATAACAGATGTTGCCCTTACTTCTCTTGACAATGAAATTCTTAACTTGGGAACAATGAAGGCCTGATGACATTCAGCAAAACAGTCATCTGCCTAGAGCCTTAGCTGCCAAAAAAAAAAAAAAAAAACGGAAGTAATGAGACTGAAAAATATAAGCAAATTTCCTAAATTGCGTTGGTCAGTCTCACACACCCCGTCCACACTGACGGATAGTTCCCTGATAATCCAAGCCAGAGGAATGCTGCTGATGTGATCTGCAGATCCCTCGCCACTTATATGCCCAGGGTTTTCATCAAGGAAAGCAGGGTCACAACATGCAGTCAGCTTCCAGCAAGGACATACAACTGGGAGCCAGGGTACAAAGCAAAGGACACCTGCCTCTTAGAAAACAACTTGGAAAAATCCCCTGGCAGCAGCAGACAACAGACTCAGTTGCAGTGGTGCCAGACAACTCCGAGTTCTATTTAAACCTACTATTTATAAATTAACTCCTGCCATCTCCATGCCCATACAATCTATTTTCACACAAACTTAAGAAAGCTAGTCAGACAAACCTGATTGGTTTCTTTTCTTATGCTCATAAGAGGAAGATTCAGTGAAAATAATGAATGCCATGTAAATTTGCCGTAAACATCATATCAATCACAAAACATGGACAAGTACTAGAGGAAAAAAAATGATGTAAGATTTTTAAAGCAGATTGTCTTTTTTCATTTTGTGCAGTACCTAGCATCATAAAATAATTACTTCAGTTATCAGAATGAAAAATATAGAAATATCTCTAAAATCTTTAATAGGCTAAGAGGGGAAGTTCTGTTTCTGAACATTAGGCTGTGTTATCATGCAAGAAACACGAACAGCTACACATAACATTATGAATGCTTTTGTTTCTTATGTTTCTTTAGAAATGTTTATATTAGAAAAATGCAACAGAAATGCAGAAGGAATAATTTTGAGAATTAAATATTTATTTTAGCTTTCCAAATAACTACAGATAATATTGTTCTAACATTTATTTTTAAAGGCAGTCTCACAATAGGTGATGTAAGTGATTAATTTATCATTGACAATGTCAGGAATGGTGGATTACTATTAGATGAGCAGAATATAATACAGCACTAATACCCACTCCAGGTGTGTATCAGAAAAGACATCACTAGCTCCTCCAACTCTGCCAGGCTAACTAAACTCTTCTATTGTTATGAGAAGTTCACACAGCTCTGATTTTGCAGAAGTTATAACCATGGACACCCATTCTCAGATTGGAAGGGTTTACATTCTAAGAATAGAGAATGAGATAAATCTGGCAATGTACTGATTCTTGCCTTTGTCTGAGTAGTGTGGTTGATTGAAAGATCCTGCTCTCTAGCACTTACACTCTCAGAACACTACAAAACAGCTTTAAGAGGGGATGAAAAGGTCTGGATGGACATACCTGATTTTGTCTGAGTCAGAAAATGCAGTCCATTGATACTCAAAAGTACGAAAATATCTATGTTCTAGTGGGTGAGAGAAAAAGCTGACAAAATACTACTCCTGACTAACTTATTTGCTATGTTCTCTCAGCTCCACATACCCTTAGGACCACATATTTAAACTGAATAACCTTTGCTGTTATGGAAAAAAGAAACATGCTAGAACAAAGTCTATGAAATCCTTTACAGAAAGAATTATATACTCACAAAAGGGAAATCAAATGTTAAAACAAAAAAAAATGCATGAGTTACCTAATTCAAACTCTTTGACAACTCCTTCTTCCTTCCAGTTGATGAGAAACAATGATGATCACATTTTTGCCTTCCTGTGCTGTGTTTGTTACATGCTTTTGCACAGCTTGTTTTACTTCTGGAAGACATCAGACGATGTAAAAAGTCAATGCTGTGATTTCCTAACTTGCCTGATACTGTGGTAAGTTTTTCTCCTGCCCTAATCTAATTCAAAATATTTTCTAATATTGAAAAAAATAAAGCTGATAAAATGTGTTGACCCGTTTAGATTATCATCACAATGGAAATCATGTTCCAAAAAGGTTAAGCGTGTACCAAATACAAAATACATGTATTAGCTACAAGTTGAAAAAAAAATGGTGCAGGAGCTCTTGTAATCTTTTCTTTGGTTTAAATGGGTTGCTAAATGGAATTATGTTCATCAATCTCCTACAGAATATATTTAATTTTATGAGCAGCAATAAAAATTAGATTTGCCTTCAGCTGAAAACTCTTACCTACTTTTTTATTCTCATTAACTTCAGTTTAAGGACAATTCACATGAGAAAGGCTTTGCCAGACTGGGTCTAAGTTTGGCAACAGGATATGTACTGAAGAATGTAAAAGATGGAAAGTACAGAAACAGAGGGAAAGTACAGTACAGAGGGAAATCAACTAAAGATTTTCCATTCAAAGGCAGAATCCTCCTTTGAGAGTGTGGCCTTGCATTATCTTCTCCACCTTGTCCATCTCGAGGCAGTTTACTGCAGAAGGAGGAAAGGAAAGGGAGGATAATTATCAGTAGACAAGAGTGCTAGAGAGAAGGAAAAGTTGGGATTGTCTATTCTGGCAGCTACTAAGCAAGGGCAGAAGTCAGGTGGGTATGTTTGGAAAACTCATACGTTTTGTGCACACATGGCAGGGCAGCTGTGCCACTTCCAGAATGATGTTCATGGCAGTGCTATGACTCCTGACTGAACGCTCTGTATGCTACCCTGACACAGTATCTTCGTGTTTCAAAAATAGTTGAATCTCATACAGATTAAATAGAGAAACCAGATTTCTTCCAAGTTCTTCAAGTCTTTCTGAGCAAACGTCTGAACTTTTTGCTTAGAAAGGAATTTTATCAAGGACCTCAGAAAGGTCTATTTTAAATATTTATTACATGAACATACTATCAAATAAAGGCAGCAATGTTTGTGCAGCACTCCAAACTTGCAGCACAGGTATGTGTCTTTTGGGAGGCCTGTTCATTCAGGTCAAGTAGGTGAAGGTGCACATGCTGAATGTGAGAGCTACCTCATTGTCTCACTCTCAGGAGCAGAACAAACCCTCTCCTTATTGCCATTGTGTTGCAGGTTGCTACATTCCCAGAGTAACATGTCTCTCTGGAAAACTTCATACAGCACTGCCTGACAGCTAAGCCTTGACAACATGAACTATGTTCCACTGTACCACCTTCACACAGAACCCTGGGAGGTTCAAATAGGAACCTCCAACTTGCCTTCCAAGTTGGCCTCAAGCTACTTTTTGCCTGAACTTTCATCTTCATAAAACAAAGAGAAAATATTCTTCTGTCAAAAAGACTTATACAACCTGCCAATTACTACTTTGAAATCCTCATATACTAAGGTCAAAGACTCTGATGGTGCTCATACATGTTTAATGGTTCCCATCAGCTCAACAGGATGGCTCATATGAGTAAAGTGAGTCAGAAGTAAGAGTTTGCAAGACCAAAGGCCTATGAGTCTATCGTCTTTGTAGTTTACAGTAAGGGCAGAGAGGGATGGGCTCCTAACAATCAATCCGAGCACTTCTTGATGAGACGGATTAATGATACTCTAGCCAACAAATGCCACCAAGAAAGTGGAGAGTTGTGGCTGCTGCAAACTCCACGTACTTTCTCAGACTGTGCTTCTCAAGCTGTCCATGCTTACTTCTGTTGGCTTACATTTGCCTGGACCTTTTTCATGTACCAGCTGGTATTTACCCCAGTGTGACACATTGTAGATAAACTGACAAAGAGCGTGCCCTCTCCCCATTTTACACTGATTACAGACAGTTATTTTTATAAACAAACAAACAAAACCATGCTATGCAACTGATGTTCATCATTTTTAGGACTGTCTTTGCAGGAAAAAACGAGTCCTTTAAATAAAAACAGGGGATTTAAAAGTGTTTCTTTCAGTAGTTGCTAAATTTATTCAATAATGTTACACCTTTTTTGCATGCTGACTTGTGATGTAATTCTGGTTTCTGTGTCAATAATACTTCGTTTCCAGAATTGAAGTTAAATTTCTCCTTAGGTTAAAATAAACCTTAGCTAGAAAGGGAGGATCGGCCAAAGCCATGCATCCTCCAGAATGATCTGAACGCTGGTGCCCAGCCACCTCCGGCTTTGCCTCAGCACCTCTCTCTTACTGCCTTCTGCAATCTTCTCCTCCCTTTAGCAAGAATGTTTTTAAACCTGAGCTCTTCATTTCCAGTTCCAGTGTTGAGGGCTATATTTGAAAGATCTTTGGCTTTCATTAGCAAATCGTCAGTACCGACAAAATCACAAGCAACAAAAAAAGCACATCAACATGCTTTTCAGTGCTGTTGCTAACTGACATCTCCTTCCTTGAGCTTTTTGTGTTTTGGGGGATTTTCTGTTATTGCTGTTGTTTTAATCATTGAAACTAGACTATTGAGCTTTGAGAAGGAAAAGAGAAATGGTCCTTTCATTTTATAATTAGTGGAAATTCAGTAGTAGCATTAACAGCTGTCTCTTTCAAAGAAGTGCTTAGCATCATCAATGCACGAGCTATAGCACAGACTGGGAAGAAACACTCACAGCAATGGGTTTCGCATCCACACCGGTGACACACCAGCAAATGGTTTTGAGTATGGGATGGCCCAAACTGGTTGTTCAGCAGGCTAATGGCTTTGTTTTTCTCTTTTCTCGAATTCAACTTTTCATTTTTTTTACTTTTTGACTAACAATGTGGAGGAAAGAAGGCGCAAGAGAAACAGAATGAAAGACAGACAGAGTGTCCCACATGATTAGATCAATTAGGCAATCATTTTGGACATGTTCAGACAAAGAAGGTGGTCTCCTTGGAAACTGCAATCACATGCACACACACTCAGAATAACTTCTCCCACATCCTATTATCTATTCTGTACAACAAACTTGGATGTAAGCTCTGAGGGACAATCACACATCCAGTGTCTACAGGCTTGTCAGCATTTCAAATTCCACAAAACAGGTCTCCTAGGCTCCACTCCAACAAATTCAGCAAAGATTGGCTTATTAAAAGATGTATCAGGAGTGTGGCAAGGAGGGGAAGGCATAGCTTCCAGTATTTAAAGACCAAAATTGCAACTTTCTGGAAAACGAAATGGTATGAAAGTACCACTTAAATTATTGAAAGGCTTAAGAAAACTCTCAGACAGAAAATAAAAATTTGAGATGTCTAAAATGTCTTTTCACATGTCTAAAACGAAATAGTAACTTTACTACTGGAACATGGAAAAATCCCACATACTTAGTAGCTGTTTTTTTTTTGTTGTTTTGTTTTGTTTGTTTGTTTTTTGCAATTTGAAAAATAAAGGGAACAACAATTTATATCCACCTTTGCAAAAAATATTTCTTCAGAGCAGTGTTCTTTTTCACCAAAAGTATTTTACTACTTAAGCAAAAAAAATCCCAGCCCTTTCTTCAAAACAATGATATAACCTTCAGTGTTATGAGTGATAAAGTGAGATGTTACAAAAAAACTGTATTAACTATTATAGTGACAACAGGTGGAAATTTAAAACAGATGAGAGCAAACTTAACATCTTTTTCAAGTAAGTACAATCACATAAAGCTAGACTCTCTAAAAATAAAATGTTTCTGAGCCTTCAGTAACATTAGACACATAGTAGACTTTTTACCATTTTAATAGCCTTCATTATATTAAGTTCTTTGTATTAAACATGTATCTTACAAGACTGTAGTACAACTTAATTAATATAACAGAGACTTTGTACACAGGACTCAGAGGAGACACAAACTGGAATGTAGTTTTATGTAAAATTGGGTGAAATCTCTTCCTTAGCAATCTATTTATAGGCTTCAATTAACCTTAAAATGAACTTCGCTTTTTCAGGCAAAAAGACAAAATCTTCTAATTGGAAGCTTTTACAACCACACAGTGCCAATATAAGCACTGAAAGGGCCAACTAACTATAGAAGAAAAAAGGTAATTTACCACAGCTCTCATTTTACCTTGTACAAAAGTTCCACACTGCAACTCTCTGGCAGGACTTTGACAGCAGCTTAAAAGTTAACGTGAAATAACATGTCATGGCACACATATCAGGACTATAACCATTGGTGGAGACCAAACATACAATCTCATACTACTTGAGTAACATTGAACTCTTCAGCTGTTCAATAATGAAGGTGTTATTAGTTTTGGAATGATAATGGAAGATTAAGGAATCCTCCCCCCGGTGTGGGTCCCCCCCCCCCCCCCCCCCGATAAGGACATAGCTTTTTCAGATGGTGTAGTAAGTTTTTCCTTTGCCACCTGAAAGCAGTTGAAAATTGGAGCACAGAATAAATCATTACAAATGCTTAAAAAAGGACAAAATAGAGACAAATGGGATCCAAATTTAAACTTTGAGCTGAAAACATATTTTGCAGTAAATAGCTCCAATGGAAAGGTTTACATAGTTTTCTCTTACAATTTTGTTTCCCAAAGGAAAATCAAAAAAGAAGGAGCACACTTGTAATCTCCTTCTGCCAAAAAAACATTTTTGGAAAGTGTACATTTTGCAATGTATTTTTTAAACTTAGCCTAAGGCCCAGAATAAGCACTTTTTATTGCAAGAAACAGAATCAGACCACAAAAGCTCCGTTTCTCTAAAATTTCAACTTCATGACTTCATCTATTTAGTTTTGCAAGTACAACACATCTTACCTCTAAACTATAATTCGACAGGTTTAAAAGCATAAATTCTTAAATTCATAAAACTACAAAGAAAGCATTTTCATTAAAGTAAAAAAAAAGTCCAGAGTAACAGAGCTGCTGCAGACTTCAATGTGAGTCTTAAGGGCTTCAGAGAGACCTCATTTCTGCAGCAGTCCCCGAGCCATCCTTTGCACACACTTGATATGTTATTAGCAATCTCAGATTAAGTACAGAGCATTAGTCTGTGAGAATACATAGAAGGGGATTCTTGGACCTATTTTCAAAGTTAAACAGCTAGCCCTGCTAGCAGAAGGTAAAATTGATTTGTGTATCTTGCAATCAAATCTCTGTGTGCTTTTAATAATAAAGACTTCTGCAGGTCAACTAGCAAGTAATTCTTTTCAACATTCACCATTTGGGGCATTTTATTCATCAGTTATGATTTCACTGAAACATTTCTCATATGGACTGGTGGAAATACGGTCTAAATATGATAGCAGTCTCCCTTAAATCTCCTCAGTGCAAATAGTCATATGAAGTACTTAAGTTTTGTACAAGCGTGACCATCCATTTAAGAGATTCTTTGGTTCAACCTACTGCATAGAAATGTTCACAAGCTTAGTCACACAGGTGGTCAAAAATATCTAGGGTTTTAAGAGTTCTTCTTGGCATTATGTTACCTTATATTAATACAGCATGTTCACATTTTGATTCTATATCCTTGTGTAAGGGTGATCCTACAGGGCATTTTAAAGCAACAACATCTCTTTTTCAGGGACTGTTGCTGATGTCTCTCAGAGCCAGAACAGGTTTTTCTTCCTCCCCGTTATACAGGAGTCTCTGCTACCAGGCTTTCTTAGGGATCTGCTGGCCAGGTGAAATGGTAGAGTGGTAAGAAGCTGGTTGAGTGCTTGCAGAAGTCAGACATTCATCCACAAACATCTCAGATGGTTGGATTGCTGGGAGAATAAGGGAAGGAAGTTGATGGGTGAAAATAATTAACTCATTTCCAGTTCCTGTTTCCTTGCTCTCTCTATCACCAGCTTTCCTAGACATCCTGAGAACTCTGCTGAGACTTCACTTTTCCACGTTGAAACTATCCTAACCCATTTCAAGGGGGTATATTGCTTGTTGTTTCCATTGTCCTACGTACTGAAGAGTCTTCCACTTGGATGCAATTTAAAAAAAAAAAAAATGTTTAGTGTGCTACATAATCACACTACCTTCATTTCTATTTCAGATTACTAGAAAGGACACATCATACACTTGTTGCAAACCAGAGTACCATCCACCCACTTTTCCAAGATAAATATAGTTCTCTTTTTAAGAACTAGGTGTTGACCTGAAATAAAAACACTCTGTAATATCTTGTGACACAACGGGTTTTACTTTACCATGCACAGCCAGAAGAGACCATGACTTTCTTATACAAGATGCAAAGTCCCACAACAAAAACAATGAACTTCTACCTGAAATAGTATTTGACAAGTTTGTTTGTTTGTTTGTTTTTTCCCAAGACTTGGAAAAATCATGTTTAATTTTTTTCTTCTGTAGCACAGAAAACCACCATTGTGGAAATACTGATAAAGAACAGAAGGGCACTTGCAGAAGCATGGATAGTATTTCTGTCCATTCTTAAGTTTGCTTTGTGGGTTACCATGAAAGTCCTCACTATGCTCAACAGCATTCCTTTGGAGGAATTATTTACAGAAGAATGTAATATACCCTTAATGTAATATACCTTTATATGAAAAGTATATGTATGCCACTGTGAATAGGAGACAGTATGCATGGGACCGCATAAACCACACTGGGGAGGTTAGCAGAGAGCAGACTGAGCTGCAGAACCCTTGATAGATCTATGGTAGTTCACAGGGCTTTCCCCAGGCACATCTCAGAGCAGACTTCAGTTTTGCACCAGAATATTTATATGCTTTATAACAGGTTTCATGTATATTTTACAGATTATGAAACCAAAATTGATACTGATATAAATTACAGATAAGTAATTTCATTATGCCCACAGAGGTCTGTGAAAAAGCTGAGAATATAATTCTTTCCTCTTACTCTCTTAAACTCAGGTCCTCCTAGTCATCACAGTCTCCCAAAGACCAAAGCTAAGCCTTCTCTAAATGTGTGTAAATCCTTCAAAACGGATCCTCGCATATCAGGTATGATTTGGTGCATTTCTCCTGTCATAGCTCATAAACATGGCATTAAAAGAAAATCTAAAAATATCACTCTACTGTTAAAGGCAAATTGTTAATACATTTGATTAAGATATTAGAAATTCACACTCAGTACTCCTGTCTCAAATAATGGAATAGGAGGCAACAACATGCAATATTATGTTTTTGATCAGGTAAACAATGTCACCTAGAAGTTTGCACAGAGCCAGGAATCCCATGATAGAAATTTCCTGCTGCTGTTCAACATAGAAAAAGTAGTTCAATAATCAGGTGAAAATCGCTCCTCCTTTACAATGTCGTGCATGTGCTACTGTACTGACTTGTTCAGAAAAGCTTTAAGTAAAGGAAGTCAAACTGAAACCAAGCTACAAGCAATTGGCCTAACATAAGCTTTACTGTAAGTTCAGTAAAATCAATGAAAAAATCCATTGGTCAAATAATAATATTAACTGCTACATGTCTGTTGCCTAGGAAGTTACAATATATCACCTATTCTCTCATGACCCCATACCCATATATTTAGGTACTCTAGTTTTTTATATATGGAAAAAATAAAGAACTTTTTTTCATTGCCCCAAATTTCTGCACACTTTCCATTCTCTCCTACACTGTTGACTCACACAGATGAAAGGATGACATAGATACCATGGTGGGATCACTGCTTTTTCTAATTACACTGCATACAAATGGAGGAATGCTAAACAGGGCTTAACAGTCTCTTGGTGTTGCCAAAGTGCCAATCAGATGTTTTGTTGGTAGATGAACTCTAAAGTCTGGGATGACTCTGTGATGACTCATCTGGACATGGTTCCACTCCTAACTGCTAATGTGAGCCTGCTAAGAATTTGGCAGTACTGGCCCAAGTAACCTGACCAGGTTGCTTTCTGCTATTTTCTTTTTCTTGGATAGAAAAAGACTGTCCTGATTTATGTCTGAAAAAAAAAAATTGTGTTTTCCAAAACAAAACAACAAAAAAAATTAATGTGCTTCAGTCTGGATTACTGATAAGGTGAGCCAATGTTCACTGAAGTCAATGAAAAAATAATTCCAGAGGTGTCAGTGAGTCTTCAGTGAGTTCAGTAACCAGGCCCTTGAAGTCTTCCTAAATGACAGATGAAACCAGAAACATACCAGGTGGCATTTTTCTTTTAAAACAGTTAGGCTGTGAGTTAAAAAATATACTGACAACTTTCAGTTACATAAAGTCACTTAGCAATGAACTTGGACAAATAAAAGGATGAAAGTTGAATCCCAGAAAAGCTGCGTACTTTTCATTCTAAACAGATATAGAAAAAGTTTACCTAATATTAAGGAAACTGCATTTGAACTAAAAATGTCTTCTATACACATTACTAAATTTTAGAATCACAATAGTAATTTTGTATGTTAAATGTGGTTATTTTCATTCTATACTGGCACAACGACATTTTTTGCTATATGTTCCTAGCTATGAAAATATACATACAAATTTTAAGTTTTACTTTTGGAAATACATAAGGTATTTAATGTTATTAAGTATGGCATATTTTGAAAAAGGATAAAAAAACATACAAATCAGAAGAGCAATTCAAAACAGAGACAGGAAATGGATTAAAAGCTGACATGCTCTTTGACCCAGCTCCACATGGCAGCATAATAGTCAGAGATGAAAGTGCAACCTTAGCTGTGGCTATTCGCAGTGTCGACTGCCCTTCATGCATGTGAATTTGTGACTCTTGTTCAAAAAGCCTATCTGTCTGGCCCAATGTCAGACATTTTACAGTGTCCTGGGGACAGATGGAATAGCTGACGACAGACTGGGTCACACCCCCTGCAGCTTTATTGGCAGGAAGGCTACTCTTTGGCCTCATGGCAAGTTGGGCTCAATTTTTCTCCCCGAGGAGAAAGCTGCTGAAGCTTGTGCCTGAGGCATGGACTTGTACACAACTTGTGGTGTGGTAGAAAACTAGGGTCCAGATTTTAACTCTCTGCCATATGTAACCTGTTTGTTCAGGCTTTCTCAATAAGCTTGCATATTAAGCAATATCTCAGAAGGCTTTCAGAAGCAATGTCTCCCCATCATACAGAAACAATGATAAAGAAGAATTCCTCTCCAGTGCTGTGTTCAGGTGTGCATATTTCAACCAGTTAATACAGATTCAAAGAATATCTGTGTTTGGAAGGGATGTCAGAAGGTCTCCAGTCTCACCTTCTGCTCAACATAGGGGCAGATATTAAGTTAGACTAGGTTGTCCAGGGCTTCATTCAGCTGGGTTTGAAATCCTCCAAGCTGGGGACTCCACAACCTCCCTGGGAAAACTGTTCAACTGCTTGGCTGATCGCACGGTGAAAAAGTTTTCCTTACATCCACTCTGAACCTCCCATCTCAATTTACATTTATTGTCTCTATATGCTACACTTTCCACTGTGGTGACTCCACCATCTCAATAACTCCTTCTGCATATTGAAATACCACTGTCAGATCCTCATGTCCTCGAAAGCTTTTTCCTCTGGGCTTAACAGACACAGTTCCCTTAGCCTCCCCTTCTAGGACAAAAGCTGTAGCCCTGACCATCTTGATGGCCCTCTGCTGAACTCTCTAGTTTACCAACGCCTTTCTTACACTGAAGGGCCCTAAACTGGGTGGAATTTTCTAGATGAGGTCTAAAGAGTGGTATGTAAGTGAAGAGGGGAAAGGATAGTATCTTCCCTCAATCTACTGACTATGCTCTTGTTAATACAGCCAAAGATGCCATTAGCCTTCATCACTGCCAGGTTGCAGGGCTGACTCATGCTCAGCTTGCTGTCTGCAGACGCCCCCGGCCGGTTCTGCAGAGCTGCTCCCCCAGCCTTTATCATTGCAGGGTGGGGCCTCCCTCCCAAGTACAGCACTTTGCATTTATTCCTGTTGAATTCGGTAGGGTTCCTGTTGGCCCGCTCCTCCTGCCTGTCTAGATCCCACTCCTCCAACCTGTCTAGGTCCTTCTGGATGGTAGCTCTGACCTCAAGAATGGTCTCCACAACTGCAGGAACAGCTGCAAATTTCATCAGCATTCACTCCATCACCTCCTCCAGGTAACTGCTGAAGGTGTTAGATATATCCCAGGAGAGCCCCCTGTGGTGTTCCCCTTGTCACTGACCTCTGGCTAGAGCACAGCCCATTAATCACTGCCTCTGAGGCCAATCACCCAACCGTCTGCATTTTTTTTTTATGTATCTATACATCCACACATCCAGTTCATAACATCCTACAATGGACACAAGAATATTTGGGAGACTTGGTCAAAAAAAAATTAAATAAATAAAATCTTGCTAAGCTAAGATAAATGCCATCTACTGCTCTACTTTATCCACAGCCTCATCCAGCTGTTTTATCATAGAAGGCCATCAGTGTAATCTTGGTAAATCCATGCTGATTGTTTTCCAATCACCTTCTTCTCTTTCCAAATAATGTATTTGTATTTATTATTTACTCAGTGCCTCAACATACAAACAGTAAGCTATATGCCTGTAGAAGATACCAACACGCTGGCTTATCACTGAGACTAGCAGCACAGATACTGCTTCAAGTACTATTATCATGCCTGTACACACCATGAACAAAGCCTTTTCCTTTGCACCCTATGAAACTTTGCTGCTCAGCACTTGCCACAGCATTCAACTTTAGTCATGAAGAGGTGTGTACGCCTATGTACATGTATGTATATATATATATAAATTAAACAAACAAACAAACAAAAAAAAAAAACAGTCATTTTTCATCCTCCATTTTCTTCTTTAAGAGCTGTTAAAATACAGTATTCACTCAGGTGCTTTTTAGACTGCTGGTCAATTCTGATTAGCTGAAGTATTTAAAATATATTGCTGTACTGATATGAACTCTAACTGCAAAGAGTAAGACAAATAAAGCATTTCCTACTGCTTTCAAAATAATAAATACTAATAACTGATTCTAACATATATACATTACATACTGTAATACATACTACAGCTCTCATGAAAATATTCTATAGCATTTATTATGCAGTTAACAACCAACAGTTACATGTGGTGGTCTGCTACAGAACTACAGATGATCAATTAAATCTCCCTAAAACAAAAGCATGGTAATGAAATGTATATGCTTTTAAAATAATTTCTACAGAAAAACACACATTTATTTAATCTCCATGATTTTTAAAGCCTTTTCCCACAGAGGGATATTGCCTGAGATGAAAAATAACACATGCAACCTTTTTTAAGCAAGTCTCATACCTGCATGCTCTTGAGACTACATTCTTGTTTCTGCTGGTAGGTGTTATATAAATTTGAAATACAGACCGTCTGATAAGTGTTTTCCAAG
>CM021765.1:70998604-71140704 GCA_011076525.1 Nettapus auritus
ACACTTACCTCAACTGAATGAGGACAATTTTCTTTCAATTCCAGATGCTACACCTTCCATGCTTTTCACAAGCAGTAATCTGCTTCATGCTTTTATTGATTACCAGTGCTGCTTAGTATAAGAATCTGTCCTGGTTTCAGTTAGGACAGGGTTAATTTTCCTCCTAATAGCTGGGAGGGTGCTATGTTTTGGATTAGGATGAGAAGAGTGCTGATAACATGCTGATGTTTTAATTGTTGCAGAGCAGTGCTTACAACAAGCCAAGGACTTTTCAGCTCCTCGCTCTGTCCTGCCAGCGGGCAGGCTGGGGGTGCAGCAAGAGCTGGGAGGGGACAGAGCCAGGACAGCTGACCCAAACTGGCCAAAGGGGTATTCCATGCCATCTGACGTCATGCTAAACAATATATAGGGGTGGCTAGCTGGGGTGGGAGGGCTGGCTGCTCGGGGATAGGCTGGGCATTGGTGAGCAGGTAGTGAGCAATTGCACTGTGCATCACTTGTTTCATACACACTATTATTATTATTTCATATCTTAATAAACTGTCTTTATCTCAACTCACAGGCTCCACTTTCCCGTTTCTCTCCCCCATCCCAGAGAGGGAGGGGGGAGGATGAGTGAACGGCTGTGTGGTGTTTAGCTGCTGGCCGACTTAAACCACAAGAGAATCTTAGTCTAACATCTCATAGCCTGTCTTCTTCTTCTCCAACTATACCGTATCCTGAAGTGAACTTGTATGGTTAATTTGTAACATAACAATGGCTGACATAGTTTCTCCTCAAGTGCTTTAGTGTAATACACATGGACACAGGTTGCAGATTAAAATTAGATACGGGATTAAATAGTTTACAAGCAGGAGGTAAATTCATTTGAAAATCCTGATTAGTTGTCTACATTCACCTACAAACAATTTCTAGAGTAACTATTCAAAAGAGTGCAGTCCTGATAAAAGTCCTGTTTGTTCATAGGGAATTCAAATGTGATGCAGAGAGTCAGACACAGCACCATCATGCAATACTGCAACTGAAAACTTCTAGCCTCAACATTCAAATGGATACAAACTTGTTCCTAAAAGCTCCTCTCCCCTTTTGAGACAGCTCAAACTTTGGTTTCACCAAATACCTCTCACGTGGAAATGGCCACCACAAAGAACTGAGCTGGTATTTTTGAAAGTTGGAACCATAAAATTACACATTTGGGTGAGAAAGTAAGTATACAGTGGAGAGACTGACTGCAAGTCTACCAGCTTCTCACAGATCAGAATTCTGTTCTGAGTGCTGATGTGTGAGTGCAGATCAGCTAGTGACATACAGCATAAATCTGGATATGAAATTGCAAAACCTTATAATACACATACTTCCAATTGCGACATTTTAAAGTACAGGATAGCTGGAAATATAGTTCCAAGTTTAACTTCAAATTTCTATTGCTGGTTTCCAACATGCCATATAAATAGATACTTAAACATGGATCTTTCAACCACCCTGGCCCCCTTCTATATCTCTTACAAATAGAACTGCTAGCCATAGAGACTTGTCCCAAAGGAACAGGGTAAGCACCCTTTGTACTCAGGATGTAAAGTTCGTTTCAAGTATTTAGAGGTTCAGGTCTAGGAGTCAATTCCAAAAACCGATGCCTATATCTTAATATCAACAGTCCCACCAACACCTTTTTTCTACTCAGTTATTCATATTTGTGCTGTTTTCTTTTTTTACTTTCCCCATAATCACCACCTCTTCAGCTGAGGATAGGATCTTAACTCCTATGTCTAAGACTCGGATGTGCAAAGTAGGAAACCATGAGGTAGCCAGTTCATGCAGTAGTGTTCCCTGAACACATTTAGTTTATCATGAAACACAACAGCCTCATTTATTAACATTAATAAAAATGATCTGTGGTGCTACACATCTTCAGATAACAGGTTAGGACCTAACTGTGCACAGAAAGTGGGAAAGAAGGTTCAGCTTGAATTAGCCCTTCAGCTTGAATTAGGCACCCATTGGTACAGCCACTTTACCCAGGAGGACACAGCATTAAACTAGCAAGGTTGTTTAGTCATGCTATTATTCAGAAAGACATGTGAGATTATCACAGAGGCAAGGAAAACATGAGTTTGCAGACCAGTGAATAAGAAACTCTCCAAGAAATCTTGCTGGTAGTTCTTGTCCTCATTCCCTCCTTTAGGTCCACTGCCGTTCTTTTCTTTTTCTTGAGGAAGCAACCTGTATGAAAGTCTGAGTGGACAGAATGCGTAAACGGTGTGGGGAGCAGGGTCCAGCACTGAGAACTCTGCTAACACACTCCAGCACTGCTCTCATCATAGGGCTGCAGTCCATGATGTGGAAACAGGTGGAGGACACTGGAAACCCTCTCCCAAGTGCATTAGACAAGCATGGAGGTTTCTGTACCTGTCAGAGACCTGGCTGGTTATGGGTTGCTGCTGCTCCCAGGGAGGAGCTAGTAACATACCGTGGGTCTTCTCCCCAGCTCTTATAGGAGCTACCTCTGCTGTTTTGCTTGAGAAATCTAATGGTGAGGTATCTGATGGCACCTTCATACAGCATGATCAGTCTCAAAACTCAAAGGTTGACTAACTGACTTTCCAGAATTTATGATCATGCCACCTGAACAAATTAACCCCACTTTTCCATCCCCTAAAATCTTCTCTGTGGATGTAGGCTTTTAATTTTATCATTCAAGGACTTACAGGAGAAAATGAAACTGAAATAGGAAATACTTTTGGGATTGCAGAATGTACAGAATATGAATGAGTCTTAAAACCCTTTGACGAACATGAACTGTAAGATTATATTTTAATTTCCTGCATTAAACATATTATAAGCTGGCAAAAAATCATGGAAGAATGAAAGACATTTTATGTTTAAGAACATAGCCCACTTGATGAGATATTGCAACATCAGGACTAATTTTTGTCTTGTCCTTAAATATGTTACCTGACTGAAAAATTATTCCCATATGTAACAGAAGAATGAGGAGTTGGATAGATTTTGTGTTTGTTAACTCATAGATTTCTCATAGAAACACTGCTTTACTAGAGCAACAGAAGTACAAATGCCACTTCTGAAAAAAAAATAAAGGCAAACTCTTGCTTCCTGTTATGTTTCATGTTATCTTTCAAAATTTCAGCAGATAAATGCTACCATGAAACAAGCCAGAATGTTTAATGAGACAGCAACTAGCAAATAATGTTTATCATGGGACCAAATTGTACTTTTTCTTCAAGTTATTCAATGAATTGTGTATTTAATGCAAGAAAAGTATTGCCTATAGCTCTTTAAATAAATATGAAGAACTGGTAAACGGCAGGAATGCATTAAATTGGGAGAAACTATTACCGTTTATGCCTCAAAAATGAATTTAAAAACTAAACTATTTTGAGCAAACACAATGTTTGCAGTTAAGCTCAAAAGTAAGGGTAATTTCATTAACTAGTATCTACAGAAAACATATACCACGCTGTTCTAAGCAACTGCTATTGAAGTTTGGTTTCAGGTAAGGTAAAGTAAAATAAAAAATAAATAAATAAATATCTGTCCCAACCATTTAAAAACAGCTTGTTTTGTTTTTCAGAGATTTTTCATTTGAATTTCTTAAACTTGTTCTCTATGTATTCCTGCATTAAACTCTCTTTTTATAACAGTGCCAATGAACAACACCCTTAGCTTCATTCCTGCTTCTTTATACCTTAGCAATCATATCTCCTGCCCTAATTTCTGCTAACATTTGTATTACTGTTTCACAAATTCTAGCTTTCTGTGCCTTCCCCCTGCAGTATTCATTTCATTCCGTATTACTTGATGCCATTCCACTGTGAATATCCATGTAACCACTACATAGTAAAAAAAAAAAAAAAAGTCAAAATGATGAGGGCACTTGCACCAATGTTCTTCTCTTCCACTGATGCTAATCAAGGTACCAAACTGCCATCTCAATCCCACATTTGATTCCTTCTTTATTCTCTCCCTGAATATAACAGATCTCAGTAATTTGACTTTTTTTTTTTTTTTTTTTTTTTTTTTTAAATTTATTTCCTGGCTTTTCCATGTATTTCGTTTTACATTTCTGTCTTACAAGATAAAGTGCACACTTGCTTTTTATCAATGTGGACTTTCGAAAATCATGACATATAGTCCCACCTCTTGAAGCGAAGTCCCTTTGCGCAGCGCATAAAAAAGGTTTTCTGCTTCCTCTCCTTCAACTCTGATTTCAGTCCCTTCTACAAAATCTTCTGACTCTGAGTTCAAGACACTGAGAAAATTCACCCTACGGTAAACTGAGGGGCTACTATTGAATCAAAAGCTTGAGTTTTAAAACTGTCTTGAAATTTTTGCTTGTGTTTTTGTTGACATCCCAAAACCACTTAACACTTTTTCCTACAAAAATTACTGTTATATTCATGCATAAGACATAAATATGAAATATGCTTTTAAAAATAAATAAAAGCAAAAATTGTATAATCTCTGCCACAGCTGAGAAGTAGTCATCCATTCTAATCTATTAGCATTTTACCATCATGTAAAATCTAACCAATAGTACTGTATATAAAACAAAAGAGAGACTACTTTAAGTCATGCTCAAAAGAGAGCTGTAAACTAATTATTCTCTTCATCTTTCAAGCCACCTAAAGTCTTGGGCTATCAGTTATACAGTCAGTGCTGAAAACAAAACAGCAAAAATGCTGCAGAAAGACTAAAACCAAACAATTGTGTAGCTCTCTGTGCAAAGTGAGGATTCTCAAGGACAAATGTACATGTGAAAATGACAGGAAGGAAATTTTAAGCTCACTTATGGAAGTTAACACCTCATGCTCAGATGTTTTTACCATCGATCACCCCTGAAGTGCTCTACAGAAGTTCCAAAATCTTCACTTTTCTACAGCAACACTTTCAATGTCTCAAGAAGAGCAAATCCCAAACAGCCTCTAGGTCACACAGCTGTATTTTATGATGCTACAGTTTTGAAAGCAGAGAGAAGAAAGGATGCACAGGCAAGTATCTCACAATGGAAAAGGAGGGTGTACAGTGTGCATCAAGCTTCTTAGGAATTTTCTTTAGATTTTTGTGTAGTTTATTATTATTTTTTTTTCATACTTCTGTAGTTCATATTTCTGAATTACTGGAAGTAGAGGCATACTGACACCCCCACCCCCTTGATCATCTTATTCTTGAAACTGAGCACTGAAAAAATCTGTCAAACAAGAATGAACCTGTCCCTGGACAAATAATTCTTGCAGCTTTAGAGGTTGTATCCAGAAACTTTTCCCTTTAGCCACTGAAAGCTGAGTGAGTGATTCTGCCCCTGGGAAGGTGTGGTCATCAGCAGTCACATAATATTAGCATTCAATGTATCCATGAGTGATCTCATCCTTCTACAACCCCAGGGTATCATTGTTTTTCCACTTTTCCATCACTGTTCTTTCTCTGAATTGGCACTGCAGCCATTAGTGGTGTTAGCCAAGAATTTAAGCCTCCAGAAATCTTGTACACACATAGAGGAAGAATCGCCCATACAGCCTCAGTGGGAAAACAGTCACAGAGGTCTCCTGTCTATGAACATCTTCATGTATATATAGCAAAGCCCAAACAAACAATATAATAGCATCTCTTTTGATAGGTTTGGAAAACATGAACAAGCAATTTTAGCTTTTCTGGAGAAGCACTTACCATGCTACTCCTCAATAGAACTCTGTTTCACTCAAATGTCTGCACAGACTACTGAAAACCACTAACAAATGTCTACCGAATATGAAATGAAAACTTCTGAAAAGTCCTGGAGTTAAAAATGCTGAAAGTTAGTGCACATGCACACAAGACATGCTCATACATGAGCATCTATATTCTTTCTTAATATCATTGGTATTACATGTAGGTGCAAGTTTGGTATCTCCCAACCCACAATTTATGCTCTTAACTTCCCAAGTGGAAAATAAATTTTGCTTTGGCATTGAATGGTTTATGTCACAGAAACAATTCAATTGTGACTGCAATGAAAAGCAGAAGGAAATTAGGTGATGATTACTGCAGGAGTAATACTCTTGCTTTTATGGCTCTTTTTATCTACTCTGTGGAACTATGGAGATACCAAAGAGTTGCTAATATGAGAATGTGCCCCATCACCATGATCATGTGATACTGCACTACTGATTTGGTTAAAAATGACGGTAAAATGCTCAACAACAAAACAAAAAGTATTCTCCATTCAATTGCTGGCCCAATCTCAATATGAACATTTTGGGATATCTAATGGGTTCACAATAGAAAGGCACCATATATGCTAACACTGAAAAATCAACATCTGTTTTACTTCTCTTTCAAAGTATCAACATGGTATTTTTTCTTAAATGGTTCATAGATTGTTTCACTTTCTCAACTAAGAATTGGGCCATGACCATCTGATTTTTAATTTCACTTGTGTTTCTAGCAGACCTGTTATAATCACTCCACACACTGGCTGGAAAACCATGTTTTGTTTCTTTTTTTTTTTTTTTGATAGCATCTATTCCAGTTTGGACAGGGGCTGGAGACCAGTTCCCATAGATGAAAAACTAACACTGCAAGCCCTGAAGACGGCTGTATTTCACACGTAAGACACACAGATAGGTAAGAGCTTTATTTGCCTGGTTTGCATTTATACTGTTGAACTTTATTGGCCCTGTGGTGTCCATTATCAGATTTAACCTGCTATCAACACGTTTAACATTGAGGGGATTCCTCAGATCCAACCTGTGGACAATTCTTTCCAGGTTTGTTTTTATTATTCCCAGTGTAGCATAAAAGAAAAGGGAAGGGGAGGCTAAAGACCAGAACATCTGGAAAGCACCTGTTACAATTTGTTGTGCCTTAATAACTTTTAAATCTAGTTGTAGCACTACAAAACACAAACTGAAGCTTCATTGCTGCTAAGCTGTGAAGGCAGTTTTACAGAAACTAACCAAAACATGCATTTCTACAAGTTTCTACAAATACAGAAAGCAATTTACTTTCCTAATGTGACCTAGATTACATTTGTAAACTGAAGGAAAACATGTAAGAACACCTAAAAGCCAAAGACCAAATTTTAAGTTTTAAAGGAGAAAAAAAAAAATCAGAAGAGATAGCCCAGTAATGCAGATATAATTAACACTCCTGCAAACTTTTCTTTTCCCCAAAGATGTGAGACAAAATGCATGCTTAGGGAAGTAGCTTGACCCAATAGAAGCCTGTATGAATGTAGTATAAAAGTAATGTAAGGTCCAGTGACTAATCCTAGTCCTTAGCTAGACAGTTTACAGTTCTCTTTCCAGCATAATGACTTCCTCATAAAAGCATTACCCAAATCACCTAACCATAAGTCATACTGTTCTGATATGGGCTGAAATATTAGAACTGCCAGAAATGTAAACAAATGCTAATTTGATAAATTCACCCTGAGTTTTTGGAGTTAAGCCAGCTTCAAGAAAGGATGCAAGATATCTTACTGTTCCTGTTCTTATTTTATGGGCTGAGCCTATGCACCATAACCAATTTGAGCAAACCTAAATACTTTGCTCATAGGAACAATAATAAAAAAAAACAAAAACAACAACAAAAAATGACCACCAACTAACTTTAGTAAAGCAATAGTTGAGTAGGATGAAAATAAGCAACATCCAATGTATTCTCTATAAACTTAACAATATTTAAAAAATTAAAAATCGCTTTTTGAAAAGTGTTTCAGGGTTATTCATAAATTATTTTTTGCTGCTACCTATCTTTATTTTATTTTTATTATGTTAAATAACAATACATCTTGCAAAATTGTCTAGCAGTTTTCCTTTTGTAATACTGTTGCTTCAAGAAAAATCAGAAATGGCCCGAGGACCTACATTCATTGAAAAACAACACTTCAAACTCAATGTGAGCTGCTCTGCTTTTATTTCTTGTCTATGATGGAAGATAGCACAGACTTCAAAACCATCAGAGTCTGTCCATAGGAAGGTAGGACTTGGGCTTTTTTTTTCTGTTCTGTTACTGACATATTGAAGATAGTCTCTCTTCAGCCACCGTGTAAAAAAAATCTTTATAATTTAGGTTGGCCCCCAGAGAAAAAGCAGAGAATAGCCCCTCTGAGGGGCCGAGATAACACATCTCCTACAGACTCCTCATTAGAGATAGGTGTCATTGCTGCTTGGTGGCTGCGAGCTGTCTCTACTGGAAGACTTGCCAAGCACGCATCAAAGACGCAGGATTTTCTAAACTTGGAAATAATGCTACAGTATACAGCTGGTTCTTGAGAACAAATGCAGCATGTACTAGGCATTATTGGTAAAAGCCAAAATTCCTTCCATGGTCTCAAATGAAAGTCAACAACATCAACAATAAAAAACCCAACCAAGTTAAAAATGTTAAGTCATACTGTGCAAGCAGAGCTGAAAAAAAAAAAAAAAAAAAAGCAAATAAGCATCAGTTCTCTCTTTTGTTTAAAAAGATGAGCAGTACTGTATGCAAAATACTTACACAGGTTTTTTTGTTTGTTTGTTTTGTTTTGTTTTTGTTTTTCTTAACTGTAAGTTTTATGATTAGTTAGTAACTTAGAAAGCAATTATACTGGCATGATGAACCAGTGCTGGGAGGAACACCTCTTCCCCACACTACCTTCCACTAGCTTTATAACTGAGAGAATGAGAGAAAAGTAAACTCAGAACCACGCCAACAGGGGCAGCTGGGTGGGGAAAATGAGATTGCCCTTCACATTGGAATTCTGTAAGATACTCTGCAGAAGAGCTCCCACATACAGGCCAGACGGTTTTAAACCCCACAGACTGAACTCTGGATGAATAAATATTCTCAAGTATTGTCTAGGAGAGAAGGTGCATGGACTATAATTGTGCTGGGGAGCACACTTACAATTTAACAGTGTGGGATGAATATCCAGTTTCACAGTCACCTGTATCTTGGTCCTATTTACGTTGGTAAGATAGGTGTACCCTGCTTGCAGTTTGGATGTTGGTGCCTGGCTCCTCAGCACAGAAGAGGAAACTGGTGCTGAAGAATCAGCAGTGTACAAGCTCAGTGTCAGCAGCCCAGCAGAATGCTAATAGGCACCTCAATGTAAATTGTATTTATGTAGTTATATATACTAAGCTTTACTGAAAGTCACAGCATCCATGAAATCTCAAGGGTAAGTGGAAAAAGAAAAACAAATTAATTAGGGAATTTCAAAGCAATTCAAGGGAAGATGAGTCCGTAGACCCATTTTCAAGAGCAAATGGGTACGACTGCTACCCTGTTCTTGTCTGAGCTGTATATTCTGAGATGCATGAAACATCCATGTCTTTTCTCAGGTGAAAATAGAGCTTATTTTTCAAGTTCAGATAGGGAAGAACTTACAGGGGATGTACAAATGCCTTGCACAGGGCAAATACTATTTCTTTTCAGGGACATAATGTAAGGAAGAGAAGCAAGGCATGTTATTGTAGCAAAACCAAAACTTTGGCGAAGCCATAGAATCATAGAATGGTCTGGTTTGAAAAGGACCTTAAAGATCATCTAATTTCAACCCCTCCTTGGTTTGAGACTACAACTTAGAATCCAGCTCTGCTTATTAAATTCAGTACTAAATTCTGTTTTAAAAAGAGAAAAAGAATTCTACCTGTATATTCCTTTGAAAAGGACCAAAGGAAGAAAAATTTTTCTCAATTGGTATGGATGTTTTTATTTTCCATAGGCAAAATTTCTCTTAGTGAGAGCAAACAGTAAGAACCGTGGCAGAGCTTCTCTCTCCACTGAGTTTAGAGCGTCTAGTGTCTGTAGTAATCCACTCTGAGAAATACTGCCTGTTATACCCAGAGCAGCATGGCTCTGATCCCTGACTGTGGTAGCTAAGTACTTCTGCTAGATAAATTGTAAACCACAACTTTCCCTTACAGCCTATCACTGATTTTTTTTGTTTCCTGGGTGAAATTTCCAGTCAGGTTATTCTTTGGCTTTAGAATTTTCCATTCTATAATCAATACAGACGTGCAGCATTTTACTTTAAACTTAATCTTAGGGGTAAACTTTGTACAGTTTATCACTTAGCCCTGATAACTGCAGGGCTATTTCTCTACCACACATGAGAGTGCTAATCCTTTCCAAAGTGTGCTAATAGTTGGAAGAATGACTAAGTACAGCGTCCTGGGAATTTTGTGTTTAATTCATTCCCTTCCCTATCTTTGTTTCTTTCTCTCAATGACTTACAGATTCACTTTCTCACGTGTCAGGGAAGAGTTCAATTTGAAAACCACTCTATATGCTTTCAGTGTTGCATTCACTATCCATAAGATTCTCCACTTGGAGTTTAGCTGACTGGTTGTGGCTAATGCCCACAACAGAATACAGTTCAATTACTTTCACCTTTTCACTCTTGATACTGTGGTAACTATTGAAACTTTAGGTTTTTGTTTGTTTGTTTTTGTTGTTGTTTGTTTGTGTTTTAATTATCATTTATTTATTTATTTATAAAATAAGGAGCTGTGATAAAGGAAAGCTTCAGGATCCTAAGTGCTGAATACTAAAATATCAATTCTTGTATGCTCAGTCACCACATCTGAACAGACATAGGTAGGAATTTCACATGAAAGCAGATGGGAGACTCTTCTTTACTGCTTACCCTGTATCTCTACAGCTTTTCCTAGAGATGACTGAGAAAGTCCTAACTTCTCATGAAGCATCCAATCAAATAAGCTTTTTAATATATGTAGGAGGGCACAGCTTTTCTATATTAGGTAGCATGACCTCCATTTTTAGGGGGTTGTACAGATGGATAGGCTGGAGAAGTAGGCCCATGAGAACCTAATGAGGTTCAACAAGGCCAAATGCAAGGTGTTGCACTTGGGCTGGGGCAATCCCAGGTATTTATATAGACTGGGAGAAGAAGAATTCGAGAGTAGCCCTGCAGAGAAGGATTTAGAGGGCCTGCTGGATGAGAAACTGTACACGAGCCAGCAGTGCATGCTTGCAGCCTGGAAGGCCAACTATGTCCTGGGCTGCATTAAAAAAGGGGTGGCCAGCAGGGAGAGGGAGGTGATTGTCCCCCTCTACTCCACCTGGAATACTGCGTGCAGGCCTGGGGCTCCCAGCACAAGATGGATGTGGAGCTCTTGGAATGGGTCCAGAGGATGGCCACTAAGATGATCAGAGGGCTTGAGCACCTCTCCTATGCAGAAAGGTTGAGGAACTGGGTTTGTTTAGCTTGAAGAAAAGAAGGCTCTGAGGAGACCTCATTGCGGCCTTCCAGAACTTTAAGGGAGCATATAAACATGAGGGGGAATGCCTCTTTACTTGCGTTGATAGTGAAATGACAAGGGGGAATGGTTTTAAAATAAGACAGGAGATTTAGATTAGAAATTAGGAGAAAGTTTTTCACTCAGAGGTTGGTGAGGCACTGGAACAGGTTGCGGATGCCCCATCCCTGAAGGCATTCAAGGCCAGGCTGGATGCGGCTCTTGGCAGCCTGCTCTAGTGTTTGGCAACTGTGCCCAGAGCAGGGGGGTTGAAACTAGATGATCTTTAAGGTCCTTTTCAACCCAGGCCATTCTATGACTTCTCCAAAGTTTTGGTTTTGCTTCAATAACATGCCTTGCAATTTGTAGTCTCAAACCATTTATAATGTAATACTAGGTCTGCCATTCATGTAATACTAGATCTGCCACTACTGATGTGTAAAATGAAAACTTGTAGCTATATTACCTGCTCCAACAAAGTGTGCCAGCCTTTCCTTTTTGTCCAGGACTTGCTGTCTCTAAGATATATGTCCATTTGTTACCATTTCCACTCCTACATAAACAAAAAAAAATCTTTTACTGATACTGAATTATTTCACTATTGCATGAGATACAAAGAGAAGCATAAGTGAAAAGAATGTACATATGTATTACATTCAGGACAACATAATGATAAAATTAAACTGTCTGTTCCAGTTTGCCTGTTCATTTAGCTAAACCCTTTAAAGAATGCTGATGGCTCTCCTTACCACTTCCCTCTTTGTCTTTTTGGTGGCTTACCACAGATGACTATCATTTGACCTATAATGAAACTATCTGATGACTGCTTGCCGTGTAATTACTCAAATACATTACACTTGTAATTTTCACAATCTCTAAGTTCAACAGGTTTCTGTTTCTTATTAAGGAAAGTGGGAGAGGATGCAAGTGGTTCTCTTAAGAATGGGCTCATTTCTTCAATATGAAATGAATTCTTCACTGCAGTTCATGGCTGTAAACATAGCTAATACAAGCACAGGAAAGCAGATAAAATGTAAGATAGACATGAGATCTAATTCTTAAATCTCAGTGATAGTGTGTCCCAGCATACATATGCCTTCTTCATATATTCTTGAATGTATACTCTTCACTGTAACCTTACGATCCATATCTAATAAATTAAAATAAAAAACTATTACCATACAGAAAGATCTTGAAGCTGTTAACTATGATGTTTTGTTTTTTTTTTAATCCACATACTTCAGTGTTACATTTAAATGACAGAATTGTAATCAAAAGGAGATGCCAACTTACTCTAAGTACATAAAATATAAATCCCAGTCCAGATCCCATTGAAGTTGTTGGATGATTTGCCATTCAGTTCAGGGGTGCTACAAGTAAAGCAAGCAGGCTCGTCCATGCTCGCAGTTCCACAAAATACTTCAGGAGTGTTTTAAAGAGTGTTAGTAAAATTCCTGCAAATGACTTTCTGGATATTATTATTTTAGTTAGAACTATGTTTATTTTGTTTAGATTATGTCAAGTAAGTGAACAAAGGTGTACTAAAATGATTACCATTAATCTAGGAGTGAACACACTAGGCATTAAACTATTGGTTTATATCATCATATAATTATATTGGTATAACAATTCCAGAAGATATCTCTGTGCAGACAAGACATTAGAATCATATTTAGACTGAAGTGGAAAAGGTTAGTCTGAAACTGAAGAGCAACATCCCTTGCAATCCCTTGAAGTTTAACCAGATCAACTCATTTTTGTCAATATGAAGTGTGACTGAAAAACGAAAGAAAACAAACAAAAAACCAACATACTACAGAGCTATAATTACTCAATAAGAAACTGCACTGTTGTTTGAAAATGAAGACCACAATGATTATTAGCAAACACTAGCACTGCAAGCACCTCATTATTTCTAGCACAGACTACTGGATTCTCGCACAAGTTTCTGCTGAAGGAAAAGAATAAAAATGGATGAAACTAAATTGAAACTTTTTCCATTTCCTAGGAAGGTCGAATTTTTGTCACAAAACAGAGTATAGCATAATAGAGCAATTATATGTCAAAAGAAATGCTGCTGGTCTGTATGTAAACTTACATATTTGCACCTATAACTGGTATCTTTAAGCATGTCTCACTGCAATAGTGTCTATGTACACATACATATTTTATCAAGACTCTGGATGTCACTCTGCACTCTTGAAAGCCAGGATCAATACTCTGAAAAGCTGTCACCTGGAGTAAACTGAAATCAAGATTTAAGAGCCTAAATGCTTTGAGAAATCTTTCCTCAGACTGCTGGTATCTATTCAAGTATTGTTAGGCTTCCTGCTATCCCACCCTCCCTCCCTAATAGCACAAGGGGCAAGTCCATTGAAACTAAATTTTGAACCCAAATAAAAAGTATAAAAAAATAGTACTGGATCAAGGCAAGCACAGCTCTATTGCTACTTCTCTTCTAATGCTGGTATACCTATTATTTACATACTCTCCAATTCCAAATAGATTTATAAGCAGATTGTTGTATAAGCAGATTGGCATTAGTTATAAGTAAAGAAACTCTCCACACTAAAACTGATTATTTTCAGGAACATGAACAAAAAATTCTTGGGCAGATGCTCAGCTCTTTCCTCTTGAGTCAGACAAACAAATCTGTTTGTCCTCTCCTGACTTCTAGTTTCTCCAAAGCAAATGTAAAAACTCAAACTTACTGAATTACTGTAATTGTTCAGGAGTTAGACAGTTAAGTTGTTTAGTGGTCTGGTGATCTATTTTGCCATCAGAATCACTGAATGCCTTCATTTTCTCCCATCCTTTGCTTGGCATATAAATAGACCTTTTGTCTACCAAGTAGCACTAGATATACCATGTGATTCTGATGTCTAGTTTACTGCACTCATAACCTCTCTTTCACAATGACCTCACAGTAATAACAGCTTTTGTTTTCAGATGAGATAAGCAGCCATAAAATGACTCTAGCAAAGTATTTTTTTTTTTTTTTTTTTTTTAATAATGAAAATAATTATGTGTGTAGTGTTTTTAAGTACTTCAATTACAGAAGACCTGGAATTACCAGTTACTTTGGGGGGGAGCACATGCATAAAATGAATGCTGACAAAACTTTTGATGAATGTTTAATCAACTAATACACATTCAGACTTATAATGAATGTGACAAGCTGCAAGGTGATGGCCATTGTACACTCTACTCTTATGCACTTCTCCACTCAATTCCCCCTAATTCTTCCTGCTTACTCTCTTTACACTTGACCATTCCCAGCTGCCAGAGCCAGTGTGAGTTAGAAAACATAACTTCTGTTCTTCATCCACATGCAGTTCTAAGAGAAAAAACAGTCACTGCAAGATGCTGAATTTCCTTATTTTCAAGGCTGCTTTTCATTTCCATTTTCTTTTTATTTTCCTTTTTACTCTTTGGGCAGGAGGGAGGAAGAAGACAGTTTCAACTGACTTGTTGATTGGTACGTATTTAGGCTTTGGCTTTTATCCTGAAAGATTAGATAGGTATTATCATTCTCTCTGCATGGTCACCAGCAGGTTAAGGATCTGTCTTGAGGAATTGAAAGGGATACTAGCAGCTGCTGAGATGAAAATAAAGAAAACGCCTGTTTCAGAAGAGAAATGTATCTGGTACCTAATGCTCATGCATAACACTGGAAACATGCAAAGGAGACAGGAAAAGATGCATGCATCTACAGGTTATGTGAATTTGTGACAAACAGGTGTGGCACAGTGTATCAGCAGCAGCTTAAGACTCCTTTTTAGCATCCATCTTCAAAATTGTGCTTTATATTTCAACACTGAGAGTGGTGGTATGTATTCACAGAAGGAAAAACATTAGATACAAAAACAACAGTATCTGACTAAAGAATCCATTTTTTTTGTCAAATTAGACAAAATTATGTCTTATGTATGTGTTAGAACAGCCACATACTAACACTTCTTACCTTTACGTGATTCTCTATGCAACCTGAACTTCTCTCAGTAGTAGATGTTATTAACATATTATAGTGCATACATATTTGTTATTCTTTTCCTTCTCTATTTATTTATTTATTTATTTTACAACTAGTAATGGCTTTGTTTGTTTGTTTTGTTTTTTTTTTGTAACTGGGGCCACAGTTATGTAGCAAACCTGACCTAACTTTCTTACTGCAGGGCTCTTGAATCTGATATTCTGCTGCTCTTAGCTTTGTTACTACTCCGGAGTGGGAAGCACATTCATTATAAACAAGTATTTCCATGAAAGAATATTTTACCTTTCTTCCATGACATACCATAACTACTATTGAACATATATATTCTTGGAGTACATAGCCAACAATTTTAAAACACAAATCACTTTTTTTTTTTTTTTTTCTTTTACTGAAAACTGCATGTCCTGTGGAGAATTGCCACTGAGTTGCTACCAGTTTCTTTCAGCTTTCCCTGCATTTTGTAACTTCTTCAGCTCATCAGCTAGTGCACTCCAACAGGAACAATCTCAGAGTCTGACTTCAAGTCAATATTGTTTTTCCTGTTCTGGTTCAGTTTAGTTAGCCAAGAAGTTAGGTGACTTAACACATATTACATGCAATGTCTATGTCTGGCTCCACACAAAACAGTACAAAATGTCATCAGAGTTTATATAAATCTTGCATATTCAAGCTACCTAAGAACCTGTCCTTTCACACCCACAGGGCTTCCTGCAGACCTATTGCCATAAATAGATAAAAACTGAGTAAGTTTCTTGTTTTCACAGCACCCAAAAGCCAGGGCAATTTTAGTAATCTGGCAAATGAATAACAGCGACTTTGCAATTCCCTTCCTTATATTCTTTGGACAACTTTTGCCTTATTCTGCTAGGACAATCAAAGTCATTATCTCCATACAGATTCCTTCCCTCCAGTGTATACGCTGGAAACACTCACACTCTTTCAAGAGTAAATCTAGAACAAGAAGTAGAGAATAACCTGATTCAATCACACAACTTGCTAGACCACTTCTACTTGATCTTTTCTAGCATAATTCAAATTATTTCTGGTAACAGTTCACAAAACTGAATGTGTATAGGAGGCTGAACCTGTGATTGTGACCTCCAGGTAGTAGAATAATATCGTACAATACATCTGCCCCTTGCTTGGGTTGATAAACCTGAGTCCCTGACACTTTAGACTCCCTATAAGAAAACAAGGGAAGAGCGTGAGACAAGCTGACAGTAGTTTCATCTGTAAGCTAACCCAATGATTCATTGGTAATTTCAAACCTCTTCCTAAAGCATTCCACAGATTTAAAGTTGGTGGCCCAACCTTTATTGTATCAAGTTTTTAAAATCTTATCTCCGTGACTTCGAAAGACTGATGTCATTTTATGTGAATTACACACACAACAGTATTACTAATTGCTCTCTCCTCATGTTGAGAGATTACTTCAGAAGAAAGTCTTTTGAGCTAACAGAATACCCACTGACACAATGTAGCGCTACATCAATACACAGGAAAGAAGGGGATGAAAAATAACTCTTTTTTTGCATTGTGAATGAAGTCCAGTTCACCTTTAATTTTAACCAATCTTTCATGGTTCACGTACACTGAGTTGGGAAGACACATCATTGACAACATAACCCTGATTTCAATTATGCAATTAGAATTGATTAAGAGATTAGTGACTTTTATTGAATACTTAGTTGTTTGATAATTTTCTTTACCAAAGATCTCATCAGTGATTTTACTAAATGCTTCCGTCCCTCAAAGGAGATGTTTTCCACAATGTACATTATTAGAGTCTAACAGGTTTCTCAAACAATAAGCCAACTTTTACAAAAGAAGTTACTTCAAACAACATGATGGGGTAAATTGGAAAAGCTTTGGCAGGAAGACAGGAGAGAGAAAGAGGAAAAGAGCAAAAGAGAGCGAGAGAGGAGAGAAACTACTTCTATTCAAGAAACCGTGATTCCCAAATACAATAAAAAAGCAGGTAGAAGGAAATTCCCTTCAATTTTTTTTTTTATCATTATGCATTATTTGAAAAATCAACAACCTATTGCTAAATATACTAAAGAATCTTTCAGCAGAATCTACTGCAAAGAAAAGGATTTTCTCTCCTATATTCCTGCTTACAAATAAGGCACAAGATGGAGTAAATAACATTTTCCCTTGCTCCCTCTCAGCTCAAAAGCCAGCAGACTTGGTGAGGAACTGAAAGCGTTCCACTGTTTTGTCACCATTTGCCTTTCTACATCCAAAGAAAATCTGAAGTTGTGCTGCATGAAACGAGTCTTTAGTAAGTGCTAAGCATTTCATATAAAAGCATAATCAGACTATATAATAGGCCTTACTTTGAAGTCTATGGTCTCATTAAGTTTTATAATTTCTAAGGAAAAGTTGAAATGACTTACAGAGAAATCAGCATGAACAAGGACTTCAAGGATTAGACCTAATATAATAATAGGTTACAGTATCTACTTTAAAGTGCATACAATTTATTTCATTTTTAAGTGTGGGTCTCAGGGCATATGCATCCATGTAATCCAGAAATCTACATGACTGGGAGTTTTCTGGCAACATATTATTTCATTTGGAAATGCCAGGTCACTCTGAAGGGTGCACCAGATAAAATTTCTAGCTAGAGAGAACAATCCCCTAGAGCAGACAATAGCTCAGTCATTAGGGCACTCATCTGCACCGTGGGAGATACGACTTCAAAATGCTTCATGTTCTGCCTGGTATTCCTTTATATTCATGTTATTACAGTTTGCATACTTAATTACATGTTCATTGGGCTGCAGAGAGGGATTTTCACAGTCTGATGATCTGGACATTTGTCTAGGATGTAGGAGACCCAGGTGAAAGTCCCCATTTTGTCCAATTCTTCAGAAAGACTTCAGGCTGGCTGAATACCTGGGTGAATACACCAAACAACAAAGAGCTTTTGGTATATCCTTCTTTCTTTTATCTTCCCAGAGAAAATTTTCAGGAATCCCCTCTTACAGAGATGTTCAGTCAAAAAAAAACGTAGCTTACTTCAGACAGAACCCTCCTCCATGCTCTCGTGCCACACCAAACACTGCACAGCACCAGCACCTTGGAACAGCAAATACTGTATGTTGCTTTCAGGGACCTAATTCAAGACAGAACACAAATGACTAGATTAAAGAGTCTCAAATCTTCAGCACATTATACATTTGGTCTACCGAATTTCCCCAGCTCTACAAATCCACTTGGAACAACAGAGATACATTTTTATTTCTGCCTAGAAGATACAGTGCCCCTATGTTCCTCTTTAAGGTTGAGGCCAGAAATTCCCTGCTTCCCTTGCTCTCTCCCATCCTCAAAAATGAAAAAGTAAGAGAGATCTTTGGGGTCCTTTGTCCCTCAGAGCATAGCTTGATGGACTAAGACCCATTGGTTGCAATAAATGCTGTATGGATTTAAATACCATTTTGAGGTGCTTTTATGTTTGTGACTATCAGAAATTCTGTTTCAGGGCTGTCAGCAAATGTGGAGGAAGTACTACTGCATTTTTTAAAGTTATTTTTAATTGGTTTATGTTTCCAAGCTAATCTTTTAAACGGAGAAAAGGAAACAAAATATACAGGTATTTCTAATGAAAATAGAGAACTATATATTCATTGCATGATTCTACAAGCTGGCAATACAAGTAGACACTTTTATATTATCAATGTTTAATTTGGCCTTTATTATATAGTATAAAGTCCGTGTGAAATAGAGGAGAATTTTGGCTAGAAAATGACTTGAAAACTCAGTACCTAAAGCTCCTTGCAATGCAGGGGTCAAATACCCAAGTACAAGGCCTGCACCTGGGTTAGAAAAATCCTAAGTGCAAAGACAGGTTGGGTGGAGAATGGATTGAGAGCAGCTCTGAGGAGGGCTTGAGGGTATTGGGTGGTGAGGCACTGGAACAGGCTGCCCAGAGAAGCTGTGTATCCTTGGAAGTGTTCAAGGCCAGGCTGAATGGGGTTTTGGGCAACCTGTTCTGGTGGGAGGTGCCCATGGCAGGGGGGTTGGAACTAGGTGGTCTTTAAGGTGGTCTTAAACCATCCTATGATCCTATCATACAGAAATAAGAATATTCATATGTTTACTTCTAGCAGCTGGTCTCTGTTTAAAAAAAATAAAATAAAATAAATAAAAATCTGAAGAACTGTGTACATTCTATGGCTGATTGTTAAAATACATAAATTATTACCACCCAATTAGCATGTATATCCATTGTCCCAACTCTAAATTGCATTTTTATTTATAAACATTTTCCATATTTTTCAGAACACTTAATAAGCTCTCACTGGTGGTGGATTTTTCCCCCATACATTTTTTCCATTTTTATTGCTATGGTACTGTAACAAAAATATCTATTATCTGCATTCCATGAATGCAGTTAGAGGTTGAGTTGAAGAAAAGTAAGTATTGAATATTTAGTATTCTTCTTTTCTTATGCTAAGCAGAACGGAGAAATGTAAAATTCACAGTGAAACAGGATTTTGCTACAGACGAGCGACATTTTGTTAGATAAGGCTCCAGTCTTGAAGAAACCTAAAAGATAAATACTTTATTTAATCAGTTATGGTACTGTTAGGGAATATTTTAAAGACTAAATCACTGTAACATAAGTTAAAGGTGTACAAGTAGATTCTCTTGGTGGACAGAGCACTGGAAAAGAAAACTTTGGTTCCATTTGTATATGCTGCTATCTTGCTGAATGATCTCTTTAAAGATGTTTCAATTCCATTTCTCATTTTTGCCTTCAGTAAAATGAAACTTGAAATATGTACTTCTACAAAATACTACAGCACCTATGAATAAGAGCTGCATAGATAAGGTGTTTTGCAAGCATTTAAGTAAACAAGTAGTTTTATTTGTATTACTAGTCATATTCAAATCTGCGTGTAGATGTAGAATTGATCTATTGTAGGAAGGAAAACATACAAAGAAACAAACAAAAAAACAAAACAAACCACCTTCTGTCTAGAACAGAAACTTCTACATCCACATCTCTCTTGCTGCTTAGTTTGGCAAGAGTACGCAATGGAAAGAGACACTCACATCACCAGAAGAGTCCTGCATAATATAGCAAGAAAAAGAATTTCCACTCATTTCTGAGTGAAGTGCCAAAGCCAAGTAAGGCTGGCTAGAGGAGTACAAGCAACTCCAATCAATATAATTCATCTGAGGCATATGAATTTTAATGGATGTTAACTTACATAAAAACCATTTTCTCCAAGACATCCACCTGTCATTAACTTCTTCAAAGTCAGAGGGGATGTCTCAAGAATACAATTCACAGACCAATATAAATTTACAGATTGCTTGTCATATTCACCAGTCATTTTTGCCTCAGTGGAAGAACAACTTCAGAAACTCTAGTTCTACCATTTACAAAGAAAAAAGGTTTCACTTTCTAGAAGCACACTTGATAGTAGAAAAACAGAATTCACCTACAATGTAGATTAAGAGAAATTAGGATTAAGACTTGTAACTGGATGGGACTCTTCTAGAAAAGGCAATTACATATGGTATATATTATAATATATATTATACATATTTATATGTATATATTATACATATATTATACATATTATATATATAATATTTATATTATATATATATTTCAAGTATTTGATTACTCACAATTCTAGTAAAATTCAATATTTATACAGGTAAGAAACTGCATTTTCAAAGAACTGTACTGAAAACAGAAACAAGAGTGACATGGGAAAGATATAGTGTCCATTTAAACCTACCACCTTAAAGAACAACCAACCAAATTATTTTCCATTAAGTCAGGCAAGTTTAGCAAGTAACAATTGGACTTAAATCAGTTCCTTCTGTCTAAGACATTGTTCTCGTGTGGTTTTAAGAACTTCAGATGACAGCAAGTTAACCTTAACTGTTTCTTGTTTAGCTTGCACTGTTTAAATAAATAACACATCTGTTTTCATAGATACAACATCTTTATACATTCCTTCCCACCCCCGCATTGGGAGGAAGAAGGACATTTGTCTACTAATTTTGGTCTCCGTACATGGGAAATGTTTTTCATCACATGGAACATGGATACAATTAAGTAACCATATTGAGAGCTGCTGTTCTGTTTCTTAAAGCACCAAGTTAACTTGAGTTGGTTTTGTCCTTATCAAAGTGGAATGGTTCCTTCAACCAAGCTGGCACAGCTCAACTGAAATGCTGTGCCTGGTAATGCACACAATAATGACAGACAGATGCAGACAAATGAGATAGTCCAGGAGACAGGAAGAACGGTAAGACTTGACAAAACAGGACTTACTAGATGAAGCTGAATGAATTGGGCATCTTTATCAAGATAATATCAAGAAAAAGTTGAGGAGATATTATCACAACCATATATGCATTTGAAGATGGTTATTGAGAAAGCAGCTGTCCAATTTCCCATGTTTACATGGTACATGGGAGCTTTAATGGTATTGATTTACAGAAAGGGAAAATTCAGTTTTCTGTCTGCTTGCTAAGCAGAGACAGAGAGGTTCACTAAAAAAAGATTACTTAATAAGGCTATGGAATGCTCACTATTGGATTTATTTATTTATTTTTAAATGGAATTAATAAACCTCTCTCAGTAATAAGGTGCATTGGGTGCTTAATATCCAGTCAGAGCAGAAAGGAGGAACAGTCAAGATGATCAGGTATGGCTGTTAATGTTTCTAGGTGTTTTAATTCCTTCTGTTACATTTTTTCTTCCCCCAAAGTTGTTTTTTTTTCCCTTCCCCTGATGCACTTGTTTGTTGTTGTTATTGTTTGTTTTGTTTTGTTTGTTTGTTTTTACAGTTCAGGAATTCAAAAATACCAACTAGGTCTAAATTAACTTTTCCTCTTAGGATAGTAATACACAAATCTGTCAGGCATTTATTTTTCCCTCTTAGAAGTAAATTAATTTGTCTACTAACTAAAGTAAATGTAAAATTGGTCCTTGAAATCCAACATTTTTATTCCTAAGACCCTTGGCAGAACAAAAGAGACTCATTAGACTTCCTGTGAAGTTAAAACTCATTGAAATCTTATATACAGGTTTTACTCAAATTATATGTGTTGGCTTTGTAGGGTTTTGATACTATTCTTTAAAAATAACTGCCTTTTTTCTCATTCAACTGAACTGTTCTTCTCAAGAGACTTTCCTTAAAACTGTCAGCTATTGAAATGCCTGTTATTTCCATGGACTTCCAGGATATCAAGACATTACCTCCAATTAAGTAATTTTTCTAAAAAAAACAAAGCTCCCTACACACAATAGAAGTTGGGTGCAAACTGACCATTAAATGAGCACAACCACTTGTCCTTCTGTGTGTCCCTCTCCACCTCATGACAAGTCAATCTATACTGACAACATTTTAGAGTCAGTGTTTGTATGAAAAACATCAGGGACTGATTATTTCAATGATTTAATTTGAAGCAAAGGCAAACTACAGTATTGTTGCCATGGAGGATAGCGGAAAACCTCCTGAATGAGGCCCTTACTACATGGAATGAGCAGTGGATAAAAAGCTTCTTGAAACAATTCCAGTTAAGAAAAAGAAATAGGCAAAAATGATAATCATGAAGCCAAAATAATCCTGATTCTGAGTTCTCGAATGAGAGAACAATTCTTAAAGCATGTAATTACCTCATGCTGAAGAAAAATTAAAGAGAACAGAATATGGCTAACACACGGAACAACAATTGGTGCTACAGATGAAAGAATACCATGAGTGATGTAAAGAAAAGCAGGAGGGTAGAGGCTCTGAAGTATGTTTACCAGTGAGCCTCATCTGCAGCATTCAGAAGAACATGTACAGAACAATATGACATAGAGGAGGATGATCTGTTTGCACACACTCATGGACTTTTATCTGTCTTTTATTGTGTCAAGACCTCTTAAGAGTTTCATTGCAATTCTAAAATTCCTTCGTTTTGTAAATCTTGCTTATTGGAATACCTAAAATAGCTCTGTAATGTTTTGTGGCCCAGAGTCATCGATATCTATTCTCAACTTTAATTCTCTTTTAATACAGGTTTCGCCAAGAATATATGCCAGCACATTAGAAAACTGTTGAACAAATCACTTCAGGGGAAGTTACTTCTTAAAACACAGTGTTTGGCCTGAGGTAATCACAAGGTGGCTGTCATGGTTACAGACTATTAAGAGTAGAACAGGGGAGCAACTGTTTTCATTCTTGGAGAGGCCCCAAAAGGTGGTATTAGGCAATAGATTTTCTATCTAGAAAACTTATGTACTGGATAATGCAGAGTACTCAATCCTTTTTGACTTAGTGTGCATATGAGTCACTGTGGTACCATGGCCAAATGCCAGTGTCAAATACCCCAACCCTTTCCTCGCAGTTTCAGGGGGATATTGCACTCTTCCCTTTCTGTCCCAGACAGGGCATTTTGTACAGATGTGCTGTGTGATTTTAAACAGCTGCTGCACATCACTGTAGATTCATTGTATTTCAGTGGCAGGTGAAAGGGATTGTGTACTTCAATCTAATTGTAAATACAGGTGGTATACTACAGCTCTTTAAAGACACTAACAAAATATTTTTAAAGTATTAAAAGAATCTTCTGAGCAGAGAGGAAAGGTACTCTAACAGTAATTGTTAACATTTCATGTTATACATCCTTAAAATATCCTTACCACAAGTTTGAAATAAGTATAGGAATACTGTGCAGTCACATAGCCACTTGACAATTTTTGAAAATGCATTTTCATTCCTACGCTGTATTATTGGAATTCCAGTGTCAATAACTTGTAGCTAATCTACAATTTCTACTTAAACAAGAAAATCAAGCATCATTTTTTTGCTATGAAATACTCTATTTCTGCCCAGCTTTACTGAGCTAAGTTATAAAAAGCCTGTTAGAAAAGACTGATTGCTTCCTGGATTATAACTTTGCACAAGTAAGCGATTTATCTCAAACATACTGTAATACTACTAGATTTTGGAAAAAATCACCAAACCAAAAATTGCATTGCATATTTTCAATCTTACAGCTGTTGAATTATATCCTGTCAGTATTTTGTGGTATAGAGTAAGCAATCACATATTTAGATGTTCAGAAGATACTGAAATTTATGCAAGTCAGGAAGACTGAGGAAAACAAAACATGAATACAACAGTCAATTTTTGTCCTCATCTCTACTCTGATGAATTTAATGGCATTAGTTTGTATTTAATCTCTACTAGTAGAGCAGAACATTACTTATTGTCTGAGACAGATATGGATTGGATTAACTAGCTTTATTTAAAAGCAAACAGTCCTAAAATTGCTGGTTTGTTGTATACTATCTACTGTCTCTATGGATCAGCACAAAATTAAAAGAAAAAAAAATGAATTCATGTTTCCATGAGGACATATGATATACTTTTGTTAGTTTATTTTCTGTACTCAGTTGGTGTCTTCACATGAGAGAGAGTGAGAACCTGAAGTAAACTGGTGCATTTTTACTTACACAGCTACACTAGAAGAAAGGATGCTTTTTAATAATGTATTAACTAGTGTATTAAAATCCATCAAGAACAAGACAGTTTAGAGAACAAATCCTAAACCCCAGACTCATCCCATCTAAGTAAGACATCTAAACTATGATCATATTTCCCAATTCCTTATATTTCCCTACAGTCAAGAGACACATACCTGAGTAAACTCCTGGCAATGCCTACTCCTCTTTATTGATGATACAAGTTCCAATTTAGCTAGGTGAGATTTTTCCTTCTACATGGCCTTGTAACTCAATTTCACCTTTACCAACTACACCTATTTAAATGACAACATGTCGTCTATACTAGAATTTGCAAACATTCTAACTGGCATGCCCACATGAAAATACACTCCGCAAAACAACTCCTTGCCTTCCTCAGCTACACTTCTAATATGCTTCTGTGCCCATATGCACAGAAGGTGAGAAATTAAAAAAACAAAACAAAACAAACAAAAAAACTTTAATAAATCTTTTCTATTTCCTAAGGAAGCTGTTGTTTTCCTGGGGATAAGTTTGGAACTTTTGGCTTAATCAGATTTTCACCAATTGCCATATTTGGAGGAAAACAGAGTATTACCTTCTGAGACTCACCATTTCGGGTCATCCAGCTGAGTCACTGCACATCATTAAATACTGCTTCTATAGATATAATGCATTAGGAAGACAAGACATTGTGCAGCGCCACGCAAGTTTTCCTGCCACGAGAACAGACTTTCCACATTACCCACAAGTGATAAAATCATAGGTAGTCTTACAGGTTATTTCAAACCACTGTTGATAAAATCTTTACATGTCATCATGGCTTTCTGCACCAGGACTATGCCATAAGATAGACTATAGAAGTTATACTCATCCATGGGAAAATCCCTATTTCAAAATATTCTTGCTCTTGGTAGTCCTTTCACGCAACATCTGATACAACTCTAGTTTAGTTTCTTTTTCTAAAAGGAGAAAGCAGTGGTTACCTTTGTCTTTGTGAAGTCAAACTTTCACAAAACCTAACCAAAACAAAAATGACAAAAAAAAGTTGAATACTTTTAGAGATACTTTTAATCAAAGAATGTAGATGAATTTTCACTTTCAATTAAAACAGCCACTTATATGTCATAAATAGTGACAGCATCAGTCCATATTCAAGCTGGTGAAATAACTTCGTAAAAGCCACATTTCAGAATATGAACACACAGTCTCTTATGTCACTGAAAACCTACAGAATTATTCTCCTCTGCTGGTGCTAAAAATAGGATTTTCCTTAAAATGACCTTAGGGAAAAGTGGGAGGTATCAATCTCAATATCTTGCCCTCAGTGCTTCCGTAAAGTAGGCAATTTATTGCATTATTTGCTGGGACCTCTTCTCTCTATTTTTTTATTTTTTATTTTTATTTTTTACCACAGATGATAGCTTGACAGTTCTGTACTTTCTTTGAACACTTTCTTTGTCATATTATATACTAACATGAACTGCCTAAGTCAAGTGAAAATTTTCTCCCTACGTATAACTACAACAAAGTCCTGATGGAATGGTAGGAGGTTAGGCTAAAGATCTTCAAAGTTCTTCTATCCTGAAACAGTTAATGCAGCTGAGAATTTTACTTTGTCTTCTTTATGAAAACACAAAAAGTACCACAATTTTGTAGCATCGCACATCAGGCTGATCTTTGAAACCTTGATGAATCCATGAGAAAGCTGAGTAGATTTTGCAATGTTACTATTAAAGCATGGAAGGGCTGACAGAATATTGTATTGAGTCACATCCCAATTTTGGCAAGATTTGTGTTTCATGTTCAGGAGTCATGTCCACAGACACTTAAGCAATATACGTGTGAAGTTATGATTTTGTTCTGGCAGTCCACAGCCCATATCTACCTTTTTGAGTCCTACTGAGATCTGACGAGCACCAGAACAAAAAATCCTAACTTAATGCTTCCTTTCATGTCCTTTTAAGTTGATATTTCATTGAAATACATGCTCACTAGATACTGTTTCACTAATTGTCTATAACTGTAGTTATACAGTATATGTAGTTATACTTTTTTCCAGTATACTTACTTTTTCACATTTGCTTTTCACCAGACTGAAATGATAATTTCTGGGGGTGAACAAAGAAAGTTAAGAGAAAAGAGAAACCTTCCTTCCTGTCCATGCTGTCTGCTGTGACTAAAATACATCTGCTCCAAAACTTAGAGTATTTCTAGAACAGCAAATTCCAGGTCCTAAATCATTATCTAAATATGAAAGAACATAAGACAATATGACTAAGGACCACGTCTTGTCCTCAAAATCTTCCAGCTGTCTCAAAGCAAGATCAAATACTTTACCTTAAAATATCACAGAATCACAGAAAAGTCTAGGTTGGAAAAGACCTACAAGATCACTGAGTCCAACCTCTCACCTAACACTAACAAATCATCCCCTAAACCATATCCCTAAGCTCTACATCTAAATGTCTTTTAAAGACCTCCAGGGATGGTGACTCCACCACTTCCCTGGGCAGCCTATTCCAGTAACTAACAACCCTTTCAGTAAAGAAGTTCTTCCTAATATCCAATCTAAACCTCCCCTGGTGCAACTTTAGCCCATTCCCCCTCGTCCTGTCACCAGGCACGTGGGAGAATAGACCAACCGCCGCCTCGCTACAGCCTCCTTTCAGGTACCTGTAGAGTGCAATAAGGTCGCCCCTGAGCCTCCTCTTCTCCAGGCTAAATAGTCCCAGCTCCCTCAGCCGCTCCTCATAAGACTTGTTCTCCAGACCCTTCACCAGCTTCGTAGCCCTTCTCTGGACTCGCTCAAGCACCTCCATGTCCTTCTTGTAGTGAGGGGCCCAAAACTGAACACAGTACTCCAGGTGCGGCCTCACCAAAGCCGAGTACAGGGGGACAGTCACATCCCTGGACCTGCTGGCCACACTGTTTCTTATGCAAGCCAGAATGCTGTTGGCCTTCTTGGCCACCTGAGTACACTGCTGGCTCATATTCAGACGACTGTTAACCAATACTCCCAGGTCCTTCTCTGACAGGCAGCTTTCTAACCATATCTATGATCTTAAGGTAAAGCTTGAAAAGGGCACAAGTGCATTCTTGGCAACTCTGCTCAAATCATCTCCCATCCCCCGTAAAAATGGTACATTGTACTATGTTATGCTGTTATAGATCATCTATAATATTTAAGTCTTCTGCATGGTACAAGTGAACAGTTATTAAAAATTGCCTTCAAATGAGTAGACAATGAAGCTGCAGGTGTGATATTTATATTGTGGTGTTCTGTGTCAAAAATTGTATAAGCTTGTCAACTGACATCAGTGCTGACTATTCAGCCACTGAAAAGACTCTTTTTAGGAAAGATTTGCCATTTAACTACTTTGCAGTTGCTAGTTACTCAAGTCACTAGCTATCGAAGTTACTCATTATTCAAGGCACTGACAACTAAGAGCTACCCTGAAGCATGTCAAAATTGCTATTGGCAGTAACATTCAGAGAGATTAGATGGCTCAGGAAACAGAACCATAATCTCCAGTAAATAAAGGAAAACACAGAGGCTATGTCTATAAGCTTGACAGCTGACATAAGTGCAATCCACAGGTCCCTTGACAAAATGCAGAATACATTGCAAAACATTTCCACAGGGGTATGCCAATGTAGCAGTGGCAATGAAGTGTATTAAACACTGATATTGATGCCATGCAAGTCAACCAGTGGAATTAGATTGCACTCGACCAATAATTTGATTACATCATTGAGGACACATATGGATGAGGACACGATGTACAGTTTATCCTTTCTCTGGAGACTTCAAGTGTGAATGAGATCACTGATTACATCCAGACTAGAGACACTGAGGCAGAAGTGCAGTATAAACATCTGCAGACTGAAAAGCTCCAGGCAAAAAATGATGTCTGAAATAGGGATCCATCACTCAAAATCATATCTGGTAGGCAGTCTTATTTGTTAGGCAAATTAAGCAGGCTGCTAGGTGACCAGATGCATGTCCTTAAAAAACAAGGTTTTATAAAGAGTGTTTTTGTTATATTTTAACATACTTGATTTTCAAGGACTATGAATTCTTTAAAAAAGAATTGTTTCTATACAGGTATATCATTCTTAGACTTTGTGTCTGTATAGATATATATATATATAGCATAGAGAAGTGACTTGTTGTTGCTTTCCCACCACAGCAGCACCAATGCCAGTAAAAGAAGCAGGTCATCTGCTTTGCTGACCAGGCCTCACTGCCTCACAGATGGGGAAGTTGAAAAAGAACAGAAATAAAAAGACAACCTTACTACCGTAACTAATAAAAACAACTAACCAGAGGCTTAGGAAGAGCACAAACCTGCCAGAATAAAATAAAATAAAAATAATAATAATAATAAAAAATTATGCCTGAGTTTCTTTCTGTGCAAGGATACAAAATCAAACAACTACACACATACAATAAAAGCTTGATTTCACTGCCATAGAGTTAGAGGGTCACTTTAGGTGACAAACTAATTTGACACACCACAGCAGTTTCACAGAAGTCTGCATTTCTTGGCTGTACAGACTGTGTTGTATTGCTTAGGAACAAAGCATCCTTCTGTAGCACCTCTTAGGGGATTGGTGGACAGGAGGAAAATCATACCTGAGAATTAGGTAACACAATCCCAAATACTACATGCAAATAAAAATTCACATGTAGTATTTGGCTAGTTTGGTATTTGGAAAATATTGCCAAAGTATGTGAGTTGCTCTGAAAAAAAGCAGAAGGAAATGACAGATAGAGATCAATATGACTTGAGATGCAGAATAGACTTGAGGAAAGATGAAAACAGTGCTCAGGAAGTAATGGGGGGGCAGAAATAGCCTATTTCAAAATTTGTTATCTGGTGTTGTTTTGCTGCACACATCTAAAACTCAGAACAGTTAAACAGTCAAAATTCAATTCAAGGATGCTCAGCTTCTTTCTACAAAAATTTCTTGTTCATGTGGTTTCAAATGCCTTTTTGGTCTGTTTGATTTTAATAGCTAATGGTAATTAGCAACTGTCTAAGTCACTGAGATTTAAGCAGCAAGAATTTACCAAATAACTACAATCAGTTTTCTTGATGCACTCTCCCTCTACTGCTCCTTAGGAGAAAGTTGAACCAAAGCAGAGGTAGTTCAGAAAACCCAAAACGATGGAAAACGAATCAGTCCTTGTAGACTTTCTGTTTCAGAGGTATATGTTTAACTTTATATTCAGTGCAGAATGTATGTAAGAAGATAATTATAATAACTACCACCTGGAACAGCACACCAAGAGGAGCACATTACTGAGATTAAAATGTTTTTTTTCCTGCTTGTATTACTGATCACATAAAGGTTGTTTTACCAAGCTGGTAGCCAAATACAAACAGTCAAAATGTCATAACTCATTTTTTAAGTGTGCCCATTCTTATAATGCTTAGAGCAACACGACCTGTAGTTCACTTGAATTTACCATTTTGTCCATCAAGCCATATATATTAGACCAGATGCCAGTGTTTCTGCTGACAACAGCAGAGCAATTTGGACAACTGATTTGATCAAGCACAGATCAGAGGGGAAGAAATGTTAAAATTAATAACATGTAAAACAAGTTATAACAAAACACACAATGTGATGTTTCATGTTGAAAAATATAAAATACTCGGATTTGCAACTGAAGGGAAATGAGAAATGTTTTTTTTCAGTGGTGCAAAGTTCCTATTTGTTTTGAGCAATGAAACAGGAAAAAAAAAGTTTTTTAAAACTCCAACACAAATTTTAATTCAAAATGTGTTACTGAACCACATGTGAGTTTTGCCTATCCTTGACCTTGGACACACAGAAAACAATGCAGGAAATTCCATATTTCACTGAGGGAAGACAAAACATTTTAGATTTTTTTTCCACCCCCTTTTGTAGTGGCAGTTGCTTGAAACTTACAAAGTTGAACTCTTAGAGTAAATGTTACTGTTTTGAATTGTAACTGACAGAAAATGAAAAGGTGAAACGCATCTTCCATCAACATGATTTTACCTACACATGTATGTCTAAGTGCATTCACCAACATACAGACAACTGTGCTGAACTTCAATTTTGCTAACACATCAGCCAGTATCTTTTCAGTGTTTGCATTCCTTGGGACATCTACAGCTTAAGTAACTGATTGCCATGATTACACTAAAAAATTAGGGTCCTGCAAATATATCCATTCGGGAACAATGATTTGACAGCAGACATTCTATTTCAGGATTAGTCCCTTAAAGTTTTTTTGTTTTAAAGATAAGGTGCTCATAGTTTAATCCTTTAGAGCATATGGGGGAACACTTTTTTCTAAGAATATAAACATTGTCCTATATTTTACCTTCTAGTAAATCACTTTACACCTTGTACCACAAAACATACTGTATTGAAAATTTAGATGGCGTTATTTATGATATACCTAATCAATCAGTCATGTATTCTTCCATTAATCTGGTTGTTCAGATATTGAAAAAAAAAAAAAAAGAAAAAAGAAAACTGGAAGGCTATTTTATATTAAAACAGTTTGGGATAGATTTCTCCATAAGCTATAGCAATAGAATGCATTCTGGAAAGCATTGTTTACTTGAGTAATTTCAGAAAATATACTTCTTAACACCTACAAAAGCATAGGCATTGTTGCATTGCTTATATATTTTCATTATTTCTTACATTAAAAGTAAATACAAAGAAGAAAGCACTTTATTTCTCATCCATTTTGATAAAAATTATTTAAATTGAACTGAAGCTCATTTAAGAAAAGATGAAACTTTTGAGAATGCTTTATTGATGTATATGTGTCATGAGGAAAAATATAATAAATTTTTTCACAACCATTTTATATTTCAGCAAGCATTTCCTCTTGTAAGAATATTATATTAGCAAGTTTTAGGAAAAGTATCACAGATTATTATACCAAAATCTTCAATAATAAAAAAGTTGATTGAGCCCTTAAAAATTACAGCACTCGGTTAAAATATATATACTAAGAAAGATTAAATAACAGAAGAGTTGTAATAGCTTTGCCTGTTGAACTCTAAAAAATACACGTTGCCTCTGAAGTAGTAAATATTTTGTAAGCTATATCCTGCTACCTTCACTCTTAGGCAATCATATATTACCTTCACAAAAATCCTAGTGGAGTCAATGGAGGTGAGATGCTACTCAAGATGGGTACATGTGAATTACCTGATCCTCTGGAGGTGGAAGAAAAGCCCTTGGAAAGTTAATGCAATTAGGACATTTTATTTATAATTATAACCTAAATATTTGGATGCAATTCAGTATTACTTTTGTATTGTGTTTGATCAATATTAATCAACACTTATTTTCGAAGCCCTTAATGGAGAAACACGGCTCGAAAGATGTGAATGTTGTGCCAGAAACTGATGTAACACCTTGGCTGTAGTTGCATTTTACAAGGATAAACTTTAAAATTAAACAGCAGAAAATTTTGGAAAATTCTCAGATAAACCAAAGATTCTCCTAAATGCTGATCCCATATCTATGAATTCTTTTTAACAAAATGTTAATGACAATGAGTATTATTTCAAGATCTACAAAACATACAAGAAAGATTAAGGCTTCCATTTAATTTTTAGCAAGCACTTTAAAATTCCATTATTTTCATGCTTTAATCATATTATCGCTACATATACTAAAAATCTCTATTTGTACATTTGTGTTTTTACACAATACCTTGTTTCATCGCCTCATTTTATTAAATTAATGTTTATTGTCTATATATAGAAAAATGAATGTAGATTAAAAAATATCTCCTGTCTTAAGTTTTTTAAATTTATACTTAGTCTGTTATCTCTGTCACTATTTAGAGGCACTATAAAAACATGCACATTAGAAAAGAAGACCGCTTCAGCTCACTAATCAATGTTAAAAAAAAATCGAAACCTCTAAATATTTCTAAATGACTAATAATTTTATAAAAAGTTGTGGTTTTTTTTGTTTGTTTTGTTTGTTTGTTTGTTTTCTACCTGTCCTTTCTATCACCAAATGTTCAAAAAGGAGGAAGAAACAAAGGTCGAGCCTGCTGCTTGCAATATAAAAGCTGATTACTAGGAAGAACTTAAAAGAAAATAAATTTATTCAAACTGAAAGCATTAAAAGCAATTCAAACTTTCTGGATTACATCACTGGAAGCAGTATGTAATTTGTTCCAATTGATGTCATTTGCTCACATAAAGCCATTATTTTGCAAAGCACCTTAGAATATTCGTAATCTCCTTCCTCCTAACACTGATCAGACTCTCTTGCACCTGACATGTCAGACATGGGAAAGACAATGCAAAAGAATCAAGTCCGACAAATACATTTTTGCCCAAACCCAACTAATATCAATACATAAAATGCTGCTTCATATGTAGTTTTAAGCATGTCTTTGTAACTGAAAACGTGAAAAGACTTGTCCACATTCTGTTCATACAATGACCTTGGATAACTCAGAACCGTTCTTGTGGGATTTGCAACTCCTTTCCTGAATGGATTCAAGATGAGGTAATGCCATTCAAAAGGGACTGAGCAGTGAATTGTTACATGTAGAACTCAAATATCCTGGCCCCAGTCCTAACCTTGTAATTATATTTAACTGGGTCAGTGGAATTTCTTAACTTCCACTACTTGTTTCTTTGCTTCCAGATTTAAAAAGTGCCAGGTTCATATGGACAATAAGCTAAAAGACAATATTTCAAAATAACACCAGAAAAACATTCACATGAAAGAGATTTTTCACACTGCACATGAGATGTGTGCAAATGATATGTGGGTGTCAAAGGAATTGCACTTTTGCTGCTCATCTACACCGTGGCTGGTAAACTGGAGTGTGATAGTCACTGTGCTTTGCTTACTGTACTATGGTAAGGGTAGGCCCTTACTGTTTCACTACATCAGTAAGAGAGCCACTCCATTGCACATACTGCTTGTAACTACCAAATGATATTACTTTTTAAAAATGCTTTAAAAACAGATTTTGTCTGAAACATAGGATAATGATTTCCTTAAGATTACACAGGAGTCAACTAAAATCAGGGTACTTCATTGCATGCTTTTAGAACTGGATGCAGTTGTGAAAAAATGTGTTCATCATTTGATCTGACAAAAAGAAAATCTGGCATTTGAAAATCTCTAGAAACATAGTGGCATAGCCTCTGCAAAAATTAATAAAACATATGCTCATTTTTTTGCATGTATTAAGTAAAATATATCAGTATATATCAATATATATCAGGCTAAGACTCTAAAACCTCAAAAGCTGAACTGTGTAAGCAAAAATTCAACAGGGCATAAGCTTGTGCTATGAGGCAAGATATTCATAAGGAACTTGTACAGACATCAAGATACACACAGATATATAGGCAGATAGATGTGAGTTTCCTATTCAGTTTTCTTTGCACAAAGCAATACAGAAAAATCACCAGCTAACTAGTAGATCAAGCAATGCAGACTTAGAGGTTTAAAACAATTCCCAAGTTGTCTTTATTTTTGGCAAAGTTTTTGTTTGTTTGTTTGTTTGTTTGTTTTTTTAAGGCATACATCTTTTCTCTAAATATATATATATATATAAGTACGACAAATAATACCAAAAAAGGACAAATTAAAAAGGAATAGTAGAAATAATAACATCCCTTACCTTTTTCATCTTTGGTGGGTTACTGGTAACATTTGTCTATGCCTCAAATCCTGTTTAAAAAACATTTTTTTTAATTTAGCTTTGGATTGACATGCCTGACTATACTATACATCACAAATGAAGCATAAAACTGTATACAAACACCATTAAAAGGCATATACCTATGGTTTCAATCCTGTGCTTTTTAAAATAAGAATAAAAGTTCATAGTAAAGAACACCATAAAGCATGCAGAACAATGACAGTATTGCATATTCTCTCTAAAGTGCAGATGGTACTAAAGCAGATTTTAAGATAAAGATGAAAATTAAACCTCATTCACTCCTCCTTATTTCTCTTCTGGGAACACACACACCCCCACACACCACCAAAGAAAAAGAAATACCAAACATATTCACAGCATTTAACTTATCTGCAGCTTCTCACACAGGGTAATCAAATACTAAGATATACTAAGAATACTAAGCAGAGAGAACCAGCTTAAAGGCTTTATTTCTTTTCTAAAGTGGGCATAAGTTGACAGCCCCAATTAAAATTAATACTTCTCCATTTTCCTCTGCTGTAATGAGTTTGTTCAACAGAACATCAGAATTAATCATTCTTCACATTATAGACTAGTAAAATGTCAGAAGTTTTATATATAAACTACATTTACGAGTGTAAACATATTTAAAATAATCTTTGTTTTTAAACTTCCATCAGAACTGAGTGGTTAGAATTTTTTGCACTCCAAGGTTATACACCAAAAATCAGCATGCCTTGGACATTTCCCCTTTCCAATTAAACCTCAACTTACCTTACATAGTCAAAAGAGCTAGTGAAACTAAGCTGCTAGAAATCTGAGTTCTTTTGTCCACTATCTCATGTGCCTATTTTTCCATTCTGCTGCCATCTGCTGGCAGCACATTCATTCTACATGACACTAGACCGCATTCGATAGTCTCCTGTTGGATCACTTAACCACTGTTAAAATATGAACCTTATTTTCCATGTTTCTTGGCCAACCAATCAGGTACTGCTACACTTCCGAGTCCAAAATTTTCAACATTAACCAACTGTATTTAGGGATCAACATGATTTTCTTGGCTCTCAAGAAGCATGCCTCTAAAACGGCGTGCATAAGACACTTCATATTTGTATCGTTTTAAAGAATCCCTTTTTCATATCACTGAGACTGTAAAAATATTTTCAAGCTCTGGTAAACCTTTCTGAATCTCTTGGTTTCCCTTGTCAAAAGGACAATATTCTATCTTGAAGTTTATATGCAACCACTTTCTCTTCAGGTTTTGTGCATTTTCAGATAAAATTCAAAAGAGTAGTAAAATGTTATTCTGAGACCTAGGAGCATAATCAATGCAACATAATATAATTTCAGAAAAGTAAGCTTAATAAATTGCACAACATGCAATATTTTTATGCTAACTAGTTGTAATTAACATTCCACTCTAAGAAAGTAATATTAAAGTATATTATAATATACTAAATTATACAATATCATGTTTATGCAATAGGTAGTGCATGACAAAAGCAAAAAAAAAAAAAACGAAAATTGTTTTATGCAGGCAAAACACTGAAACAGTACATGCATTCTAAATGTAACAAAGGACTTTCTAATTCTAAAAATTAAGCAATCTTGCACTGAAAAGTTATGATGATTAGCCCCTGGATTACAGTGGCACTTGGCTCACTAGTGATAGGAGACAGTACTATTGTTTTTTCAGAAGTTACAGGGACCACCATACATCAAACAAAGTAAAAAATATCTTCAAAAATAACTTCATGCTTTATGAAGGCAACTTGTGTCCCCTTGCCTGTAGAGGAACATACTACATTTTACTACAGAAGCAGGACACTCTTCAATAGCCACTAGCTAATTCAGTAGATGCAGATCTATCCCAAGGATTATATTGACAGAACTCTTCAAGAAGCCAATGTTCAATGTTTATTGAGCTTTGATTTTTTTTATTTTTTTTTTCATTGTCAGGTTTGTCCTGGAGCACACAAATGAATTGCCACACTTTCTGCTGTGGGCTGCTAATCTAGCAGTTTCAAGGCATCTAGCCTTTTCTTCATTTCACTAATTTGGCTAAGAGAAACTGAGCTCTCTTATACTCTGTATGGACCACAGTGAGGCATCACCTATTTCAGGTATAATTTTCTCCAGTTAAAACAAAAGCTTTTGTTACTCAAGTTTTACCCTCTCATGCAAAGGAACTGAAGTGATCCCCAGACAGGTCGATCTCAACACAAGTGGAGCATCAATACAGCTTTATATCCAAAACAAAACACACATCCTATTATTTCTTCCAATGCTGAGTGACGAGTGACTGCATGGAAGTTTTTCTACTGCCTCAGCACTAGAAACAATGTTCCACTAAAAGGTCAGGAAGCTCTCCAGAAAAGGGCCTTGGAAAGGCAAAGGGCCTTTGTGAGTTGCTGATGAACGTTGCTGATAATGTCTACCTCCAGATCTTGGGTGCACTGACTAATCTGAAAAAAAAATAAATAAAATAAAAATTAAATAAAAAATAATAAAAAAATAAAGTGGAAATGAAAAAACACCTGAGCCCTAACAGTGCAATTGCTTTATCAGCATCAACTAATATGTTTTACTCCCATCTTAGATTCTGAGAAAATTTGTGTGCTCCTCTGCATAAAAATGCCTGTGTTCATATATATGCATTTACCTATGTAGGACATATAAAAATACCCTTGCTTGAGTCATTAACAAAAATAATCTTATAGAGGAAAGAGGGAACAACTGATGTTAAGGACAGGCAGGAGGAGCCTGCTGGAGGAGCAAAAGAAAAAAAAAAAAAAAAAAAAAAAAAAAAAAAAAAAACTGGTAAAAAACAACTGGTAAAACAATAAATAAAGAATTTTGGTGGAGTTTTGACATACATTAACAGCAAGAGCTCTGAGTATAATTTTCAAAAGTACTTTACAGCAACAAGATTTCATAGAATCATAGAATATCCCGAGTTGGAAGGGACCCATAAGGATCATGAGGTCCAAATCCTCACACCGCACAGGTCTACCCAAAAGTTTAGACCATGTGACTATGTGCACAGTCTAATCGCTTCTTAAATTCAGACAGGCTTGGTGCAGTGACTAATGATCTGCTCTTTGAGAAGATGATGTAGAAAATCGCCAGTTCTGATGCACATGAGCCAGCCAAGGATGTAAAGTCCAGCTAGAGTAGTTAATGAGGACTTTACTTCAGAACTCATAACAAAGCCTCCATTCCATCCACAGGAATGTTACCAGATTTTAGAGAAAAGAATTTAAAGAGGTAATGCCGAATGTTTCATTTTGTTGAACAATTATGCATTTCTGCATGTGAACAGCTGTCATCCTGGTGTATTAGAATTATTTCAGTACTTTGGCAAATAATTTACAGAACAGTCACTTTTAAAGAAAGTCAGGCCTTGAGTCTGCCATCAAATTCTCAGGGCTCTAGAATAAGCACTTGAAAAGGGATATTTTAATAGAAATATGAAAAAGGGAACTAATATTTTCAGTGGATGTACAGTCTGAGAGACTAGTTATTTTAATACAGTATAATTTTGATTTACTTTTGTAGCATTCCTATTTTACTTCTTAGCAACATCATAATATGTGGGAGTAAAACATGAGAACATCCTTTTTCTTTATTTTTTGCTCTCTTTTAAACATAAGTCAAGTTAAATAGTGCTTGTAGGAGAAGCTTCTACAACATGCAGCCAGTCTGATACCGAGACACTCAGTAATTTATATGAATATTGAGAGGAAAACATCATACCATTGTCATGGGAAACTAAACAAAAGATTCCTTGACTTGGATACAGATAGAATTTCTTATTCAGCTTCTAAAAAACTGGTTTATTCCAATAATGTATTGGGATTATATTTTATATGCATATCTGCTTAAATGCATTAAGACATTCCGAACCACCTTTGAAAAACTACTCATATTTTTAAGGCAAAAATTATAAACCACTGAAATGTAGAAATATGAAGCTTGAAATAAAAAACAAACCCAAGGATATGAACATGGCCACAATGATTGTCCATTCTTTAGGTTAATAAGGTTACGATCAGCCAGTCCAGGAGATAAAGTTTTCTAGGTGCCACCATACAATTGACACATATGCATCCCACTTTACTTCAACATTCCCTCATGTCAAGGACTGAGACAAGTAGCCTTTTAAACGTGAGCCTGGTTTACACAGACCAGATGTGGCCATAAAAATACAAGCCACTTGAACATTAATAAAATACACAGTAATGAAAATGTTGTAAAACAGATACTAAAAACATAAAATCTTAACAATCTTAATCACAATGAAACAGGGTCAAGTCACTAAGTCCAGCCATCATTTGCAGAAAGCCAACAAACACCAGATATATTTTGCTTTGGGGTAGGGGAAGGACAAAATTAACTATTTTGATCATTATAACAATCTAAAAATGATATACAGGCAAAATACCTAGAGCTTTTAGTACTTCAATAACTTGAAAAGTTCTGGTTTTGTACTAAAATTCATTCAGTCACAACTCATAATCTATCCTATAAAAGAGACATCTGGTATGTCTTAATAATATACAAACTGAGGGACAGTTGGGATTTCTCTCCCCTCAACCCCCTCTTTAATACTATTTTCTGAAGAACTTTGCAAAACTCATCTGAAACAAGCAACTCCACTCTAATGCAGATTTAGAAAATCCTAAACATTACTTATAAATCACAGATCCTTATGACTTAGTATTTCTCACATATGTATGAAATTATTTATTTCTCATAAAAAGTAATGTTTGCATGAAAATGAACACTCATACTGAAAAACTAGGGGAAAATATGACAAAGGAGGGAAACTCCTCCTGAGGATGAGTTTAAAAGATTTGTATCATCTGCCACATACAAACACTTTCTCTCAATATTTTACATTTTGTAGGAGTACAGTTCCTTCATTATCATACTTTTTGAACCTCTTTAATAATCAATTTCTATTGGTGGGCACTACACTCCTTAGCATGATTTGATAGTGTTACGGATTGCAAACACCATTTCCCGTGGTTTCATAAAACAGCATTAATGAACAATTAACCATCTCATGCTTTACAGGAAAACGTAGTATTCAACTCAGCACTGGCTCTGCAAACAGTAGAAACATATTCTTGCTGACAAAAATCACTAAGGGTTAGGATTCAGTTCTCTGGGCTGACTTTTATGCTTGTAGAGAAACCAGGGAAGACGTTCACGTAAGTGTTCACATCAAAACCTGTAGTAATGAGCAGCCCAAACATTTTAAAAGCTTAAAAATTTATAAAGCAAGCTTAAAATAAATAAATAAATAAATAATGCTAATTCCTTTGTTTGTCTTTAGGTTTTGTAAGTACATTTCTCCAAGTGAGGCAGGGCAGGGGGGACATGACACAACCTATACCTTGATTTTTTTTTTTTCCTTCTGATAAAAAAGTGAAGATTTGTGATTCAGTAATTCAGTAACTGCAGCTTCAGGAAAAACAGCAATTATCATGAGGCATACATAAAGATCACAAGGGATTGGCAAGAATTTATTATTGCAGGATTGAAGTACGAGACTGCCAAAGTAACTGAACAGTTATCTAGCAGCCAAGTTGCTCATACAGTTTTCTAAAAGCAAATAGCACTGCATTCCAGATCATCACATAAAGTGAATGATGCAGTGAGATTTAAGGTACTCTGAGCGAGTGGGCAGGGAAACAGGTGGGTTGTGGAGGGGAGATAAAATTAAGGCTAAATACAGTGAAGCACTGCCACAGATTGACCAGGGAGATTTAGGGGTCTCACTCAAGGTTTTTATGAACAGGTTAGACGGACATTTGTTGGGAATTAAATAAATACAGTTTATCCCCTCTCCAGGCAAAGAAGTGGTCAGCATAACACCTGGGGGTCTTTTCCAATCCTACTTTCTGTGAAGCAAGCTTTGCCAACTAAGAAAAAATACTTTTAAACAATTTTCAAGCTTTACCATTGTGTTAAGAAATGTGCGTTTAAAAGAAAAGCAGGGCAGTGAAAACTCTAAAGGTTCAAGCTGGATGTCCTTTATGAGATATTACTGTTCTCTACCTCAATTGATATTATTTTTTGGATTACTTGTTAAATTTCCAAACATGATTACCACTGGGTTTAAAAATTCTTACTACTTGGAATTCTCTAGAAGTTACAATATCCTTCGTTCCTTCCTTCCTTCCTTTCTTTCTTTCTTTCTTTCTTTCTTTCTTTCTTTCTTTCTTTCCTTCTTTCTTTCCTTCTTTCTTTCTTTTACTTTCATCTCTTTTATTTCTTTTATTTCTTTTTATTTTTTCCTTTATCTGCAAAGGAAATTCCTTTACTATCCTTAAGGATACGCACAGAGAAAAGCACATATTTAAAAATAATGTATCAACCCTGCACTGATCTGTCACCCACCAAACATCACCCTGTAAATCTCCCAAAACTATTTTGTTACTGTCAAGTAATACTGTTCCTAAACGCTGACCTTTAATCACTGCTGTAAGTAGTTACATCTTGAACTGAGTGGATATACACTGTCACTCGATATTTAAGATAACAATCCTAATTTTATTTATGTGCACACATATGTGTATATGTATGAAAATATATATATATATATATATATATATATCCTCTTTGTGGAGAAAGAAAGAAAGCACAGCAAATATGCCTAACATATTTTCAAAGAACAGAGATCTACCCATGTGAGGTACTTTCTCACAGTAAGACCCTGGTCTTGATTCTGACATATCGTCCTTGGAATTTTTATTTTAAGCTCTATTTCCCTCTGTTCAGTGAGAATAAAAACCCCAACTCAAATTCATACCTAGAGGTGGGGTGTAGTAGGTCAGACCCACTCTGCATGAAGCAGCAGGGAAAAAGCAGACTGTAAGAGGTTTGTACCAGGGCCATTGTCAGGCACAAGTGACTTCTTCAGAGGCCCCAAAGTAGCCAAAGCTGAACTGGCTGTGAAACACTGAATGTAAAAACTACAAAACAAAAGGGCAAAACTTCTCTCAGAATCAAATCCTGGGAAGAAGCTCAGAGTCTGAGTAAATGTATTCAAAAGGCTCACCCCGCCCTGCAGGAACTGGCTTCCGTTCAGCTGCAGCTGCTATTTCTACAAGGTACGGGGCTGCAAACAGAACAGCAGATGTGAGCCACTGCTCTCCATTATCCCACAGGGCACGTCAGGCTGGTGCAGGCCTGTTAGGAAGCCAGATCCCCCTTTGACCTGGCCACAAGCTGACACTTGGCAGTCCTAAGTAGAAAATTGTCCCAGGCCTCAGCACTGTGGCACACAAGGGCCTTCCTCTTCCAGTGCCAGCTCCAAGTCTGGTTGCCCAGTGTTCTGGAGCAAAACCAGGGTACAGCCAATTACCATTAGTAGCTATTTTTCACTGAAATCTGATTTAGTCTTGTAGTACAGGGTTTTTCTACTGCCTGCATTCCATGTAGTTTTCTTTGTTTTCTTAAGTGACAACATGTTTAAGCATCAGGAGACATACCCTCAGCTGAAGACAATGGGATGACACTGCACACCAGTGAACTACCTGCCACCAATGCTTTCATCACTCTGCACACCTGGCTTCAGAAATATCTTTGGATTAATCAAATACCATGTTTAAAGGAAAAAAAAAATTATATAATGTTCTGTTTGTAACACTGTATTCTGAATGTTGCTGAATTCATTTATTGAAGATGAAGGAAAAAAAAAAAAAACAGAAAAAAAAACACACACACACAAAACAAACAAACAAACAAAAAACAAAACAACAACAACAACAAAAACAAACAAACAAACAAACAAAACCAACAACAACAACAAAAACAAACAAACAAACAAAAAAACACACTTCCCAGTCCATCTTTGGTATACTACTAATTAATTTCTGTACTTCTTCCTATGTCTGTCCTTGCTTACATCCTCCCTCACATACATAATCCCTTTCATTCCTCTGTATTTTCACCCAAGAGCTTCTCTGCACTTCCAAATAAAATTTATGTCTGCAAACTGAGCATGTTTGTTTCTACGTCTGTCTGCAAACTGAGTTATGTCTTTTCCTATGTATCTTTTCTGACACAGTAACTGCTATTAAAGAGTATCACATATTAGATGAACCAAATGATGTACAGAACAACTTCAGAATATTTCTTTGAATTCAGCATGAAAAAAATGATCTTGCTTCTTATTTTCACCACAGCCCCTATTCTCTTTTTCTGCTGTCTGTTTCCATGTTTGGGAATAATCTCATGGCTTCTTTTCAAGTTCTTTTTAATCTACCTCCACTTCTAGAAAAGGTCTCCATTTAGGAACCTGCTGAACCTCTAGATTGCATGTCTTGCATACACTTTTAATTTATTTCCCAGGCTGTACCAACTAATTGGTTTAATGAAATGATTTGTTATCTCATATTTCAAAGGGAGAGTCTGTCAGTCTGTCATTCATCCTACTTTTCACATTCATCAGGTACACTGAAGATGTCAAATGCAAAGGGTTTATGAATCTGTGAACCTTTGAGAAATAATTTTCTATCTGGGCATATAAGGAGACAATAGTCTTCTTAGTCATTTTTTCATATAGTATTTTCTACATTTTGTATTTAAGAGTTTCATTTGGGCTTTTCAAAACTAAAAATCCTTGTACTTATTTCAACTATAAAGCTGCTCCTGGCACACTTAAAACAAAACAAAACAAAACAAAAAAAAACCCTCCTACTTAGATGTTTAAAATTAATTAAAAAAAAATCTTGACTACATTGTTTTTACTCCTAATTGTTATCATGCTATTCAGGTTCAGAAGTGCATTTTAAAATGCAGATATGGACATGTGTAAGGGAATGCAAGGGAATCTGTCCCAATTGTTTATTGTAACTTATAACATAGCTGACATAATTAAAATAATTAACACTTATTCCATAAAGTTATGTGAACTTCTACTGACTCCTTCTGTATATAAAATGGCCACTAACCTAACGAACATATTCAAATATTTTGATTAAATGTAGAAAGCAATGTAGTATCATCAAAATAATTTCTTTCTTTGAGTAAAGGTCCCAAGACTGGAAAGAAAAAAACATATTTCCTACAGTGAAACAATTGTGAACATTCCATTCCTAGGTACAGGTTAATTATGCTTGAAGTTATCAGAGGTGTACCTCACTCTACATATAACATAAAACCTACAGTCTACATATATATTTTGTTTATAAAGATGATCTTTCTGTATGAGCCACAGATAAGGAAGAAATTATAAATCCTTCAGGACATTTAAGAATACTCTTCTTTTTGCTTATTAATGTACTTACGAGTAGTGATCAATTCAGTTTAGCTTTAGAGCATATTTCTTTCATTCAGCCTCATGAGTTTCTATGGTTAATATCATGCCATTCTCTAAGGAGATTAGAATGTTAAAGCAGATATTCGTTACAGCTTCCTCCATGCAAACTGTCCATTAAATGTATTTAACCTGTACCTCTTGACAGTGAAAAACTAATGTGACAGATTGGAAAAACACTGTTAGCAATAGTTGGCATCACGGAATTAGTAAGAGCACAATGAAATCACAAGGAGTGTCAATGCAAAATCATGCTTCATCAGCCAGCACAGTACAAAACCACTTCTAACAATAGCTGTTTTAAGAACAATTATTAGATTCACAATTTTTCCATCTCTCAAGTTATGTAAAAATGGTGGCTTATAAGATGATAAGTCACATTAGTCATTTAAGAAACATGCAATGCAAATACATTGTTTCTTCCGTAAACCTCTTTGAATCTCACAGCTTCTTCCTGCTAAGTGGGTTATACTTAAAAAATGAAAATAAAAATAAAAAAAGATAAAGTGGTCCTTTGGCAGTAATGTAGTTATTATGACAAATGCCATAATGTCAGCAAGACAGCCTGACTTAACCAAGAATAAGAGATTAGGATCTAGGAAGGATGCTCTTGTTTGCAATCTCACAATCTTTGTCTTCATATTATAATTGCAAAGTAAGAAATTACTATAATTGCCATTCAACAAATGGAGGAGAGGCTAAGGGGATGTATTTTAAAGCTACTTGGGTGCCTAAAGATGCAGATAGGCACCTACTGGTATTTCAGCTCTTACCCTCATTAGCAGATTTAGTTGCAAATTCTAGCCTTGGGCAACAGTGTTTGATAGCTGTGCTGTCTCTTAAATCACCAGGAATATCATTACAGACGTCTTTCTGAGTTTTGGGCTTAGTGTTTACGTGTAACTTTAGTTAAATGGAAGAGTAGAAGGAGACTATTCCAAAATGAGGGAAAAAAATAAAACAGACAGAGTGAATAAACATGAACAATTTGCAACAAAATACATAACAGGCATTGGAATTATGCCAAGACATTATATTAAATACCTAATTTAGTTATATAGTAGTTACATAGTCTTAGATGTATTACCCTTGCACTACTTCTGTCACATTAATTTCTCCTAAGTCTAACTCTAGTTCTGAAATTCCAGTTTGTATTGTTCTGGTCTAGGACAACTAAATCTCTACATTTATTTTACTCACAAATTTAATACTTAGTTATTTAACCTCAGTATATTGTGTCTTTCTCTGAAGTAAAAAAATATAAATGGTGAACCATATCAGGTTACGAACAACAAAGAGTACATCTATACAACAAAAAATCCACTGTTCAGAACATGGGCACTATTTAGCATTAGATAGGTCAGAAACATTTGCAAAAAAAGCTCCCAGCAGAATTACTGCATGTAAGGGTGGGCAGCGTGAATATAAATTCACAAATAGGTACCTTAAATAATCCTAGAAACATTAATACTTCAAAATCCCTGAATAAGAGTGAAATGCTAGAAGGCTGACATTTATTCTTCAATTCTATAGCACAGTTCACAGATTGTACTGGATCTATGCATATATCACCTCAAAAATAAAAATGGATAGAAAATATTTTCCATCTTTGCTTGCTTATAGTTTCAATTTAATGTAATTGCTAATTGTAACCAAACTAGGATCACTTGGATTAAATGACTATTCTACCTCTAAAGTGACAAGAGTATTACCCAACTATAATTCTGCTATATCAGGTGATGTGACATGAAATAAACTGACTTCAGTTTGCAGTTCTGCTTGGTGCCACGTACTTGCCAGAGCTGTCACCAATTTCTCTTCTGCAAGATAGCCTCACAATTCAGAAGGTCTCTGGCTGCTGCCACTATACTTCAAAATCTTCTCTCTGTGGAGGTAAGTATGCAGAGCCACACTATTTCATTAATGATGGATCAGTCACTGAAATACTCAAGAGAATTAGATGCTAGTTTTTAGTATCAAATAAAAGCTAATGCTGAATTTAATATTGTATGTAACTATTTAACAATACCAATAATGAACAAGGAGTTTTAAATTGATTATAACTGCTCTTCAATCAATTTTGATAGCTGATTAAAAGGTAGTTTTCTTACTTCCTCTGAACTTCACTACTCCAATCTAATCAGTTAAAAATAATGCTGGTAAGAAAAAGAAAGCAATACTATCACAGAGAAAAAACAAGTTTTTATTGTCATTCAATTGTCATTCTAAAATAATCAGAACCTTTGGATAAGCGAAACACAATGTTGTAGAGATATACTGTAACTTTTTTTTTTTTTTTTTTCTTCCTGAACCTTTGAGAGCTCTCTGGATGTTTAGGGCAGACATTTAGTTTTTCAAAATTATTTTATTATCCAAAAATTAACCTCAATGGCCATTATATGTAAGCCCTGGTAAATAGGGCTCTCCTCTAAGACATAAAGCTAATGTTGTTCCAGGCAAATTTGCATTGCTTCTTCTCACCTTAAGACAAAGTATCTCCTCACTGTTTCTGTGCTCTGCAGTCAGTACACTGAATCAACTGCCCCTGATTTATCCAGATCTTTCCTCTGAAACTTACATGCTAGTTCAGCCTTACAAATAGCTTAATATTTTCCCCATGTCATGCCATCGATTCCAACTCTTGAACCAGACGTTAGGATGTGTTACAGGATTAACTTAATTGCCAAGACCTTTACCATATAATCACATCTGTCAAGCAACATCTCAGTAACCCAGACCCTCCGCAATTCTTCAAAAACATCACAGTACAGAGCAAGGTACCCAGTCCTTTTACTTACTGGACCACTGATGCTAGCTGGGTAGAATACCCATCAAGGAAAAATCACATGAGATACTAACCTAAGTAAAGGTTAGTCTAGGTCTACAACAAGTAGACCTAGAGCTTACCTTATTCTTGCTACTAGAAGAGGGCTTATCAAAGTAATTAGGTACTGTGTATGCACTCTCTATCATATGGACGTGCTTTTTCTCAGCTAAACTCCACCCTTGGTCTTCTTGACTCAAAACTGCTGGCTGAACACTGTGCCTAGCACTGCTATACAATGTGAACCTGCTTGCATAGCACCTAGACGTGATTTCAGGACAAGATCAAAGTGGCTCCATGTGCCGAAACTGCCCTAGCTATACATACATATATCTGACATTATTTTGTTTCTAACAGGTTAAAAATACAGCTGTGATAATTATCTGCTTGGCATGCCACATCTCCTGCCACCTGCAAATCAGCAGAGGTCAACATGGTTGGCACCTCGATTTTTCAAACAGGCAACAGGGCTGACCAAAGCCAGTCAACACAAAGTTGGTACTACTACCTCTTACCAGAGCCACTCATTTATAAGATCGAGTGAAGTGATGCACAGAGAGAAGTGTCCCTGGCATCCTTTCAAATAACAGAGCACTCAAATATTGCGTATCTTGATTGAATGGCAGATTACTTTGGGAACTGACAGTACTAAAAATAAAATAAATAAATAAAAATCAAATCTTTCTTTAACAAGAGGACCCAGAATATGGTAGACAATTGTCTCTAAAGAATAAAACAAAGGCCACACTACATGTATGCAATCTCTTCACAGTTGTGAGTTATCTTCTTTCTGGTTCATGATTTACAACACCACAAATTGTGTAGCAGACATAACAGCAAAGTTTGATGCGAAATGATTTTTCCAATGACTCTTATCTCCTCTAGTACCAAAAAAAGCCATGCATATCTGTTGTAAAGACAGACATATTTTTCCTACATATTTTTCCCTCCCACAAAATATCCAGAAAGCAGCCTCAATATACCCATGCTTTACAGTAGGAGAACCGTAGGCAGTCTCTCAATACCCAGCTTTATTAACAACATTCTTATAGAATGCTTCTACCACAGCCCACACAGTGCAGGGGAAGGGATGGAGACTTTTCTGGAGGGTTACTGTTGGTGAACTTTCTCCCGTATTTGTTTTTCCATCATTAAGATTTTGCTTCTGTGTGCAGCCACCTGAACTTATTTCAACATGGGCCCCGACAGTCTTCAGAGTCTTGGGCAGATATCAAATGACCATAGGCTACTGAGGCCTTTCAGGAGCTATGCACTGAGGAAAGTCTTTTTGCTCACCAGTTTTTTGAGAATAGCAAACATGTTGTACACATTTGACTTCTGCTAGGAATAAAGCATCCTGCATTTAATACCAGGACTTACCTACTTACTATAATCTAGAAAAACACCTTATCTCCTAAAATCAGCTGGTGACAGTAGAGCTATCTACTTCACTTGTTCACAATGTATCATCTGTTATTGAATATTATGTTCTGCTGGCAGCAGAGAGAAAAATGCCTGTTTGCTTTTTGCTGGGTATTGCAATTTGTGTCACATGAACACCTCCAGGGGAAGGTGGAGGAGGCAGAAATTGTACCTTTTCTGGCAGTTTTACAGACTGTTGGACTGCTGCAAGGTTGTGGAGTGCAGACAAAAGAGTAGGAATCACTGAAATTGCAGCATGCCAACAGCCTGCATCTTAAAAAGAAATGGAAAGATACTGGAGAAGAAGAGGCAGCAGACATGTAGACAGGCCTCAGACCTGAGAAAAAGACTGACCTTTCCCTGAGGACCCAGTATAGTCGGCGTCAAGATCATCACAACCAAAACAACTATTGATAGTTGCTGGGTGGAGAGCAAGACTGAAACGAAAGATTTGTCCTTCAGCTTGCACACTAAGGAAAGTGGAGATTTGTTTTCAAGCCTTTTGTTTTATCTGAACTCAACCATTTTGTGTTTTTGTATCAAAAGGTTATTGCTCTAACTCATGTCCAAACACTGCTGGACTCAGTATACCGTTTGTAAGCTGTCTTGATGTTTTTGTGAGCACGTTTTCAAGGAAAGATGTAGGAAGGTATACTCCTGACACAAGTTTTTGGGTACACCTCCTTGAAGGAACACAGCAGCCATCCCCAGGAATGGTGAAGGCCCAACTGCTGTGCAGCAGCAGAAGAGAGGGCTCATGTGCAGGACAGGCCTGAGACAGAGATGCCATCTGCCCTGTGTCAGCTACTGACTGTGTTTGTATATGAGACCTTCTAGATCAGTGGAGAAGGCTGGGAATGCACTTTTAGGTCCAGCTCCCAGTACAGTTGCCATCTATTTTATAAAAAGTGGTCAAAGATAATAGGAAGGGACAATAACGGTGTGATGAAAAAGGGACAACCATTGCACTGAGGGCTTGACCTGGACATCTGGCTACCAAACTTACAAAGAGTCCATGTTACGCTAAGTGTGAAATTGGCTGTTTCATACTTGCTTTTGCACAGTTGCATACAGAGAAGTCAAGCATGTCCTGCTGAAAGTCCTGCTTGGCAGTGTTGCAAATGTGTGCAAAGATTTGTGGGTTAATTTTTAAAAGTGTCAGGGAAAAAAATAAATAAATAAAGTGAACCTGACAGTGACAAAGAGAAGCATGACCAAGGTGCTGAGATATGGGTGCCTATTGCCATTTTTAAAAACCCAATATGTCCTGGCAGACCACCTCGAAGTCTTATTTCATGTCTGCCAGCCTTCTGCAGACATTTCACAGCCATTTCATGGCCATTCCAAGGCCATAAAAAAAAAAGGCTTATGTGTGGTCACCTGAATCCTACTCTCAGTATTTCAGAGAGACTTCTGAAAGAGTAATTATTATTCTTTGTCTTTGACTAAGCAAAACCTTTATTTAAGATGATTACTGTTAAAAATTAATACAAGTCTAATTCTGCCAGTCCATATCATCCCACAAGGCAGGCAAGAGGTTGGGAAGGAATGGAAAAATCAGTAATAGCATCTTGATTGGAGCTCTCTACAACTCTTACATTAAAGACTGGAAAGGAACTACCAAAATGGAGATTTGTCTTTCTAATTCTGTAGCTCCAGAGTCAGAGAAGAAGCTTCACAATTGTGAACAAGCTCCAGGATCTTCTCATTTCACATTCTGGCTCTCTGGTGGCCGAGATGACACTAAAACCAAATGCACAAACTTGTGAGACTGACTCTCAGATATGACATCTGGTGATAAACAGCAACTGGGCAAGTGCAGACAGGAAATTATTACCAAAGAGGCAGACAAGATGGTAGATCTTGCAGTCTCCATCCTAAACTTCTTGTATGTTGGGGCACGTGGCAGATTTGGAGCTGCTCTATAGTTATTTAAGAATACAGTGCATTAACTTGGTAATTTCTTCTACAGCTATGATGGTTTAATTCAACTGCAGTCTGTCTGGAAAAGCAGACAGGAAGAAAAAGCATTGTGAAATACATGCCGCTTCTATCTTTAAGAGTTAAAAGCTAATGCCAAATTAGGTAGTTTGGGTTTCTTTTTCAGCTAACCTTTAAAACTAGTTCTGATCTGGACAGGCAAAGCATGCAAATACTGAAGAATATAAGAATGAACACTAACAATAAAGCCTCATGCTCCAAAATTGTATTTCATTTACTAACAGGAACAAATAATTAGTGAAATAATATTTACCCACAAATCTTTGTTTTCTAATTCCTTCCTTCCACTGCTGTTGTCTTACTACAAAATACTTTGTTTGAAGAAGGCTTTCTTAATACAATATACCATGAAGCACAGATTCCCAAATAGAAATGTAACTGAAGTCATTCAGGGAGACAAAATAGTGGATCTGATGAACTAAGAACATGAAACTCCAACTTTGAAGTATAAAATGGTCACATCATCCCCACTGTAAGCAAGGCACATGCAAATTGCTTTCAGCCATCTCTTCTCTGCAATTAAACCTGTTAACCCATGACAACACCACACAGCATTAGCATTCCCTAAACAAATGGGCAAAACCTAGGTGGTTAGTTATTGGAGAGAGGCTGCAGCATTGCATGTCAGCTTGCATTGTGGCTGCATCTACTTGGGCTGAGCACTCAGAGGAAACCTACTAAGAAAAGCAGACCTTTTGCTGCAGATCAGCATTGTGGTCCCTCCCCATCACTTTTCCAGAGTACACCTTTCTGTCACACAATGAGTGTGTCATATGGAAGAGAAGAATTTAGAAAAACAGGTTATAGTAGTATTATGAATTCTACTGCATGAAGCATTGTTTTGGAAGCCTTGGAAGCCTTTTGCTAAAGCCATAGATAAGAAACTTAGCTTCCTCCAAACATTGAATAGAGGGTTACAACGTATACTGAATGGATCAAACTGGAGAAAACTTTAACCAAATTCTCAAAGATGCTAATGGAAGTCATTCAATTAGCGCAGCATAGTGTTAAAGAGCAGGTAAAACTGGATATTTCATAAACAGGTTATAAGATGCCCATTACCTTTACTGCAATAAGAAGCATTTTTAAAATGGTATGGCCCATCTGGCGGCCATCACACACAGCATTTTAACAGACTCAAATACTGGTGGCAAAAAACGCTCCAGATAAGGAGCTTCCTCAGCACCAGGGACAATGTTTTCAAAACTGCATGTATGATGGCATGCTCTCACACCCAAAAATAAATGTCTTTGTTTTTAAAAATGCAGTTGATCTAGAAGATTGTATTAAAGAGTAAAGGAAGCTAATACTTGTTGTTTCCAGTACTTTTTAAGAATGATGTCAGTTACCTTGTTTATGCTTATGCTGGGGCAGGCACTTTAGGAACTTTAAACAATTACATTGCAAAATAGGTAATTCATTTACTAGAATCACCAACACAAACATCAGTTATTTTAATAAAGCTTGCCACTAAAATTTAAAAGATATGCTTCAAATTTTACATGACTTAAATCTGAGTCTACCATTTCATACACATTAACATTTTAAGTTTATGCTACAGCATAATTTAATGAATCTTCTGCCATTACAAAAAATATTCCCTTAAACTTTTTGCAATTTTGATTTTTAACTTGGATTTTTAACTTTTTTAAGTTAAAAAAGTTAACTTTTCTGGATTTTTAACTTTTTAAAACTAACTACTACTTTTCCACAAGTTAGTCTGGTACAAGACTCATTTTCTGACATGCTTTGGAACACCACAGCTGGAAACAAATTAGCACATATGTTGCTCTTTTTTACTGGTCACGTATGTCCAGTTTATAGAATACATATTTTGAGAGAGTGGTTACAGATCTCTGTCATTTAACTAGGAATACTCTTTTATATTCACTTACATCTCAAGACAGGATACAGCAGTTTTGTATCTAATTGACAAGTTCTTTTTTATTTGTTTACCTTGCCCCTCATGAATATAGTCCATGATACCTTTTCCACCGGTGAGACAAAAAGATGTGGAAAAGTGGAAAAGTGGAAAGTACATACCACCTGAGTAAACAAAGAACAATAGGAGGCCTCTCTCATTCATTCTCCTTCAACAAAGAAGCTACAGTTTTTGAACTTTCCTAATTCCCTTGAGTAACCCAAGAAACTGACCCTTCCTTCTAGTCCCAAACTCTACCATCTCTGGTAATTACTATGTAGCATAGGTGGCTGTGGTTTTCAGGGTGATGGATAATACAAATGATTTGGGGTTCATTAAAAACAGGCGAAAAATGGGGAGCTAATTTTAACAAGAGAATTAATTTAAAGGTCTCAGGAAAAGGGAAAGAATGTAAGCGAGAGGGCAGAAATGAGACAAGGAAACAAGTATGAATGTTCTGGAAAAGAAAATAGAAAGATCCTCAGGAAGGGGAAAGTTACACAACAGTGAGGATGGGGTGGCAGGGGGTTGGAGGGGAAGCAAGGGGGCATGCCAGCAACAGACACTGGAAAAAGTTCCTGAAAAAGGAATTGTAGGGCAAGTTTAAAACACTTGTACTTGCATGAATATTTTATTCCCTCTAATATTCATTTTTTATTATTTTCTAATTGGTCATAAAGAAATTCTACAAAGTCTTTGAGCCTGCTAGTATTACATACAGCAGAGAATCCCTCCACAAGTGACAAGATCATTATCATAGCTGTTATCCTAGTACATACGATCAGCTTTGATCAACAGCTTGAAAAAAGGCCAATGGGATTGTTTTCCAGCCTTTCTCTTGGAGGATAGAAAAAAAAAAAAAAAAAAAGACAAAAACACAAAACAAAAAATAATAATAATTAAAAAAAAAACCTACACCTATCCTAAACATGTCATAGAAATGCAGTATCCAGTAGCAACAGCTGTAGACAGGTGATATTTGTGCTGCTGAGTAAATGACCAGAGATTGAGAGAAAGTAGATAACCTTCAATTCACCAGTTTACTGGTCCTTAGGTGTCAATGCTCCTGATAAGTTCATTAAGTCAACAAGTAGTCCTGCAATCTATTAGCTACATCTCTTCATGTTTATAGTGCTGAAATGTGTAATTAATTGTATGCTGTTTTTACATTATTTGTTCTGCAGTCAAAATGCGAATCCATTTCTGTGTTCTAGCTAGTTAGCTAGCCTGGGAATCTTTGTATATGTTGATCATTTAATGCTAAACAAGTGGGTTATTGACATTTAAAGTCATCACAAAAGACTCTTCTAACTCAAAAAATCTGTTCCTGTGAAAAACTTTAAAAACAGATGACCTTAATGTGAGTGATTGTATGAATCCAAAAGAAAACACAGTAAGAGAAGTCTAGCTGGAAATTTCAACGATCTTTTAATCCTCTCCCAATTCTTTATATTACCATAACCCTTCAGGAAATGAACCATCAAAATTAGGCAATTGCAAACAGATGTGTGGTGTATTTTAAGCTGTAGTCGATATCCTGGTTACCAAGCTAAAATGCCAAACAGTAAAAAAAAAAAAAAAAAAAAAAAAAAAACGAACGAAGGGTGGTAGGTAACAATGCTCCCTGATTTACTCAGTTCAAGTAATAGGAACCATATACTATCAACTTTATTGGACACAATACCACTTATGGATCAAGGTGGTACTGTAGACATTTTTTTTTGTCTTCTCTTGAATAAGAATGACTCATTCTTGACAATGGAATCAGTATATGAACACCTAATAACTTGAAGAAACACTTCATACCAGCCAGCAATCGATAATGTAAATGTAATACCATAGTATGAATGTAACTACAAAATCAGTTAAGGCTTGCAATAAAGTTTTGAACCCAACGGAGATGTCTACATTTCAAGGTTGAATACATGCGACTAAGCTGAATATACAATCAAATATGAATTACATCATGAATTAAACTATGCACTCTTGATGAAGTATGTCCAAATATTTACTTTACATTTTATTCCTACATACATGTGAATCTGCATTTGCTATTGACACTATTCCTTCAGCTGGAAAAATTGATAGGTATAAACCAAGAGAAAAGGAAAAATATGAAAATAAAGAAGAAAAAAACTAGGATAGAATATTGTTTTCAGATTATATAACGTAAGGAAATAATTTCATCAAGATTAACATCTTTCTTATAAAAACAACAAAGTGAATGTGTAACTGAGAGTCTGAACTAAAAACATTCAAAGTGGGCTTCACCTCAGATACCCGAATCAGTCAAAAACAAATCAGTCAAAAAGTCAGACATCTATTCTAAGATCTCCATTCCACCTTTTTATGCAGTCCATCATTCCAAAGGCAAACTCATTCTGCCTATTCAGAGCACCAATTTTAGGATGGCATGGCTCACTGCTGCTCCTGACTACAAAGGGAGAGGCACTAAACAGATGGCTAAAACCACATCAATTTTTTTAAAATTTATTATTATTATTATTATTTTTTCTATTAGTATGTCTTCCTATCTTCCCTGGATGACCAGAGACACAGTGAAGAGCTACATCCAGTGCAAACTGATCTGATTCTGAAATACGGCTTTTCCAACACCAGATCCAGCTCTTCTTGAAAAATGTTACATAAGAACAGAGTTGTAAAACACATATTTATTAATATTGCTCTGAATGGAGCACTAAGAGTATGAAGCACTAATCACTTGTAAAAAAGATGAGAAACCTTTCACCAATTGATTTATGCATGTTTTATTCTGGCTTAATATTAAAAATATTTTATATTTTTCACCATAATATAAATTATGATGAAATTATGAAGAAAAAAGCTCCCTGAGTGTCTGAAAAAAAGTTCTGTACATACCCTAGGATGATAACCACTTTGGTTTGGTTTGTTGTTCAGGCACATAATTTTAGAAAGGGATTTTCATGGAAAAAATCAACGGGGGAAGAGACATTGACTAAAAATGTTTTGAGAAAAATGTAGATTGTGAAAAAGATGTTTTGTCTTCTTTGCAAAGCAAATGAATCAAACCACAAAAAAAGATGGAATTTTTCTTTTACAGTAAATTTTATATTAAGCTTCATGAGAAATATTTGTTAAATGAGGCATTAAAGAGAGAGAGAGAGAGAGATCCCCTCATACTTCATTGCCATTCCATCAAAACTAATGCATAATGAGGTAGAAAGGAACACAAGCCATGAATTTCACAATAAAGGCAAACAAATAATGCCACTTTTTTTGTTTTTGTTTTTTTTTCATAGTGCCATGATAAAAAACTGTACACACGAACCTGAATGTTAGACCCTTCCTTCAGGTAGTTCAAATTTATATTTACTTTCTATTCAAGTTTGCATGACTCCTTTTCTCTACAAAGGTTCTTTCTTCTCCATTTAGTTTCCTACATCAGTTTTTTAAAATTGTAACTACTTTTTTTTTTTTCTTTTAATCTAGAGTCTCTCCTAGCTTTCTAAGTAACTAAATACATTTGTCTTTCTGAAGACAAATTATAATGTCCTAGCAAGAAAAGTTCCAAACATAACCACATAAACCCAATAACTATAGGAAAGATCATTCAATCCAACTTCACTAATAACCATTGGGTAAAATTGCAGAAGTCTGCTCAACAAGAAGCAGCAGTCTAAGCCTGCTATATCAAGCAAGTAAAGAAAAAATACCATTATGACAGAGATCTGGATAGCATGCTGCATGTATTCTAAAATAATGGAGGCTCTCTCATAGGTACATAGGACGTCAAATACCTGTCTTCGTGGTGAAGTCTGGACACTGCTTACTTATGTTCCAAATGGCAATCTGAGTCAGGCACTTGATCAGTCCTAAAACAAGGTGTAAGAAAAAGAAGCAAAGAGAAAATGTCCCATCAGTATCCACATTTGCAAAAGATATTTTCAGTGCCATGCTATCAATCACTTTGCTCTTGTGCGCTGTTTACCATTTAGTTTCTTCTATGACAGAAAGTACAAAAAACATGCAGACCTCATTTAGGCCTATCCAGTTCAACGGTGAGATCTGAAGAGAATTAAGTCTGCATATGATTGAAACATACTGTCATAAGCATTATGCCAAACACTAGCTATCATCCTGGCACTGTACTTCACCACATATTTTTGTATACTACTTGATAGAGAATTTCCAGCCAATATACCCATCTGTCATGTAAATGAAAATAATCCCATAGAATAAAACATGGAAAATATGCTTGCAAAGCTATAATGAAGTTGTCTGTAACTATTAACAGTTGAAGTTTTATGAATGTCTAACCTAAAAACTAATATCTTTTTATGCATTATCAATTAGGAGTAAATATTCAGTGAGCAGTTGGTTTTACAAAACCGTATCTTAAGCCTACCTGAAGACTAGAGCAATTTCTACAAAGTTTAAAGCATTTTTACATTAAGATATGTTGACAGTAGTTTCTTAAAAACAACGCTGAAGCTGAAAACTCTAGACTCAAAACAGTCTGGTATACATTATAATTCAATCTTGATCTAGGAGATCAAAAGGCTATTGTCACAAAACTTATCTGTAGCAATAAATCTTCAGAATCAAGGTTAGAGTTGTTCACAGCCAATGGAGCAGAACAAAATACAACATTTAGGGACCGGGCAATTTGTTTATGACAGTGACAGAATTAATTTGCTATAGATAGCTTGCTTCCTTCCCCTGCTATTGGACATTCTGGCAACTGTTTATTTTTTAACTGAGACCTCATACTTACACTTCTGGAAATTTAAACAATATTCTACCAATATTTAAAAATAATGGAGGACTACATAAATTCAGTATAGAAGGTGAATACCTAAGAAGTCTATGTTCAGTCTAAGTTTTGACATTTTACCAAATTCTAGCTCTAAAGCTCTAAAATGTTTTGGTTACATAAGGCATACTTGAGCTATCAAAAAGCACTTAGTTGTAACCTATAAAAAGTACAGTGGACAAAGCCTGTCCCAAATAAAGGTGGCTCCTTTTCTTCCAATGGACAATAAATTTGCACTCAATTTAGAGGTGAAAAAAAATGCACTGAAGGAATATTTTTATATTTGGTAAAACTATATATCTTGTAAAATTAAATATCGAAATCCAATTCTTAAATATTGACCTTATATAACAAGAGCTTAACAGTTTATACTAAAGTGATACTAAATCTGAATGAAACCCTAGGTAAACAATTATATTATTATGAGTCATAAAAAATACATAAACTATATTAACTTTGTACAAACTACTGAAATATTTACAGGATAATGAGTTATTTTCAGTGTAAAACACTAAGATGAAACAGACTTTAAATGATCTCTTTTGGATGCTATGCCATACAGAATATGAGTTGTAGAATAATTTTTTTACTGTCCTAAACATCTAATAATCTGTCACTGTCACTTACAGTCGTTCTCCAACACAAAGTTAGTTAGGAAGTGTTAGCTTACATCTTCTTTTTCATGAAAGAACATAACTAGGCAGGTCAACATAAAAGAAATTAAAAACCTAAAGTACTATAACCTAAAGGTACTATAATTTAACCTGCCAACCAAAATTACTTTGTGATGGCAAAAAATGTCTGGTATCCATTTGATACTCCTTGACAAAGTAAAACATCTATGTATCATGAATAAACCATGGGGGTGCTAATGGCACTATAATCCTCATGTCTCCAGGGTATCTGCAGAAATCCATTATGAGTTGCTAGTGCTACACAAATTGTATGAAATTCAGTGAAAAACTTTAGAGTTAGTTGCTCAATCCTTGATGTCATCAGATAACTCTCAGAAACTAATCATCACAGTTATCATCTTCATGAAGAATCCCAGAAAAGAAAGATGATCTGAACTACATAATTGTGGGAATTATCTGTTGATCTCCTGCGTTTCCTACAGGTTATCATCTCTAACCAGGAAATCTTAATTTAAGAAAGAACATGCAATAATTTTCTGAATACATTAGGCTCTTACTTATCTGAACTGCAGTTGATGTAAAGACAGTATCCCAAAGGAAAAGATTCTCATTTCTCTTATTCATGATTTTTATTTTTATTTTATTTTTTTTTAAAAAGGCAAATTGTTGAAAAAAAACTGTATGATATAGCAGAAAACCTAGTCAGTGCCGAGGACTGGTGAAATATGTTCAAAACGAGCTAAAACCATCTTGATGGAATGTTCAAAAATGTCCTAACAGTGCCTGCATTCGTCAATACATTTGTAAGTAAAAGTCTGGACATTTCTTAAGAAAGAAACTATACAAAGAGCCCTGTAGAAAGGGGGAAGTCCTCTTCATGGCTTTTGAATTTCACCTTCTACAATTAGACACACTACACTGAAAAAAATCATTACTGGTTCAACTTGCTGCTATGGAAACTGTATAGGGTAGCTATTCCCCCTTGGCAATGGAGGTACTCTGATTACAACAGTTGAAGGAAAAGTAAAATTTTGTTTTCACCTGATCTAAAGAAAAAACTTACTTCAGCATTCAAAGCAATCCAAAACTGTTCTTCCACAAAAACAAGTTGGAAGTGGCCTTTCTAAGGAACATAACAATTCTTTACCATTATACTTTTGGTGTAAAAAGGACAGAATAAAATAAGTTATTTCAATTAAAAATTGAAATAGGGAAGGAGTAAGAGACAAAAGGAGAATCAATATTATCAAAAACAATACTGAAAAACAGTGTCAAAGTTTCTTAAGTACTTAATATGTATATAGTCCAGGCAAATTGCACTGAGTTTGAGGGGTTGGTAACAGCTTATTATTTTAAATCAATCTTTATATAATCAATCTGCATATCTTCCACAACACAAATTGCATATATAGTTAAAATACAAAACCATAAATCCTGGTTATTCCTACAGTTGCTTTTCCATACATTACCATTAATGATCCCATAGTAAAGAAACACTTACTGAACTATAACCATACCTGCCTAAGAGCAACTATGAAATTCTCAGTGTTGCTGCCATTCTAGGAATACTTCTTTTCCACTCTTCAGTAGGACCAGTTACCTGCGTAGCTTTTTATCTTCCCTCAGCACACTAAAGTGTACTGCCCGTGACATGACAACCAACTGAAGACTACTTCTGGAACACATTTCAAGGAGAAAAAAAAAAAAAAGAAAAAAAAGACTGACTGACAAGCATTTTCTTTCTCAGGACTTGAAAGAACTCAATATACATACGATGCTTTTATTTGCAATAGTCACAGAAAGTTTTGCTTTAAAAAGGAAGACTCCTAGTTATGTGTGGGTACAAGTAAAGTTTCTCTGCTTCCAGTATAGTGGATAAATTGTTCAGACTCCAGTTCTCCATAGAGAAATACGACCTCTGTAATTGCTGTCAAGGTCAATGAGAAGAGGGTAAGTGCTTAAGTGCTGCACATATAATTTACATCATCCTGGTGCAATTTTAACATGAATTTTCAACTTTTTCAACCTGTTTGTTTAATGTTTATTCAACCAATACAGCTTTGAAAATAGAGTTATTTTGAAAAAATAAAGTTTTAATGTGAGTCTGCTTGATGACAACTGCTTTCAAATGTGTGTGCTGCCTTTTTTTTGCAACCACCTATTACAAGGTTTAGATCTGTGGATTTGAATAATTAAATTGAAGTCAAATGGCATCACTTTCTCTTTTGAAATATCAACAAGTCCATGGGGAAAAAAAAAAAAAAAAAGGCAGAACCATAAATGGTAACTTCATTTCCTCACAATTTTAGGATATATTTTCTGTGCAGTTAGTTAACTGCTGTTAACATTTATTGAATTTAGCTGAAACATCCCAATTCTGATATACAATCTGCAAAGTTCAGTCTCTGGATTACATCTGTTAACAAAATGCTGCTAAGAGAAAGCAGATTTATTTAGGTTAGAAGGGAATGTTTTCCCAATGGATTCTGGTAACAAGGCTGCATTGGTAGTGAAATAATAGATACCTGCAAGGATGAATTTTGACCCAAATATAGGCTTTATTTACCATTTCTATTTAACACCTCCTAAAATTTCACTTGAAGCTGTTCTAAGATCAAAGAGACCTGGTACACTAAGGGAATAAAACTGATACACAGTTCATTATCTGAACCCAAAAAAACCCGCTCTATATGACATTAAAAAGGGGGGGCGGGGGGTAGGGTGGTGGGAAGGAGGAGGAGGAGGAGGAAGGGAAGGAACCAAAAGAAAGACTGTTAGTGACAACAGATACCAGAACAAGCAAAGTTTACTGCCATGGAAAAGGAAAAAATGCAAAAAGATGAAGTTCAACTTCTTTGCTTGCAGCCCTGAAAACCAACTGTATCCTGGGCTGCATCAAAAGCAGCATAGCCAGCAGGGCAAGGGAGGGGATTCTCCCCCTCTGCTCTTCTCTCATGAGATGCTACCTGGAGTGCTGTGTTCAGCTCTAGGGCCCCAGCACTAGAAGGGCATTAAAACATTAGAACAAGTTCAGAGGAGGGTCCCGAGGATGATCGGAAGGCTGTAGCTCCTCTCCTGTGAAGACTAGCTGAGGGAGTTGGGGTTGTTCAGCCTGGAGAAGAGAAGGTTACCAGGAGACCTTACAGCAGCCTTCCAGTACCTAAAGGGGGCCTATAGGAAAGCAGGAGGTGGACTCCTTGTCAGGGAGTGTAGTGATAGGACAAGGAGTAACAGCTTTAAACTAAAAGAGGGTAGATTTGGATTAGATATAAGGAAGAAATTCTCTACTCAGAGGGTTGTGAGGCAGTGGAACAGGCTGTATTTCCCCTTATAGATCTCCCTGATGTTTCTGTCTCCCCATTTTTCCATCATGTCTAGGCCTGCCTGAATTGTGGCACTACCATCTGGAATTCAACCGCTCCTCCCAGTTCTGTGTCATCTGCAAACTTGCCAAGAGTGCGCTTGTGGTGGTTTTACCGTGCTGGGCAGCTAACCACCACAACCATTCTCTCACTCTCCCTCCTCCTCAGAGGAGGGGAAGAAGTAAAGGAAAAAACAACTCACGGGTTGAGATAAGGATAATTTAATTAAAGGAATATATATATATATATATATAAAGGAAATATTATTAATTAACAATTCAACTAAAAGGAAAAAAGGGAAAGGGGAAAGGGAGGGGAAAGGGTACAACAAAACAAAACAAGTAAAGGCTATGTAGAAGTGCAGAGAAATTATTCTCTACTTCCCACAAATGAGCGATGCCTGACCATGTCCTTGAAGCAGGACCTCAACGCACGTAGCCGGTGTTCGCGAGGAGGACAGACGTTTTCGCAACGAAAGCCCACCCCTCCCCTCTTCCTCCTTTTTCCACCTTTTATTGCTGAGTATGACATCATATGGTATGGAATATCCCTTTGGTTGGTTTAGGTCAGCTGCCCTGGTGATGTTTCTTTCTCACTTTTTTGCCCACCCCCCAGGATGGTTGGAGAATGTCCTGATACTGTGCCAGCACTTCTCAGCAGCAGACACAACACTAGTGTGATAACACTGCTGTTCTAGCTACAAGTGCAGAGCGTGGCACTGTATGGGCTGCTGCAGGGAAAGTTAACATCCCAGCCAGAACCAGCACAGCGCTCTGTCTCACCATCGAGGTCATTAATGAAGATGTTAAATGCTATTGGCACAAGTATTGACCCCTGAGGTACACCACTGGTAGACCTGCCACTGGCTGGACTTCATGCCACTCATCACAACTCATCTCCATTTAGTCAGTTTTCAATCCACCTGTTTACTTAACTAACCTAAACTTCATCCTCTTTTCTATTAGGATATTATAGGAAAGAGTGACAAAAGCTTTATTAGAATCAAGGTAAACAGTATCCATTGCTCTCCCTTCATCCATCAAACTAACCACCTCATCGTAGAAAGATATCAAGTTGGTTTAGCATGATTTCCCCTTCATAAATCCATTATGGCTACTTCCAATTATGTTCTTGTCCTTCACATTTCTGGAAATGTCTTCTAGGATTAGTTGCTCCATCATGTTCCCAGGGACTGAGTTGAGGCTGACTGGCCTGTAGTTCCTCAGATCTTCTTTCTTGCCCTTCTTGAAGATAGGAGTGACATTTATTACAGTCATCAGGAACTACTGCCCCCCTCACTCCCCCCCCCAGTTGTTAGCCAGACCCCACAGTACCCCTGGGTGCAGTCCATCAGGCTCCATAGGCTTACATACATACAGTTTAAGTGTTCCCTAACCTGATCTGATTCCACCAAGAGTGAGCCTTCCTTGCTCTATACTTTTCCTCAGGTCTCACAAATTCCTATAGACATGTCTTTATATTAAGGCATATCTTAACATAGTGACCAATACCAATGCGTTTCTAAATCTAAACCTATTCCCAACTCTCCTCCATAAAAGACTGCATATGAACAGTAGTATTTTCTTCAAGTATTTCTCTACATGTAGTTATTTTTAGATAGCAACTGCCATTGCAGTTCACGACAATACAACAATACATAGTAAAGAAATACCATTATTACTTCTGAAATGAACAGAAAGTTTACAGAAAAGCAATTCCATCAACTGAACTATTAAAAAATCAGCTTAAAAAACAAGACAGAGCAGTGTTAGGTTACAGGAAAACTTACCCTGATTTTAGATGAGCCTTAGAATAACTGACTATACCAATTACTTCTGACAGTAAAAACCAATTTTACCCTCATATTTGAGTTTTTTGATAGAGTTTTTTCCTAATGTGGATATTAAGGCCACAAACAGATTCAGAGTAATTTAAAGAATAAAAATAGAGATATACCAAAAACTACAACAATGTGTCTCATATGAAGTCCACTAGAAAAACACTGTCAAATTGTTACAATAAAATCTGTGCCCTTTCAATGAACTGAAATCTTGGGGTCAATCAAGCTCAATCAAGTTTATTAATATATAAACATAGTAATAAATCAAGCAGTCGATCTATTTTACATAGATTCTTTTTTCATGCTGTCCCCCTCCCCTCCAAACAGGCTGAAGTTGCATTACATTTAATTGATACAGTTCTTGTGAAAGGAGCTCTGAAACAAATATATATTTCTCAGCCATGTGACTGCAAAACTACACAATAGATGGCCTGAGTTTAAAATTACATGTGACAATTTTTGTTATTCTCGGGGAGGACAGAAAGAGGAAATAAGTACATTAGTAAATTTGGATCAATGGGAACAATACAGAGCAACAGAATGAGAGACGGAGATTCTATCAATATTGTAAAGTCAATGCTTTTCACAGTGCCATCTGGCAAACATCATTTAATGTAACATTAATGGGAAGTACGAACATGATACACAGACACATGCACAGATTCTGTGGTTACTAAATTAATTTCTAATGAAGGCTTGGAAAATGCCAGGTAAGATTCTGACAGACACTTTGCAGGATCATGACAACATGCCTTGTAACTATTGAGATACAAGAAATTCTGCTGTGCCAGATTTTGATTAAAGACAAACTTTGAAATAAAGAATCTTTGTTGTACATGCAAGAAGGCTGCAGCAAATGACATACATGCATCATAAGTACCAGAAGTGTTCTTTCACACATGGAAAAATATTGTCTATTCAGGACAAAAGAAAATATGGATCCAAAATCTGTGTGCCAGACATGCTATAAAACTGCACAAAAATATGAACAGAGGAAAAAGGAAAAAAAAAAACAAACAAACAAACAAAAAAAAACAAGCAAGCAAACAAATAAAACCCAAAGAACTCAAAGACACACAGTTACCAGCTGCAACAAGCCAACAAATATCTCAATAAGAAGCCAAGTTTTTCCCCAGCAATAGCTAGAAAAGCATTGTCAATTCCGGGACTTAGTGCAGTCAAAAAAGAAGGAGAGCCCCAAAATGTGGGAGGCTTATTATGGAAATGACAAGAATGACCTTCCCAAAAATCAGCATGTGAAATTGCATTGATTCTCAGTATGCAGAAAATCAAACTAATGAGTGCTATTTTTATTGTTGTTGTTGCAAATATTAAGGGTGTTCCAAACCACTCTTGCCTGTCCTCCCCAAAACCCAACAGTCACCAAAATTCTAAGGAAAGCCCTTGAGAACGGATCTATTCATACAGGGACAGGTCCATCAAGCACACTAACACTACTAAATAACTGTCCCTATATAGTTATAAGATGTTTACTAACCAGTCAGAAGTGTTGCTATCAATGTGATGTTGCAATGAAGAGAATTAAGTTTCTTCAGTGTTCTTCACTGCAAGTCTCTATATTCAAATTTTGTGACAAGTCTTTAGTTCTGTGATCTTAATCTAAAAATTCAGAACTGTCATTAATCACCACAGTACCTGCAGAGAAAGTATTTCGTTCATCATAGAGTAATAACCTTATTTTGCATGTTTGCTTTCATTTCATATCAGTTACAAAGACAAAGAATCAGATACCAGTATTTGCTTCTTTCCTTGACTTTTTTTTTTTTTTGAGTCAAAAAGGCCACTAAGAAAAGCCCACCCAGATACAAGTGAATGATATAAACAAATCAAAATTGTAGGATTAATTACAGCAACAACTTCTCATGACAATTGTAACAGATTTTAACAGTTACCCTGGATTTATCTTCTATCAGAAAACACCTGTAACACATGCACATTTGTTTTGTTGGCAGGGGAACCCCGTGTTTACAGACATAATGGAAGGGTCCTATTGGAGAAAGGCAGACAGACATGGCCAGAACACAGCCACCAAGCAGAGGGTAATAACCTTCAAGAGAACAGTAAGACTTGTGTTTTGCCTTAAGCAGGGATATTAATGGCAGCAAAACATAGAAGACCAAGGTAGGGCTCAGCTAACCTCCCATTAAGTATAAAGATAAATGTATTTGCTATGTTTGCTCAGTGTGTATTTAGGAATACTTTTTAACTCCCCTAGAGAATGTCTGAACACGTAATCATTTCAGGAACAAAATAAGAATATTCCTGGCTTTTATATGTGGCAGTAAAATAAAGCATCAATATGCTTTTCAATTACTTTTTACGTATCATGACTCATTCAGTGTTGCTTCCGTGCCATTCTTCCATACCTATAAAGGGAGGAAATAGCAATGCCATTCCAAAATGAATGACAGCTATTCAAAGGGAGGAGGCCATATACAGACACCATTCAATGGCACTGCACTTGCCTACTGTAGATCTGAATCAGACCCAAAATACCAAACCAGGAGAGAGCAAATAAGCTATTTGAAAATAAAATTATTAAAATTATTATTATTATTGTATATTGTATATTGTAATATACAGTATATTATTATAAGACATAATAGTGATAACTATTCTCTGGATACTAAGTACGCTTCAAAGTTCCAGTGTGTTTTTTAACTGAGGCTTACAAATTAATACAAAATAAATACACACATATACACACACTGCTATACAAATAAAACCTGAACATCCAGTAGATCTTTGACTTCATTCTTACCTAGGAATATGGAGCAGTAAATAACCCCAGAAAATGGTTTCATTTAACTCATTATGCAACAGAGTAAAATGGCTCATGGTTTCATCTCAAACCTGTGATAAAACCAGAAATACTGAACTCCCCGTTATCATTACTTCACTTTAATGTTGCTGCTTTAAAATAGTATCTAGTTGCTGCAAAGACTTTGACGTGGCTCCCCAAACTTTGCTCAGGGATTGAAAGTTAACTGACAGGACACTAAGCTCCCAACCACCTAAAAAAATGAACTGCAGCATTGTTACATTCACTAGATGCAGCACCGCATGCTCTATATCCATGCAACAACAATAGGAAGAATTCAGTATTAGTATTTAAATCAAAGGGGGCCCTCTGGCTCCAACTGACTGACAGTTCCAGCCACCAAGAGCTCAGACACCATCTTTAGTGCAACTAAGAGAGGCTCTGTGGTTCCTCCAGCTTCAATGCTTGGAACAAATGCAGGATGCCCCAGATTCCCATATTATGGATGGCCCTGAGTGAGGATGATGACAATAACACAGAACAACTTTCCCTACTCGAAGGCATGAATAAGAACAGACCTACCAGTTATGAAAGGGAAGAAAGCTGCAGTCCAAAGCAAATTTTGTGTAATTTAGTAATATAATATTCCCAAAGAACCTTCCTATTTTTCAGATGCATTTAAGGCAGTGAAAGTAATCACTGTTACATATGTAGCTTGACAACAATTAGCTCAAACATGCTTAAAACAATGCATAGTTCACTTCTTCTCCTGTCCCCCCCCAAAAAAAAACGCTAATGAAACATGCAAATATTTAAAGACCTTTGCTTTGAATGTCCATGTACACAGGGTGTACTCATCAGCATAATCTGACATAAGCAAACAAAGCTATTTTAACTTAGTTTAATTAGAAGACCTTCCAGTATGTAAGTCTGGTTCATGTTTTTGTGATACGGATCTATTTCGATAAGTATTAATGGGACACTTCCTTGCCTGAAGACAAATGTCAGTTTAGGAGCTTTTTCTCTCCTCTCTGTCTGGCCTTCACAGAGACACGTGCTCGAAAACCAACAGGATCTGAAAGTCATTATAGTTTCTCTAATTTTCCTGCCTATCTGCCTCCATTTACTGCCCTTTTTGCTTCAGTCATAGTAAATTCAGGATGTAATATGCAATTTACCAACTCTTCCAGTGAGCTTTAGTAGGTCTGCTTCTTAAAAATAAGAGGGGGGGAAGAAGAATGAATTTTGCTACTACCATTTATTTGGGTTCCATATAGATTCATACATGGGTGGAGACAAGCGACCTATGCTTTACAGCAGGCCTCATGGACTCTCCTAGCAATGATTTATTTACTGCAGCAGTTAAGTGATAATGTACATTATTTTGGCTGTTACTTCTGTAATTTTCCAACAAAATCTACCTTTGCCTATAAGCACAAAATCTGCTGTTACATATAACCCTCTTAAATGAAGATTCTGTTAAAGAAAGTGAGTGTCTCTCCATAGTCGTGAAGAAGAAAAGGGCTTTGCAAAGGGAAAGGTGGCAAACTGGGTAGATCCCTGACAAAGAGGTATTACAGTTCTTTACCACTATGTGGGGAGGCCGGGGGGGGTAGGGGTGGGGAAGGACTTTGTTGACACAGAAGATTATTGAGAGGTACAGAGAACAATTCCAGCACGAGGCTGAGAGAAAACAACTTACTAGATACAGATGCTGAAAATCTCTTAAGGATGTTAAGCAGACAGCACAAGGAATGAGCAAATAGATAGCAGGGCAAAGAGCAAACAAAGGCACGGGGACAATGTGCATACAATCCATAGATACAGAGACATCTCACAACATACATGGGGAAAAGCAACATGGTAAAGGATGCAGGAGAGGTATTCAGGAAATTACATCAGGTAAAGAGAGGTCCTACGACAGATTTTGATAGAGCATGGGTGATACATGCTGCCTGACATGTGAGATTTACAGTTGATTTTTAGGTAAATTGAGACAATTCTCACGTGGTTTGTTTTGTTTTGTTTTGTTTTTTATTTATTTTAGGGCAACTTGAAATGATCAACTTTATGCTTCTCTCAGTCTATGACAGGTTGCGTCATTTAAATAAAGGCATTTTGAAAGGATGGGTTTTCAACATCAGTAAAGTAACATATTGGGGGATGTAGGTAGACAGCACTTAAATCAACATGATTGCAACTGAACAAAATGTGAAGCACATAAGCCATTTAGCTGCAACTACAGAAAGTGATTTAGTCACTGGAATGCCATGATGATTTTCTCCCTTCTTGGACACGAGGAACATGAAAACCTGCTACTGTCATATAAAACGCAAAAGAGCATCTGTTAAAATACTGTTCTCTGATTTTAAATGGGCAGGGTTGCAGAGAACAGCTCTGCTTTTAACGGAAGAATAAAACAAATCACTGGTTTCTTCAATTCTTACTAGACTTCAAGTTCACAAACAACAGTAAACGTTAATATTGTTAACTTAGTAATTGCTGTGTATAAAATACAATGAAGCACATCAACCTGATGATCTAATGGTAGTACAACTTCTTTGGGACAGTATTAGTATTTTTGAGTGGTCACATAAATGCCCTTCCTCTCCATGTTTCAGCTGAAGACAGGAAATCTGTCATATGCAATTACATTACGAAGCACAGGACAGTATCAAAGGATGTATGAGACAGTAAATGAAATAAAATTAGTCATTTATTATAGAAGTAAAAATAGGCATTTAAAATTTAAAAATGTTACAAAATATGCAATAATTTCCAGCAGATTCCAGCACTGTTGTTGCATAAAATAATCACAGTATTTTGCAGATTATACATGATTTCAAAGTTGAGTACAGTCCACAGCCTACTGAGAAAAACACACACAAGCTGCATATGTTAGCCTCCAAAATATACATAGCAATATATAGTAAGTTTTTCTGTTTTGCATGAATCCTGCACACCAGGAGTTGGTGCATATTACTTCTTTGAGAAATAAAACATACACCCTCATAAAGCCATTTCATAATAACTATTTGGTAATTTTTTCCTTAGGAAATCTTACAGGCTAAATAGTGAAATATAGACTGAAAAGCTCCAGGACATTAGTAGTATATAGGCAGAGAGGAGGAACTCTCTTCACAACTCACTTAGCTCAGAAAGGTCACTTGCTAGCAGGAAATGCATCCCATAAATAGAGGTGACGATTTGATAAGAGATTATGGATAGTTTTGTGCAGAAACGGAAGGAAAATTCCCCAAAGGGCATGTTGTCAATTTAGGTCTATCGGACCCAAAATGACTAAAGATCTTGTTTGCTAATAAGACTGACAGCTCTTTTCCCTTATTCCATCTTGGGTTTTTGGGTTTTTAGTTCTGTTAACTATCAGTTTTTAGTATGCTTATATACTGTTTGTGATGACTAGTCACCTTGGATACATAATTATTCTTCTGTATTCTCTAGTTCTGTGCAAAATTTCAATTAAAAATACAACAACTTTACACAGAAGTAAAGACTTCATATTGAACCCAAACCTTAAAAAAAAAAAAAAAAGCCTTTTATCAGAAAGCATACCAGCTCAAATACTAGTGAAATTATTCCCTCATTTCATCAGTGTTTTCATAACCCAAATATTGATTTTACAGATACCTTCAGAAAACTAATAAATGATCACGAACATCAAAGCAAATTCTCAGTTTTTATGTAAGAAAATGTTGGCTGATTCTTCACGTTGTACTCTCCAAGTTGTAATTAGAAATATCTGTGGTAAAAGTCACACTGAATCCCCTGCTGACTAAGTTATCTCTATAGGGGAATATATATAATATTTTATTATGTATAATCTGTGTATATGGTGATACATGCCTTTTTATAACAAGCAATATATAAAGGATTAAGTAGGATTTGTGATAAGGATTTGTGCAAGATTTGTTCCAGTTCAGCACTTTTTAGGCACTATGACATCATAGTTAATTCCAAACCTCTTGATATAGTTAACCTGATTTATAAGAGTATCATATTCCCACTGGGGTACATGAGAAGCAGAATACTAAATATCAAAGCTGACACCCTTCCCAAAGGCACCATCAAATACTACATTGAAGATCTCAAGCTGTAATAACCCCAAATCCCAGCCATTAACAAACCTTCGCACAGAATGTATCCGCTTACTGTTTCAATAAGACGTTTCTAATACCAGAGCTGCACAGATACCCATACAGATTACTCATTTCACCTCGTCACCATCCGTGAACATAAGAGACACTAGAATTGAATCTAAGCTGTTATTAACAGGTTGCATTAATTACCTTACTCATGATATAACTAATTCTGCAAAATAAGAAACACTTGAGACTTCAGCATAGAATCTAACTTTGTATCAGTGGCAGCCAACTCGCACATAGCCCTGTTGCAGCAGGAACCTAAACTTAAATTCCTCCAGAGCAATTGGTGCAATTTTCTGTAACTATAGCAAAATGTTCCCTCTACTATCAGTTCACTTCATCCTTTATTTTCAAATATTTCTCCACAGAAGATTCCACCTTCAACTGTAGTCTCTAAGTAAATAAATAAACTCTTTCCCTTCATTACTCCCTCAGAAGAACAGCTATTGCTGTTCATCTGTTGTCAAAATTGCAGTGAACTACTGCACTATCGTTCAGTAAATATGCAGCATAAGGAAAAAAATTATCAGACATGTAAGTAAAATGTGAAACATTATAGAAAAAAAAAATCTTTTAGATTGTTCAGAATCAGTAGTAGGTTAAGTCCAGCATGGAAAGAATGTGAAACACAGTGTGTCTACTTGTACCTACAATAGAAAAAATATGCTTACTAAATTCACTGCATAAGGTCTCCGTGTCCCAATGCAGTTTCAAAGCTACTACAGTCCCTTTATACCCAAGAGATGAAATGAGAAAGAGCTGAGTATTGAGGTATCTGCCACTGTGAGGACTGGAATTGCAGTCACTGTCAGATCTACGCAAAACCTTATGGAATACTTGTTTCTTGGACTGCGTCAAACATTATTTTGTCAAAAAATTGGATGATTTTAAGTACAGATTTCCCTTTTTATAAACTTGTCACAATCAGCAGTACAAATGAGCAGGGTACGTGGCTGCTGCTGGACTGGTTTCACTTAATAATACACCTCTTTAAATGAAAGCAGGTAATTTGTACTGGTGACATCAATAATGAAATATGATCTTTCTGTTGGAAGGTGTAGGACATAGCTGAAGTCATAAATCATTAGTCTTTCTGAATGCCAAACTCAAGAGCATGCTTTGCTTCCCCTCAGCTTGCCATCAAATATCCATCCTCAACAGGGCCAAAGTACACAGTTCTTCCAATGGATACTTATAAAATATCTTTTCCACAGGACCTGCTGCAGTGATTTAGAGCTATTCCTGATTCCTGTATCATTTTCTCCTTTCCACAAAATGTGCCTTGATTTTCTTCTCTCCAGATTCAATGCCCCACAAGAAGTCTACAATTACATGACCTCTCACTCTGCAAAACCAGATTTAAACACCTCACTGGACATGCCAGCAGGACAGTGTGAAACCTCTTTGGGGGAAACTGTCCTGACTCTAGGACGATGAGTGGTTAGGTCCATATAAGATGCACCATTTGACCCACTAGATTTACCTTGTCCTTTAAGTGATAATCTACACTCCTTAGAAGAAAGGCTCATTCAGCCTCAATCAATTCATCCCTGAAGAGGTTATGATGCCCTCCATTCCCACTCTCATCATTTTAACACTTCGCATTAAAATATGAAATCTGAGGGAAGAGGTGATAGAAATAAATACGAAGGATAATAACAGAATCAATTCTAGAACTACAAACAGGGTCACAGAAAACACAGTCAGTAAGCTGTCATTAAATCCACTTTTTGGGTTGCTACTGATTGCTAAGTTTCTAATATAAAGAATTATAAAATCAGACAGATGTGTTGAGACATAAAAAAAGAAAGAAAAATTAGTGTATGTTAAGGGTATCCTATGTTTTCACAGAAGAATTTGCATTTTAAATTTACTCTTACTCAAGGATATCTTTACGTTTTTATTTTTGAAAGATACACTCAGAAACCTTAGTTTAGCAATTTGTTGGCTTACAGATCTATAAAAAAACAAGAACCACATGAAAAAGCTAAACTAGCAATTGAGCTAGGGACACTCTCCATCTACCTGTGTCTCCAGGTGGACTTTTTGACTGATGCATTAGAAGGCTGCAGCATGACCCTGTCCCCTTTCCTACACCAAATAATCTCCAGGAGAGGCATTACAGCTGCAAGAAATATTTTTTTGTTGTCTAATAAGGGCTGAGCTCACACACAGTGAGGATAACAACACAAGCTCTCTTCTGTTCTCTGATTATGTGATACTTTATTCAGATACATTTTTTCCCCAAATTTACACTAAAAGCTTGCCCAACTTAAGCATACAGTTATCTAACAATTTCAGATCATCAGAAATAGGCTATGCTTCTCTTCACCCCAGTATGATATAACCACACATTATCTTTGCCTTATCTACTTACTGGGCAAGCACCAGCCTACACTGTGCCTTTAACAGAACATTTTGCATCTCTGATGCTACAGGACTGCACAAGACGGTAGGCAGCATATTGAGGGAGCTTTGTGTCAAAAAGCAGCATCAAAACAGCCACCTCTGTAAAATCTGGTTAAAACCAGGTAATCAGTTCAGAGGTCATTAACAGGGACAAGAAAGACAGACATTGCATAGCTGAGTAACTCACATCTCCTTAGGAAATCAGGTTAAAACAGAAGATTGGGGCACTATTTCGTTTTGAAGACATTTTTCTTTGAAATTGCACAACACATCCGAAGTCTAATACAACAGTGCTGCACTATGTAGTCTGGAAGTGTACATTTTAAAATTAGAGAGAACTATCGCAACATTTACATGGTATACGGAAGATGTGATATGTTAAAACTGATTATTGTGTTTTTATGGAATCAGTCAAGAATCATTGACCAAAATGGTGCTAAAGATTAAAGAAAAGTCAGACAATGGAATGGGTAAAATGAGCATTACATGTGAAAATGTTGTTATACCAAACCTCAATGTGGAAAATCATTTAAAAAAATCATTAAAAAAATAATGTTCTTAGTTACTAGTACCATTTTCTTTGTTTTCCATTGTGTACCTTGGTTGACTTGTAGTCCCAGATAGGGTCTGATCTCATAAATGCTTCCAGATGTAAAGCTCAGATTTAATACTCCATAGAAGTAAATCTTATTCCCACTAGTTACTGTTTGTATAACCCTTCTGAGTTCAACCTTAAAAAAAAAAAAAAAAAGGGGGCACGGTGGGGTGGGCGGGGGAACAAGTCTATACCCATTATAAGGTTATAAACTTCCTTATTTCCTGTCAGAGATAAAGGAACACAGGCTTATGACATCAATCAAGGTATGCACATCATCAGTTTTAGTAAGATAAAATTCCTATTGACTTCCATAGAACTTGGTATTTCACCTAGTTTACTGACAATTTGAATGAGGACCAACTGGGAAGGGGAATGTGGGATAGGGCATGACGATCTAAATCTTTCCACTGCGCTGCAGATACAGTGCATGCTTATAGGTCTAGCCTATGTCAGTGTGTGTGACCCTACAGTAAATATGCCACAATATACATTAAAGGGCCAGAATAAAACTTTTACCCAATTGTCCATGCAACAGAGAACGCAGAGAACACCTCTGTAACCTACAACATTCTTTCATCAGCCAAGAAGTGAGGCTAGCCTCAAATTGGGTCCAACATGGCAGATTGCTTTCAACGCCATCTAACAGTCTTCTGGGCATCAATTCAGTTATTTCTTCTTTTCCCTATTACTTCTAAGCCCTCCTTGAAACTGAGGCCAGAAGCTCAGAGAGGTTACAAACATGGCAGTGATAGAAGTTACTTTTAGAAAACTACTGTGATCAGGTGCTGACACACCTGATCTTCTGTGTCCCTTTGTACTCTTTTGTTTAAAAAAAAATCAAATCAAATGTCAGCAAGAAGCATGATGGGAATTAACCCCCTTCTAAAAATAATAATTTATATTAATATCCAGAAAAACAGATTAGTTGTTTCCTAGACAAGCGCAAGTAAACATACACATTGATGACTGCCTATCTGTTATAGGATGCTTAGGGATCTCAAGTATTTTTTCTCTGTGTTCTTTCCTCTAATTCACTACAATATTTTTTTTTTTTAATTTGAGATACATCATTTTGTCTCCTTTGAGGAAAATAATTAATTTGTTTCTTCTAAAAATATTTTTTTAGTTGCTTTGTTAATGTAAAATTAAGAAATAAGAAAAAAAAAAGTAAAAGTAATAGCACATTCAAGACAGTTTATTAAATAAAACACATAAGCACATCTTGGGTGCTGGAAACATAAGGCTGGTTCAGCCTTATGCCTTTACAGTGGCCCTGTCATGTGTTAATGATTACATATTCATTACCAAAAATAGTTTCCTCCAGAATTATGCACAAAGAACATTTGTCCACAGTGAATTTGAAGCTTGGCTGGTCTGCTTGGGTTACAGTTACTCCTAATTTCACAGTGGCAAAAATCCAGAAGTCTACTTTGTTTTAGCAGTTTATCTATGTCAGAATATTTTATTCATTCATTCAAAAGTTAGGAAAGTAGAAGTGCCTAAAAACTGGAAGTTTTACCTTACCGATGGAACTGGCTGTCACAATACACAGATTGCTATATCAAAATCCTAGTTAGCTTATCTGGAAACAGAGTATCTTTCTCTCCTCCTCTCATTTTGGCCTACTCAGGAAACCTCAGATAGGATCTTGATTCCTTTCATATGCTTTAAGAAATTACTATACGCTACCAATACCAAACCATTTACAACCATAATGATTACAAAACCAGTAGCAAAGTGAAATATTCAACAAAAATCATGTGTAGTTTTAGTATGTCCACTGTTTTACAATAAATGAGTGCTGGAGGTAGGGATTTGCTGGACGTTTTTCTAAGCACAGACATACACCACTTAAGGCGTAAGACTTTTTCCACATATTTTAAAAGTTAACTACATAGAAGGCTCTTGAAGATTTCTTCTGCATTGCCCTCTATTTCTCCCCCTCCTTTTTTTGGATGCAGAGAAAAATTGCTCCATTCCTGCTTGGAATCTAAAGGAGAACAGGAAGTAATGTCTGAGCTCCATAGAGATTCATTTTTATTTGCTTACAGGACATGGCGGATTCAAAAACTGGCTTCATTTTTCAGTATCCTTAAAGGACCTGCCTTTTTTTTTTTTTCCTCCTTCCTTTTTGGCAGGGAGCATGGTTGGAACTTCAAGTTCAGCCAAAATAGACAATAAAACAGTAAGAAGGCTTAATGCCAAAAATGCAAAGGCATCAGTGTCCAGAGCATAATTCTACCCCTTTTTTCTCTCCCCCCTCCCCTCAATGATTTACACAGGAAGACGTAAAAAACAGAAAACCTTCTTTGTCCTAGAATGAACTCATATTTTAAAACAGCCTACGAACATCTCAGACCCACTGGAGGCAAGTTAAAGAATGATACTGCATTTGAGCTGACAGATTTTTTTTTAATCCATATGTTTTATTGTTATGTTCTTTTAAATATTGTACTTTGTTCTGCTTCTTGGGAGAAAACATTTGTATGAAGTAACAACATGTGGAATCTCTCACACAACACAATATGCAATTTGGTGCAATAGTAACTTTTTCCCCCTCCCTCATGATACACTGTTAAACATTATTCTCATGGGCAGAAAGCCTGTGCTAACCCTCAAATCCAAAAAAGCCCCAATTAATTGGAAACTCTCATTTTGTTGCAGCAAAACTGATTTTTTTTTTTTTTGGGGGGGGGGAGCAGAGTGGGAGGGTGTCTAACCTGCAAGTAATGCCATGAAAATTATGAACAATGACCAACAAAGAAGCAAAGCTTCTCTGTAAGGATATATGCAAATGTTTCCTCACATTTGCAACAGGAAGCCAGGCAGGATGGGTCTGGGGGAAGGTCTGGAAGTTTCAGAGCAAAGTGGAGGGAAAGACAAAAATAGATTTTGAAGAAGATATTGTCTTCCTTGCTGCTTTAATCCTTCTTTGGAATTAGAGGCTAACTATGTCAGTGTTTCCTTTCCATTGTGTAAAACCGAACCTATATAATTTGCAGAAAATATCCAGAAACCACACACAACGCCTTCTATTTATTAACAAGAGTCAAAGAACAATCTCTGCAGAAGCATGCATCCAACTTGGATTGAAAGAAAAAAAAAAAAGGGGGGGGGGGGGAATCTCCTTTATTTAAGGAAGCCGGGGTGCACCTGAAATATATTAACTAACTTTTGCCTTCCTAAGAAAGAATATAAAGAATAGCTATGACACTTACATTAAAAAGAATTAAAATGCTTACAAAAGAAAAATGGTATACTTTGACGCAATTGTGGTGCAAAAAAAAAAAAAAAAAAAAAAAAATAATGCAAAAAATGGTTCCATTTCAGAGTATTTGTAAGGCCAGACACTAGGAAAGCAGGCAACTGTGAGAAAAGCACAGAAAAGGCTATCACATTGCTGAGGATTTAAATACAGTTTTCAGAAGAACTGCTAAATGAACTCACTCTGAAACATGTGTGACAAAATGGCATGCTTGTCTGAGCTGGGGAAAACATAAATCATCCTGCAGAATTAGTGGGAGCCCCACAGAATCAATAATAAGGAAAAAGAATTTCTGAGGAAAGTTTCATGACATTGCCATGAGGTTGCCACATTCAGAGAGGAAAATAGTAGCAGGTATAGTAAATTTAAATACAGAACAAATGGCATTGAAGCAGTCTTGTGTTGGTGGTGTGGATTAAAAAAAAAAAAAAAAAAAAAAAAAAAAGCCAACCAATCAAACAAATGGAGGAAAAGAATAAGGACATCAGACCCAGAAAGGATTAAACAATTGGCTGCTACAGTTTATTTAACCAATCCATGTAACTTCAAAGGAATGAATAACAGATTATCTATATTGATGCTCTATAAATGACTCAATTTGACTCCAGTTCATCCCGTGGCAAAATACATAATTCTGCAGCTCTAACTTGGAAATCATATGCAAGAAATAATAATAGTACCACAAAAAGAGCTGGAATATGGTGTTTTTTCACTTGGTTTTGTTTTCAGGGCTTTTTTCTTTGTTTTGCTGACTTTATATGCATATAGAAACTAAAGATTGAAGGAGATGACAGAAGAATACATGCACCACCTCTGCAGGAATAAGGTAAAAAGGCTAATCTAAGTTCTAGGAGCAAAGATAGGACAGCTAACTCTAGAGTTGATAATTTTTCGCTCTAACAGACTCTGTTTTAGCAAAAAATGACATACCTATTTACTAGTAGCACGTTCTCCGTTAAAGACCTGTGAGGAGAAAAAAAAAAAAAAAAAAAAAAAAGCCATTCCTGCATGCTCCATACCACCCTCACGAACACACAGCTCAAACAGTAGCAGAATGGTTAAGAGGCCCAGTGGGCCTACAACCAAGAAAGAAAGCTAAGGCCGGAGGAATGGGAACCAAGCCAATTGTCTAGACGGCAGGCATAAAAACATGCTGGCTAAATTTAATCAGCTGCCTCCTTTATTTTGTAAAGTGAATGGGTAGATTATAGCCAGGGTGACACAAAATTTGTGATTAAACTTTCTTATTTAATTGTAATTTAAAGAGAGATGAACTTCATCCCAGTTCCATATCCATCATGCTCATTCTTGCACACTGAAATCAAGAACTATCTTTAAAATAAACACCAGCTGGTGAAAGCCTCCAACTTCTGCACTGGTTCCTATCATTACAGATTCTTCTTCTGTTTTAGGGGAAGGGTGAGAAGATAAGCAAAGGCCCCCCTTTCTCAAGCTACCCTGAGTTTTCTGTTCTCCACAGTGGGCCATTTAAGATTCAGACTGCCAGGTTCTTTCTTAAGAGGGGGGGCAAAGTTGGCAAAGGACAAATACTCTGATTTATAACACGTACTGACTGCAATCAGTTGCACAGACTGAAGTACAGAACAGCTGGCAGGATCATGAAGGACAGTTCTCATTAGAGATCTGCTATTTAAACTCAGTAACTACATCCAAATTTTGATCAAAAGGACTTAAAGGAAACAAGGTGAAATTCTAAATCTTTCTTGAGAAAAACAAACAAACAAACAAACAAACAAAAAGCTGCTGTCAGTGGTATCAATGTCTAAACCTCACAATACTTCCCTTTAACCTTTCCCTCCCTAAAACTCAGAGCTGGATTTCTGATTTGCAGGCCTCATGCAATACATTGCCCACTGGGAAGGAAAACAGAAAGAACAGGACATGAGCAACAGTTACAGCTAAAGCAGAAAACCATCAAACCCAAACCAAAGAGTGTTAGTTTGTTGGTTTTTTTTTAAGTTGTCACTCCTACCAACACTTCTTTGTCTTAAACTACACAAGTTTCAGAAAAATCAGGATAAGCTGGTAAGACAATCTCCAATTGCATATTTTTCATCTGAAATGCAGCAACTGAAAACCCCAGTGGAAGTGTTAATGAATATCTGAATGTTGATCAATGCCATTGTTTAAAACTCCTGCTCTGCACATACTTTGATATTGCTGCTTGTGACAGTAAAATATCTACAAAGCAACTTTACATGAAATTACCAAAAGCTTACTTAAAATTATAAAAATAAAAATATGAATCTTCTAATGATGAAATTGTCAACCCTGTTAAAAAATAAGAGATGCTTTTTTTTAAAAAAAAAAAAAAGAAAAAAAGAAAAAAAAAAGCAGAATCACCTTTCGTTAGCTTCCTACATTGAAGTATAATAGTATATTATGATCCCTTGTTAAAAATAGAGAAGGGTACCAACAATAAACTCCTTACCCAATGCAGATACAGTACAAAAAAAAGTTTATGACATTATGGTTCTTTAATCTAGAAAAAAATATCTTTATAATTAACACATCAGTTTAAAAAGTATAGTCACATGCATGTGCTAAGCAATGCTTTCTGAGAAATTCTAGTGAGTTATGGCAATGCTTATTTATTCAAAAAGCAATTGCTAAGTAAACATTACAGAATATCCACTGAAAACATATTAAAGGTCATAATCACAAGCACTGATATTAAAATCCCCATCTCCTGCACTCAGACTCAGAGAGCATATGTATGTCATGAAATCCACAATTCAAATAATCTCTATTTTACATAATATCAGCAGAAACAAGATGGACCAAGAGCTATTTATAGGCTTTTAATCAGATGTCTGTAAAAAACAAACTTAAGAAAATTGCATTAGATTTGAAGATAATCTCTGAACAAAGAGATTATACTTAAGTGAATTGCTATAATCACAGAAGGTTCACATAATCACGGAATAAAATACTGAAGAATAAACACTTCTCCTCATAAAAGGAAAGCATAGATATAATTTATTAAATTAATAATCCCATCTTAAAATATCTGCTAAAACAATTACAATATGTCAATAACAACAAATTACATATATATGCATATATGTGTGCATATTTACATACACACATATAAACCTCCATGACTGACTTTTTTAATAGTTACAAATATCAGGGGGAAAAAAATCAGCAAGTGAACCTACACGGGATCAAACTACTATTAAGTTAACCTATAAAAAAACAATACTGCAGATGATGTGTTGTCAACATGTCAGACTTCCATTATCTTTTGCATCAGGGTTGCATGAGATTCCATGCACTTGCATAATGCAAGCCAGTGAGGATGAAGTTTGCATTATAGGCAATACAGGTCAAAGCTTTATTTTTAAATGGAATCACTTTTGCACTAAAAAAAGATCCTGTTGTTCACTGTTCTGTACAGCTTCCAGGATTACTTCACCTCTTGGTTTGGAGCAGCTGCCATAGTGGATAAAGCAAACTTCATCTGTGAATTCCATATTCAAACCATATAGCATCTAAAATACTGCCTTTATCTAGTGCAGATTTCATCCTTCATTTACTACCTTGGATGTATTATTACGGAGTAGGCCAGAAGATACACATTGTGAACTAAACATGAACCAGTAAAAAACAGAATGAAGACGCAAAGCAGAAGTGTTATGCTCATGAGACTGAACACCTATACTAGCAACTTTCTAAAAAGAGAAAAATTTATGCCAATGAATCAGGCAGAAGACAGGTAAGGAAGAGAATGTAACAAAGTACAAACGACCTAGTATAGCAAACTGATATGTATTTGATTCCAGGGATAAAATTTAAATGAATAGGCATGTACTGGCAAAAGGCCAGTTCCTAACAGAACACAAACCTTGTAAGATTTGAGTTCTGTTTTTAATTTCAAACCCATGAACTTTAAGTAGATTTGAAATTAGGCGAAACATATTCATCCATTCCTATTTATAATAGGAAAGACAGACTAGCAAGCTCTAGTTTGGACACTGGAGAAGACAGCAACGACACGAAGCATGCTTTTGCTTCCCAGCCTTAAGTATGGTAAAATGGAGCATGTATGTGTACCCTGCTTTAAAGACAACACAAAGAAGCAGCTCACAGCTGGCAACATTCCTCCTAGAAGACTGCAAAGTACACAGGCCTGCTGGTTGTCTCAAAAGCTCTCTTTTGTCTGGGCTTTTTCTTGTTGCTGGCTTTTGTTGTTGTTGTTGTGCCCCCCTCGTACCCCTTAAATAATTTAAAAAAAGTTTACAAGAAAAGGATTTTATTCAATCAGGCAAAGAAGAGGGGTGAAAAAACTCTTGTAGAATTTTAATGCAGGGAAGACCAGTTGAAGCCACACACTGCACACATTGCAGCAATACTGCTATTGTAACCACTGTGGGCTAAAAACATTGGACAGTGAAATTTGTCGAGATCAGTAAAAACTGATATGACCGGGCAAGGTAAACAACATTTCAGGCAGACATCCACTTCTATTGCAGGCCTGAAGAAAAGCTGGTGCATCTAATATCTCACTATTTTTTTCCAGTCTCATCAGCTGGTCTATTACAAGGCATTACCCTTCTCAACAGACTTTTGAACAAAGATTTTTTTGAAGTGACATGTAAAATTTCATTTTACATTTTGAAGCCAAGAGCAGACTTCAAAACTGAACAATAATCACACTAATAGTTCTGGCTCTGATGCTTTCTCTCCGCTTCGCTGCACTGTCTCTCACTGAGATGCCTTGTGCTTCATCTGAATGTCCACACATTCTCTGTGGACAGAATTTTTATGACCACACCTCAAATTATCTGAGAAAAGAAGATCTAAGAAGGATATCACCATAGCTGGAACATATTACACATGATGCCCCACATCATCCAGACCAGGACCGTATCTTGAAAGACGCATCTCTGAACGAGTCACAGCGCTCAGCACAAGTAATACAATGGTGCATTGTGGTTACTGCCTTAAGCAGAGAATACCAGCACTGTTAATGACAAAGAGGAGCATGAAACTCAATCTTCAGCTTTTTCCTCTTTCCAGCAAAATTCAATCAGAGCAAATTCTTTGGCAAGAAAGTTAACAAAAAGACCCAAGAAATCAAACATAAATCTGGTAATCTGCCGAGAGGGGAAGAGCAGAAAGGAAGAGAATTGGCAGGCTTTATTACTAAATACACTTTATGTTAGCCAGCAGATCCAAAATTAACATACAGAGATTGGATTCTGCACAGGAAATCTATTATACCGACTGCTGTCCTGTAATGTATATTGATGATTTCAGAAAAAAATCAAATGCCTAACTCTGGATGCATTGGGAATAAATGCAAATTATTTCTATTTTCTTATGTTTGAGATAAACCTAGTCAAGATACTTCCATGGAAGCTGTTGCTCAGCAGTAAAACAGGTTTTCAGTTTTTTTTTTTTTCTTCTTGTGAAAAGTATATGCATCTGGATGCTTTCCTGACATGTAATCCAGCTAGGAAGCCAGGAGCCTAGAGCAAGTAAACTTATTTTTATAATCACAGCCTGAAGTTTTCAGTTTTTCAGTTTAAAGTTGTAACTCTCATCAGTGGGAATCATTTCTGGTGAGACCTCTGTTTTGGGCAGTTCCACACAAGCAATCCCTGAAGAATTCAGTAATATTAATAGATTTTAGCACTTTGATTTAGATTTTAAAGAATGTTAAACATCCTTTCTTCCAGTTTTAGTTTTCCATTATGTAAAATTTGCAGAAGAATACTGATCATGTCAGATCACAATCCATGCACCTTGTACAGAGCAAAATTTGCTTAGTAGCTGTGAACTTGCATCATCAGCCATTGACCTCTCTGTTCAAAAGGAGCTCAGTGAGCGTTCAGAAAACATGGTGGTTTCTGAATGTGGGACCATCCCATCTTCCCCTCACAAGTGACTTCATCTAACTGCATGGTCCTTCTGTGAACATATGAAAGCCTGCAGAAAAAGAGCTTTCTTTGATGCATTATCTCAATGTCTTTAAACACTAAAATTAACTGCCAGGAGGCCTTAGACTTTTTAATGCTAGAGGTTTTTCAAGACAAACACTGACTGACACAGTACTCAGGCTAACCCTTCTCAGGGTGACACTTATCTGACAATTTAGGTGATTCCTCAGCTCTGCTTTCCGTAATTCTGCAACAACTTGCTCTAACTGACTGTAATGGAAATTGGATAAGGATTTCACATCCTAAGGGTTAAAAGAAATGTACCAGAATGTCACTAAAGCTTAATTCCTTTGCAGTTAAAAATAGATTGATTTTAAAATAAGGAATAAATGTTAATATTGGATAATATCTCCAGTTTTAATAACAAGAAATTATGAAGTTAAGGTCTTTTAAGCAAAGTTTTTCTATGGAATTGGTAAAAGCCTAGTTTTCACAATTTCAGCAGGAAACAAATGCTCCTAGGTAGAAACCACAGTATGAGTCTACTCTGGTAGTAACCAGAGTAAAGTGTTTATGGAAAAGCTGTAAGTCTCTGAAGAGAACTGTCTGGTAACTGAAGTGCTGCCACAAACTGCTTTGTAGCAAAAAAGATAAAATACCTTAGAACCAAGCACATTGCTTTAGACTCGAGAAAAAGCAAGTGTCTAGAAAATCTGCATCTAATAAACATTCTTAAAATCTTTCAAATTAATATAGCAAGAGTCAATGCTCAATAAGAAGCATACTATGTTGAATTTAACAACTGACTTTTAAAGTACATATTTTCTGGTTTTCTACATTTTTAATGAAATAAGAAGCCCTTATACACTAGACATCCTAGATTTAATTTCAGAAATGATCACATTATTTTTTCCCTTGTCAAATGCTTCCAAGATACTGATCAAGAGCTTCCTAAGATTAAAAACAGCATTCATCATAAGGACTTTGTATCTGTTGTAAATAATTTCCCTTTAAAAAAAAATAAATAAAAGAAAGAAAAATAAAAGTTTAAATATTTTTTCTTTCTTTCTCCCTCCCCAAACTTTCAAATCAGCGAGTCTTTCCACAGTACCATCCGCACAAGAGCAACTGAAATTGTGAAACGCTCCAAAATTGTCATTACAACGTTAATTCTGCTAGTTAGCTACAGCAATGTATACTTTTAAGACATTTTTCCCCACGTAGCCAACAATTTTTGTGCTATTTTATTAGAGCTGCAATGCCTCAGTCAGATTTATTTTTTATTTTTTTTTAAGATTACAATCTTGTACTGTCAGAGAGCACGACTTTGTCTCAAAAGGATACCTAGAGTCAAATTTGCTTGGTTGTGCTGTGGAAGTTAACAGCTAGAGTTCCAAGGACTCCCATCTACTCAGATTTAACAAACATCACGTATAATTAAAAACTGAAATATTTATCTATCCTGGCTCCACAGCCATAAAGCTTTTCAACCTGCCTCTTAGGTTCCATAAAGCAAATGTGTATGTTCACAAACCTACAGTTGAGGACTAAGGGGGATTTTACAGGTAAATCACTTCGGTTTATGACATAAAGGTAAAAGTGGCTTTCCAAGCAACTTCAACCATGGTATCACAATCTGAAGAGTTTTTGAATCACTTGTTTCAGCTAAAGATATTCCACATTTTCTAAACCAGCAGTGTAATAGAAAATCTGTTCTCTATCTGGTAACAGTATTCTCTACCCAGTAACACCACTAACTTGTCTATTATCTGATTTCATTCCATCCATTTATCTATCTCTTCTTAAGAAATACACTGTTTCCTCTTGTCTACAAACTGTCCTCTTAAATTCTATGCCCTATGAGAAATCCCAGGTTTTCAACTCGTTTGTAGTGTTCTTCCACTCTTCCCAATTCTTTTCTTTACTATGTCCTTTTCCTTATTGTGCTTACACACTTACAGTTTGAATAAACGATGAGGAGAAAATGATAAGCAGCATATAAATGCGTTAATACAATTTAATAAAACACCAGAATAAATCACAATGCAAATAAGCACTACAGAGAAAGGTGAAACAGGTTTTGTCAAAACTGAAAACAGAAGCAAGGTTGCCAAAAACATCACAGTAAGTCCATGACTGAAAATTAAACCTTGTAACGTAAAACGAAGGCTCTGCTGTTCTATACCATCTCTCAGACAGCATGAGCAATTACTACAGGCACAGAACTGCAAAATACAGATCTTTGGTTCTGCCACTATGAATGTGCTTGCCTCATTCTTGGCTCTCCTTCAGCACCGATCCATACAATTCTTTCTACACTTAACTGCTTTGGCCTATTTTACTTATGCACACTACCATTTTTACTTTTCACGACCTTTACCCAGACATGGGATTTATATGTTTTTTTCCAAGTGGAGGAAAAAGAATTAAGCATCATTTTACCTACATACCTACTACTACTGTTATTCTATGTCATCCTGCATACCAAAGGATTCTGTAATACCTCACTTCTGGGTCAAACAAGATGCATGCTACTAAAAATGCACAGAAATTAGAGCATTAGAAAGGCCAGGTGGCAACTACATAATTGTCTTTCATAATTTCATGAAGCATCCATATGTTCCAGAAAAAAAGACTTAACTTCCTTCAGGTAAAAAACAACATTATTCCTTTTTCTGCCTTCTCAACCTCCAGTAAACAAAAATCACTGATCCTAGGCCAACACAAAGATTATTTGAAACCTGGACAATATTTAGGTCAAGTGAAAGAATAAAATATGCAGTTTTATAATAGATGAAGCCACTTCAATTGGGGAAAAGAAAAAAAAAAAAAAAAGAGAGAAATTAAAAACAAACAAAAAAAAAGCCCTTTTAATCTATGCCATCATTTACTGTAAAGGTACAGTTCGTTGCAAACTTTACTCCTGCAGAAGCAAAAAGTTAAAGTTAAGACAAATACAAAGATTTCCTGGAGAAAGGGGTGGGGGGGGAGTGATCAATACAACTCAAAAGGCAAAGCCCAGCTTACAAGAATCATGTCTGGAATTAAAGAGAAAGTATAGGATTTCAACATGTTCAAAGCTAAAGAGAAAGCAACTTCCCTTGACTATCCTCCCTCCCAAATACTGAAAAACATACCATAATAGGCACTTAAAAATGTATAGCTCAGCGTTAGATTTGCAGAGTAAATAGCGACTCTGTCCATTCACAGCCCATACTGAAAATATGTGATATATGTATGAGGTGCCCTTAGAAAGCATTACACATTTTGCTGCTTTTGTACTTCAAACTTCATTGTCACATGGAGGTATACAAGCAAGCTTGCACACAGACGTTATACCATACAGCTATGTTACAAGTTTTGATCCAGCATTTGTCTTGATGCCCAGAGCATGGTCTCAAAACATTCAGGCAGTGCTCAGTATTTTTATCCATATCTGTTTTGTTAATTATTCTAACAACCTGTTGGTAGAGACCATTTAAAGGAAATACATTTCCAACTTCTCTTACACACCAGCAAAATAAAAAATAGTGTTATCTGTTATCTGCATTATTTTAAAATTATTTTAATATTTCTGAAAGAAAGCAGCAATACAGAAGCTGTATTTCTGTACTTGCAACATATTCCTAATAAGCCAATACAGCCTAAGCTTCTCTAAACCATTTCGACACATCAACACTTTTGTTGCTGCAAAGTGAGAAAGGAGCCTATGAAAGGAGTGTATTTACCCACTTCATCTCTCTTTGTATGCCTCTTCCCAGTACTGCTGGTAGAGTACAGATAACTTCGTTTCTCTCCAAGTTATCTAAGCAGAGGACAGCCTTCACTCTTGGCACACTAGTCAAATCCAATGTTTCTATAACCTTCATTAGCTGTAACACTTCTTGAAAGTGAAAAATGTTATATAAATAAGACAACTGAGTGCTGGATAACAGCAGAATTTTGCCAGTATATAATGTTAAGCAATTATTCATCACTAGGCATGACACTCCTACTAAAAGGATTTTTTAGTTTACTTTAAGGATACACAAAGAAAACCAGAGAAGTCAAAACACTGAAATTATCAACACTGACCTCCACTGAGTAGGACAGGACAAAGACTGGTTAGCAGTCGGACTCCAGAGCCATGCTACACAACGAAAGGTGCTATTTTGAGCTCATCAGAGTGACAATTCTGAAAAGTTTAAAGGACTCTTTCCTAATTCAATCCTTGAATGCAAGAGAAACTTTTTCTACTGTACCATGTGGAAAACTAGCAGCGTTTGCTGCTTGTTTCCACACATACGGTGGCTTTACTGATAATAATTTGCTACCGTTTCCACGCATAGACTTTAAATAATCCACGTGTGCAGCAAAAGCATTCTTGCTGAACTAGCATGAAAAATTTCAGTGTATTTTTATCCACTTTCAAAATCAGTTTTGAGGATCACTTTCTTGTTGCACAAGCAGAGCAGAGCTAAATTAATACATGCTTGGTCTCCAAAGAAGGACAGGATTCAAACTTAAGAACAGGCAGTAAAATATTAACTGTCACTGTACTGCTTATGAAAGACATTGCATGAATCATGACAATAGTAAAACTCATCTGAGCAAACTAACTACTGGTATCTGCTTTTTAAAGAAGTGCTAGCTGTTTTTACTAGGAGCTAGCTAAATTTGACTCAACTGGGCTGGAACAGCTACACCTGGAGCTTTGTTAACAGAACTGAAGAGTGGCAGCCTTTGGCAAAGTCAAAAAAGAACAAAAGGCAACTGGAAGTGAGTTAAGCTGGCAGTAACATAATCACAGAATCATAAAATACCCCGAGTTGGAAGGGACCCATAAGGATCATCAAGTCCAACTCCTCACACCACACAGGTCTACCCAAAAGTTTAGACCATGAGACTACATGCACAGTCTAATTGCTTCTTAAATTCAGATAGGCTCGGTGCAGTGACTACTTCACTGGGGAGCCTGTTCCAGTGCACAACCACCCTCTCAGTGAAGAACCTCCTCCTGATGTCTAGTCTAAACTTCCACTGCCTCAGCTTCACCCCGTTCCCACGGGTCCTATCACTGGTGTTTATGGAGAATAGGTCACCCACCTCTCCACTCCCCCTCGTGAGGAAGTTGTAGACCGTGATGAAGTCTCCACTCAGCCTCCTCTTCTCCAGGCTGAACAGGCCCAGTGACCTCAGCTGCTCCTCATATGTTTTACTCTCCTGGCCCTTCACCATCTTCATTGCCCTCCTCTGGACACTCTCCAACAGTTGAATGTCCTTTTTGTACTGTGGTGCCCAGAACTGCACACAATACTCGAGGTGAGGCCACACCAGTGCAGAGTAGAGTGGGACGATCACTTCCCTCGACCAACTAGCAATGCCGTGTTTGATGCACCCCAGGGTACGGTTGGCCCTCCTGGCTGCCAGGGCACACTGCTGGCTCATATTCAACTTGCTGTCAACCACAACCCCCAGATCCCTCTCTGCGGGGATGCTCTCCAGCGTCTCGTCACCCATTCTGTATGTATAGCCAGGGTTGCCGTGTCCCAGGTGCAGGACCCAGCACTTGCTTTTGCTAAACTTCATGCGGTTAATGATCGCCCAGCTCTCCAACCTGTCCAGATCTCTCTGCAAGGCCTTTCCACCTTCATCCGAGTCCACACTCCTCCAAGTTTGGTGTCGTTGGCAAATTTGCTCAAAACACCTTCTAGTCCTACATCCAAATGGTTTACAAAGACATTGAAGAGGACTGGCCCTAAAATAGAGGCTTGAGGGACCCCACTAGTGACCTTCCGCCAGCCTGATGTTGCCCCATGTACCACAACCCTTGGAGCCCTGCCCATCAGGTCACCCATCGTATGATGTCTTTGTTAAGTTGTACTCTGGACATTTTGTCCAGTAGGATCCTATGAGAAACTGTGTCAAAAGCCCTGCTGAAGTCCAAAAAGATCACATCAGCTGGTTTCCCTTGGTCAGCTAGACGGGTGATCTTATCATAGAAGGAAATCAAATTTGTTAGGCAGGACCTATCCCTCATGAACCCATGTTGGCTGGGACCAATGACTGCATTGTCCCCGAGGTGCACTTCAGTAACTTCAAGAATCATCTTCTCCATAATTCTACCAGGCACTGACCTGAGACAGACAGGCCTGTAATTGCTAGGGTCTTCTTTCTTACCCTTCTTGAAAATTGGCACAACATTTACCAGCTTCCAGTCTACCGGGACCTCTCCAGATTCCCAAGATCATTGAAAAATAATTGAGAGAGGTCCCGCGATGACATCAGCCAGCTCTTTAAGCACCCTGGGATGAATCCCATCTGGGCCCATGGACTTGTATGGATCCAGGTGGAGCAGCAAATCCCGCACACGTTCAGGGTCAGTTGGGAGTTTGTCATTCCCACCATCACGGTCCTCCAGCTCAGGGTATTCTGGGTCCCAAAGCCCATCATCAGCATTGAAGACAGGGGTAAAGAAGGCATTAAACGTCTCTGCTTTGCCTGCGTCATTGTCTGTAAGGAGACCTTCCCCATCAAGCAGCGGACCTATGCTTTCTTTGGTTCTCCTTCTTTTCACATACCTAAAAAAAACTTTTTTATTGTCTCCCACAGACACGTCCAGCTTCAACTCTATTTGGGCTATGGCCACACAAATTTTCTCCCTACAAACATGAGCAGCATCCCTGTATTCCTTCCTCATCGCCCGACCTTCCTTCCTGCAGCCGTACACTTTCTTTTTTCACCTAAGCTCCAGTAGAAGATCCCTGGTCAGCCAGGCTGGCCTCCTGCCCCTCCTGCCTGACTTCCGATATGTTGGAATTGCCTGATCTTGTGCTTTTAGGAGGCAGTGCTGATGGACACCAATGCAGTGCTGATGGACACTGATGAACACCAATGCCTTCAAAAGCAATTTCCCAGGGGACCTTGCCGACTAGCTCCCTGAGCAGCCTGAAGTCTGCTTTCCCCATATCCAGGGCTGAAGTTCTGGTGGCAGTTCTCCTTCTGTCGCCATAAATTCCAAATTCAACCACTTCATGGTCATTATGACCGAGACAGCCGCCAATTGCCATGTCTCCCACAAGACCCTCTCTGTTCTCTAGCAACAGATCTAGAAGGGCACCTTTCCTAGTTGGCTCCCTTAGCACCTGCACCAAGAAGTTATCACTGAGGTGCTTTATGAACCTCCTGGACTTACTCGTATCAGCCGTGTAGTGATCCCAATTGATGTCTGGCAAGTTAAAGTCCCCCATAAGGACAAGGGGAGTTGATCTTGAGGCATCTCTCAGTTCTGCAAAGAATAATTCATCGGCATTGTCTTCCTGGCCAGGTGGTCTGTAATAGACTCCCACAACATCCCCTTTATTTGTTCGTCCCTTAATCCTTACACAGAGGCTCTCAACTTTGCCATCGCCAACCTGAAGTTCCACTCCATCCAGCCCATGCTCCACATACATCAACCCCCCGCCACTTTGCCTACCCTGCCTGTCCCTCCTGAAGAGCCTGTAACCATCTATTGCAGCACACCAGCCACAGGACTCATCCCACCAGGTTTCACTTATGCCAATGATGTCACAGCTGTGGGACTGGGCCAAGACTTCTAGCTCATCCATTTTATTCCTCATACTGCATGTGTTTGTGTAGAAGCACTTCAAATGAGCCTCCCTAGATGCAGCACCTTGTGGAGCTGACTGAAGGACCTCACTGGCACACAGTCCCTCTGATTCTAGTTCACCATCCCTTAGCTCATCACCAGCATGCCTGGTTTTATCTCCTTCCCCCTTTGACTCTAGTTTAAAGCCCTATCTATCAGACCTGCCATCTCCTGACCAAAAATCCTTACCCCTCTTTGAGACAGGTGCATCCCATCTGGTGCCAGCAGGCCTGGTGTCACATAGACCTTCCCATGATCAAGAAAGCCAAAGTTCTGCAGGTTACACCAGTCCCAAAGCCACGTGTTAATGTTATAAGCCCAATTGTCAGCAAAGAACTCCCCTATCGGAAGGACAGAGGGAACCACAACCTGTGCCCATGAACCTTTAGCTAGTCACCCCAAAGCCCTAAGGTACCTTTTGATTGCTCTTGGACTTCTCCTTGCTACCTCATCATTACCAGTCTGAGAAAGACCAGTAGCAGGTAGTAGTCAATGAGCTGTACCAGGCATTTGACTTTCTTAGCAAAGTCTCTCATCCGAGCCCCGGGGAGGCAACAGACTTCTGCCCTGATTTCAGTTAGCACAGAGTTAATTTCCCTCCTAGTAGCTGGTAGGGTGCTATGTTCTGGATTTAGGATGAGACTAATGTTGATAACACAGTGATGTTTTAATTGTTACAGAGCAGTGCTTACACCAAGCCAAGCACTTTTCAGCTCCTCGCTCTGTCCTGCCAGAGGGGAGGCTGGGGGTGCAGCAAGAGCTGGGAGGGGACAGAGCCAGGACAGCTGACCTAAACTGGCCAAAGGAGTATTCCACACCATCTGACAAACAGTATATAGGGGTGGGGGGGCCAGCTGCTCGGGGATAAGCTGGGCATCAGTCAGAAGGTGGTGAGCAATTGTATTGTGCATCACTTGTTTCATACACGCTATTATTAATAGTACTATTATTATTATCATTATTATTATTATTATTTCCTGTATTAATAAGCTGTTTTTATGTCAACTCACAGGCTTCACTTTCGTGTTTCTTTCCCCCATCCCAGAGAGGAAGGAGGGAGGGTGAATGAATGGCTGTGTGGTGTTTAGCTGCCGGCTGGGTTAAACCACAACTTCCCTGTGGGTTGGGGCCGGTTGGCATAGCAGGGCCTCTGTCCCCTGCAGAAGGGAGTCCCCCTTCTTTCCTTTTTGACAGATGATGTAGCAATGCAGGGGGTAGGTTGCCTTGCCTTAGGCACCCTCTCCAACTGGGACGGGGTTTTGTCTACTTCATTGTTCTGACTGTTATGTTCTAGACCCTCATACCTGTTATATAAGGGTAGATGGGAAGGTGAGGTGGGCAGGTACAGGGCTCGCCTACCACCCCAAAAAGGAACCTGCCTCCATTCCCCCCCTTGGCCTAGGTCCCCTCCTACTACCTGGCGGGATGAAGGAACTTTTGTCTTCTGTGTAGCAGGAGACACTTGTGCTGTGGCAGGCTCGTGAGTCTGTCTCAGAGAGGGTAGAGTACACCTCCACCAGTCAATTTCCCTCTCTGACTCCCTCATGCTCCTGAGCCTGCTCACCTCCTCCCGAAGCTCTGATACCTGGCTGAGCAGCTCTTCAATCTGGGCACACCTCCCACAGACATACCCCTCACTGCTGCTCTCAGATACCGACAGATGACTCGGGCCCACCCTACAGCCCTCCACCTGAGTAGCCACATCGGTGACTGTGGCTGGAGAGGCCGCGAGAGATGCAGAGGCCCTGGTTTTCTGCCTGGTTGATACCATGGCCAGGTTCCTTGCAAGCAGGTTATAAGTACCAAAGGGAAAGACTGCTGCAAAGGAGCACTGAGGAGCCCTCCCTGCTCACCCTGCCTGTGCAAACAGCTAAGAGCATGATTGACTATACCTTACATGACTAAGATGAACTTTGGAGATCCTTTTCTCCACAACTGAAAATACTGAGTGGAATCTCTTTAGAGGGTAAAAGGTAGCTGGTAAAAAAAGTTCCTCCTTTACATTTGTCCCACTACAGAAGTTGCTGCTTGGTTACGTCCTATACAAAGACAGCTATAAATCTGAGCAGGAAAATCAATACTTGCCTGCCTGATTTTTCCACAATTACTAGAAAACACTCTCTTCCATTCATAGTTCCATTGCTTCTTATGCAGAAACAGACATTTTCTTTAGCAACTAAAGGAAATAAATGACTAATAAAAAGTGACTGGCAAAGCAGTAGCTGGAAATCTAGTGCATAGTCCATTGTATTACTTTATTCAGAGCCTGTATTTTTGTCACAGGCGCGATGACGGAGAGCTGCCAGCAAGTACAGGTCGCATTAGGAGCAGTTAGACTACTGTTTTACTGTGGTCATGAATACACAGTATCTAGGTGAATTTTTTTAAATTAAAAGCCAAACAATGTTCTATATCAACTTTTTTCTCCTAAGCTTCTGTTTCTTCAGTTAAAATACCAGCAAGTGCTATTAAGAAATAAAAGGAGAAACAGCCACAAGCGTTGTTTGCATTTTGAAGTTTAATTTAAAAAATAGAAATTTTAGTGTTCTCTTCTCTCATCACTTTCCTCTAAAATACTTTGGATAAAAATTATAAGGTTTATTTGCTGGAAGTATAGGCATACATCAGAAGTTATTTAAAACAGGAAAATATACATCTCCAATCTTTCTCAGCTAAACAGATCTTCACCCTAATAACAGACATAACCATGCTAGTAGTCATGCACTCATCAATGTACATTCTTTTACTGCCAGGCTGCAAACACAGGTTTGTGGATCTTTAGAAGTAGCAGTTGTTTTAGACAAGACAAAGTATTTGGTAGAATAACCTAACAACCAATAACAGAGGCTCTGGTAATTGTGCCACCTGACCTCAACTTACTTTTCTTTAAACAGAAGTAATGACCTAGACTAGTGTCACTCCTACCAGGATTGCAACTCCTAATGAAGTAGCAAGAAGCTTTAAAGGGTGGGAGTCATGAATAGGTAGGGGAACACCTAATTAAAAATTAAGCTACTAAAAAGCAACAAGGAAAAAAATAAAATGAAATAAAATAAATAAAACCAAACTACCCTGAATTACAGCTAGAAGGAGCTCATTTCCTCCAGGGAAGTCAGAAGCAACTGTAATTATTAGCAGTAGACATTTACACAAGCTAGTGAACTATCAGCTCCCTTAAACTGCTAGCAGCAGCTCACTTCCTGCCAGGCAATATTATGAGTGCTCACATCTGCAGCTGATAATTACAGCTGATTTTCAAGTCTTCCTCCTGCCCCCAACACCCTGAGGAACTGAGCTGCTGCCAGCAATTAGAAGTAGTACAGTAGTATATTTTTCCTTGGAGAGTGCACAAAAGCAGATGAGCACAAGCAATGTTCGTGTTTGTTCAGTTTGTGAAACATTCACCTACTTTATTCCCTGCTTCATCAGTGAAGAAAATATTTATCATCTTGTAAAAAAATTGTTGATTAATGCTAATAAATATACCTTAAACCAGAACCATGCTATTTTCCAAAGTTTATACTAACTACATAAAACAGAGCCATCCAGTAACTCAGAGACAGAAATCACACACTATATAAACACTAGTAATTGTTTTACTTTGTTCTACCTGAGCATCCAGTCTAGTAAAAACATCATGTCTGTCTCCTCAAGACATAGCTGTTTCCAAGAAACAATCCAAACCCCAGAAGTGATATCATTTAGTATCACAGTAGGTACACAAGGCATTCCCACAAGATTTCCATACAGGCATACAGGTCACAGAAATAGAAAAAAGAAAATTGTTGTCTCCATCCCCACTAAATTTGGTTTAGCTTATCAAAGTGGGAAAACATTTTGTGCTGGCTGCTGCCTGCACTACCGTGCAAACTGGTAAATTTTCAGATGGTACTGTTATGTAAGGGGTAATCCTTCCACTTTTAAATTATAATATCCCTACCTTGATATAACAGAAATAGATGCAATGGTAAGCCAAGAATTTTTTGGCAGTTTTATGCTGTCTGGCAACACTGCCTATCCTTATGCTATGAATTTATCAAGGTATCACTCTACGTAAATGTAGATTCTTTCTCCTCCCCCTTCCAAGAATACTCATCATGGAGTTATATCCTCCTTGAAACAGGAAATTATTTTATATATATATATATATATATATATAATTCTGATGCAGAATGTTAACTATGCACTCTGATAAGCCTATAAATATGAATACAAGATGGAAAAAAAACCTTCTGAATATATACTCATCACACTTTGCTTTAGGGTATCAAATCAGGTTTTTTGTTTGTTTGTTTGTTTTTCTCCCCTAACTGTTCTGCAAGCAATTTCTCCCAATTTCATCCTTCTCGTGCATTCTTTTATCTCAAAAGAGACCTTTTCCAACAGATATCCTAATCACGTACTGGGAGAGGGTGCCAAACAGAATTTAAAAGAAAGCATCACCCATGTACAATCTCAATATGAAAACTCTGAACGTCTAGTCAAAAGAATAGTGGCAGGGTGTATTTATTTTTAAAAATACACTACTCATTTTCAGGTCTTTTAATTCTACAACTTTACCTGTTGTTTTTGGAAAGCCTACAGATTTTAAAACGTATACACTACCATGTCTTCCAGTTTCTATCTGCTTGCAAATATATCAGCTAGGAACATGTATCTGTATCAGGAATAAAACTCAAAAAAAAATATCTAAATTTTCTCATTTATTTTTGAATTTAAACTATCTTATTTCACAATTGAAATATACTCTTCTGTTATCTTTCTATTATAATACAGTGCACAATTATCACACTTGAGCAGCCCTGTCCTCCAAGCTGTCACGGGACCAGGAGATGCTCCACTGCTATACCCCATTAACCACTGCAGGTGTCTAAGCCCAGAGTGCCATCCTTTGTTTTTACTGACACATAGGTATATTTTTATGTCATTTTGGTATAAAGTGCTATATAGAGGCAAGGTTTCCTTAAACCTCCCTGTAGGGAGACAGCAAGTCTTAAAATTACCTTGTGTCCATTGTTTTGTGAAATTATTGCTAACATGTACCTTTCTGAAGCAGCTATAGCTTACAGGCTACAAGGGCTAGTCAGCTGAAATTAAAGGCATTCTAGAGGTTAACATGTTGATCTGTGATTGAGACAGATGTTGCATGCAAATTAAAATTCCATTTAACTAAAAGAGGAACTGTTTATTGAGATTTAAAAGCATCTGGAAAGTAGTTTTTGATTATTTCTGAGTCACTTTTAAGGTCATTAAGAACATTTAGCAACGAAGTGAGAACCTTTTTAAGTTGTACATACATAACATATACATTATAATTACAATTGTAATGAATACAGATGCAGATTTACCAACATCCTATGCCACATAAGGGGATCAAATATTGAGAAGTACAAAAATTTTGGAAACTGATTATTTCATTCACTTATTCATTACATAACAACAAAATAAGGACTGATAAAGAGAGATGGATAGAAACCATATACCGTCCGTTTTCAGGTGAGCTTGGCAAGGAATGTGAACACCTGTGTGGGACAGATATCAGACTGAGCCACAAAGAACTGAATGAATATTTTTTCATTATTGAACCTATTCTGTAAGGAGAAAACACAGATCAAAACCACCCTTCAAAATGCAATGTGAAGCCCCACGGGAAAAAAAATAAAAATGAATGAATGAATGAATCAAAAAAGAATTACTCCTACTCCACTGGCAGAGACTCAGCAGTTACAGAAGTGTTCAGGCATTAATTCAAAGACCTGCCTGAAGAGGGAGAGATTAAAAAAAAAGTGAGAGAGCAAAGTGTCAACGACAATCAATTCCTCTCCTTCTCCCTCCCATCCCACCTGACCAAGTTAAAGCTTCTACCTCTGAGCAAGTAGACTGTCAACCTCCACTTACCGTGAGTGGGCAACCAGGGCACCCAGACGAGAAAACCCCGTCACCGCCCAGCTTCTCCAGCATAGCCTGCCACGCTGACCTGTCTCCCGGTCCCCCGGCTCAGCCAGGGGGCCCACACCACAAACAGCTCCCTCAACACCACGTAGCCCCTTCTATCCTTCCCCTCTTCCACCACCACCACCACCCGTGGGCGGGCCCACGGCGAGGGCCGGGGCGGGATGAGCGCTGAGAAGCGAGCCGGGGGAAAGCGAAATTAAAGCTGTAATGCAGCGGCTTAGCGCGATGCCGAGAAGCCGGGAGGGAAACTTGGAGGGCTCGCAGCGCCCGGCTCGGCCCATCAGCTCAGCGCCGTGCCCCAAGGGGAGGCCGGCAGCGGGTGGCAGGCTTGGGCCTGGGCTCCCGTGTGCGGGTATGGGGGAGGTCCTTCCCTGCACAGCTTTTTAACAGCAACCTCGGAATGTATTTGCTACTAAAGAAGTAAAACTCGTCTGAAAAACACCCTTGCTACATCTGTGTACCACCCTTAATCCAACCCAGTGTACAAGACACAGCCTCTGCTTAAAGGCTAGAGTACTTCCATGCAAGGCCCAAGCAGGCTTCAGATGTTCACAGGATCTGAGCTTATAGGGGATTAATTGTGTCACCACAAAATCATCACCTAATTATGTCACCACAAAACCATGGACAACAGGAACAGGGATCTACTGGGACAAGTCCCTCATACAGTAGGACAAAGGGAAATTTTGGGTCAATTTTTGTGCCTAATGCAACTTTTGTAAAGAGGATGCTTGAGCCACCAGAGTGCTGATAATGGGAAGGAATAGTGCTCAACTTTATTGTTGAGTCTGTATACAAAAAACAAAATGGATCACTTGCCCTTGGTCTAACTTGGAAAGACAGATTTATACAGAAGAAAATATTCAGTACTTCAATTCTGAATGTATCATAATAAAGGATTCATCAAATTACTGCATTAAAAGATTCATAAAGATATCAAACAATGGCATGTTCTGTGTTTTGCTCATTTTTGAAGGTAGTCCCAAAGAGATTAAATGATTGTCCTTTTTATGTGCAACCCAACACACATCTGTCAATAGCATTTCCAAATGAGGCTGCAAAAACTTTGGTCAGGGGCTCTGTACTTGGAATGAAGTACATATAGCGATAAAGTATTTTTCCAAAGAATCAATTTTAAAATTTAAGAATAACACAAAAATACTTACAATAGTAATATGCAAGGATGATTTTCTACAATGGTATTTAATATATGCTAAACTTGAGAACATATGAGATATGTTCAGATATGATAACATATCTGAAACCAGTTCACATAATGTAAAAGAAATACTTTAAAAGAATGCAGATCTTATAGTTCATAAATTTCAGCAGTTGTAGTGTATCTTGTCAAAACAACATCAACAACAACAAAAACTTTAAAGCATCAGGGACATCATATGTGTACTTTTTCCACACTGCCTTTTCTTTAGCCTAGATATCAACAGTATTCTCTGTACCAAGTGGTGCGGGAAGGCCTAATAATTTAAAAGGCACACTCCTCATCATTTCATTTGTAAAAGTTGAAATTCATTCAAATGAAGTTGATCTCCACTTTTTTTTTTTCACTGTTGAAAGTGCTATGTACATAAAGCCAATGGAAGTCTTTCATGATTGCAGAAAAGTGATATTAAACATTTATTTGAAGAAATAAATATGGTAAACAAAAGACTGCTAACAGCATTAGAACAGTACAGTAAAATCTGTTTTTGCAAGAGTTGCATGGAGCCTTTAGTCTTATTGCATATAAATAATGTTTCAGCTAAGTCTATAGTTGAAATTTCATAGTAATATATTAAACTATGAGCATACATCACCCTACTTACTACTTTTTGATATCCGTTCTATATGTTTATCCATGTATTGTAATAGAAAATTATATCATTGAAATCAAGTTTCAGTTCCATTCATCATTTGCTCGTAACTTTCTTTAGGCCTGACATTTCCTTTGTTTATATCCCACATAAAGGATTTATTTGGGGGTTTGTGGATTGTTGTGTTTTTTTCAAAAAGAAGCAATTTCAATGGAGTTTTAAGTGCATAATATACATTGGTGTCTTGCATCTTTGTATCTGAAAAGTTAGATAAAATTTGCAGGACATGTTTTTAATCTATAGTAAAGAAAATACCACATCTAGGAGAATTTATTTTGTGTATGTGTGTTTACTTAAAAAAAGAAAAGCATAACCAATGGTGGAGAATTCACATCTTTCCGCCAAGAGTGGTTGATATATGATGACTTGAACAGATGAATTTGGGGTGGCAATGATTCTTGTTAGTGTTAGGCTTTCTTTTATGTATGCCCTTAAATCAGCCATCCTTAAGGAATCTCAGATTAAGATGTGAAGCTCAAGTCTAAATAGCTATTAAGGCTGCTTTAAAGAGCTGTAACTGCCATTCTGCATCATCAGCCATTCCTCCTGACCAGAAGTCCAGGCAAGCCACGTAGGTGGTACACCACACAGTTTTCTCAAAAACTTCCTTTAGTAACTTCCACCCTGTTTTTCTTCGCTTTCCACAGGTCATTTCCGGGTCAAGCCTGTTCAAAGAACTCTGCACTGTACAGAAATTAAATTAGTGAATGAATAAAAACTGCTGCTTTCATGTGACTGTGGGGAAGGACCATTTACCTGGCATATCTGTATAAGCCATCTCAGGAAACAGAAGGTAACACCACCATTTCTTTAAAAATTATTTGTAGTAGTTAGTGACGCTGCAAACTCCAAGTCTTCCATTTTGAAATCATGTGGGAAAAAAAATAAATAAATAACATAATCTTAAAACAGTATATTGTCCTTTTATTCATTTTTAATGAATCATAGAATCATTTAGGTTGGAAAACACCTCCAAGATTATCTGGTCCAACCTTTAACCTAGCACTGCCAAATCCCCCATTAAACCGCATCAGTACACACTACATCTACATGTTTTTTGAAGATCTCTAGGGATGGTGACTCAACTATGAAGTTACGTAAACCAGAAAAAATTACCCAAAGCTTAGAGGTCTGCTAGAATGTTCATTATGGTGCTGTTAAACTGTCTTTAAGAAAATTAGTATTGTTTGCTATTTCCTAAGGTTGGAAAACCAGACCGTAACTTTTGTACCAAGATAGATAATCACAAGCTATTGGCACTGGCTTCGTTGTACTTATGCAGTGAGAGCCAAGAGAAAAATTTCTTTGGAGAATCAGCTGGAAATGATGAACATAGTGGAATTTCACAAGGAGAAACTTAAGAATTACACATTGTGTCATGCCAAAACCCCATTGTCATAAGGATATCTTGCTATTGAAAAGTAGTAATTCAGACAAGAAATATTAAATAGGTGAAGGTATTACAGTATTATCATTTTAATTAATTCTCTACTTCAAATTTAGAATTGTAAAACCTAACAACAGCTGTAAAGTTAAAACAGATGTGAGATTTGATACCCTGCCTCATACAGCATTAACATCTGAACACATACTTGTTATTTTTACTGAATAAAAACAAATGGCTGTAAACAGACTTCAGCACCTCACCTTTGAATTAGGATCTAGATACAAAAAAATAATGCTTCACAATTCTGGATTAGTTGCCACTTATTTTTGAGCTAGTCTCTGGCTGTAGTTAAGCAGCTAAGCACTATCCACAATTCAGGCCAACCTCAGATGGGAACAGTGATCAGGTTCCAACAGAACAGGAATCGGTTAGGAATCAGTTAAACTAGCTAATTCTAGAAATGAAACTGCAAAGGCCTTAGGCACCTTACAGCTTGCAAAATAAAAGTCCCAGATTGATGCCTAGGTATGAGCATCCATGTTTTCTTTCAGAAAAGTGGCAGATCATTTTTTAAAGACAACAGAAATAAGTTTTCACCTTTTTATGCAGTCCCTCAGTTAGAGTATTTTATTATATATTCATTTAAGATAAGACACAGAAGCTGTTCTGACCACCAGCTAGAACATGAATCTTCCCATCAGTGCCTTCAACACCAAGATACCAGGTCATTCTCACTTTGTTTTTCCATCTCTGGTCCAGGAAGTCCCTAATTCCCCATGAACCTGCCAGTGTTTCAAAGGAGGCTGAGAGAAACACTGCTAATTTGGAGCAGCAATGTGGACAAGTACTATATTAGTTTCCAACTTGACCTGGCTGGGCAAAATTGCCCAGAAAATTGTTTTGGTAGCTGCCTTTTTTTCCTCCTGACTTGCTGGCTGTTTCAGAAAGAATAAGAGAATCCTCACGTATGCCTTTTTTTTTAAAGGAATCAGTTCTTAATCCCTAAAATGAAGCAGAACACAGTCTTTTTATACAAGTTACTTTCGTAAGAGTTTCTGCATGTGTGTACATGTGCTGCTCTCCTAGATGCATTGGCAAGCTGAGCCAAGCAGGTGAATTTCTACACCTCTGAAAATCCATAGGTAAACAGGCTTTAGCAGGCTACAGAGGTTCACCTGTGTAGATCTGATGGCACTAGTTGATCTGATGGCTCTAGTCTGATTATTTAGCGTTCTCCAACACTGCCTTCATTCAATCTCAAAAGGGTACATCACTTTGAAACCTAATACAGATAATGGCAAAATCTCAGTCAGATCTTGATAGGTTTATAATAAAGCCCATGCTCAGCCTTTTTAATCCCCCCTCAGTTGAATACATAGATAAGCCATACAGTAAAATAGCACTATAGAGCTCACAGTATCAAGATTCATGAAGAGAAATCTGGATCTGAAAAGCTTTTTTTTTAAAGCATACCTAAAGCATACCAAAATAAGTAGAAATATTCAAAAGTTACAAAAAGATAAGATCCCACAAAAATCAGAAACATCTAAATTCTGTGGCATCTAGTCATTAAATACGATGCTTTTGGCATAAGTGATAACAGTTAGATTATAAGTGCTGATTATAAGTGGATACACTGCTGATTATAAGTGGATACACTTCAGCATTTACTGTGTCACAAAAGGAAGAAGAATATTGTGATATATTGTGATCAGTAAGGTCACTGTTCGGGAGTGCTGAGATTAAGAGTATGTCAAAAGCATCAAATTTTCTATCTGCTGCACTGGTAAACATTTGTGCAATTATTGTCAGTGCTGACGTGGAATCAAAGGGAGCCAGAAGATTAAAATAGAGCTTGAGCATGATTAAAAATGTAGGCACAGACACTGCTGTTTTATTTATAATGCAAGAGAACAGTAATATAGTGACCACTGGTTAATAATAATATAGCATGTGAATGAATACTCATATTTCTGTGTTTGATATCTTACAGGTCCAACTCAGGTACAGCTTTCAGCTGTTTAGGATATCATAAATGATAGGGAAATTATAAAATCACTAGTTAGAGAACAGAATGTCAAAAACTGCAGCTAGCCTAAAAACAAACACAAACAATACAAAACAAAAAACAATCATTTTCAAATTTTCCAGACAATAACATAGGTTTATACAAACTTAAAAAAGTTTTTTTTTCTTCCACACCATGGCATGAACTAATCATTACAGAAGTTAGGTCAGCCCAGAACAGAGCATTGAACAATAAAGTTGATACAGTATATGGTTGTCTCACTTCTCTCAAAAGTGAATTTGATAGACCAAATCTGTGTTATCAGCATTCTATTCAGACTCACGGGCAGAAAAAAACAAGCACAGGAATATGTATTAGATTTAGTATTCTTCCACTTTAACATGGCAGAGCAGTGCTGCCAACATACATGCAAGCAACTAAAAAAGGTGTTTTTAACTTGTAATGCCTAAACAACAAGGGGAAAAGGGGGGAAATACTGACTGCACTATAATTATATAGCATCAATCAAAAACATCCACCAAATTTTAACATGATTTGGCCTTCTGCATGAGACTGAATCAGCTGGAAACATTCTAGGTAACTTTAGGGATATCTATAATGAGAATGATGGAAACCAGAAATTTAACAGGTTTTATTTAGTGCTCTAATATTTCACTGCACTAGAAAGCCTGAGTGCTTTAAAAAATGACTTTACCAGGTAAGCCCATTGTCAAAATTTGTTCCAATAATGTATTTGTTTTTAGTAATACACTAGTCTATAATAACTTACAATAGTAACAAACTTACATTATCTATAAAGCGTAAGCTCCAATATAATTCAGTTAAATACCAATCTAACAATTTTGATGAAAATTACTTAACTCCATCTTGCACATTTCTTTATTTCTGGGAATCATTCTCAATTTCCTTTTCTGAAGCTTTTCTAGTGCTACACTGCATTTTGGTAATATCACCACTGAAGCTGAAGACAATATTTCAACTAGTAAGCCTACTAGAAAATTATAGTTAGATTTATATCTGTTTTAGTCATCCAATGATTTTTCAAAGTACTTTTCCATGAAGTCTAGAAAGTTCAGATAGGACACCAACAGTGTTTTCACTCTATCCTTTCAGACTTGTGTGGGGGTATATTAGCCTTTGTTCAAGCATGTTCATTAGGAATAAGGCTACTAGCACATCCTAGATTGCCAGACTCTCCCCATTTTAAGTTCCAGTTGCTTACAACTTTGCCAAATATTAAATGTTTGGGCTCAAATTTTCCATGCAATGCCTGTGCCTCAAGCTGAGATGTGTTGGAAAGTTTCAGCTACAAAAATAAAACTATTTCCAAGAAAGAGGGTAGGGGGGAAAAACTTTGTTTCACTCATGAAAAAAAATGCTAATATAGTCATTGAGTAAAATTTCCAGGTCAGGTGACCTAAGGACCAGACTGCCAGGCAGACTTCAGACTATGGGGGGGGGGGGGGGCAATGGTCCTTTGCAATTTGATTTGTGGGGAAGATTCCTCATGACCCAAGTATGGGCTTCAGTTCCAGCAGCAACCATTACTGTTAGCATGCTGGCAGAAAGAACAAGATTTTCATCCCTGGGCTAGGCACGACTGTGGCTTATTTGTGAACAGAAAATGTGGCATCTGTCTCTCCAGTACTTTATTGACCCGTTCCTGCTCAATAAGGAAGAAGGTGATAATTTAGAAATCAGGGGAACAAGACATAGCCCTGCTGCAGCAGCAATACATGCAGACAAAGGGAGTCAAATGGGAAGAGAAACGGGTTGGACTGACATTGGCTGAGTCTGTAGGGGGCAAGGGAAGACTGCAGCACTCAACAACCTGCGTATGGCACACACATGGCATTTTAAACTCTGATATTCAAATGATTTCAGAGGCAAGGCTGTCAGCCTTTCAAATATACAAGCCATCAAATGCTGCAACCACAAAATAGCGGCTTGCTAAGACTGACTTCCCTGTGATATTCAGCTTCATAAGTCATGACCAAAAAAAAAAAAAGGCAGAACCCCTGAGTCACTACAAGCACTGAAGCCCCTATAAGGCTGTGTCATAAAGAAAGATGACAATTCCAGCTTATCTTAACATTTTATTTTTTGCCATCGCTTTCTGCCTTGGTATTCTTAACTGATTTTGCCCATGTTCTTTGAAGTCCTGTCATGGTGGCCTGAAATTGTGCTTTAGTACCTTATGGTTAATAACCTCTGGTTTCTTCAGAGTGGCAATATACAGCCACTCCAGCTGAGACCAGAGCATTTTTCTGTGTTATTTTATAAAAACACTGGATGCAAATGAAAAACTGTTGTTGCAAGGCTGTCAAATATCTAGCTGCCATCAGCCCATCACTTGACTTGAAAACACAAATTGAACTAGCCACAGACACAGCGAAGACTGAGAACCATCTTCAAAGCAGCAATCATGGCTCATTTCTGTACCAATTCAGGCTATAACAATAAATGCAGTGGTTCAAGAGGTTTGTGGTGAGTTCATGAAAACTTTTTTCTGCATGTGGGAATTCTGGAATCATTGCTGGTGAAGCAGGAAAATCATATAAACCATGTTTTGTCCTCATAGTCATCCTCCTATGAATGCTGCATGCATTTATAGAGCAAAGAACCACATCATCAGCTGCATGTCGTGTTCTTTCTTCAGATTCAAAACCTTACAGTACTGCTCTGAGTGACTGCTGATCATGTACTGCAAGGACTAAATGCTCCTGAGATTCACAGCTGTTTCATTCTGCCACAAATATGAACATCCTGCTGAGACATTGAAGAGAACTCATGCTAGAGCATACCACATACAAAGTTAGTTCACATTCAACTTTGGTTGGCACTAGGAGAGTTGACGTATATCCCTGCATATGTTAACATCAACCACACGTATTAAGAAAATTAAGATTTCTGGTATAATGAGATAACAAAATTGTGAGTTGAGAGAGTTAGTGTATATCTTCAGTTCAGAGGCAGAGCAAGTTTACATTCTGTGGAGAAGTGCCGTAGATATGAAGAAAATTAGATGATGAGAAACATTTGCATCTGCTGTAGAGGTCCTGTAAGGTCCTATAATCCTTTCCATAGCTGGACACCTAATAATGCGGTGCTGCTTTTCTGACTGGAGATTCAAGGACATGACCTGCAAAAATGCTGAGCTGCCACAGCTAGAGCTAAAGTAATTGACAACAGCAGCTTGAGCATATAAAGTACAATGAAGCTATAGCTCTTAAAACTCAGGAACCTTGAAATGGGCATCTGAAATTTGTGAATGCTTTAATCTAAAATAAATCCTGTGAAAGACAAAAAAAGCTGCTTGGAAGACCAAGCAGTTCAAGAAGGACCCTGGAAGAGCAACTTTGTTGTAGAGAAGGGATACCTTTTTTTTTTTTTTTTTTTTTTTAAATCTGTAAGTATGACTATCATCCCACATTGTTATTCAGTTCTCTACAAGTATGTATATTTATATAAAACATTTGGATTGTGTGGGTGAAAATACATTATAAATTATCTTGAGTAATATCATGGATCAAAAAAAAGCCTGGAAAACTGAAGGAGAAAAGCCATTTTACATCTTCCACAAAACACTGCTTCAGAAATTTGTCCTCCCTTCCTATAAAGGGTATGTTGCCTAAAAAGGAGTGCAGCCTTTTATTTTGTGACAACTGCATGTACCAGAGCATCTTTAAAAATTGTCTCAATGTTACCTTGCATTATGGGAGAGAGCTTTTCATCTGGAAGACCCAAAAGGACTGCCAAGGAATGGCACTGATAACTGCACTTGTTTTATCCATTAGGAATAGAATCAGAATTTAATTGAATAATTAAGATTCTTAGTCATACCAGTTTTGTTGCTTTAAAGTAGTCAAGCATAAACTAGGCACAGCAGAAGTCTCAGTAGTATTTTAAAATGGTTTTTTTCCTTACTCAATTAACTCAAATGAAAAAAATAAAAATCTGAAACATCAACCTGAGAAAAATTAACGGTTAAGAAAAATACAGTCCCTTCATATATTAAGTTATAGATGGACAAACTGAGAGGTCTGAATGGGCACCAATTCAACACTGAATTATAGCACTGCTACCAAAAAGTCTAGTAACACAACTAACATTTGATCATATATCTAGATTATGCTACCATATATCAATATGATCTGTATATTTATGAAGGTTTATAATGTGGTTTTACTATAAGAGCCAAAGTGTTTCATTTAAGATGGAAAGGGGAAGAGACTTTATCAGTCCTTGTTGTTCTTCCTTCCCCTGTAAGTCCATTTTCATTTGGGTCCTGTTTTGTTCCATTGTTGCCAGTACTAGACACATACAAAATCCAATCCCATAAAACAGTTCTAGGATGAGAGTCTTCATTTGGTTTGTGAACCTACTACAAACATCAGTTTGTATTAAAATCAGAAACATTCAAAGAAAAATCAAATTAGAATAATATAAGAATTATAAATCTACTGTCCTAGAAGTATAGTAATATTTTAATCTTTCTTGTTTCTCTCCTCCTATATTCATTAAAGATCTACACATTTAAAGCATTGCATAGTGTTTTTGCATACTGACAATATGAAATTCTTATCAACTTAAAATGCTATGAACTAGAGAAAGGACTTGATGCCATTGAGCAGCCTAACTTAGCTATCACTCATGCAAAGGCTTTATAATTTTTGACCTGTGTAAAAACATTTACTTAATTCTATAGAATTAACATGCTCATATTAATATTTTAGTAACTTAGGTACATATGTAAGAAAAACAATAGTGGAATTCTAAATTAAAAATGAAGGTCTATGGTCAGGAAATTCAAACAAATTAAGTAATGAAACACAACGGTGATTTAGCAATGCAAAAGTGTAACCTCTTATTGCATATTCTATGTCACTCAAAGGTTTCTATTAAAGGAAATTGTTAAGCAGTCATGACAATTGAGCTAATTTTGAGGCTAACTTCTTGATTTTCTCAAGAGCTTACGTGGTCTTTCAAATTCACATTGTACAGTTCTTTGCATTGATTTCCCTTGTTTTGAAATTAAGAAGGAAATTAGGAAATACAGTGCATATAAGCTTTGCTAAATATTTAAGGAACCTTAGCACAGCTAAGTCTTTTTAATGAGGGAATAAATCTTAACTATGCTAAGACACTGTAAATGCTTAAGTCTCCTTGGGAGTTTAGAGCAGCTCAGCCATGCTGTGACACTAAGAGTTTAAAGAAATTTTAATTGGTTAGTAATTCAAATTCTTTAGCTAGTCTATACAAGTGCTATAATCCCAAAATTTTGGTTCATTTATCCAGTCAAAACAATCAGTCAAAACTATAAGCCTCAGAAGGAAGGTCTCTGCATCTCTAGGCCAAAGTCTACAGTCCACACTGTAGTGGGTTTACATGGCAAGGTTTTGGTAGGAGGGGGGCCATAGGGGTGGCTTCTGTGAGAAGGATCTAGAAGCTGCCCCATGTTTGGTAAGGGCCCCACTGCTGACCAGAGCTGAGCCAATAAGTGATGTTGTTTTGCGCCTCTGTGAGAGCATATTTAAGACAGGGAAAAAAATGCTGTGCCACTCAGCAGCTGGGAGGGTGAGAGGAGTGAGAAACAGCCTTGCAGGCGCCAAGGTCAGTGAAGAAGGAGGGGGAGAGGTGCTCCAGGCGCCGGAGCAGAAGTCCCCTGCGGCCTGTGGTGAGGACCATGGTGAAGCAGGATGTCCCCCTGCAGCCCATGGAGTACCACGGTGGAGCAGGGTTCCACACTGCAGCCCGTGGAGGAGACCACGGTGGAGCCTGTGCCCCAAAGGAGACTGCGGCCTGTGGAAGACCCCTGCCGGAGCAGATTCCGGGCCAGACCTGCAGCCCATGGAGAGGAGACCACGCAGGAGCAGGTGACCCGGCAGGAGCTGCTGCCCGTGGGGGACCCAGGTTGGAGCAGTTTGCTCCTGAGGGATGGACCCCGTGGTACGGACCCATATATGGAGCAGTTCTTGAAGAGCTGCTGCCTGTGGACAGCCCACGCTGGATCAGTTTGGCAAGGAGTGCATCCCGTGGGTGGGACCCCACAGCACAGGGGACAAGAGTGACCGAGAAGGAGTGGCAGAGAAGAAGTGCTGTAGGCTGGCCATAACCCCCATTCCCCCGCGCCGCTCGGGGGAGGAGGTGGAAGAGGGTGGATGGGGGGGAAAGTGCTTTTGGTTTCTTTCCTTTGTTTCTCACTTCTCTAGCTTGTTAGTAATAAGCAATAAATCTTACTTTCTCTCTATGCTGAGTCTGTTTTGCCCGTCACAATAATTATTGCGTGATCTCCTTGTCCTTATCTCAACCCTTGAGCCCCTTTCATCGTATTTTCTCCTCGCGCCTCTTTGAGGAGGGGGAGTGAGAGAGTGGTTGTGGTGGGGCTCCGCTGCCCACTCGAGTGAAACCACCACACACACTCAACCAAATCTTCAGTGGTCAAAGAGCTCACCCTGCTCTGAACATCTCTTTCCAGTCTGGATGAATTTGAACTAAGAGCTCAGTCCTAAATGATAGTTAGCTAAAACATTACCCAAACCCTGCCTCAAACCTTCTGTGCTGCTCACTATAAGCAATCATTTAGGTTCAAGAAAAACAGCGATCAAATACTGAACTGCCTGCCAGTCTTAGTTCTCAGGGCAGTGCCTAACACGTAAAGTGCCCTGTGACCTAACAACTATTCTGGGAAGATTAATAAGATACCAGTTGTATAGTTGAAATATATTTGCAAATAAAAGGGACATATGTTGGGAAAACAAGAAGTTATAGTACTTCCTAGGAAAAGAACTAAAAAAAAAAAAAAAAAAAAGGTAGGAAATGCAGCATGCAGTTGGCAACCGTCTTCAAAATAACTGCTCCACATCAGGTGCACATTGAAAGGCTGAGATGAAGTTCTTATACATTACATAGTGGAGAGTTGTAACTACTACATAAACCATGCTTTTATAATCAAACTGTGTCCATCACCATCCCCCCTGCCCACAGTTTACTATTGTTAAAACACACTTAAAATTTTGGAGGTGTAGTCTAGTTTCTTCTGTGGTTATTTCATTTCATTTTATTTCTGATGGTAGTTAATAACAGTAAAAGTAATTTACTGACCCTGCCTAGTTAAATACCATCAGCCCAAAACTCAGTTTAAAGTCATTTAATAGGGCAGTCACTATAAACAAAAAAGCTCTGACTGCACAGTCAGTAAGCCAGAGGGAACAAGAGGATTAAAGCAATTTTCCAGGAAAATTTATAGAATGAAATTAGCCAAATGAATTAAATGTCAGTTATATAGCTGATAATTCAATCTACATTTATTAGTGACTTTCTCACAATTGTAATAATTATTTCAGGATGGAGGCAGCTTTTAAAACTAATAAATTTGAGCATACAGATCCCATAGACTGCTGCTTATCTTAATCTTAAAGATGTCAAAAGACTCCCCTCACCCCTGCCTCAACAACCCCCATCAATATTTCCTTAATGGCAATGCTATGTTTATATGTTTTCTGACTTCTTGCAGAAAACTAGTTTATGACCAGTGAGCGATCTTTATGAACAGGTAGTAAATTTTGGCTGTCACTCATGGGTTGGAGTCCTACTGACTCCTTGATATAGAAGAACTCTATATACCAAGATATATTTATAGGATATAATCTGAGAAGAACTATGGCTATATTGCAGGGAAGGGTTAAACCACATTTTCATAACTTTGAAATTTGTCAGAGGACATTACTGAAGATCGATTATGCTTATTATTAACCACTAAACCGTTTTCTTTGTTTGTTATGGAATCACCTTAAGCAGCAGCTTCTTATAGCTAAACATTGTAAACTCTGGTTTACATATTTAGTAGAGGATAATGCAGGGGAAGACAATGGATGAAACCCAGCAGGTATTAATCATTTTCTGTGGTACTGAAAGAAGTTGGGGTGAACAATTTTAAGGTCTTAATAATAAAATTAGTCATTTAAGGCAATTGCCATCTAGAAAAGTTGTAGGGAACATAAACATGTAAACAAAGGAGAACATCCAAACTGAGGAATTCTGGTTCTGGAGACATGCAATGGAGGCTTGCAATATGGGAGGAAAACAAAGGGGCCAGTAAGAAAAAATGTAGCATCCTGTTTCAAATTTTATTGTAGTTCACATTTTTCAGACTTGCTGATATGGTTCACAAACAGAATGGTGGAGTTTGGAAGGGACCAGTGGAGGTCATCTGGTCCAACCCCCTGCTGAGGCAGGGCCACCTAGAGCAGGTTGCTCTAGGAGATGACTTTTGAATTTCCAAGGTGACACCACAGACTCTCTGGGCAACCTGTGCCAGTGCTCCTCCAAGTGGCTTCTTGCAGTTTTCTGCTATTATCAACTCCAAGTACTCAAAAGTACTAGTCACTCTTCAAAAAGACAACCTAAAAATAACTAGATTTTTTTAAAATATCTTGCATGCTTTTGTGTTTCTGAGCATACAAATAGTAATCAAGTCAAAACTATGTTCAACTTTTTTTTTCCCTGTAACCATAAAAAATACTAGAAACCTTAATTAAAAATATATTGTTTTAAAGGATGACATTTCTGTTTACTATAATATAAGTTTACAAGCTGAGACAAATATGCAGCTTCTTTGGCTACAAGCTAATCTGCCTAGCTTCCTCCTGTGATCAATCTGTTTTACTGGAACAAGCTGTAATTATGCCCTTCGTTTAATGTTTGTTGTTGCCTGAGTGTAACTCAGCTTAATAGTGCAATTGCCATATATCTGACAAATCACTCAGCACTACTGCTCAAACAAGACCAGTCCCAGGCCTACCTGAGGCAAGAGAAGAATCATTACTAGCTTTTATTATACTTATAATTCATAATGACAATATTGCTTCTTTTCATCTAGCAATTTACAATTCCTAAGAGCTACTGATGTCTAGGAACCATTACAAGTTATAAAATACCCACCTATTACAAGTTTCCTGAATTTCAAACAAAAACATTTGGATATTTAAAAATTACAAAGCAAATACGATGTTAAACAGCATAAATACATCTGAAAAAAAAAAAAAAAAAGGTTATTTGCATGAAGGCTATTTGTCTCTAAATAGCTTGCCAAGGTACTTATTTTATCTAAAACATAAATTCTTTGGAAGGACCTTTTATGCTTTTTAGGTATGAGAATGGATCTAGTTTTTCAGCCTTTATTGCTATAATCAAATGAAGTTGTTACCAAAACTGAAGTTACTGAAGTTTTACATACTGTACTTTTACACCTGTACAGACATTTTAACAGTATCTTGGTAGTGTGAGGAAAAGGATGGCAAGAAAAAGATTGTCTGTAGTGAGAAATAATCTGAGTTGTCAGGTTTTCAGCCACCCATCCTAGCATACCCAGGAAAGCTTCTGCTCAGCTTTATTCCAGCTTATTTGGTTTGGGCATGTCTCAGATTCCCTTTAGCTCATGCTTTCTTTCTAGCAGATTTTGTCATGTTATGGTTTAGCTAGATGCTTGCTTTTCCAAGGCTGGATTAGTCCAGGCTACTCCAGAGTTATTTTTTTGCTCCTTGTGGCATCAATTTAAAGGCACAGTTCTAATTATTTTCCTTCTGTGTGCCTGTTACCTCTTCAGTGACTAGGGCTGTTGGTGATGTGCACAGCTAGGAACTGCAGCTACTACAGTGTTTGACCTATAGCTTGAGGAGAAGGTATCAGAGACAAATCACATAATTACAGAATCACAGAATCATCTAGGTTGGAAGAGACCTCCAAGATCACCAAGTCCAACCTCTGACCTAACACTAACAAGTCCTTCACTAAACAATATCACTAAGCTCTACATCTAAATGTCTTTTAAAGACCTCCAGGGATGGTGACTCAGCCACTTCTCTGGGCAGCCTATTCCAATGTCTAACAACCCTTTCAGTAAAGAAGTTCATCCTAATATCCAACCTAAACTTCTCCTGGTGCAACTATAGCCCATTCCCCCTCGTCCTGTCACCAGGCACATGGGAGAATACACCAAAAATCATGATGGACTAGAGTCTTTTCCTTCCTTCCACATCATTATACTAATAGAACAGCATATCCCAGACACACCAGATACTGTACGTGCATACCAAACAGTAAGATGTTTGGATATTAGTTTAAAAGGGTGTGGCCTGATAGTTACTCAGTGCTTATGCTAAATCAGTTGTTTCATGGTAAAAGGTACTCAGCAAGTGCCAAGGTTGAAACGAAGTCTGTGAATGTTATTTTGTTAAAATAAATTGTTAACTTTCTGCATTTAACAATTTCTAATTAAGCATCAGAGAGTGGCTGTTTCTAGAACCCCACTACGCATTTGTTTTGTTTGTAATTTAGTTTTGTATGTCTCATTTAGGTCATTATTGCCTGTTTTCAGTAACAAGAGACAAATAGAGAGCTTCTTTCTTCACAAAGACTTCATTCTGTTTGTTCTTTTGATAGAAAAATATGTAATTTTTTTCATTTTGACAGCTTTCATACCTCCTGACAGATATTTATAGTGAAGGTTTTTGTGGGTTCTCTTTGTTTGCTTGTTTGTTTTCCCATGGCATGCTGACTTTTTCCAGCTATTTGCTAGTTATCCAATGCCACAAGAAAAATATAGTTAATGAGTAGTCTAGAGGTCTAATGAATTTGAATGCATGCTTACATGCTAATGAAGTCTGTAGGTCTTAGGCACAGAGTTGACTGCTGAGCATTTGAGTATATGAAAACCCACAAAAAAAGACTACAGGCTTAAACCTTAAATATTTTCAAAATATATTTTCAGAAGCAATCTCTGGAAATATATATTTTTTTTTTTTTTTTTTTTTTTTTTCCCATGGATAGTGGCTTTACTTAATGATTGTATCTAATTCTGAATTGATATGTTTGCAAAATTAGAGAGCAATTGACATTGCCTTCTTCTCTACCCCATTCTATATATGTTCTGAAAAGGAAGCAAGCTGTTGACAAACATTCAATGAGGTTTGAAACACTCTTCTAGCAGGCTTGCTTTATAACTTCTCTAATATCAAAGTAGTTCTAACCTTAATCTTCTATTTGTTTATTTATTTATTTTTCTAGCAGACTTACATTAAATAAACTTGCATTCCAGTTGTACCATTTTCACAACAGGAAAGTGGAGCTAATTCTAAAACCTTTTTCTGGAATTAAATAAGCAGTATTGCCCCTATTTCAAGTACACTAGTCTGCTGTATCCACTGGGATGTGTCCCCTTTTGCTTTCAGTCTCCAGCCAGCCAAGGGAACTGCCTTTAGGCAGTCAACATGCAGAAAAATATGGCTAAAAAAATTAAAAGGGTGGTCTTTATACACAGTGCTGTCTAGACTCTTCCCCAGTTCTCTGTCTCAAGCTGTTGTTGTTCTGCCCCACCCAGACTTACATGGCTTGCAGCTGAGGGGCAAGATGGAGCATAGTCCTACAACACTAACAAAGCTCTTTTGCTTCAGAATAAGCTCCCAGCTTGGATCTGTAAATATATTGGAAACAGTTCCAAGCAAGGATAGTGTGGTCCTTGTTTCTTCTCAGCAGTGTAAACCGCAAGTGGGTAGGCCTTCCTTGCAAATCCCTTCTACTTCCACAGCAGGGCTACTGTCATGCCCCATATGTCCACCAAAGGTCAGTGCTCTAGTATGCCTGCCTGGCTCCCAGGCAAGTTGTCTGAATCTGCTCTGTTAATACTATCCTGTGTCTGTTTCACCCCTTTGGGCAGGTAGCCCTCAGTCTTAACAGAGGTTGACCTAGGAGGACTGAACAGGTCCTTCTGTGGCAAGGTTTCCCATTTTCAGGACACGATCATGATTAGTTTGCACCCCAGTTACGATGCAGTGTGGACTTTCCAGAAGCACTGGAAGACCAACATTGTGGACACGGACTTGTGTTCACATTACTGGAGAAGGAAGAGAAGAATAGGATTTTCAGAAATATCCTATAAACCAAGGTAGCCATTAAGAATCAATTTAAAATAAAAAATTTCTGATGTAAAACTGTGATAAGTATCTGTTGTACATTTATTCTTTCTGTTCCATAATTGCTGTGAACAGCATGATCAACCAGTTAATTCATAACAGTGCTGATGTACTCTGCTTTGCAAATACTGCCTGAGAATATCATTCCTGGAGCTGGAGTATTTCATAAATGATGTCAGTCAATTCTAACTACATATTACCTAGCAAAACTATTTTTTAGAAGTATGGCAATGAGACAACAGGCAATGAGACAACACACAAGCCTGTGGAATGGACAGATCAGCCCATGGGATCCCCACCCCTTTAATTTGTCATGTAGGATTAGATTGCCTTGTCTATGTTAGCATCCTCAACTCGCTTGGATATCATTAATGTTTGGAAGCTACTACACAAAACAATCCAGAACAGTGTGCCTGATCTTAATGCTCTGTATAGAACTTAGTTCTTTAACATCATTATTTAAGGAGACAGAGTAAGTAGATGTATCTGGAAAGAAAAGAGTTGCAAATATGAGGACTTCAGGAGTATTGCATTACACCAGTTTTAGAGAAACATTTATATCAGGAAAATCCAAAATAGTAAAAGCAAGTAACAAATCTCTGTTTAGTAAATAAACTTTTTCCACTTACAGAAGTCCAGGATAATCCAACTGACTTTACATAGATGTACACAAGTGTGGCTTTATATTGATCTTCATCGGTTTCCAATATGAATACAGAGCTGAAGACAAATGGAAGTGCCACCTCCAGTCAGGACTGCAATAAACTAAAAATCCTTTTTAATAGCAAAGCTGGCATAAATGTGGCAAGTCAAATCTTTATAGTTTTTTCAACTGTTCTGGAGGTGTAGAAAACAATCTCTTTAAGACAATATCCCAAACAAAGGCTTCGTGGTGACATGGGGATTAATTAGAAACAACAGAGGTTCATTATATATTCCACAATGTTGTTCTCACACACAAAAGATGCTCTCACTTGTTAAATGTCTAGCCTAGACTGCCAGAAATTGCATTACACTGGGTGCCCCTCCTCTTATTCCCGGACTTTCCTACCCTGGCCTTTTTTTTCCCCCCTCCCATCTCTATTGAAAAATAGTAATTAAACACTAAAGCCTCTCAGTTTCTGCAGCACTGCAGGGGAACTCCTCCCTGTAATAAGCTCCAATTACTGGCTGCGATTGCAGCTGATGAAGGATTATCCTCTCACTCAGCTATGGCAAGCTCTAGAGTATAATCTTCAATTAGTTCAATTCATGTAGCACACTGGCAGGCAGGCCACTATGTTTCCCACGATTTACACAAACAGCCTTTCTTTGACACTCCCCAACTCCGCACAGATGGTCCCAGGACTGTCTGTTGCAAAGTTCAGTGCATCTGGCCCCTAAACCCACCTAATGCAGGCAGCAAAACAAAGACTGGGACTCAAGTGCTCTACAGTACCTATTTGTTTCAGTAACAGCAGGCTTTTTTTTTTTTTTCCTTTTTTTTTTTTCCTTTTTTTTTTTTTTTTTTAAACGAAAGAAATTATTCAAGGAGTCAGAAAACAGGTGGATAATAAAAAACATCCAACAACTCTAGAATGTTGCTTTAAATTACTTCATCATTTTTAACTATGTGAAAATGTTAAAAACCCAATTTTATGCTAATATAAATATGTCTGCAACAGGCAAAATCCAAGAAGTACAAAATTAAATTCAAGTACAAAGGGAGAGAGAGAAGAATTTACTTGAGGTATTACAGATATCTTCAAGAAAGAATTGTTATTTTTGCAGCATGCCTGTTCAATACTTAGAGCAAAGACTGCTGAATCCATATTCAGTCTAAATTCTGAATTCTTGTTTTCTGTATCCTGATACTTTATATGGTCTATGTACCAGCTCATGGTTGATTTCTTTAATTGCTTACTGTAAAAAGAAATACAGATTTAATTGAAGAAAATATTTTTAAACAGCAATTTTGTTTCTCTTTTATTCATGTTTTTGATATTGGGAGATTTTGCTGTATTGCAGCTACAAATAATAATTGAATAGAGTAAAACAGATGAGCGCCACCAGCATCTTACACTGAATAATTCTGTTGCCACTGCCTTCACTTCAGAAGAGTTGCTGTGACCATAGGTAAGTCAATACCTAGAAGCATGCTGCCCCAAACATCTGCTTTTATGGCTTTGTATTTATATGTGTCAGCTGCCTCATCAGAAGGAGAAAGGGGTATTTCCCAAATAGGGGCTTGTCTTCACTTGTAAAGAAGCTATGTAACCTCATTACAGCAGAGTTAACTCACACTATGAGAAACACAAGACCACAATGGTAACTACATTTGTACTGCCATCTTGTATAGGCTGGATGCAGAAACCTCCCATTTTCAAGCCTTTAAGTCTAAAATTTTGCGTTACGACAGTCCATCTGAAACTCCACTCTACAGTAGTAACAGCATCAAGTTTGTATTTAGAAGACAATCCCACATCTCAGGGCCTCTATTTCCAGGATCCTCAGGAGCAGTATCTCATTCCATGCCTCTTCCCACTAAGTGTAGTGGGATGTCCTTGTGCAGGAGCACTGCTCAGCAGCTGCTCTTCTCCCAGCCTGAAGGCCAATATGGGCACAGCCCAGCAGACCATAAGACACGTCAAGCCAAGTGTGTGAACTTATAAGACACCAAAAAGTACAGTTTCATAGAGTAGCACTAAGCTTCTGACTTTTTTTTTTTAATTGTAGCACAGCAATTTTTCCAACAGACTGTATGCTTTTGTGTACTTGACACATTGAGTCTTATTGTCAGATCTGAAAAAAGGATTGTATGTCTGGAAGTACCCTTTTTTCAACTGTATTAACTTGGATTAGTAGTGTAAGTACACTTGGAATGTAGTTTAATTCACAATGCTTGTTTCAGTCATATCCTTCTACAATTGTCTTTATATAACACTAAGGAGGATACCAATATATACACTTCAATCCTAAAAAACAGACAAAACCTGACATTTAATAGAATCATAGTATATCATGAGATGGAAGGGACCCAGGGACCCACAAGGACATCAAGGCCAACTCCTGACTCTACATAGGACCATACAAAAATCAGACTACATATCTGTGAGAGGTGTCCAAATCTTTCTCAGACTGGCAGGCTTGGTGCTGTGACCACTGCCCTGGGGAGCCTGTTTCAGTGCCCAACCACCCTCTGGGTGCAGAACCTTTCATGCAGTTGGTGATTGCCCAGCCCTCTAATTTGTCAAGATCTCTTTGCAAGGCCTCTATCCTCATGGAATTCTACAGCTCCTCCCAATTTAATGTCACTTGTTTCAGCTGGGCAGTGTATTTCAGACTGTTGCAAGAGGACTAAAAATAAAGCCTAATTCTCATTTTGTATAGTGAAAAATAGCTCATGCAACTTCCAAATAAATCTTCTTCAGCTGTTCTTCACTGTCCTACCACTGTAAATCAACCTTATACAGTGCTGTAGGTGTTTTCACAGAGGAAAAAAATCAGCCACTGCCCCAAGGAACATTCAGTTAATAATGGTGCTTTTCATGATACAAGCTATTTGCAGTTCAGACTTTTAGACTTCAAGCACCCTAGGTTAGCACTATGTAAACACATGCACAAGTTTCAGACAGAATACTAATAAAGAGGCTGAAGGAGAATACCCTTATTTTCAATATACCCAAGAGCTGAGTGTGGTTGTGTTGTAGGATTCTAATATTTGAGGGAAATCTAGGGCTCCCACCCTTACGAAAAGAATGAAAACTGTATTTATATTTATATATATATATAACATATATATATGTGTGTATTTATATATATATTCCATAAAATTTAACTTTATTTTCTGTTGGAAACTTGTAGAAAAAATAGCCAAAAATGGACTACCCTCACACTTCACATGGGCCGTTTTCAAGTGTGAGGCCTTGTACATAATTACATCCCCACATCTGTATGTTGAAATGGGCATTTACTTTTGTTAAAATCAGAACAATGGTTTCAGAATTGCTATGAACATCCAACTGTAGAATTTGATAAAATGTCATGTTTAAAACTAGTTATCACAGGCCTCAATCTAAAAGCACAGAAGTTATTTTGTAACTCAGTAGACTGATTGTGAACTGAGCCTCCAATCGTACGACCAAATGTCCTGTATCCAACCAGCTGAATTGCTGCACTGCACTTCCTGAGCACCTTAAGTTTAAACACAAAATTACATTTGATGATAAATAAGAACAGATCAACTGTCTTTTGAATCCCGTCCATAATTTCTCTCAAATTGAACACCCTGACTCACTATGTAGCCAAATAACATAGCACAAAATAGGCTCACGCTCTCCACTGTCCACTGGACATTTTAGTAGAAGAGAATCACAGAGACAAGTATAAATAAGAGGAAATTGATTCCCCCCCAAATACCATGACCTCTAAACTTTGAGCAAATGGAAGAAAAAGAAAATCGGTGGAAAGCACCAAGTGAGCATCTAATCATCAGTCCTTGTCAGCTATAGACAGGGGCAGGCAGCAAGTCATTACTATCAACATGCAAACACTGCTTCTACAGGATAATAAGAGATTACAGGTATTATGCCTCCATTCTCCTCTCAGTTTGGAAGAAAAAATAAGCAAGGAAAACAACATTTATCAGGTTTGTAAAGATCTTAACTGTGAACACCACACAGATAAGCTTTATACAGTACATGCAGGCATAAACATATATTTTTTAAGCCTTCCACACATCCTGAGAACAAAACTTCTGGCCGCAAAAGTAGTGTTTTAAGAATTAGAAATGTGGTATTTATAAAAGACAAATCATAGTAGATTAATATGAAAAGAGAATGACACTAGTACTTGCTGGGGACCTGTTTTTTATTTATAGCTTTCTTAGCTTAACTAGAATATAAAAAGGAGTGCAAGTAGTTGTGATATTGCCTTAAGTGAGATAGTAAAATTCAGCTGTGATGTCATGTGATCCATCTCCTACCCTGGAATCCTGTCCTTAATTGGTTATTTTGAATGACACTGAAATCTCTAATTCAGGCTCTAGACCCTCTCAGTTACCAATCTGAACTAGTAATAAGAGTGCTGATACAGGAACATAGCAGGAAAAACAACTTCTTCTGGCAAAGCATACGATATAAAAGTACATCCATGACATACAACCTAGGATTTTCATGTTAAGCTAATATGTGACTTAGTAAAAATGGTAAGCAGCAGCAGAAATCACTGGATGGTGACTGGTAAATCACAAAGGAAACATTTAGGCTACTGTCTGCAATCAAAGCTTGAAAACTGCAGAAGTAAAAAGCTGTTACATGTAAGAATAGTAAACACAAAACAAAAAGAAGAGATTCTTGAAGTGACCTGTGGCAGACTGAGCTTTGTAGACCAATTACCATAAAGACATCCATCATGCAAGAAGAGAACAAAAATGATGAAGGAAATAGCGACCATGGTTTTTTGTTTGTTAGTTTGTTTTTAAATACACTTAGTTAATACTTTGACGGAAGAGAAACATCTCCCTGAGCTTCTGTTCCTTTAATGCCCAGTCTACACTATACCAACAGAATGGCTAGACGCCACATAATATGGGATATTTCACACACCCTTTTCATAAAATGCAAGAATTCTCAAAGTGCATTATAGAAAATCTTGACTACCAAAACAGCCTCAGGAAACTCTCCACTTTAATGGCTTAGAGATAAAGATTGAACTAAACCAGGAAGGGGTGCAGGAAACTTGGTTGTTTTTTCTAAGTGTTATCTCCTACAAGCTCAAAAATAGTCCACTTTATATACAGGAAGCCAAACAAAAGTGTCAGGAGATCTGCAGAAATGATCAAGGAGCTACTGACTAACATCAGACTTGAAAGGGAAGCATTCAAGTAACAGAAGGGGCAGGTGACCCGGTAAGAATATAGAGATGCTGTACAGTTGGGCAAGGATGGGGTTTAGGAATGCCAGGATCCACCTGGAGGTGAACATAGCAAGGAACGTGAAGGGCAAAAAGAGGGAATGGAGGAAACCAGGTGGAGGCAGATTCTTCAGCAGTACCCACTTAGGGGACAACAGGCAATGGGCACATACTGAAGCAAATGTGTGGGTTTTTTTGTTTTGTTTGTTTGTTTTTTAATGTACAGAGTGGCTGAACACTGGGATAGGCTACCCAGAGAGGCTGTGGAGTCTTCATCCCTGGAGATATTCAAAATATGACTGGACATGGACCTGGGCAACCTGCTCTAGATGACCTGCCTTCAGTAGAGAGGTTGAACTGCCATTCTCCAGGTCCTTTCCAAAGTCAGTGGATCCAGTTTTGTGAAATAACCTGTAAGAACTAGGATTATGAGAGTCTTGGAATGGAGCTTCTGTTAAGCTAGCAAAGTGAAAAAGCATGAAAGGAGAATGGAGGAAAAATACAGCTTGTAAAAATTTTTGTTGGTGGTAGTGGTTTTCCTGCAGAAAAGAGTAAGCTTTACCTGCAATCTGACATGAAGTTTCAGTGAATTTAAGAGGAAAGGGTCTGGAGAAAGATATCACTGATGTTAAACCAGGCTTAAACAGAGTATAAGGAGAATGAATAGCAGAGGAAGAGATGGAGCATTGTAGGGGATTGTTTTGTTGCTGTTGTTGTTTTAGGGGGGGGGGGGAGAGGGTGGCACAGTGCCTTACTTTCATCAGCCTTCTCCTCCCTCTTCAGGATGCCATAAAGCTAACATTCCTTTAACAAATTCAGCTACCTTTAAATATACAGTTTAAGGTTAGAAACATTGATGTAACCACTGATTACTCTTTCACTACCTCATGTTAATTCCATGCCTGCTGTTTGGATCATCTAGCTTTGGATGCATATAAAATGTATTTTGCAGTGTTTGCAGACAACCTATTGCTGTAGCTTCAGAGCTATCTGAACTTACTGTTTATGCACACATGTAATTTCAGCAGAATCTGACCACAGACCTCTTTCTTCAGATGTCCTATGGGGATATTAACAGGGAATACATCAGGGAAGCTCACAGCATCCATAACACATTAGTGCTTATGTCTACATGCTACGGAAGTGAAGACTAAATTATAGATGAAATCTAACTATAAGAATCTATATTCACTAATCAAAAAATAACAATGAAGGTGGTCATGAAACAGTGCACTAAGGTGCATCTGCTGTAGTAGACATAGACAAAGTTCATGTTGCTGCAATTGTTGCCTATTATTGGATGTTCTGTCCTTAAAAACAATACTCCCAGGGAGACAAGATAGACAAGATGACTAAATTTTGTTTAGATGTCAAGAGTTTCTTTGTCAAGTCAGACCTAATTCAGAAAGCTCATTAAATATGGTATAGCTGGCTTGAGTAAAATTTGATGGTGATACTAATACTGTGAATAATCAGAAAAAACAGAAAAACTGTATCTCCAGATACAGATGTTAATCTTTGAACAGCACTAAAGTAAGATACATGCATTTTAGTAGCAAAAACTTTAGAAAGGAAATTACATTTCTATAAGATAGAAAGCAAATGTCAGATAATATAGTGAACTTGCAGATCTGAAAATGAATGGAATCTTACAACTATTTGAGAAGTTAAAAATGAAGTGTTTGTTCATTTAAAGCACAGTCCAGTAAAGAACAGCAAGTACCAAGGATCCAATCACATGCTTAAAGTTAGGTACATGCTTAAAAGCTTTCCTGGATCAGGGCCATTATTAGCTGTTAATATATATGCTAGGAAAAAGCATGTCAAGTAGGTTATAATGCACCTGAAGTGCAAATTGTGCCTTGAACACTGCACTTATATTATTGTATTCCAACTTGATGAAGCATACATAATTACAGTGTTCACTTTCAGCAATGTACTATGTTTCATGTAAATACCATAAATAGTAAGCAAACTGAACAAAGAATGACATTGTTGCCTCAGTTTAATTGAAAGCAGAAGAAGTTTAAAATCTTTGGATAATACCAATCTTGCCACTTTTTAAACTGCTGAGTCATTAAAGGACAGCTTTCTCTTTAGCCCCCTATATAAATTTTGACATATTACTGAAAATATTTGCAAGACCTAACAGTTTTTGAAAAACAAACTGCACAGTAACAATCACCAGGATGCACATATAATTTATTCTCTGTAAAAACTTATCACAAATATTGAACACTAGATAATAAACAACAGGCAATAATGAAACAGTTTTGTTTCAGAACACAAAAGCAAACTGACCCTTTTCCCTTATTATATCCTAAAGGAAAAAAATATTCATTTACTGAAGTGAAATTGCAATAGGGAATTTGAATGACATCTTGAAGAGGATAGTATTTGTTGGAACTGTATGGAAAGGTAAGTCATAACAGAAAACACATTCTAGTAAAGCATAAGTATGATCAAAGTTGTGAAAAACTAAATGTGTTTTGACATTTGACTGATGTTGTGTTGAATACGTGTGGATTTGAGGCATTTAAACTATGTTTGTGAACAATTCTGTTTAGGGAGTACCTAATATTATAGTTCTCTTTCATCTTGCCATAGAAAGCAAAACAAAATATTTCAAGAAATTCACTGGCACAAGATAACGTATTTTGCTATACATTCTTAGAATATGCATTGTATATTTCTATAAAAATCACAAATTTACTGAGTAATTAGAAAACATATTGCAACATAGAGTGGAAAATAAAGTCTGAGCTCATGTAATTTCCTTTTGAAGAAACTTCTTTATATAAATAATTGAGCTATTCAATATGCAAGCATATGAGGATAACCGGAACCTTTCTTATTCCTAGGCTGCAGGAAAGAATGCAAATAGTTTTACTATCTAAATCCAGGACAAGTATTGTACGTAAAAGCTTTTTATACAATACCATACAATAGTTTAACTTAGGTTAGCATCAAAGTCAATTACATTAGACTTGCATTGAGATGTAATCTAAGAAGAACTGTAAGGTGCTAAAGGACATGCTGTTTCTAATAGGTACCACATTTCTGATGTAAGATCCTAAGTACAGAAGTCAAAGGGAGTTGATCAAGATCTGGGTTTCATGCCTGTAATCTGTACTCCCAAATAGCAACTTTTTTAAAAACAAACAAGTATGTGAAGTGTTTAGAAGGAAATAACATGGTACTAAGTTAGATTTAAAACACTGAAGGAGCCAGTCTTGCTCTAAGGCAGGATTTCAACTGTATATATTTCTGAGGGGACTTTGGAAAAAAAGTCCATTTGTATAACCTTCTGAAAGGAGCTTGACTCAGCTGAGACCCATTCCACTGACCACAGATGGAAATCTGTCACACTCACCAGTGGGTACATAGAGGTATTAAAGGAAAGCTTTGAAACATTAAGGTGATGAAAAGGGAGTAGTAATTTGAGCACACTTAATGCAAGAAAAGAGAAAGATAGGAAAAATAGGAAAAAATTAGTCACACGAAGCAATGATGTAAAACCAATTCCTAAGCCATGCAGCCTTCTACAGACACCTAAAATACACCATCATAAGCCTTGGAAGTGGGGGGGGGGGGGGGGGGAGGTTAGATACAAATGTTGACAATTCAGAATGAAAGCTCTGAATTAGTCTCAGGGAAGGCTGTCAGGTTCTCTTTGCTCTTGAAGTCTGAAACACTGAGGAGCCTGTTCCACTGTCATTTATGCCTCATTGCAGCTTGGTTTTGGGTGTCACTTAAAGCATGAGTCATTTTGTCACTCACAGTGAGCAAATCTCAGGTGGAGGAGTTACCTCCCAGGGGGGTGTCTTTTTTTTTCCCCCTCAAATGAACTAATTACAGCCATTATTTCTTTGAAAAGCTTACATATTCCTGTTCCTTGCACAACATACCGCACAAAATTAAACGTACAACTAAGAGGAGCTTTAAACTCTTTACCTTTTCTCCTTGGAGAGCCAATCTGTGGGGCAGAAAAGGGAGGATACTTTCCCTCACTCCTTTACCTTCTTTCTCCTTCACCTTCTCCTCTAGTTACAACAGCTCTTGAGAATTTTGAATACCCTTATGGTTTTCAAACCAGCATGATCCTATTGCTATGTCTCCTGAATAGGTTTCTGGTTTTAAGGTTAAACAACCACTTAAGAACACCGCCCAGAGATCTGCCCTGAGGCTGTATAGTTACAAGCAGCAGGGAGTGTGGGATAGTGTGGGAAAGTACTTAGGACAGTGTGCACTTCCAGTGTTTTGGAACTTTGCTCCTGAATGAGTGCAGAATCCTGAAAAACTAGTAAAATATTTGGAAAAAATATGCTGTCACCATGGCAGTTCCAGAGACACAAATCACTGCAATATGCTGGGGCCTGGGCCATGCCTACAGAGGTTTGTTCAACACTCTTCAGTACCTTAAAGGGGAAGAGAAGGTCTCTGGATCTGATGACAAAACAGACAGCCACCACTCCAATCCCCACAACAGGCACAGCAGCCAAACCAGAGAACCAATGGATGCAAAAGTCAGATCATTTAGTATGGGAGGAAGCTTACACTAAGAAGGGAAAGAAGGTAGAAATGGGTGAGGTAAGCTACTCTGAAGGAGGGCCATCATGAGAACAGGTAGAAGAGGCAGAACTCATTCATTAATGAATCAGTAACTACCCAATCCCTGGGTGAGCTGGGAGATGTGCGAGAAGATTTCAGCCATCATTCAGGCAAGCACACTGTAACCTGACTGCTCCACTGCTGGGATAACAAAGCAAGTAGCATGGACAGGAAAAGGGGCACAAGCCCTCAGCCTCTGAGGGTGACTCTTGTAAATTGTCACCCAGGCAAGCAGATCACCACAGAGAGAGGTATCAAGTACCTGAGGGAATTAGCCATACCAGAGGTGATTTGCAATTACCCACACAATGAACAGATATCCAAAAATCCAGATTAATTGCTTACAACCCACATGGCAGAAATTTGAAAGGAGCACACCATCACCATATCCCAACTCATTGGCAGTAATGGCCTGGAAACACAAAGGAACAAATGATGGATGAATTAACTGGCCAACTCCAGCAATACAAAGAAAATCTTTCTTCCTCCCTACAGGCCTGTATCTTGGCTGTGGAGAAACTGTCCCAAGAGTTCCAGCAATTCAAAGAGGATATATCCCACTCTCCACCTGTATGGACCACTGTCTCATCTGTTAGGAGTAAGCATTCTTTTCGTCAAGAGAAAGGATATAGTGGGAACACCACATGTCACCCTGTGGTTTTACCTGTGTGAGTAGAAGGAGGATATGCAAAAGGGGAATGGAAAATTTAACTCAAACCTAGATGTGTGGTTACGTGAGTTACAAGGAAAAAAAAAAAAAAAAAAAAAAAAATCACAAAAGGTGATTCTTCCAGGAAAATTGCTGTTCCAGTTTCCAGTGAGTAGTTCCCCAGAGTAGAAGGGCTGATCTTACTTCTGATCTTAATAGAGACTTCTGATTCACATTTATTAGTAATGAATACTATGACCAGGACTAGGGCTGCCCTGCCTCCAGTCAATGGGAGGAAAGGGACAGCTGGGTTTATCGGGCTGTGTGGATTCAATGGCCTTACACATCAGAACCACAAGAGTATAAGGCTCTAGTGGACACCTGTGCAGCGTACGCTAATGCCATCAGGTTATAAAGGGACAGAATCGATCTGTGTTTCTGGAGTGACAGGGAGATTCCAACAGCTAACTCTATTGGAGGCCAAAGTGAGTCTAACTGGGAATGAGCAGCAAAAGCACCCTGTTGTGACTGGCCCAGATGCTCCTTGCATCTTTGGCATAGATTACCTCAAGAGACCCAAATTCAAGGACCCAAAAGTATACCAGTGTGATTTTGGCATAGCGTCTTGGAGATGAAGATCAAACAGCTGCCTCTGCCTTACCCAGTCTCTTGGAGGACCCTTTTCTTGTGGGGTTGTTGAGGGACAAAGAACAGCACACAATCAATATCACTAATGTATTTTTCTCCATCCCTTTAACAACAGACTGCAGGCCACATTTCGTTTTTACACAGAGGCGCATTTGGTACACCTTGAATCAACTGCCCCAGGGGTGGAAGCACAGCCCTACCATTTGCCATGGACTGACCCAGACTGCACTGGAACCAAGGAAAACTCCTGAACACCTGCAAGCAACAAGAATATGCCCTGGTCACTGATGGGTCCTGTTGTATTTTCCTGTGGGAAAGCATTAGAAGTGAAAGGCTACTGTATGAAGTCCTGCACAGCAATTTGCAGAAACTGCTGAAGAAGGTGAATCAAGCCAACCTGCAGAGGTGAAGACCATCCAGCTGGCTTTAGATATCACTGAACAAGAAAAGTGGCCAGTTCTCTATCTCTATACTGACTCATGGATGATGGCAAATACCCTGAGGAGGTGGTTGCAGCAATGGAAGCAGAGCAGCTAGCAGCACAGAGGCAAACCCATCTGGGCTGCCACACTGAGGCAAAATATTGCCGCCCAGGTAGAAAACTTGGCTGTAAAAGTACTTCACACAGATGCTCACATACTCAAGAGCCAGGCTACTGAAGAACATCAATCTTAGTAGTCTGTTCCACCTGCTGAAGTGGCTCAGGTGGATCTGGACTGGCCATATAAGGGTGAATTTATTTATATCTTGGTGGGCCAATGAGACCTCAGACCATCAAGGACAAGGTGCAACATACAAATGGGCTCATGATGGAGGGGTGGGCTCGTCCATGGTCACTATTTTGCAGGTGAATTTTACGTGATTATGAAACACGTTGCAATCAAGCAAGCCAAGCAGTATGGTGGATAATGGCTGAAATGTCAATATGGGAAATAAGAAAACATCTGTGTGGTACTTAGCCGCCTGCTGAGTTAAACCACAACACAAAGCATGCTCAAAGACTCATTTTTGTGATGCATAACACTTCACACAGCTGTCTGCCATAACTTGGGTGAATGTAACACTTCTGCATTTTCCCCTTGCAGGGTAAGAGTTCAGTTCACTGTGTTTGCAGTCCCCTCCTCAGACAGTCTGGATAGACAACTGCCCAGTTTACTTTCCTCTCATGTTCTCCCCTCAATCATTCGTCCCCTGACAAGCTTTTCTTCACATTTTCCTCTCTCCAGTTTCCTATATTTCATATTTTCCATTTGTGCCTCATCATAATCTTCACTCTGCTTCTTCACATTCTCCAGCATATCATGAGCTTATTTCCTTCCCCTCCAACTGCATTTCCAAATTCTTCCTGACTTCTCAGAGCACCACTTCTTGCTGCTCCTGCTGGTATACTAATAACTCCATGTCCACGCCTTCCTGCCTGGCTCCCATCACAAGTAGCATGCTACCTCATTTCTCAGTGGCAGCTCACACCTGCATCCTGGCAGAAACAGCCTTAATTCAAGGCTTTAAAGAGATCCCAACAGTAGGTTGAAATACATAGACTTTCCAAAATAAAACACCATAGAATCATTTTGCTTGCTTTCTACAATTATTTTGAGTCTTTGGCATAATTTTTTTCCAAGAAAGAAAAAAAAAAAAAAACAGCGGTTGTTTTTTTTTTTTTCAATTTAAAGTGTATTTTTTTTATAGACTATCATGTTTGTCATTACCAATACCGATTTGAAAAATAACCAAGTTACAACTGTCTATATTCCTTTCAGAAATATAAATGGTCTTTTTGTTGTGTTGGAATAGCACCTGAGTCCTGACAACAGTATTAGCATGAATGCTTACAAACAACACTGTCACTTGGTTTTGATTTCTCACAGCAAACTAAGTTTTAGTTAAATTACCTCTCAGAGTTTAAAGAAACAATCCTATGACTGGGACTGGCTATTTTCAGGAAAATGAGTAGTGAACACTCTGGAGTATGGAGTACTTTGGAAGACTGAAAGAAGCCTCAACAGTTAGTCTCAACAGTTACAAGAACTGGAGAGAGTCTTTGGTGGGGAATTTATATTATTTTGGTCAACTTTATTGCCACACTAATTATTTTAGCATACGCAACCAAGTTACTGGTAATATAGACAAATTATTCCTCCAAAGCGTGTTTATGCTGCTTCCACATGCATTGAAAACTAACATAGGACCTTACATAAAAATGCTTGAAACCCAAGCTAGTTTTTAACTGTGTCCCTATACATTGATTTTCTAATTTTTGATTTCAGATAGTTATACTGCAGTGATAATGTAACAGTCACATTGTAAGATACAATGCATGATATAAAATATGACTAAAACAAGGGTCAAAATTAGAAAAAAGTTATTCTGGATAAACCAATTTGTTGAAACACTAAGAACAAAATCTCTGTACTTTTAAGGTGGTGAGGCAAGTTTACAACAGATCAGTCTTAGGCTTGAGGATCTTTGCTAGTTACATGTTCCTGAAAATAGTAGATTTGAAAATTAAATTATAAAAAATAGCACAGAAAAACATTTAAAGGAAGCTACATAATGGAATTGAGAGAACATAACACCCTTAGTTTTGGCACCTCTTAATTTTAACCCAACTATAAAACTCTAAAATTTTGTTACAGACTTGGGCATACATTCAAGTTTATATAGCTTTGATGAAAGATAGCATTAAACTAACTAAAAGATTGAAAAGTACATTGGTGATGGTTTATACGATGGTCTGAATGTAGAAGGTAAATTCAGACAGCAAAACACATTTTCACAGGAGTTTAGTGTTGCTTTGGAGTAAAGCTGAAGTTCTTTATAGTTTGTTTCATAACACTACCCAGCTGGAATTTCCATTTAAAGTTATTATAATACAAAGCTTTACAGTGGTATTTTAACTGTTCATTTTAGATGGCTTTCACACAGAAGTTTACTTGAATACCAGATATACTGTAAACATACAGAACATCTGGTAATTAAGTATAGTGCACAGTAATCTCTGTAAAGCCTGTATCTGTGGTGAAATCTTTTTAATAAATAGTTGATAATGGAATGAAGCTATTAAAAGAATTAAAGCACACATGGTGAGGCACAGCAATTATTAATTCCATAGCATGAATAAAAGCTTTTAACAGTGCAGAATCTAAGATGGAACTGTTCTGAAATGAATATCAGCATAGAAATATCCCTCTTGCAACAGAAAAATAGACTACATAATTATACTACATCATTGTCATAAATGTTCATGTCCCACTTCATGACAGTATACCTCCAAAAGCCTTCTTTAATCTGTCTAGGACCATCACTCACTCACAAAATGGGAATGGAGGGTCTTTGGGACCTCTACCTTTCTGTTTTACCCCCTTGTGAGAAATACTTCATTGTAATTCAAGTGCATCATTTTGGACATCCATTTTCACCCTCATTAGCAGCAGAGCAGTTCTTACTCTGGTCAAACGAGAACATGTCTGAACTAGGAGCACCTACTCCTCCTTGTTTAAGGTTTCTGAAGAGGACTCTGAATACAGTGGCTTTGTACAGATATGGATTCATTCATCTACCCACAGATGGAAGATCCTAAACGTTAAGCTCAATTCACTTTCAGCTCACAACACCCTGAACAAGTCACTTTGCCACCAGTCCTTGATATGCATCACCTGTTGGCCACCTACACTGTGTCAAGAAACACTCAGCAGATAGACTTTTCTGCATCCCCTTCTACCAAATGTCAGCTTAAAATAACCATCCTGACTTTCCTGAAGAGCAACTTTTTACCCTGCATTTGCAAGTGATTCTTTTTCATAAAGAAAGTAATACAAAAATGAATTCCTTGAGCTACTAAGCTTGGAAGGCTGCATATTTTCAGATTCATAGGGAAAGCCTGCTTATATTACTAGGTGTGTTTTAACTTCAGCTTTTCCAATGACTATTTGCCTTCTTTACTTTTTCCAGGAGTGCTGGCACTTTGTTTAAATCGCTGGTATGACTCCTCAGTTTATACTCTATTTTAGACAGGTAAGTACCTTTACCTTACACTCCTCTATATTTTCTTTTTTCTCTAAGAATCAGTCGACATCAAGATAGCTTGTGAGCTGGTTGACTATTGTAAAGATGTGAATTCATGCTAGCATTACATGTCAGTGCCATACACCTAAAGCTATCCACATCTGCTGTCACAGAGCAGCTTTTGTGGCATGTCACTTCCCTGCGTCCATCTTGTTCTCAGCTGCAAATGATTTCACTCACATTTTCTTCTAGATAGCTCTGGATTGGAGACTGAATACAACCAGTGACAGCAATATTCTGCTACTGACATTTTTAAAGACATCCCCTCAGGTAATTATATCCAGCAGAAGAGTCTTATTTCATACTGCCCAGTTCTCTACCCACCCTATCTTCAGAGTCCATAATCTGACTTCTCACTGTAGTCTCATTTTCAGATTCCCTCCTTCCATCTAGTAAACCTATGAGCCTTCATGGGTGTACCTTTACATGCCTATGCTTGCTGCATATTCCCCAAATCCACAGCAGAACATTTGGATTTGCATGACTGTTCAGGCAAGGAGCTTCCTGTCCCTCTAGGAAGATTTTCCTGAATCCCAAGGTGGACAGGTCATCCTCACCATTGGCAGCTTTCTCTGGAAGAGTATGGGAATGCCTTTCTTATTATTGCAGGAGAGATTATCCTCCAACATCATTGTTCAAATCTTGGGGTTGGCATTACGCTGCTGTTCCTGGGGGTGGTCAAGTGATAAGCACAGGCTGGCTACAAAGTTCCTGCTCATCTTACTGTTTTTACTCTGCCCCCAGTAGTTTGGGGAGTGGCTACTACAAGGCCCTGCAGAGTAATCACAAAGCTGTGACTTGTCTCCACTATGCTTTTTCCAAAACTGTAAAGGAGGTAAGAAGAGCCATCAGCAGCATACCTGACATGTGGCAAATTATCTTTCTCCACAAGAGCTAGTGAAGCCCTAGCCACAGACCAAGGCAGGGACACTCAAACACTTGTGCAAGTTCATCAACATTGATCTTTAGGTCAACTCCTAGTGCTATCTTACCCACCCCATATACATATATTTCCACATTCAAAATAGCATTAGTACAGCATTATTTCTGAGGAGCATTAGAGGTTGTTTCAATCCTAGAACAATCACACGTCTTGAGTTTATATTTCCAATGCTGACACCTTAGAGAAAAGGGCTAGAATACGGGCCAAGATTTGTTTATAGCAACACCAAAGTCCACTTGGCAGAATATTTTTTGAAATACGATAAATAATTTTTGATAAATTCATCAGGTGTTCACCAGAGCTGATACAAAAACAAATTCAGGAAACCAGATTTAGATATCTAAGTTTAAAATGATTGGCCTTAACTACTGCTTTCGAATGTCCACCCGTTCCCTCCCTAGCACCGCCCCCCTCCCCCCGAAGAAAACACCTCTTTCATGTGGTGAGCCGTCCAGCTGTACAAACAGAGCACAAACTGTCACAAACCTTTAGTTGTTTGACAAGCAATTTATACAGGGGAGAAAGACAGAAAAGGAGGTATTTCATGAGTACTTCAAACTTCACTTTGATCTGACTGCTCTTGTTAGAGCGCCAATGTATGGTTCTCTACCATTCAGCTCAGTCTATCCTTGCTTATGCTCAAGCATGTGTCTGGCAAACCATCCTGCAAGCTTGCAGAAGGTGGGACAGGTGTCAGGCTCCTAAATTGAACAAGATTTTTAGTTTTGGAATAGTGCAACATAAGTTAATTTACCACCAACTCCAGAGCTGTAATGGACTTTTTGGCACAACAGAAATCATAGTGGTCCTGTTCAGACATTTGTTTTGTTTTTACTACTTGGCATATACCTTTTCCTTTAACTTTCAGTGGCTTTTCTCCAACAATAAGCAGAAAAGAGGACAAAGCTTAAAGGGGGAAAAAAATAAATATATGTATTAGAATATAAATGTATTTGGGGAATAATCCAAAAATATTATGAATTGTTGGTGCCAGCTCCAACTTTGATTTTTACAAAGCGAGTCAATACTCCTCTGAACAGAATAAATATTCCTCTTCTTATTTTTTAGATATTATAAGAAAGTTACCAAAAAATCTTTTCTCTGGCATCAAAAGGAATTGGATTCAGAATGTTTCTTACTAGAAAAATTGAGACATTTTCTGAAAATCTGACGAGAGATTTCTAATACCTGGTTACACTGACACCCAATTAAGTTTCACCTTGGGTTTCACTGACACCCAGTTAAGTTTCACCTGCCAATTAAAAACATCAGAAGCATTGCAAGAATTGCTGAGCATATCTGAAAAATACATGGTGCCAAGCCCTTGCAAATCTAAATTCTTGTCCATTAAAAAAAAAAAAAAAAAAAAAAAAAAAAAAAAAAAAAAAAAAAAAAACCTCTATACCTTTGAGTACTGCTTGAATGATGCACTTGCAATACTGGAAACTCCATAGGGCAGCAAGGAAGAACTTAAAATATTTGTCTTCTTTTAAAACACTTTCCAGTGCCATGTTGATTAAGAACTGTCACTTCCACCAAACAATGCTTCTACTAACATATTGTAGAGGAAGGTAGAGGATTGCTTCATTTTACAATTCAGATCTTTAGTTCACAGCTTAAGTAGTTCATGTAAATCCAATATATTTGTTCTGAATTATGGGGAAAGACTTATACAATAGCACAACAGTGATTTTTTTCCCCAAAAACTTAACTAGTTCACACTGTATTGACAGATCATAAATTCATTGATTGTAAATTCCTTTTTCCAGATGAAAAATTCATTGGCCTGTATGACAAAGCATTTATTTGCTATGCATGCTTTGGCAGTTCATATTTGTTCCCCAAACACTGACAGATAACTTAATATTAGCTGCCAGATCAGTTATTAGTTCATGCTACTCTAACACTGTGTTTGGCCAGATATCCCATTCTACTACAGCAGGCACAAAGCTAGCTCAAATGCAAATGGCAGCATAACCCCATATTCTACCCCCCAGCTAATTTGATAGAAATGTGATAAGGTGCTCACATTTGATTCAGAGTCACTTTGTAGTGGCTCACTGTCAGATAAAGCTGATGATACCAGTGTGAACAGAGACACAAGTCACAAGGGAGCATTACGATCAACTTATCTAGTAATTATCTACCAGCTCATGCACTGAGCTGAAAATCTTTCCACTAAACTAGAGCACATCCAGTAAGCCTTTGTTATATGATGCTTTGCAGTTTGATGCTGGGCTAACTATATGAACTATGCTTTTGGATAAAATAATGAAGACTTACTGTGAAGGAAAGCTCAGGTAAGGCTGCCACCTGAGGTATCCAGTTTGGTAGTTTTAGAGTACTTTACAAGATATTCTGCCTCCATAGCCTAAGAAAGTATTTTGTTTTGATCCAAATTAAGTGCTTACAGCTGAGCAGTTTAGATATGTTGGCCATCTAATACCACTTAAACATCAAATCCTATGGATTTACAATAAGCTAAACCAATTTAACTGCAGGTAGTGTCTGTACAAACCAAAAAGATGAGCTTAAACAGCATTATTCCATAACTTCAGAGGGAAAATCCTAGAACTACCAAGTTCTATTTGCTATAGTATTTGTGAGATAAGGAAAAGTTTGCATATTGAACATATCTGGAGAAAAAAATACAGTATTTACAGTCTTAATCTGCTTTTTCACTATGGCACTTTCATTCTGGAAGGCCTTTGAAGGCCATTTCTTGCACAGATATTTGGAGACTGTTGAGGAAAGCAGATGCTTCCTTCTGTGCTACCAGCTTTGTATTATATTGCTTGGGCCTCCTCAAATCCTGAAGTAGCTCAGTTTTGCTATAGGTGCAGTCACTAAACAAAATCCACCACTCAAACTTCAACTCTTATCTTGAAAGGACCTGAAGTAATAGCTGTCTTAATATAGCTGCCATATCTCCCTTTACCTGTCAGATTGCAGAACTAAAAGAGCTATAACACACAGAGAACTTAAGCATTTAAGTGGCTAACCATATTGCAGAAGACTTCAGTTGAAGTACATTCTTCTTACATTCTTCTGTAATAAGGTACTTTGCAACTTCTTTACAAAGACAGCTGTCATACCTTATCCTTCAGTACGTCACTTTTCATATATTAAAGCTTTAACAGAACTCCAGGTTGTAAGTGGATACAGAATTGTCAATAGCTGCCTACTAGCAGTGAAATTAAGGAGAATAAGGAAAGAAGAAAAAAAAAATAATCAGACACTAAGCATATAACCCTAAAAGTAAGACTGTTTCAAATAACTTGCAGGAGTTATGGGCTTTATTATATAAAAAAATTCAGTGATGCTATCTCAGAAAGGTTTTCTGAAGAGGTGAAGACACTGAGCCAGATTTTCATTTACTGTGAAGCAATATTAGAAAGATTAATTCTAACCACCAGTTTTCACCAATTTAGGCTCTAACCCAGGAGTGTTTTTTTGTTTGTTTGTTTTTTTACTTATTTGTAGATGGTAAGCATTTATCATTCTTTGCTGATTTTCTGTAATCAGGAGAAGAGTGCATGGAGAGGAACTACACAGGTAAGCCTGCATTCTCAGTTAGACTGAAACAATTTTTGTTTCATACAATAAAAAGTAACATTTTCTAACATTTTCTGAAAATAAGTATTTCCCTTCACTGAAGAACTTACTGTGGAAAGAAAGTACTTATCTAGAATCATCTAGACACTACAATAAAAGTGAGAGGAGAACACATGCAGTCATATATGATCCCAATTGAAAACATTTATTTGGTTTAAACTTAAATTCTGCCTTTTCCATGTGACTTTGTTACACTTTTACTACTTGGCACTGCACAGCAAACTCTGGTTTCTGACTATGGGATTTCAAGTCACATCTCAAAGCATTGCAAGCCTATCTTGCCTTTTCTCTCTCCTCTCCTCATGAGGGTGTTTTTTTCTCATTATTCAGTTTAAGGTATTTATATTGAAATAAAGTAACACCAATATCTTAAATCCTGAACCATGGTCCTATTCCCCAATTCTGCACGCAAAAACAGAGCAAAAGGCACTCCTTTCTTTAAAAAACATGCAACTTGAGAAAATATGAAAGTAAGTTTCAAATAAACATTCAATCTGCAGTAAATGTGAAGGTATTGGGATCAAACACGTAGATGCTGGAGATTCATCAGGTAGAGATATCTAAGGTTACTCCATAGGGTAAGTGAGCAAGAGTGCCTCTGATTGTAAGGCATAAGAGATCTTCATAAGAGGAAACGTGCTTCAACCCACAGGGAGAAGCTAAAGAGGTTGTAAGGCAGCAATGGGATATTCCCCTCCTTTGTCAGGGGCAAAGTGCACATATGACATTGTTTACTTGGTCAGGCAAGCAAGGTTTCAGACTTGCAAATGCATCTCAAAAGGTTCTTTGTTTGGGGAAATAAATAAAAAAAAAAGTAGTTGCCTTAGGCAAGTTTGGCATCTCAACTGATTGAGACAAAACACAATGACAGAACTGTATACTATGGTCTATCCTTATTATATGAAGTATTACTAACGTCTTCCCAAGGCCAGAGTAGCAATTCCTCGTTACATGAATACGGTGTTATCAAAATGAGTGAGAGGTAAAGAAACCAGCTATATTTGCACTGTTACCAGCTTCCAGGTTGGTTAATTTTTCATGGGTTGCATTAAACCCATAATAAGCTACATAAGTTGAAAGAATAGAAATCTGAAGAAATCATTTCCCTTACAGAAAAAATGCAAACTGAATATAAATAGATAATACAATATGCTGTTTGTTCCCCTTCTAAATACACTTGCTTACTTTAAAAATGAGCACCTTACAAAAAATAAATGCATGGCTTAAAAATATCTTAAGCACACTCACAATTCAAAGTCTTTAGGAATTTTGATCACCTACCTCTTCACAAATGCATGGTTTCTTGCATCATGCAATTCAAAATGCCTATAACCTTACAAGAAATCTTTCCATAGTACGTTTTTAGTGGTTTATATGCATCGAATCCAACACTTATTCTAACCCATGATGCGATAGTACATTTAGTCTATGTTTAGTCCTCAATAAGGATTCTGCATTAGATACTAGCATGATAGCACTCACTGAAACACTTCAGTATGTGGGGAGTTAAGGAGCTACTGTAATAATTATTAAACTTCTGCTCCCTCAGCCCCATAACAACATACAAGTTTGGTAGTATACAGGAGACAGCTAAGCAGATAAGCCAGAAGAGCACACTCCACTCAGCCTGTTAGTTTCCATTTGCACTCAAAACAGCTATCACATTGACAAAAATCAAGAATATTTGAATACAGGAGTTACTACAGTACTTCCCTGCATCTCAATCTGTATTTCACGTAATTATAGCCAATGAATGGTTACATAATGTTGACCAAAACACCTATAGATTTAGTGTCTCAGTTGCTCCAGAAAGAGGCATAGAAGGGAAAATAGATTTTTTTTTTTTTTCCTTTTTCCCTTTTACTCCAAGGGGAAAGTAACACTCCTCAGAAGTTCCTTCCAAAGGTAATGAGGTCCCCTGTAGAAATTCAGTACCAAAAGATAGAATTAAAAAATAGAATTGTCAGTAAGCAATGCTCCAGTTATGGAAGCCAGCATACTCTTCTGATTATGTCAGGTATCAGAAATCATTGCATAATAATCACACCTGTCCAGTTTTCTTGATTCTTGGCAGTACATCAAGGTGTATTTCTGTAAAAGAACAATGAAGTAATATAGACTGAGCAAAGAGCAAGAAGAATGATGCCACTTCAAATCTAGACCACCATCACCACCACACCCTCCTTCATATTCAAAACAAGCCAGTCTCTTCCTCATTAATGCCTAATGGAACACTCCACCCATCAACAACCCTACACTTGGTGCTCTACACAAGTGGAATCAGGACAGCTTGTTCATCATCCTGCTATGATCACCATTGCAACACACTGCCCTCATCTAAGACTTCAACATTATTACTATTTTAAACAGTTAGCAGCAGTACAGAAGACTGTCAAAAGCAACAAGTTAAAAAGAGTCTGTCATTATCACCATGAAGATTAGTAAAATATGCTTGCTGTGTTTCTCTTTATGAGTAGTGAAATAGAAAGCAGCCGTTCTCCTGCAGTGAAACCTCTGGTTTACACCACCAAGCTAACAGTGCACAGTCAATCTTACCTTGATCATCTGTCACCAAATCACTGAACACAGTGAAACCTCAATTGTAATGTCCGTTGTAACATACCATACAACAGTAACGTACTTGTAGAAATCTCAATTGCACTAATTCAAGAGGCTGACCACAATAACTGCCCATTGCTAAGTATCAGTTACACTTTGCTTGCAGCTTCCCTGGCCCTGGCACGTTATAAATCTTGCCACTAGCACTTCCATTATGTCAGGAGTCTCAGGAAGCAGCAGTAATAGCTGACTGTTTCCCTTTATATTAGGTAGAGTTTTTTGGTAGTCCTTGTATCTGTTTTCATGTTTCCATTCTTTTGTCATTATATCACCTGTGAAGAAGCCTATCACATAGCCTTGCATATGTTTAACTCCTTGTGCTCTGACTTTATACCACCAGTAGATGACACATCAACAGATACAGCCTTCAAGAGTCTTACTAAAACATACATCTACATGATCACTTATAGACTCCTTCATACAACCACAGCAACCTTCCTCAAGCTCAACTAGCAAGGCAGATACAACCCTGTCAGGGCAAGCACACGCTCCACTGGACTCTTCTGAGAAGACACCCATTCACCCTTTCCACCCTCCATCCCATAAGTCTACACCCATATCTAAGCAATGTTTGATTGTTCTATCTATTGAGAAGATAAAGGCAGCTTACTTCCAAAACAATTTCTTACGATCCTCCCACCTGAAGTGCAACTAAAGCTTGAAGATGCTTAAACTCTGTCCTTTTTTAACTTTTCTTCAAGCGTCTGCAATAGCAAACCACAGGACTGATAGAATATGCAGTTCCCATTTTATAGCGTTTGGCCAGAAAAGGCAAAGTTTCTTTCCTCTACTAACCCAACCCTTGGTTAGAGCTAACATTATGCATAGCCTTTACAGATTTTATCCTATCACACAGCAACATATATTGAATTGTTCAACATGCTGACAGTACTGTTACGTCTGATTAATACCTTTCTTTATACTCCTTGTTCCACAACAGCTTTGTCTCCTGGATGGCCTTTCTGCTAATAATTCAAAGTGACTCTTGACAAGGCTCCATTCAAGTAGGACACATGGATATGCAATACAAGATGACAGTCAGTGCATTGTTGGGTGATTACCATATGCCTCAGGTGTCAGCAAAAGGCTAAAGTGCAAGCAACCTTAACCACCCAGCAAGTGTAATAAACCCCCAGCCATTCATAGCTTAGAAATGCATCCTGATGGAAACATCAGGGAAGTGAACCATCCATCTCCATTTAATAGATATGATGGGAACAAATACCATTATTACATAACTCATCCAGAGGCTATCCATAAATCAGAAGATGCATAAGAATTGCCTTTTTCTGTTGCTCTTTTTCACAAACTGGTTGCCAATTGACAGAATTAACAAGAAATATATTCTTCTCCAGAGAGGAATATATATATATATATATATATAAAATATATATATATATATCTTAACAAAACACCTCCAGACCAATCCCCACTCTCCTCATGGAAACCTAGGTGTTGGTCTAGATATCCACTCACAGAGAGCTGCCTAGTGGTGGCTGCTCCACCCAGTGCAACAAGCCAGCTGCTGAGGGTGACCCTATTGCAGAAGCATCACCCCTCTGAACACAAACAGGACAGTGCCTAGATCCATCGATGGTCCCAGACCAGAAGAAATGATGAACTAGCCTAGTCTTCATGTAGGGAGTATAGACAGGAGCAACAGCAGATGAGCCTGGAAATATGGGTACCCCTAACAAAAATGGTCCAGCTAAAGGAAAAGATGAAAGAAGACCAGACACAAAGTTAGTCACAGAACAGCTTTAGGATCCTCCCAGGAATATTAGCCAAGAGATTAGGGCAGCAGGAGCTAGAGCTGAGCACAAGCACTCCTATAAAGCACCTCAAAAGAAGGCTAAATTCTCCAGCGTGAGCTTAAATAGGGCTTCTGGAGCGATAGGCAGAGTTTGCAGGGGGGTAGAGCCTCCAGGTGTGACCGTTTAGGACAGTTGAGGCCTGTTAGCAGCCTCAAGGATATGACAGTCAAGGCATGTGCTCTGGCATGGCAGCAGGAGGCAGCAAAGTGGAAGTAATAACCTCTCAGTACTTCTCAGTGTTAGTTATTTGTTCATTTAGGAGACCTACATCTAGCTTGGCCCACTCAAAGGTGAATTGTGAGGGAAAAATCAGAGTAACTACAGACCCCAGATGGCAGGAAGGACTGCCAAAGTAGGCAGCTTTGGGCATCAGGGACATCCCTGCTCCTGCAAGCTAGTTGTTTGCTCCTATTCCTTGCTACTCTCTGCTCCTGTGAGTAATTTTAACTCAGTTTCGTACCACACCAGTTTCCTACCATCACCTGCCCACTTTCTCCCCCTGGCTCCTGAGGCATGACATGGTCTCGGACAGGTCCTATTGCCTCTGTATTCTATCTGTGAAAATGATCTTCATAATACTTATCTTGGCTGCTTCTTATTTTGATTAAAGGGTTGACTTTGAGCACTTGTTACAAACCTTTATTTTGACATTGAGAAAGACATATAGAAGTGAACAATAGCACCCATCCCCATGCTTAGATTGAGGTCCAAGGTTTCGTTTGAGCTGATCAGATTTTATACAAGCAAGCATGTGAAGTGCCACATACCTCTGTGACTAATTATTGTTTTGTATCACAAAAGACTGTATTAATTCATGTAAACGTGGCTGTTGATAACAGTCATAGAAGAGCTTCTAAATGGCTTAGCCAAAGTAATTCACAAAGTTGATTTTCCTTCAAAAGAGAGATGGGCAGTGGGTGCATTAGAGCAGCATCACAGGCAACTTCCAACACATCCAAAGACAGTTTCTCTCTTCCATGCTTAATAAAGCATACTAGGGTTGGTGTGTGGGTACATGTGTGTGTGTGTGCGTCTGGTTTTGTTTAGCTGGTTGGTTTTCTGATAGTATGAAATAGTGTTTAGAAAGTGTTTTGAAGGTGCTGTCAATGCTGAGGAAGCTACTGAAATGTTTAAATAATACTTTGAGGAGTTATTATTTAAAGAGTTGATGCTTCTATTTCTAGATGTAGAAGACTGTGTATGGGAGTTTGCACATTACCTGCAGAAGTATTTAAACACATTGTTAGCTGAGAAGAGTTATAATATCCCACCTACAAGGCACTGTGTTACCACGGTACAAGGCACTGTAGGACACCCTCCTATAAGAAGTCTCCATGTATCACCACAGTTCCTGAAAAGCTTCTTCTGCACAGAGTTTGAAAACAGCTGCAACAATCTAATTACTGTAACCTTTTCAATTCCCTTCTGTACTCAAGTTTTCTTTCATTTTACACTTACCAGTTGTACTAGACTCAGTTTTTGGTCTCTGAAAGCCTGGGTCAAAGCTAACCTCACTTATTTTCTGCAACACATTTAGGTGTGGGAATTGAGCACTGAAAAGCCTGATTCATATGTAACAGTCTTAATACAGTCAAGTCCTTCAGCCTTGAGACCTGATAGAAAAGCCACTGCTTAGTACCGTCATGGCTGCTTAGTCAAGCAAACAAGCTTGTTGCAAACAGCTGACAAACACTGCTGGAAGCTCAATTAATTACCCACCAGGAGAGCTGTCCTGCCAAAGGGATGGCATTAATATTGTTTAAAGTGTGGTTTAAGTGCTCCCCTTTATTGCATAATACTTGTATCCTGGGACAAAAGTCCAGCCAGTCTCTGAGTCGGTGCCCTGCCATCTGAACAAATGGATATGAATGTAAGCAGCCAGGGTCCTTCATGCACACCTATTCAGTGTAGATACTTGCAGCAATATTAATAACAGGAAGTGTCCAAATGCCCTGGGGAAAAAAAAAAAAAAAAAAAAAAAAAAAAAAAAAAATCCAGGAGAGAATATTTTTTTCTTTTCAGTTTCCAATCTTCACTTTGTTTGCAGTGGGGCAGGTACTGGCCAACACCTGTGTTATCCTGTGTATCAGTAAATAATGGAGAGCTTGCCCTTCCTATATAATACAGGAAAACGTGAGTTCTTGTTCAGGGGAATGCAAAGACTGCTCTTGTCATACTGATCCTCCAAACGGCATGCTAATTTCCATGTGCCCTGAGAAAATCTGGAAAACATTTTTGCCCTCAGGGAAGGAATGGCTTCATTCACTGCTGTGAGGGGATATGGGCTTTCTGTTCAAGTGAATCATGGAAGTCCTGTATTTTCCTTCCTGCTAGCTGACTTTGTTATATTTCTAGTCATTCAAGTCACATTTATGTTCCTCTTTTGAAGGGGAAGTTAAAGAAATAGCTTTGATACAAAGATCAAAGAATGTGTGGAGAAGGTAATACTGCTTGCTAGGAGATAGGGGATGGATAGGGCTTTGTTTATTCTCTCCACTGTGAGACTTCTCAGTGGGATCATGCAGTGTCTAGGCCTTCACAAAGGACAAGGCTGTTCTTCTAGTGTGCTCCTACAAAGATATTCCTGGAGCTTCTTCCTCTCTGGAATTTAGGACCACATGCAACCCTGGATCTACACTTTGGCTAAGCAAATGCATACAGAAAATTCACTTCCACCTGTGTTGGGCCCTGTGGAATTTTCCATGAAACCTGGCCAGAATTTTGTGTTTCTAACAACCAAAACAGTCTTTAAATCCATCTTCAAGCTTCATTGCAAATATTTCTCACAGTGCTCTGTAGCAGGAATAATTACTGTCCTTATTTATTGGGTAGATTATACAAATACCCTCATAAGTAAATTGTAGGATTAAGAGAAAGGTTAATGTGCTAGATTAAACTAACACATTTGTTTACTTCCTCCTAAAAGGAAAGACTAAAGGACAGTGACCTATCATGTGTATTAATTCAAATTTAACCCTGCCTCAGCTTCAGCGATTATCTCTGCAAGTACCAAGTTTTAGTCTAGCAGATTCCAGTGCAATACTTCATACAGAGAACTTCTGCTTATCTAAAATATGGTATCTGTTCAGCTCCTGTTTTTTTTTTTGTTTGTTTGTTTGTTTTTAGATTGTACTAATTTGTACTTTTGCAGCACCTTCCCTCTTAGAGTTTCAGAGGGCTCACAATGAATTTCATCTGTAGTCACCCCACAGAAGGCATTACTTACCCTCATTTTACAGGTATGAGCTCTAAAACAGAGAGTGATGACATTTTTTCTATTATTTGACTGGATTAAATAAACAATTTATGCATGATTCAGAATCACTGAGTTCTCTGGGAGTCCCTAGAAGCGATTTTCCTATTGCAAAAACCATAACCTAAGCTCTGACAATATCCCAAACTGCACGTATTTAAGAGCAAGGAGGTCATCTCTATTTCCCACTATGTTCTGACGCTGGCAATAGTAGTGTGATCATATTGCCTGGGGGTTGATGCTGCAGTTGAGAACAGTAATGGAAAGTCAGATAGGAATTTTACCTTCTGTTAACACCATCAAATACATAAATGCTGGGGGGCTGCTTTGCTTTCCAAGTGAATTTTTTCTTATCCACTTTCTGTACTTCATTCTATACCAGTAAGAAAGCTACAACCAACAACACTGCCTGAGCACACTGGTGATCGTGAGTAGCACACACTGCCCAGACTTGCCCAAGCGGATCATTTTTTACAGATTAAGTTTATAGATCTTACCCATCCACTGAGGTGGAAACTTCTCACAGCACAAGACATGTGCATCCCTGCACCACCTAAGTAGCTAATGAAAAGAAGAGAAAGAAATAGATTCCAAATGGAGAAACAACTTTTCTGCAGTCACAAACAAGGCGTGAAGCAGAAACAAGACTCTGGTCTCCAGAACACTAACCTCAAGTGCCTCAACTCTTAGTCTTACTGTAATGTTCTCCTCAAGAGTTAAATGTGATAAAGTGCTCCAATAGGCAATACTTTCTGATACAGGTATATCTTTCCTCACCCCAGCACTAGTGCCATGCCTTCTCCCTTCAGGTAACCCTCACAAGGAGATTTGAAAAATCCCCTCCATGCACATGCCACCTAGTATGTGAACTTACAACCATGCAAACACACAGCAAGTTGGAAACAGAGCTAAAAAAGTTTCATCCACCCATGATGGCCTTGCAGGTTTCCATATTTATCTGTTCTTATTTTAGGAGGTCTGCAGGAGAAACGTATGGATTACAGATATGGTGCTCCTTGTTTCAGCTTAGGTTTCCAACAGGGATAGTTGATTTGGGGTAGGATCCCAGCCGAGAACCGTTTGCTGTTGGCCTGCCAAGCAAGCAGGACTGAAAGCATTGCCAGTGCTCTGCTTGACTTAGATTGAACAGTTCATGGGCTCTGAGGCAGGGAAGGAAAATTCCATTATGAAATAGCTGATTTAAAGTGCTGTATCCCACAGCAACAGTAAAGAGTATTTGCTAATACTAACACAGCCTTCAGAGACCTGAAGTTCAGCTTTCAAAATGTGTTTCTGCTTAGGAGAGGGCCCAAATTAAACCCCTCCATCAGATCAAAACTTCAGCAAGTTTTGGAGAGAGAACAAATTCTGATTTGGCAGCTGACACCAGCTTTTCAAAATGTGAGTGATTACAGAGAGAAGGGAGAAGGAGAGAGGAGGAGGAGGAGGAGGAGGAGGAGGAGGAGGAGGAGGAGGAGGAG
>CM021765.1:71168735-71189400 GCA_011076525.1 Nettapus auritus
TAAAAAAAAAAAAAAAAAAAAAAAAAAAAAAAAAAAAAGTATTTCGGATAGAAAAACGAATGTTAGAATATAGCAGTATTTTTTAAAGGAGAAGGTGAAAGCCGGCTCGGTGAAAAAGCCGGCAGGGCGGGAGTTAATTTGCAGCAGCACTGGAAAGGCAGCCCGAGCCTGGGCAGGAGCCCAGCGCCCTCTGGTGCGGGAGAGCAGCAGCAGTGGAAATTTCCTTTGGAAAGCAGCTTTCTTTCAAAGTTCAGACAGATTAAGATGACTCTAAAGCATGCCGGCAGGACGGGTGCAGACTTGACCGAGCCCCCCGCAGAACCCGGACGCCCTATTGGGGGAAAGCTCGGTGTAGGGGTGATGTTGGGGTGCGAGGAGGGGGGGGGGGGAATTATTCTTTATTTTTATTAGTATTTTGCCTTAGTTTCTGCTCCGGTGCCGAGTGTGACGCAGAGACATGAGACGAGGGAAGGAGGCTTGAGGAGCCGGGCGGGGATGGAAAGGCTCGCAGCCGCCTGCCGCGACATGGTGGCGGCGCGACAAGAATCGGGGCTGCCGAGGGAGGAGGGAGGGCGAGCTGAAAGGAGCGCCCAGCAGAGATGCCGCCTCCATGTATGACCCTAATCCCAAACGGGATGGTCCGCAGCCAGGAGTTCGTGTTTTCCAAGTGCTCCCCGTTCCGTTTGGGGAGCTGTACCGGAGCCCATCACTCGCTGGAAGTACCAGGACAGCGAGGAGAGTTCTGCGCTGCCAGGTTGCGAATTCCCATTTTTCACATTTGCAATGATAGCTGGAGCAAATAAAAGCAAGCCAGTTGCGCCTCATATTGAGAAAGAGCACACACACAAAAGCCTACCTACGAAGGAACAAAACGGGAAAGCGAACCGGGCTATGCCTTTAGGTACCAGCTCGGGAAACGCACTCCGTTTTTTAACATCCCCCCCCCACCCAAAAAAGGGGGGGTAGCAGCGTGGAAGCAGCTTCCCAGCTCATCTCCCCCAGCTGCCTCTCGCTCCTTCCTATCGCGTCCCGCACTGGCCCATCCTCCAGCAAAGCAAAATCCTCTCCGGGAGAGCCGATGGGGTCTCCCCTCGGCTAACGACGAATTTGCCCTTAAAAATAAAAATAATAATAAAGAAAGAGTAGAAAAACAAACAATCAATCAATCAAACAAACAAACTGGGTGTATTTTGATATAGGCGCTTTCACCTCTCCCCTGATTATGCTTCAGAAAGTTTGGGAAAATAAAAGTCCCCGACCTCCACTTTGCTTTTGCGTACCAACCTAAGCGCTGAGACTTCTTCCAGCGACACATTTCTAGGGGAGAAGGAAAAAAAAAAAAAAAAATCCCCCCACGATTTCTCCAAAAAGATCCGGCAGATTTCTGCTGTCACAGCGCGGGGGGCTCCACACCTTGCCCGCATTGTAGACAGCCACATGCGACTCTTCTCTTCCACCCCATCGAGCTGCCTTAAACGGGAAAAGAGTTTTTTTGTTAGAGAAGAGCTACAAAATAAAATAAAGAACCCATTTTGCAGCCAGTCAAAGCAAACTGTCAATGAATATATGTGCCGGCGGATTTGTCCTATTAATAAGGCACGAGAAGAGACGGAAGAGCGAACGCGTGCCCTGAAGCCGACGTGGGATGTTATTTGGGGTAACAGATTAAGGACAGACATCGGAAATCAGCACTTGGGGGATGCGCTAACGCGTCGCAATTTCGCGTTAAATCTCATTTCCGAAGAGAGCTTCCCCGGCTCCGCCGCACGTCCCTTCCCGCTAGAGGGAAGTGGGATTATTTAGAAGCAGCAGTAGGACGGGGGGGGAATGAACAGACGACAGCTACCTGTCGGGAAGCTAATCAACATTATAGATTGGAAACCTTCAGCTACCAAGGGCTGCTTTTCCACTAATGGTTTTAAATCATACACGTATAAATACGGAGACTAATTACGAGACCTCATCGGAGTTTATCTGAAAACGGCTGGGAAGTTACAGACCGTGATCAGAAACTGCTCGCACCTTGCAGGGAAGCCTGTTGATGCCGAGGAACTGACAGCCAAAACAGGGGGGGAGAGGTGACCAAGCAAACCCTGCAACGCAAAGCAACCTTGTACGCGCAATTCTGTAAAAATCCCCATCTTTTTTTTTTTTTTTTTTTTTTTTTTTAGTTAGTTAAATAATGCAAAATTTTGGTTGCAGCCGGTGACGTTAAAGATCTGCTAGTAACACGCTGTTCCAGATGGAAGGAATATTTAAAATTTGACGGTAACAGTTTAACAAGTGTATTCGGTAACAAGACTACGATAGTTACTCGTTTTCCTTAATTAGAAATAATTGATTTTAATGAACTCTTAATAACAGATTTCACAAAATAAGATTTCGGTATTTTTGCTTACAAGATTTTTTTTTTTTTTAATTCGGGCTTTTATTTTTTATCCCTTTTATTGCCCACTTTGTGGCTGCGTTTATTACCGTCAATAAGGGTTTCCAGAAGGAAAACAAAAATACCCCAGATGACGAGGGCCCGTTTTCTTTGTTGAAGCGAAGGTCAAACCTTCTGTTGGCTTACAGGGGAACAGGATGAGGCCCCAGCTCTCGCTGATTGTCCCCCCCATAAAGGATCCCTGTTTATTTCCCTTATGTCCCGCTTCATCGCCTGGAGGACAGGCTGCCGCCGGCGCGAGACGGGTTCTGCTCCTCCCGTGCAGTGATTTCTGCTCGGAGGCTTCCCCGGGAACGGGTCGCCGCAGCGGGCCGCCTGCAGCCTCGGATACGAAGGCTGCCCTTCCTCTTCCTCGGCTTTCCCACGACACGCGTGGAGTGTGTGGGCGGGGGGCGGCGGCAGAGGGGCGAGATATGGAAGGAGACTGTTGGGCACCCCGAAATATTCCGCTGTCACTGGTGGCTCGGAGAAATTCTTCTATTAACGATCCATTAACTGCGGTAATGACCCATGTTATTTAATCACAAGCGCACCACGGAAATTATTATTTATTTGAGACTTCATTGCAATTGCCAGTCAGCCGCCACTTACCGAGGGTATAATATGTGCTATTACAGGGTGAGCGAGGGGGCTCTCAGACAGGAAAACACGGATCTAGGCAAACGTACTGACAGCAGACCACTATGCTTAGGGTGCTAGTTCCCTTCTCAGCACAAATAAAAGCAATTTCCCCCTTGCTCAGCATTCACTCTTCCTGCTGATCTCCCTGCAAGGCGATGGTCATAAGAGCCTCAGGGTCAAGCAGGCCACCTCCCCATAAAGGCCTACCACTGGATTTCAGCACGGAATTCAGCCCAGCCTGAAGCACCTACGCTAACCAACAGGGAGCCCACGGCTTCTCTCCCAAGCCTGACGACTGCACCGAGCACTGAAGCTGACTGAACCAGATGTCAGCACTGGAGAAACCGCTCAAAAGTCGAGGCGCGCCAACCAAACCCTAAACGAAAACCGATTTTAGGGGATTTCAGTGTAAAGCCCACGACCCTGGGGCCGTAGGATCGGGTCCGTGCCCCTTGCCTCTTGCTTGCCTGGCAGGCGGGAGAATGACCAGGACCGCCGCCGGCCCAAAGGCTATGAGATCGCAGCAAGGTGACGTCAAAATAAATAAATAAATGAAGGAAAAAAAAAAAAAAAAAAAAAAAGCCGAGGAGGGGAAGGCAGCCGCCCAGCGCTGCGGGGTCCCAGCCCAGCGCTGCGGGGTCCCAGTTGCTGCGCCAAACTGTTGCTCGGGTCTTCCTCCGCGACGACCGCACCACGGAGGGGATGGAACTTTTTGAAGGTTTTGTTTTCCTGCAACGTCTGTTGTCTTTCCTGCACAAGGCAGCGATCCCATCCCTCCATACTAGGCCTTGTAAAACATTTCAGTGTTACATACGGGGTGTGCCAATGGCTGAGATATTCTGACTGACGTTTATTTTATACAAAAATGCATCCTTATATACATCGGGGACGAATTAGACCCGAGCTAATGCAAAGTCAGTAGAAGCAGCAGTTTTTTCTAGATAGGCATTGTCTTTATGCCTGGTTTATACAGTGCTTAGCAAAATGGATTAAGCGTGATGATCCCTCAGTGAATCTAAGCAGTATGATAAACTGCAATGATAAAATATGACCGTACCATTCTTCACAATTATTTTCTAATGGTACATTCCCCAGTTGTTACCTCTGCTCATGACTAACTACTACAGGACTGCCAGAATCAAAAAACGTGGTCTAACCCAGGAAAAAAAAAAAAAAAAAAAAAAAAAAAAAAAAAGAGAAAAAAAAAAAAAAAAGAAAAAAAAAAAAGAAAAAATAATTTCTTATCCCACTACTGCCCTACCTCTTCAGAAGTAATAAAAATGTAGCATTCAGGAGTCTGAACACACAGCTCCTCTACCACTAAGCTCATTGCAAATTGTGACGTATGAGCAATGCCCTTATTTTTAAGTAATTGGTCCGATTTCAGCTACTTTGCCTTTCAAATAGCCTATTATTGTGTAGTAGGCCGCTGATTTTTTTTATTATTATTATTATTTTTTTAAGTTAGGAGGCAGCAGTCAGGCTGTTTTAGGCTGGGAAAATTTAGTTCAGAGCGAGAGTTAAAAGGAAGACCCTTTTGTCCAGTAAGGCTGAGCTGACCTCTGCCAAGCAGGCAGCAGTCTTCTGACTTTATACAGTTTGATAATTTCCTAGAATTAACAAAGCACGAAACAAAAACTGAAATGGGAGAAGTCATTTGCTCGATGGAAGCTTTCCTCTCAAGCAGTCGCCACCTAGGCCCCGCTTCTCACGCAGTACAGCAATGAATAAATTAATAAGCTAAGGGGCAAAGGAGGCGGGTACGGTGACCCTGAGCATCCCTTGGGTACCTCGACGGGGCCATGCGGGTGCCATGAGGGCAGGTGACTGCTGCCACAGCCAGCACGCCGGGATCAGACCATACGAGCCCTCAGGAAGGGCGCGTACACCTCCCGCAGCCCTCCGCGGCCCCAGCACCGCGGTAGAGGGTGGGCTGGGCGCGGCCGCCTCCTGTTAGGGCGGGCGGCCGGCCGGCGGCCATCTGCCGGCAGGCTGCAGCACGCACCGAGCGGGAGGGGCGCGGTGGGAAGCGCGCAGCGGCGAAGCGGCGAAGGGGGGAGGAAGAAAATGGAGGAAGGCGACGGGAAGGCGGGCTTGGGGCGGCCGCCAGCTGGGCAGGGCTGAGGCTGCGCCAGCGCTCTGCGTGGCGGCAGCCTCGGAGCGGGGCAGAGCGACGGCAGTACCCGGGGGGGGGGGCTTTGGCGGTACGGAGTGGGCACTCCTGGATGCTCCCCGGCTTGCTCACTGTCCGCAGCCCCCTTGGGCCGGTGCGGTCTCCGAGGGGCCCCGAGGGAGGGCAGCGCAGGCAGGTCCGGGAAGCGTCAGCAGCGCCTTCCAGAAGGTTCCCCGCGCCCTGACTGACTGACTGACGGACTGATAGGGTGACGCAGGGCGCCCTCTGCCGTCGACCCGTGCTTCTGAGGCCGGGGAACCGCACGCGGGATCTTACTGCTTTCTCTGTGGGAGGAAAAGGTCTTTTAAAGCCGAGTCCTCATCCCACAGTATATCCCCCCTGCCCCACACGTGCTGTTTGTGTAGCTTTTGTCGGGATGGAAGCAGGCTGTGTCCCTTCTATGTATAGCTTTAGCACTTAAAGACAAAAGTGCTGAGTAGAACTAAAAAGACTTAAAAGATGAGCACAGCCTGCACAGAATTTTTCGCTCTTTTTCAAAGTGCATGCTCATTTAATAAAACCTTCATGCTAGTTTACAGTTCCATTAAAACGGCTCTGGCTATCAGATCGCAAATACCAAAAATATAAATTCAGCTTGTCTAATCCATAGCTTAAAATATTCTTGTGATGTCATGAAATGATGGCTTATAAAATATTTTCATTTAATTAGAAAGCACTAAGAGGATTTCTAGAGGGGAAAAAAAAAAAAAAAAAAAAAAAAAAAAAAAAAAAAAAAGCTCACTGAATTATTTATGTGCTGTGAACTACCATTGTTGCTTCTGAAGCTTTTTAAGTGCAAAAATGCAGGCTTCATTCGCTTTTCATTTTTAGGCCCTAATTATTTAATTATTCAGGCATGCAAATGCTTGTGAACAGGGATTAATTATGCAGGTAATCAAGGTTATATTCCAAGTTTACTCTTAAAAAGCAAAGATTATTTGTTGTTATGTATACTCTGTCTGACACCGTTCATATTCATGCACCAAAGTAAGGCTTTAAGGGTATATTAATGTTTTGGAATTTCATAAATGGAAAAAAGTGCACAGATGAATTTTTGCCAAGCATAAACTGAAGAATACGTTTTGTTGCAGCATCACTATGGTCAGTTAGCAGGACACACTTATCTACAAGAGATGAGAGCATCCTCTGTCAGGATCTTTGTTCACTACCCTTTTTCTTTTGCAATGAAGATGTACCACATTATATACTGCAAAGAATTTGGGAGGTCAGAGGCTGTTTTAGGCTGGGAAGATTTAGTTCAGAACGAGTTAAAAAGGAAGACCCTTATGTCCAGTAAGGCTGAGCTGACCTCTGCCAAGGAAGCCATCCAGAGCTTTCAGCATTCTGCCTCCCCCAGAAAAGTATTGCATTTATTACACACCATCATGACACTTTATTTAGCTGCCCTGTTCCCACTTACTTTGCTAGCACTCAGACACTGATATTATGTTAAGAATTTCAGTTTAGGTGCCGAAGCACACAAATTTGATGAGCAGAGACCTTATCATGGAGAAACTTAAGTACATGAGCGCAGCAGGGTATAATTCAATAAACCAGGCTGTCAGAAGTACCACAGAATACCAACACTGAGAGCCATTTACGTCTCAGAAAATTTTGCAGCTGTAATCATACTTACTTCAGTTAATAAGACCCTTACTTAAAGCTGACAGTTATACTAGTACAGTTCCAATTTACAGAAGTGTCATAGTGCATGCAGTCTTGTTCCATGAAACAATAATTCATTAAAAAAAAAAATACCTTCTCCTGATCTTCAGACTAAGATATTTTAACTGAGAGCTGAGCTTAACACCCTGAAAATAGTGAGAATTAAAACACTGAGCAGTGGAAAACTGACAGCTTCCAGTGTGAGCTGCACAGCTTTCCCAAATCCTCCCTCCGGGTAATCTGCAGCGCCATCTTGTGTGAAGCAATGGGAATGTTCTTGCGGAATGTGGTGGTGCTTGTTTGGTGTACTTGAAAACTGTCCATCACCTGAGTGTTTCTGGCTTTAAGATACGGTACGTTGTAAAATGAAAATGTCAGACCTGATGTATTTTGAATGCAGTTTAGTCACGAGTCCCTTCAATAAATTAAAGAAGTAAAAGCATACTAGAAAAAATGCCTTTTTGTAGTAGGAGAAAGAAAGATGTATGCCTTTATCAAAAGAGCTGAAGAGTAAGGAGTAGCATTACTTTATGCATAGCCCAAAAAGAAGAAAACATTTTTTTTGTTGTTTTTAATACCAGAGGATTATTTAAAAATGTTAAGACAAGAACTAGAGGTCTGTGAAATGGGTAGTCCAAGACCTTTGGAGGCTTAGTGAATTTTTTGTTTTCATCTCCGCACTGAACTCTAGTTCCACTCAGTAAAGTGGAACAGTAAAATTCTTTACAGTAAAGAATTTTAGGGGCCTTTTCAAATAATAGAAATAGTAATGAACTAATCATTAGCATTAGCATTAGTATTAGCATAGTATCTTTCATCCAGCTTGAAGGAAGACATCCTGTTATGACCAGAACATCCAAGTCCAACCTCATTCTTTGTTCTGAAGATAAATTCTTCAATCTGAGAAAAACTACTTAGAAAAAGAACGTGATTAAAAGAAATCACAGGTAGAGTACCCGCATGCTTTCATCTTCTGGTGACATTTACTTGAGACAGCAAAGGACTAGAGAAAGAGAGAAATTAAGGTCTCACTAAACCTCTTCTTTGTTGAAATACGATTAAATAAATAAATAAATAAATACCATCACAAAAATGCACAAAAAGGAGAAAAACATCAGCACTTAGTAACAAAATTATGACATTCTGTTTACTTCACTACAACAGTAGGGTATCATATATTGGCCTGCTTCTGCAACAGTTTACGGACAGTTTACAGAATATCTACAGTCTGGACTTGCAAGCCACAGGGTTGCATGCTGCGCTGTAGCTGCATCAACATTGCTATCGTGGTGCAAGTTCCCAGTATTGGTGTGACTTCTAAAGAAACTTTCTGCCTTGGGAGAAAAAGGGAGGAGGATGAGACATTTCCTCTTCTCCCTTCTGTTGCATTCAGTTTGTCAAAGCATTGTCTCTCCTGCCTCAGGGGTGGAAGCCACTTTCAGCTTTGGGTGGCTGCAAGAAGAAAGGACAAGGAGCTGTGCTTCATTTGTATGGAGTGAACAGCAACAGATGGAGAAGCATTAGACAAATGCATTGTTCCTTTCCTTCCCTTCCCTTCCCTTTCTGGATCTTTCTCTGGATTTAATTATCCAGTGATTTTGTAGCTGTCAACTGATGGATGTGCACTCTACCAGTGCCTTCTGGCTAATCTACTTTTGGGCTGTATTAGATTGGCTGAAGAATGATTGAATTAGAATAATATTCTGCTGTAGCATAGAACAATAGTGGGAGAATGAGGAAGTCTATGGAAAAGAAGTAATATTGGTATCAACAGAAGAAACTGTTTCAATTTCTAAGGGGAAAATCTGAGTTTCAGTTACATTCGTGCAGCATCACAGTTTTAAGAGATACAGAAAGAGTTGGACTTGTTCTCAAAAGACTCAAAACTACATAAAATAAAATAGGAGAGACAGAAAAAAAAAATAGCAAAACAAATAATAGGATATATGATCTTGTGGTTTGGTAGGATTCCAAATAAAGTATATTAAATTTGGTTTGTGTGGTCAGTAGCATCTTGTAAACCCAGATGCAGAACATGGAGAATGGTAAAACAATAACAATTGGAGAAAAAGAAATGGAAAGTGGTAGACCTATCAAAAGAAATACAAGAGGGCTCCTTTAGATGAGTCCTTGAGGTTTTCAGTAGCTGTGTTACATAGCTGGAGATTTGTCTTATGCCATGAGAATTGCATTTGTATGTGTTGTTTTTCAATGAATCATGCTTAAATAAAAACAGAATGCTGCATAGACCAAAGTGTTTTTGGTACTGTGTATCCATGCTCTTACCACTGAGTAATGGTTTACTAATAATGCAATGATTTGGAGTTGGGTAAAATGAGGGATTCTCTGTGTATCTTAAGGTTCAAGGAAACTCATTTAGTATATAGGGGTTTTGTTTGTTTGTTTGTTTTTAATGTTTTGTGCTCAGTGCAACAAACACTTTGTCATTTGGCAGAAGTGTGAAAATTATTACTGTATCAACAGTAAGCCTTTATCATCCTAATTTTTTGTTCTTAGATCTATCTACTTACTGGTATTACTGTTATCTTGGTTGAATTGATTCTGACCCATTCTACTCTTCCCTTTTCTCTAAGTAAATGGAAAAGGAAAGTATTCTTTTCATACATAATTTTTGCATACTGAGAAGTAATAGTATAGTGTCCTTGGAAAACTCGGTGCTTTTAGGAAAGATAGGTAAATCATTATTTTAGTATGCAATGTTTACAAAGGGAGTAGAAATGGCCACTGAAAGCAGAGGCCACAAAATGCCCCAAAAAAGCCAATAGTGATTCAGGAGATACCAGTATATCTCACAAAATTCACATGGCATCTTCAACAGAACAAGCCTGACCTCTTCACTAGTTTCTGTCTCTAGGAAGAAATGGTATTTTTTCCTCATTTCACCCATACCAGTAATCAAACAGGTAAAGAAAGAAGGTCAGTATGTGAAAATACTATGAGCAGTATTCCCTATAAAAAGCAACAACTGCTGCAGTCACTAGTATGTAGGGATCACTTCATCCTTAGATGAAATGCCTTCATTACAAATTGTCTTAGATTGGCCATCTCTTCAGGAAAGCATTAGTAATCTTGTCAGTAATCACATCAAAACATCCCCGTTGCTCTTTGCAAGCCATAAAGACAAAGGTCTAGCTCACAGTTTTGGCATTTCCCATTCAGCAAAGCTGGTGCAAATATCCAGAGAAGATGGTCTATTTGGCTTGATTATTGCCTCTTTTGTGTAAACCCAATCTGTGAGAATCCATTTAGATTTTTCATTGCTATTAATATCACCACTGTATTTAATAGCACTATCTATGAGTAGACAGCAAAGCAAGTGAAGATGGAACTAGCATGGATATCCCCATTTCCTAGCTGAGGAAGGAGGCACAGTGATGGAAATGACTCATACAAAGTAATTCGGTAGGCCAGTGATTCAGTGAAGACTAGCACTAGGCATGTCAAATTCAGTATAGTCAAATTTCACTAGCATCATGAAAAAAGACATGAACAGAGATTAGCTGAAGTGACCTGTGACAAAGAATTAAGAGCTAGGAGGTGCCCGTTTGCCAGTTGTTTGATTTCTGTGGGTAAAAGTTGTATTATTTCAAAACGTTATCAGCAGAATGTTTTGATGGACAGTGTTTTGTGCCTAAAACAGCTGGAGCTGAGTTGGTCTATCAGCGAAAAAAAACAACCAAAAAGTCACACCAGTCTGAAGGAGTGGTGACAGATTCTAATTTCAGAAAGGGAGCTATAGCCATGGAAAATTGTTACTGGAAATAGGAACCCGTGCACCTACATTTGCTGTAGTATTAAACTCTTGAACTTAATTGAATTTAGTTGTTGAGTTATAGATTCTTAGAAATACCAAAGAAATGCCTTATTTCCTGTGTATTTTAACACAGTGGTTCATTTTAACAATGCTCCTCTTTCATTTGGTTCCAAAATCTTTCTTTCCTTCATTCCTATTCACAACTAACACTCTTTTCATTGTTGGCTCACACTTTTCTGCATATCCTTTTTTCTCCTCTTCACTGTTCTTTTCCCATTTTTCTGAAAATTACCTTACATTTTCTGTTCTTATTTTGTTTTGTTTTGTTTCATTTTGTTTTTTAAATATGTAAGTAGCTATAACAGCCACCCTTAAAGTCCTTTGAATACTTATTGTCCTATATCAAATTCTTCCAAAGGATATAATTATGCTGCATATAGAAAACAGATTGCTGTGCATTATGATACCAAAAAGTAAGACTTACTAACAATGCAGTCTCTGCAAGAGCTGACACAATGTAGATCTAAGGAATAACAATTAAGATTTGGCTTCCACGTTACAAAGGAAAAGCACCCATACAGCCATAGGGAAGTTTAAAAGAAACTTACAGAAAATTGCACATCATTTTTTTTTTTTTTTTTAAATTGCTAAAAGTAAATGGACACATGGACGCCTACAGCTACCAGCCAAATGAGGATTCTTACCCTCCGCCCTATCCTGTCCCCGCCCCGTCCCCGCCCCATCCCTGTCCCTTACCTCTATGCCTTGGTGAATGTAAGAGGCATTGTCCATACAGACAGTGGAACATTACCATTAGAATCAAACCAATTTATGACTTTCTAAAAAAAAAAAAAAAAAAAAAAAAAAGGGGAAATATTTAGCAAAGGGATTGAAGGGATTGTGTTTGGTAAAAGCAGTAAGTAAGTTCTCAGTTTACAGTTCATAGAGTGTCAGTAGACAACAGCGTAACAATAAATTGTAGTATGAACTATCCTTATTACACCAATTAAAGAGCAGAAGACAAAACACCATATTAGCTCTGCCATGTATACAGACAAACAAAACTGCAACAATCTTGTGAATAAAGCTTTACATCAATTTAGAGGGACTAATTTACTGAGTCTAAAACTCCCATGCATCTGAAGACCCAGCAGAAAAAATGCAAAGGGGTGAGGAATGTCCTACAGGGTGGTACTAGACTTCAGGGCTCCACTCTGGATCTGGAATTATGGTGGGGACTTATCATTTCAGCTTGGGAATCAGCAGCTGTGTGTTTTGATGCCAACACAATGATTCTGTGTTGGGGAGGAGGAGAATGTCTAGTCCAGATGATATTGTCCCACCATTTTCTGCTAGCACAGGCAGCATTCTTTATTAATATGTACGTAATGATGTATCATTAAGGTCACAAAGCTAGTCTCCAATTTGCTAACCCTTGCTAGAACACACACACACACACACACAAAAACAAACAAACAAACAAACAAACAAAAAAAAGTCATTGTCTGCAACCAAAGAGGAGTGAAAGAATTTTCATTTACACCATGGTGTGAAACCAATCCATCCTACAGAAACAGTTTATGCTTTCTCCAAAGATCCCACAATTGCTCACATTACAAACACAGTGGCACCCATACTGCCCATCTTCTGTTGGAAAATCAGAAAGATGCATTATTTCTAGAAGCCGAAGAGAATCAAAGAGTGTACTAAGAGAGAGTCATGTAGATAGACGTTTGCAAGAGTTACTCTATTAATGGTTTCTGCTCAGTGCTTTAAAGGTTTTGCTGTTGTGGGTGGAATCATAGGAGCCCATTCTGAGGGCAAACCTCCACAACAAATAAATGTTTCCCTGAGCATTGGCAGCTCACTGTCTTACAGGATTTATTTTGTGTGCGTCCCTAGGTAATCCGTCCTCATGCTTTGCAGCTTTCAGGCCATACTCTGTTTGAGGGGGAAAGGCAGGGGCTATGGTGGCCACACCATGAATTCAGATAATGCAGAAGTTCAGATGTCATGCCAGAAGGGCATAATGGATGAGTTACTGCCCTTTAGGGCCTTGCCTGATAATTCTATTCTTGATTTGAAAGTAAGATTAACACAGACACACAAACACACACACACACACAGGTATGTTAGGGCTGCATCAGATAAATAAATAAATAAAAGTGCTGAGACCCTTCAGCTCCAATGAAAGTGATGACAGAGCAGAAGCAGTCAACACTTAGATGTCGTCCCTGTTTTCTACAGAGATCTTGTATTGAGATTACCAGACACTGGATTTAAGCAGAGTTAAGTCTGAAAACCAAAGCATGCACTCCTAAACATCTCATAAATTGCTTATAACTGCACAAAATACCACAGGGTGCATATGAGCACCCCCACACTAAGTTGAATAGCAGCGAGATAAAATATCCTGCAGCTTTTGATGATAATCCTGATGAAAGGAGGCTTATTGTAAAAGAGAGAAAAAGTAGGAAAGATTTGTAAATAAATGATCATTATAATTCAGTGACCTTGGGGGGACATGACACAAACAACATTATTTGATGAATCACTGAAAACTGTAATGGGAAGAGTAGCAATCCTTTCTAGCTTGTTTCCAAACTGGTCATTTCTGTAAGCTAATACAGGCAGCAAAATTTACTATAGAACTGCAGTGTGACAATATAGTTAGGTTAGTCAAAACCTGCTACAGAAGCAAAGATGAAAATATCAGTGTAAAAATGACAATTGTTTTGGAAAACAGTTATTTTCTTTTATTGCCATAGTTCATGGGAAGAGGGGGAGAATCCCATTTAGGAGTTTTTCTCAGTATCTCATAGTTATGAAAAAAAAAAATCCACAGGTTCACAGCTCACCTGTTATTTAAAAACAGCAATCATTAGAAGGCATGCAATTAACTTTTGAAATCTGGCAACTATGTACTGTCAAATGTGTATAAATATGAGTCACCAGAGTCATTTTTAAAAATAGCACACACAAAGCTGAGATATGATACTTCTATGCCTAACAGGAGGGCACACATTCATACGGATTTACATTAAGATTGTAAGCAGTATACAATAAAGCAAATTAATAAATTCAATTTGAATACAGCTGATAAAGTCCTGTGTTTTTAAGCAGATATGGTTATCAAGTCCTTTAATGAGTTACTCTGAGAGTAACTCATTAAAAAAAAAAAGATGTTTAACAGTTCAGTTACAAGATAGATGCCCAAACATATGGCTGATGTTTCAAATTTCCTACTGATTGTTGAAATCTGTTGAATATTTTCTTGATATGAGGGAGAAAAAAATACCATTGAATTCCCATGCTCACTGTTCTCCTTTCAGGATGTTTTCCTAATACGAGACTGCATCAGGTAGCAACAGCTGTGCACTCTAGGTAGGGATGTGCACTTTGACTCTAGATCTGAGATTTCTGGGAAATGTAGTTTAGAAATCAGAAAGAGAAAAGGACAGTTTTTGATAGTCTTATTTGCAATTGATGAAATTAATGGTTTATCTGAGATATTATGAGTAATACCTTTGAAAGCAATAAGATGAACAGTTAAAGAAGATTCACTTGATTAAGCTGTAGCACCAGTGATACATTGATAAATGAAAAAAAAAAAAAAGAGTTGTGTACCATTTTATCTATCATTATTGCTTTCTTTCACCCCCTATATTTCTCCCACTTCTTATTTGATGAGTATTCCTACTATATACCTTTGATGAGTCTCAGCACAATGCCTCAGCTTCTTACAATGACAAGTACCTTTGCAGAGGGTTATCCAATGAAGGGATCAAAAAGATCTACAACTTTACATACACAAATTTGCATCACTAGTAGGGATGAAGCTAATATTGAACAAGGGGACATCTGCAGTGGCAGAAAGAATGTAATAAAGCCTGCCAGAATTTCCTACTTGGTAACTTGAGGGTAAGAGTATCTCTCATATTTCTCTAAGGAAATAATCACCCGCTAGCATTGGTAGAAGAATGCCATACTCTATAATCTCCTCCCGTAATTTGGCACCCAGGCCTCACTGGCCTTACTTACACTGGGATGCTGCTCCAGTGACAGACACTGTGTCTGTTTCACTGTATCTGCACAACAGCAAAGATTTGCCTTAGTGAGATTTCAAGTGTTGTACTTGTGATGCAAATGATAATTTCCATGCCAAATTTGGAATCTACAGGTATGCCATTTCACTTGGATTTTTGTCAGGCTGAACACACAGTGTACAGGTATGGCTTTAGTGTTCACAGGCTGATCATCAAGACATATGTGTATATTACTCATAGAAACCAAAAAAGATTCTGCATCAGATGGAGTAAAGTTACAATAGTAGATCAGTTAGGAAAAATGACTCCTTCCTGTGGACTGCTTAATGGTTTATAGCTTCCCTTTTAATGATATAAAAATTCCAGCACAGTATTCACAGGCAAGAAAATACCTGAATTCACTCAGCTATCATAAAAACTGTCCAGTTACATGTTTTTTGAAAAGATGATTTTAAGAGGAAGATATAATTTAAAACCACTATAATATCTTTTGTACTTGTTATTTGAAAACACAGCGAAAAAGATTCTTGGCCACCTAGGCTTTTCTGAGAATAATGATTAGAAAACATAAATGAAGCATGAATAATTAATTATTTAATTAAAAGACCTTCATGTAGATTCCAATTCTGTGTGCTTATTGGTGGGACACACCAGGCATGAACCTGTGGATAACATAAATCACAAAAGAGAAAATTACTCCTCAGTCCTGACGTTCCTTTGTTGTAGTAGGTAGTTGTTGACTAAGAGACCTGCATTGGATCCTAGAAAAATAAAAGAGAATGGGATTCTCTTTAAATAACACAAAAATAACAGTAGAAGTTTGTACCAATTACAGATTAAATTACTGGACTAAATTTATTTCATTTTGATTCCAGTATAAGCCTTGCTGAACTCAATGCTTGGTTTGCATTCATCTGGGTTTTCCCAGTGGGCCTACCTTAGACAGAGAGCAGACTTTGATTCCGTGAGGTTCTCTTACTCTGTAAATTACCTGAAGCAGGGAATTAAAGTTATATACATAGCTTCAAACCCTAAGTCTCTGAATTGCTGACAAAAATAGAAATGTGCAGACTCCTTTTCTTAGATGTAGGCATTATGCCTAAAAGGGACCTTGATGCATGTAGCCTGAGGCAGAATCCTGTACTACTTAAGAATTTCTTGTAGTTTTTTACCTAACCTGATCTTAAATCTTGTGAAGTTTTTTCCTGATTTTTAAACTAATTGTATTTAAATTCTGCTCAGATCCATTTATCCCCTGTGTGTGTGTACAACAATTTACTACCTTGCCATATTTTCAATGTGCTTTTGCACCTTTAATGGCTACTATCCTCTCTCTGTTCAGTCCATATTTCTGTAAAATAAACAAACACAGATGGTATAACTTTTCTTCATGAATCTTATCTTCTACACATCTTCCTGTTGCTCACCTGTAGGTTACCTCCAATCGATCTACATCCTTCTTGAAGTGTGTTGCCCAGGAAACACAGTTCATCTATCACTCTAGCCTTCATGCTGCTTCAGAGAACAACAGGATTGGTTCACATATAACATGTACATCTAACAAGTCAGTTTATTCAGAGTAGTTGTATTTAACATTTTTGCAGTTATATTACATTGCTCACTTATGTTCCATTTTAGCTACTGAATCTTCTTCTGCAGACAGTGTTTTAGGCTAACATACTTGATGCAGATAAAAAGCCAGTTCATGAAGTACAGACGAAAGGATGTAGAATTATGACCAGTGCAACAAAGCCAGTAAATGCCCACTCAGCTGGGGAGGAGTTAGTGAGAGGGTCTGTTAATTCCGTTTTGTGGTGGTATCTCATACACATAATGTGTTCCAAACAGACATTTCTATAGTTTGAACAATTCCTCTCAGTTTTGATGAAAAAAGTAAAAAAATAAAATTAAAAATTCAAATCAGTATTAACCTGAAAACGTAAAATGTGAAGCAACCAAACATGGACACCTCTACTGCTTACTAATCTAATTTGGTGTCTGCTAAAGTGATGAAATGTTGGCAGGCTTGGGAATTACAGGAAGACAGACACCTTGAGAGCCAGAACATATTCCAGGCAAGAAGATGTAAAAAAAAAAAAAAAAAAAGGAGAGAAATATGGAATGAAAACCAGGGAAGGAAAATAAACAAAAAAAACAGCGGTAACCAAAGGTATGGACAAAAGCTGTTAAGTGTAATACCAGGTGAGAGAACAACTCAGGGTACAATGGAAAGTTTAGTCACTGTATAAGACCAGACCCAACCCTTGACCTTGATGCAAACTTTCTAGCACCAGTAATGGATGTTATGCCAGGCACTGTGCCAAATGTGTGCCCCAAGAGCATAAACAGGGTGTAATTTGCATGCCTCTGACAGATGAGTATCATACCCTCATGCTGAACTGAAGCTCAAAGTCCAGATGATTGGAACAAGCTAGGAATCAGAACCTCAGTGAAGGACATGCTGAATCTTAAAACCAGCTCTAGATGCAGGTAGTGGGTTCAGTAGTTTCTCAGAAAGGGTGTTCACCTTATACCTAAGAGGCAGATAAGTACATGATAGAAGGAGCCAAGAAAAGACTTACTGAGAAAATATTAAGGACTGTTAGTAAATGTGTATAGTTAACACATACACTTGTTAAGAACACTTGCCAATTGTATGGCATAAGATCCTTGTCAGATATGATAACTCTCTCCTTGTCTGTTTCTTATGCTAATTTTTGTTATTTTAGTTATTTTCCTCTCTTTCAGCCACGTCCTCTTCGTGTTTTCTCTGAGGAAGTCTTTCACATGTCTATGTATGCTAGGCAGGCCTTCATCTCCAACAGCGTGGAACAACAGTGCCAGCCAGTGGCTGGCTGGAATAAACGCAGGCAGATTTCCCGGTAGTTAGCCTTTGGGACCTGGAACAAGTATGCCAGTTTCCTGTGATTGATCTGAGCAGTAAAGAAGAGAAAGGCGTGGAAAGAAGCCTGTCGCAGAGGCATTATTCCTGCTGCCTGCATTCCCGAGAAATTTCACAACATTTATTCTGATTTTGAACACCGTGCTTGGAAATAAGCTCTAGGTAAAATTATGTAAAGTGTGACAGACAGTTCAAAATTCCTTTCCCTGTCCACACTGCTCCATTTATAAAGCTTTATATGTGAGCTGGTGTGCAGGCTTTTGCCCCTTAGTCCCCAGAGGACTGTTCCCTCATCCTGGGACAGAGTCTGTCCTCTGTCTGTAAGGTCCTAAAGTCACAGTGGTCCAGGTCAGTCTAACAGTGTCATGTCCACTGTGGCACAGATTGGGCAATGGAAAATAATGAGACTCATGCCCTGGCAAGTGAATCTTGTTCCTGTTGCCTCTTCTTTCTCTCTCGCTTTTTTTTTTTTTTTTTTTTTTTTTTTTTTTTTTTAAGACAGTTACTTGCCCTTGGTTAACAGCACTCCTTGTAGTTACTGCTGATTGACTAAGCTCTGGGACAAATCCACTGCTGACCACAAAAGTTTGCCCAGGTTCTCCTCTTTACATGGAGGAAAAGTCTTTCCTGTTGAAGGAGTGCAGACAGACGTGTCTGTGATGGATTGTGAAAACTGGTGTCCAATAGGCCTTTGAAATATTTTACATGAGGCATTTAATTAAAAGGCTCTGGGGAGGGCTGGGGTCAGGCAGCAGTGTGTTACAGGTGACCTTTCCTTCTGCAGGTTTATAGGAGTGAATGTTACACTTTATCAGCATAGGGCAAACAAGCAGAAAAAATGAATTACTGAATTTTCAATCGCCTGTAGGAAGCAACCTGCCACACCAATTATTTTGGATGAGTGATAATTATAACGATAATCATTTGCTAATGCCTGTGCACTAAAAGAGCATTTAGCAAATGGTTTCAATCCACACCTACCAATGCTTCTGTATTTGTGAATATTACCTTACTTTCAGGAAATATTTATCATTACTAAATTGATATTTGTTTAATATAGTTCAACAAGCTTCACATATTTTTGCAGTGCCGTTTTTCTACAGTGCCATTGTTTTTGTTTGTTTGTTTGTTTTTTAATCTCAGAATTATTAACCTCCATGAAGTCTTCTTATTGTTAGCCTAAGCTTTCAGCAATAGTTAAACTGGAGGAAATAAAATCTACCATTTTTCCCCAGTCCAATTAGCTGGTGATAACAGTGAAGTAAGTGTCAAAAATATAAAAACGTTTTGTTCTGAAAACATGTAACTATATCCAAGGTAGTTTAGACAAAATCTAGCTTGGTTCCTTCTATTGAAACTTCATGGAAACATGAAAAAGACTCACCAGTTCAAAGAAGCGGGTGGGATGGGTAGCAAGGAAAGGAAAGGGGAAAGGGAAGGGAAGGGAAGGGAAGGGAAGGGAAGGGAAGGGAAGGGACCACCAGATGGAATGTATAAGTAATCTTTAGAGAAGAAAGGAAACAATTAATCCTTCTGCCCCTGAGATCCTCGTTCTTCCTGATCTCCCTGGCACCGTGATCGTCCAACTGCGACGTCAAAGGGGAGCGGGGAGCAGCCGTGTGGGGAGACTGAGAAGCAAGGCAGCTTCTACCGTGCAAAACCCGGCTTTTAGGCAGAGGTTTGGGAAGGCAGACGGCGACCTGCAGGGGGGCGGGGGCTCGGGGGCGGTCGCTTCTCCCCGCGGCACTGCCGCCTACTCCGGATCCCCCCGGGTCCCTCAGGCAGCCTGTGCTGGCAGCGTCCCTGGCTGTCCCCGGCCCCGGCTGCCCGAGAACCTAGCGGAGTCCACCGCAGGCCCTTTGGCCCGGCCCGGCCCGGCCTTAGCATCGGCAGGGCCTCCCGCCGCCCCTGGGTGGCGGTGTTACCCCGTGGGACGCGGCCCCGCACCCGCCCCGCTCCGCTCCCCCGGGGGCTCGGCCCTTCCTGGCGGGGTGTCGAGGGGGGAGCACGTCGTCTCCCAGCGAGAAAAAAAAGGGGGGAGAGGTATTGGGAGGGCAAGAGGATGGTGACAATCGTTAGTGCACCCGGGAGGGAGGTTGGGGGCAGGTCTGGGTTAAGTTATGGGGCTGGGGGAATGGTTTTGCAAGGGGGAAAAAGGTCTGGGGGGGGGGCGGGAATAAAGGATATTTAAATAGAAAGAACGGGGAGGAAAAAGTCAGCGTTTTGAAAAGACGAATTATTCACAGCTAAGTGTTAGGACTAAGGGAGCAGAGGCGTTTGGGAGGATGGCTGGGCATTAAAGAAAACGTGGGGAAAGGGGGGGAGGGGGTGCAAAAAGAAGCCGAGCTACAGCGATAGGCAGCAGCGGAGTAGGGCAGGCTCGACCGCCTCTGTGTCACCCCAGGGTGGCACCAAGGGCCCCAGATGAGTCTGCTCTCTCTTCCCCTCAGCTTCTGCTTCCCTCGCCCGGAGACCTGCTGTGCATCCTTGAGCGCTGCCCCGAGGAGAGCCGGTTTTGGGGTGGGGTGGCTGTGGGAGGCATCCGAGGATGACCTCCAGTTTCACACTGTGTCACTTCAACCACAACAGCCTGTCTGGGCTTTAAAAAATCCTTTGTTCTCTCCATCAGGATAGATACTTTACGATGAAGTTCTGTGTTCAGGTTCTTTTGCTTGCTTGTCATTACCTGCTTGCCTTTCAGCCTTCACTGGTGTGCGTTTAGCTGTTTCTCTTGAAGAGATGCCTAGATCTATCGGTGTTTACTGTTACTACATGTATATGTATGCTTGTGTGTAAGTGGGCATAGGCACACAGGTTTATCCATATCTCTGTAACTTACCGCAGCCCATAAGCGTGTATTTGAGTGCTATTTAGATGTGAATATGCATGCAGATATATGCCTTCAGACAGACACACTTTGTGTAGTAGACTGGAATAGGTAATTCCACAGAATGCAGGAATAAACTGAACAGCTCTGAAATGAGTTAGAAAAAGAAAGAAAGAAAGAAAGAAAGAAAGAAAGAAAGAAAGAAAGAAA